>JAGIQG010000028.1:16008646-16751146 GCA_024679065.1 Sphyrna mokarran | reverse complement strand
GCTCTACAGTCTTTGTCCCCAGTGTAAGTCACCACATAGAAATATGGCGCCCACAGTGTGAATTCCCGCTCCCAATTTATAATGGTGGACAGTGGGGCGCTCACTAAGAAAGGTCCTTTGGAGTGGCCCTGGTAAGAGAGAACATATCCTGTTAAGACTCTTGTGGCAACGCTGAAAAATGCTGAGCCATCTTTGCCAACCGTATGACATCACAGGCCAATTGGATCCAGGGCACCAACACATCAGGCAGCCACTTGTGTTGTCAGGGTGGCTGGCATAATATTTTTATGTCAGGAATTGGAGATAGCAGCTACAAACACTAATCTCAAATTAAATGTTTAGATTTTGTCAACAAGCAACCCTTAGATTAACTATTAATTGAAACTTTCACTCCAGAATAAATGAAGTCCAATATGTTTTCAATTTTAAACTCTAAAGAAGAATGCAACTTATGATTTTGTCAGTAAATCAGCAAAAAGAGGTCAAGAGCTACTGTCCAGAAAACAAAATGTTTTTACTGTGCATCAACCAATTGGAATAGTCTGAAAGCTAAAATACCCTGAAAATAAAATGAGACACCATGAAGTGGCAGAGAGGTAGAGATCGATGAGAGTCAATTTATGAGAAGAGGAAGGTTTCAAGAAAAAGTCAATGTACTGGAGGGATGAGTGAAAAAATAGTGCAACGACAATAATCTCTCCCTCAAAGTCAACATAACGAAGGAGATGGTCTTTAACATCAGGAAGCATAGTAGAAGACATCTCCCTGTCTACATTAATGGGGCTGAAATAGAAATGGTCGAGAGCTTCAAGTTTCTAGGTATTCAGATCACCAGCAACTTGTTCTCTCCACAACAATGCTATAGTTAAGAAAGCCCAACAACACCTCTACTTTTTCAGGAGGCTGAGGAAATTCAGCACATCTACTTCAGCTCTCACCAACTTCTACAGATGCACCATAGTAAACATCCTTTCCTGATGTGTCACAGCATGGTATGGCTCCTGCTCTGATCAAGACTGCAACAACGATAAAGGGTTATGAACGTAGCCCAGTCCAGAAATGTCCATCCCTCACTAGCCCCAGATCTCAGCTTCTCATTCCAGCCTGATACTCCCCCACCTCCCCCCTAATCTCGGAGACCCAACCGTTCCTCACCTCTTTGAAGAGCGAGTATAGAAATACAATGGTTTGAACAGTTTTTCCCAATCCCATCTCATCAGCCAGGATTGTGTCAGTGCCCTGCGCCCAAGAGAAACGGAGCCAGTTCAGCCCCTCCAGCTGGTACGCATGTAGGGTGCCTCCTGTGGCGTCAATGTACTCTGGCTGCTTGTCAAACTTCACAGTTGGCTGTGGGGAGATGGAAAAGTAAAATAATTATTGACAAGGAAAATGCAAGAGGGCACAGAGAAAAAGCTCTAGTATGTTTGAGTACACAATTGGTCAGATGTACAACAACTCAGGATAAATCAGATATCCCGATTCCAAAATTCCAGAAAACAGCTTGGGCTCACAAAACAACTGATGGGATGCTCATTGCCCACAGGAATTTGTATCTAACCCCGTATCTGATCTGAGTGTGTTTGATGGGATAAGTCTCACAACACCAGGTTACAATTTAACCAGTTGGACTCTAACCTGGTGTCGTGAGACTTCGTACTGTTTTTACCCCAGTCCAATGCCAGCATCTCTACGTCGTGTTCGATGGGGACAGCGTAGAGGGAACTTTACTCTATATCTAACCGTGTGCTGTATCTGTCCTGGGAGTATTTGATGGGGACAGCGTAGAGGGGACTTTACTCTGTACAGAACCCATGCTGTATCTGTCTTAGGAGTGTTTGATGGGGGACAGTGTGGAGGGAGGTTTATATAGAACCTGTGCTATGTCTGTCCTGGGAGTGTTTGATGAGGGACAGTGTAGAGAGAGGTTTACTTTATATCTAACCCTGTGCTGTGTCTATCCTGGGAGTGTTTAATGGGGACAGTGTAGAGGGAGCTTTATTCTGTATAGAACCTGTGCTATATCTGTCTTGGGAGTGTTTGATGGGGGACAGTATAGAGGGAGCTTTATATAGAACTTGTGCTATATCTGTCCTAGGAGTTTTTGATGAGGGACAGTGTAGAGGGAGCTTTACTCTGAATCTAATCCTATGCTGAGAGTGTTTGATGGGACAGAGTAGAGGGAGCTGTACTCTGATAACACTAATTCCAACAATTGGACAAACAAATCTGCTCCAACAAAATTTCTTTACTTACATCCACAACAGGGTGCGCTGGGGGTGGGTCGAAGATCAGTTCCCTGGCTTTTCGACCTTTTTTGTTCAGCTTTCTCACTGGTCTTAAGTCTTCACCTAAAATCAATTGCCTGTAGCAAGAGAAACAGAGTAACCTCTTAGTACAGTGGATGCTGGAACACCAAACAAATGTGGTATAGATCAGTTTTTTTCAATTAGTAGCAGGGTGAAGAGTGATGAGGAGAACAGTGGAGATGAAGTCAAGGTGAGATCAGCCATGATCACATTGAATGGCAGAGCAGACTCAAGGAACTGAATTGTCAACGCTTGCTCCTTGTTCACGTTCGCAGAATCAGCATATGCGACAGGCAGCATCCAGAAACAGTTGGGCATCATTAACCAACATTTCCTCCTCCGCACGCAGTTCAATCTGCCCTTGTTTTCAAAGGGCGCTGGTCATCTTGTGATTCCTCATTCCAGCACTCAAAACTTCCCAGCATCAATGACCTAAATTTTGCCCAACAATTTTTTTTTAAGAACGTGGGAGTTTTTTTTTAACCAAGGTCATGTTTTCTCTTTGCTTCAAAGATATGTTTGACAACTGTACAAGGCCTTTCTTTTAAAAAAGAACTTCAAGATTCAGCTACACTTTAGCAATTGCTTCTTCGAAAGCAGCCCCAAACCCTCAACTTTCAACATCTCAGAATGCCTACAGTGCAGATGAGGCCATTCAGCCCCCTCGACAACAATCCCAACCAGGCCCTACCCCCCCGTAACCCCATGTATTTAACCTGCTAATCCTCCTGACACTAAGTGTCAATTTATCATGACCAATCAACCTAATCCGCACATTGCTGAACGGTGGGAGGAAGCCTACACAGACATGAGGAGAACTGCAAACTCCAAACAGTAACCCAAGGTCAGGACTGAAGTTGGGTTGTTGGTACTGAGAGGCCTCAGTGCTAGTCATCATGCCACCCTTGAAAGACATGGACAACAGGCACACGAGAACAATGTTGTCTCGTGTTCTCCAAGTTACACACTATCCTGGCTTGGAAGTTATATGTCTGTTCCTTCATCATTACTGGGTCAAGATCCTGCAGTTCTCTCCCAGTAACATTTTCATCACATGGACCGCAGTGATTCTCCAGGATAATTAGGGATGGACAATTAATGCTGTCTGTGGTGCCCATGCCCTGCGAATGAATTTTTAAAAACACAATCTAGGATGGGAGTGAAGAGAAGGCTTGGCCAGGAAATTGTGACCAGTTCCTTCCACTACAGGACACTGATGACTGAATTGAATGTTTCTGCAATGTCTCTCACAACATCTCTTTAGTGCTAGCCCATATCACCAGATTGACAAGTTCAGTTTCACAGTTTGGGTAAACTGGGATTTGACTTTGAGTCTCCTATAGCACATGCACTATACTTATAATAACCTAATTAACAGTAAAGTCACACAGCCAGTCCTAAGGGAGATTGACATTAAATTTGTTAAGGAGCACTGACTGACCTGTGATTCCAATACATCTCCTTCATAGTGTCATAATCTGGAATGTCAAATTCTTCAAATTCCCAGGTAGCCTGGTCGTAGGGAAGATCCCTCCACTTAATCAAATAGTGCAAATCACCTTTCTTATCAAAGCTGAAACAAAAGGAACAAATGTAAATCTTTATATCCCACAATGTTAACAGCACAAATTAGATAACCTGAGAGTATTTTGATGGCTCTGGATCTAACTGTTCCGCTCCAGTCCTGTTGATGGAGCAGTAGAAATAGTCCAGCAGACAATTTGGCCTAGATTGAAATTCTGGTTCCAAAAACAATAGAACAATTACTTCACCAATGAATCACCCAGTGCCTTTTTTCTGCTGCCTCGGTTTTCCAGAGAATTGTTCAGCAGAGTTTTTAAGTTTACTTATTAGAGTTACAATTCCCTAATTGCAACACTACAGTATCAGTTCAGGTACACCAAGGGAGAATTTAGTATGGCCAATGACCTAATCAGCAAGTGTCTCAGACTGTGGGAGGAATCTGGAGCAGCTAGAGGAAACCTACGCAAACATGCGGAGAACATGCAGACTCCACACAGACAATAACCCAAACAAACCCGTGTCCCTGGCATTGAGAGGCAGCCAGGCTAACCACCATGCCACCCAGAAACCCTTAAAAAATTATCCAACTTGTCACAGGATGATGTGTTAACATTTTCTCTGGTAAGGGGAGGTGATTCAAAAACAAGAGGGCATAACTATGTCATAAAGTGAAGTAGAAATCTGAAAATATCTCCCACCAAAAAACAAAATGTTGTGGCTAAGAATTGATGGGGATTGAATTTTGTTAGGTAATGGTTATTAAACATCAAGGAACCAAGGTACTAAGTGGAGTTAAAGGTACAGATCAGCTTTGATCCAATTAAATGGCAGAACAAGAATGGTCTGCTCCTGTCTCAGTTCCTCACCTGTGATTGATGATTCGATGAATGATGAGCCATTCAGGTTTGATCCCGTATCGATAGTACCGTTGTTCCATCAGCGCAAACTGAGGATCTTTGCTCTTCCGTTTCTCACTCTTCTCTTCATCATCCCCGGAGCCATAATCAAACGGTGGCGGCTCGTCCATATCATTCTTCCTTTGGAAGTTTCGGAACATTACCGTGTGGTACAGTTCCAACTGGAGGGGGCAGACTTGAATTTAATGCTTAAACGCACATACATGCCTTTCTTGCCAATTGTCTCACCCTTTTCCTCAACCCCATTTCCCCAGACAAAACCCATACTATTCACATTGCCATAAAAAGGGGGTTGTTTGGAGAAAGATTTCAAAGATAACCCTAAATTCTCAGACACAGGTAGTCTGTCAGGATCCTGAAACTGGAGATAACAAAGTTTCCAATAAGATTTGCATGAGGGACAGCAGTGTTCAGTCGCTACAATTACGACAGTTATAAGATTATGTTTCATGATTGCGTCTCTAATTTCAGGGGAAATTAAGGGGATCATGTGACCTGCTGAGGTCTGCCTGTCAACCTCAGTTGTGGGGATGAATAAAGATTAAACTTAGGCCTAAACCGTTTTTCTGGAAAGGAGCAGCAACTTGGGAACAAGATAACACTTGAAGATAATGGCAGCAGCATCTGTGTTTAGTGTTTAGACTGCCATTCTCCAAAGCCAAAGCAAAGGCTGATGAATCGTTGAAATTCTCTGCATGATGAGGTGGTGGAGGCTTCCTCACTAAATACGTTCAAGTCAAGAGTGGATAGGTTTTTGATTGACAAGGGAATTAAGGGTTACAGGGAGAAAGCAGGAAAGTGGTACTGAACCACTACAGATCAGCCATGATCTCATTGAATGGCGGGGCAGGCTCGAGGGGCTGGATGGCCTACTCCTGCTCCTATTTCTTATAAGTGTTGGCTTGTAAAGAATTATGCTTTAAATTGTTCAGTTAATTTCAAGATAGAGTTGGGGATCAATGAAAGCTAATTAGCATTTTTACCTGGATACAAAGCCCACGTCATTTACATTGCCACAGAGGGAGGCTTTGTTGGAGAAAGGTTTCTAAGATATCCCTAAAACCTCAGAGGTAGTCTGCCAGGATCCAGGAGAGAGGGAGCCGCTAGAAGTTGAAAGATCCTGATCCATTGCCCAGGAATTCAGATTGGAGTTCACGCTCAGATTGAAAAGACCTAATTTGTGAGGATTTGAAACAAGGCTGGGAAATTTACCTAGTTGTGTGAGAAAGACAATTGATAGGAAACACTCTCACAATACAAGACAATTCTGGGATGAAGAGTTTGCAAGCTGGGAAGAGAAAAGGACAGAAAGGGACCTTTGGGACATAGGATCTTGGAAAAATTGCATGACTACTTAAGTGTACTGTCTACCTGTGAAATGGTTGTATTAAAAGTAAAAGGGAAAAGTTCTATTTGCAGTTTAAAGTATAAAATGTAAAAATATTGTCTCGCCAACAGTGCTTTTAGTCTGACTGCCACAGCAAGTCTTAAAGCGTGAAATATTGCTGCATCATTCTTTCAGCCAACAACTGGAAGACTGAATTTAGTGTTTTTTTAAGATATCCTAATGCTGAGTGACACCTGTTAAGGCAGAGAAAGAATGTGGGAAATCTGTGATCAATGGCAATACACAATTACTGTGGGATTTTAGTTTCTTTTCACACTTTTTTTTTAAAAAGAGATTAAAGTTTATTTATTAGTCACAAATGAGGCTTACAATAACGTTGCAATTACGTTACTGTGAAATTCCCTTAGTCGCTACACTCTGGCGTCTGTTCAGGTCAGTGTACCCTCACCAGCACATCTTTCAGAAGCTGGGAGGAAACCAGGGCACCCGAAGGAAATCCACTCAGACATAAGGAGATCACGCAGACTCCACACTGACACTGACCCAAGCCAGGAATTGAACCCTGGAACTGTGAAGCAGCAACGCTAACCACTGTGCCGCCCACTGTCAGACACATGTGCAAACACCTTCAAAGCAGAGCTGGGGCAGAGGTGATGGACATTTTATAAAAGGGAGGTGAAGTATCAGATCACATTTCAACATGGCCAAGGAAGTCAGGAGGAATTTCCCAGATTAGCTGCTTCTTCATTAGACAGATTCAGATTGTGAACACATCTGAAAAGCATGTAAAGGGACTGATGAAAGTGCAAAAGAAATTTACAAGGATGATACCAGAATTGAGAGCTTAAACTTATCAGAAAAATTTGAACAGACTGAGCTCCTTTCTCTCAGAGAGTAGTGTTCAAGATTACATGAAGGTAGACATGAGAAAAGTATTTCTACTTGTGAGCAAAACCAGAACTAGGGGCCATAAATACAAGACAGTCATCAATAAAGCCAATATTAGGAGAAACTTCTCTATGCAGGGTGGGGTTAGAATGTGGCACTGGCTCCCAAACAGAGTGGCTGAGGTAAATGGCATTGAACAGGAGCAAGATAGATACATGAAGGAGAAAGGAATAGAAGAATATATCAATAGGTTGCAATGAAGTGAGGCAAGAGGATGCTCAAGTAGAACATAAAAACTGGCATAGGCCAAAAGGCCTGATTTTGGTGCTTTAAATACACTATGTAATTTTTTCTTAGTGGTCTTAAGCTTTTTCTTAAAATGCTCCCAGGCTGAGTTAGAATGCCATGAATTCAGTCCATCAAGTCTGCACTGGCTTTCTTTCTACTTAGTCTCACTCCCATCTTATCCCACTCCAGAAGTTTGGATACAAATCCAGGTTGACATCCCCAGTGCACTACCTCAGAAATACCACATTATCTGAAAGACAATTCTTCGACAATGTTAAACCAAGGCTCTCAGTTGCTTCTCAAATGGATATAAAAGATCCCATGGCACTACTTTGCAGAACATCATGTGAGCTATCCCAGGCATATGACTAATACTTATCCCTCGACTAATGTCACTAAAAGCAGATTATCTGGTCATTATTATGCTGCTGTTGTGGGGTTTTATTGTTGGGATTCCTACACTGCACCAACAACTATACTAAGTACATCGGCGACTGCAAGTGCTTGGAACATCCTGAAAGGTGACATCTAAATGTCAGGTCTTTCTTAATTCATTTTCATACGAGTGTGCACAGAGACTAATTGATAAGTTGCCCCACAGTTAACTCTCATGGCTCATAGTCAAGGTTGAGACCTGATCTCTGACCACTACGGGTAAGTAATCGAGGATACCAGAGATCTGGGGAACCATTGACTCCACACTGGTATGGTCTCATCAATCATTCCACTCACCTGCAGTTCAGTGGCCCAAGAGCAGTGCCAGTAGGACAGCCCTACCCATTTCACAAAGAATTGTCGTTCTGGCCGTCCTTTCAGGGCCTTGGGCTGTTCAGCATCAGTGGCTTCTCCTGTCAGAGCCGGAGGGGTACGTGGCAGTGGGGGCGAACCCCATGTCCAGTACAAGATTCGCTGCACTTTGCCTTTGAGAGGTGTGCACTAGAAATAAAACATACGTTTGAAACATGATACACATAACCTGGCTGGCCTTCAGAGAGCTTTCACCTTTGTGCATCATACCATGGGGCAGCATAGAGAAGAGTGTTACACACAAAAACATTATCCCTTACCCTGAACCAATCTATTCAGCTCTCCCATCCCTTACCATATTCTTCTCTCTTGTTCCAAATAGAGTTCGCACTGTAGTATACCCACCGTTACAGGTTGACTTTTTGGAATCCATGTGATTGACCAGTATTGAAGTTTACCAACGAGTTATCGGCTTGCTGGAAGCATACGTGTGGCCACACAGTCTCACAAACACATGCACTCACACAAATAGCAATCACCAGATCCATTTTCCCTAACAATGGACCTATTATCATTCTGATTTACAGTACTGGACAAGAAACATCCCAGGGATGAGGAGGTGAAAACACACCCACCTCAAAACAAGTCAAACTCAAAAAGGAAGTTCTCAACCAATATTATGGTATTATGGTTAATGTCATAGCCACCAGGATAATAGACTCACCAAGCAGCGGGGACAAAGCCACTCTCCATTCGGGATCTCAGGGAGTGGAGGGTTAAGGCAGTGAATGTGATACGATGAAGGACAGGAGTCACAACACAGCAGCTCGCCTCCGTCCTTGCAAACTCTGCAAAACTCCATGTGATCATCATCTTCCTCCTCTGCTCCCTCATCATCCTCATCATCGTCCTCATCCTCTTTGGCCTCCCACTGAATTCCTTCCTTTTCCTAGAGTCATTATAGAGGATACTTTTAAAGGGTGCATTGTAATATACACGCACGCGCACACAACAGCAACTCACCAAGCTAATTTTTTTATGCCCAGAGAAACAAGGGAATTAAAGCCATGGGAATGCTATCACTTCCCAGATACACTGCATCCTGCCCTGGGGAAATATATTCCCATTCTTTCTTTGATACTAGATCAAAAATCTGGAACTCTTTGCTAACAGCATAGAGTTCACCATACTGACTGCAGCTGCTCAAGCGTGTGGCTCATCATCACCTTCTCAAGGGGCTGACTAATCAATTTTAAATGCAGTGTCGCCCACATCCCAAGGGCTGACATGAGCAAAGATACAAGACGGGATATTCAGTAGTGGTAACCATCACAGCTAACAGGGTGAGATGAAGGAAGCTGGGAGGAGGTTTACGTGAAGCGCAACACCAATTGTGCCAAAAGGGCTATTTGTGTGTTTTGTAAATACTATACAACTCTACAAGCCTCATCCCCTCCTCAGCCAACATCAATGCACAGATTTATTTTCCAGTAGTGGAATCAAGTATGGGTACCCAGCAAACCTTTCCTCCATTTACACAGATGCTGCACAGGGCCATCAACTGGGCAAGATCAGTGAACAGAACTCAAGATTGAGGATTAATTCTAGGATGTTCCCCACTTGTGTGGCTGAGCATTATTCTGAAACATAAACCCACAAAGCACATTAATAATGGGCAGCACAGTGGTTGGCACTGCTGCCTCACAGCACCAGAGACCTGGGTTTGATTCCCAGTTTGGGTCACTGTCTGCATGGAGTTTGCACATTCTCCCCACGTCTGCGCGGATTTCCTCTGGATGCTCTGGTTTGCTCCTATAGTCCAAAGATATGCAGGTTAGGTCGATTGACCATGCTAAATTGCTCACAGTGTCATAACATGTGTAAGTTAGAGGGATTAGCAGGGTAATTGGGTGGGGTTATAGGGATAGGGCCTGGGGTGGGATTGTTGTCAGTGCAGACTTAATGGACCGAAAGGCTTCCCTCTGCATTATAGGGATTCCATGAATAACAAGCAGGAGGAGACAGTCTCCAGCTAAGAGAGAGCGAGCAAGACAGCACGGGAAACAGGCCCTTCGACCCAACGAGCCCGCGCCGCCGTCATAACTACATAGTAGCAATTCCATTATCCTATTATAGATTTAGGTTATTCCTAATATGGAAGATCTCACTATAGGGACAATTTGTTTCCCAATCAGCCTAAGAGCGAATTTTTGGGTTGTGGGAGGAAACCGGAGCGCCCGGAGAAAACCCACGCAACCACGGGGAGAACGCGCAAACTCCCGCAGACACCGGCCCAATTCCAAGTGTCTGCACAGCCACATCGATAGTCTCTGAGCTGTCATGGTGCCCTTCAGATGGTCCACATAAAGCACTCATTTACGACATGAAGTACCAGGCAACCCATGAATCAACATCCAAGAGCTGTACTCGCACCACCTGCCGAATGCATGCTCAATGTTGGTCAAGTATGGACCGAATTACCTGTGGAAAAAAAGCCGTAGTTAAACAGTCCTACTATATCCCTCTATCTGCATACCGCTCATGTGGCTGTCCAAGAGACCCTTAAACAGCCCCAGCGTGCCTGCTCCCACCACCTTACTCGGCAGTGCATTCCACACCCCCACTACCCTTTGTGTGAAAAACTGCCCTCTAATATTCGTCCTATACATAGCCCCCCTCACCCTATGGCCATGACCCCTCGTCCTATCCATTTCTAAAGGTGGAAAAAGTTTACCTCCATTTACTCTATCTATACCCCTTATAATCTTATACACCTCTATGAGATCCCCTCTAAGCCAACGTCTTTCAAGGGAAAACAACCCCAGTCTATCTAATCGTTCCTCATAAGACAGTCCTTCCATACCAGGCAGCATCCTGGTAAACCTCCTCTGCACTCTCTCCAAGGACTCCACATCCTTCCGATAGTACGGCGACCAGAACTGGACGCAGTATTCCAAGTGAGGCCTAACCAACGTTCTATACAACTGCAACATCAAACTCCTACTCTTGTATTCTATACCCTTTTCTATGAAAGCTAACATACTATACGCCTTCTTTATCACCTTCTCCACCTGTGAGGACACCTTCAGAGACTTGTGAACCTGCACCCCCAAGTCTCTCTGCGTCTCTATACTCCGTATAGTTTTACCTTTTATCCTATAACTCTCTTCTACATTTTTCCGGCCAAAATGCATCACCTCGCATTTATCCGGATTAAATTCCATTTGCCATCTATCTGCCCAGTCTACCAACCTGTCTATGTCCTGTTGAATTGCCTGACACTGCTCTTCTGTACCCGCCAATCCAAGCATCTTGGTGTCATCAGCAAATTTGCTGATCTCACCACCTACCCCTACTTCCAAGTCGTTTATGTAGACCACAAATAGAAGAGGACCTAGTACTGAGCCTTGTGGCACTCCACTAGTGACAGGCTTCCAGCCGGAAAAAGAGCCTTCCACTACTACCCTCTGTCTCCTCCTCCCGAGCCAGTTCTCGACCCATCTACATACCCGACCCTGTATCCCATGCGCCTTCACCTTCTCTATCAGTCTACCATGAGGAACCTTGTCAAACGCCTTACTGAAATCCATGTAGACGACATCAACAGCCTGTCCTTCATCAACTGTTTTTGTCACTTCTTCAAAAAATTCCACTAGATTTGTAAGACAAGACTTCCCCTTGACGAAGCCATGCTGCGTATCCCTGATCAGATCGCAGCGCTCCAGATGCTCATACATCCTGTCCCTAAGGATCCTCTCCATTAGCTTACCTATAACTGAAGTCAAGCTCACCGGCCTATAGTTCCCTGGGTGATCCCTCTGACCTTTTTTAAACAACGGTACTACGTTTGCTATCCTCCAGTCCTCTGGGACCTCACCTGTGTCCAAGGAAGAGACAAAGATTTGCGTCAGAGGCCCAGCCAAGTCTTCCCTCAACTCCCTTAGCAGCCTGGGGTAAATGCCATCAGGTCCCGGAGCTTTACATGTCTTTAAGCTGCCTAACAGCCCAACACCTCTTTCCTCGTAATCCTTATTTCCCTCAACCGATCCTCAACTTTGTCAACTTCAGCAACAGACATCTGTCCAGTCTCCTGCGTGAATACCGACACAAAGTATTCATTCAGGATCTCCCCCATTCCCTCAGGCTCGAGGCATAGATCCCCTCCTCTGTCCCTGAGAGGTCCAATCTTGCCTCTAACCATCCTTTTGCTCCTTACATAGGTGTAAAATGCCTTTGGATTTTCCTTAATCCTACCTGCCAGAGCCACCTCGTGGCCCCTTTTTGCCTTTCTAATACCCCTTTTAAGATCCCGTCTACACTCTCTATAAGCTTCCAGCGCTGTCTCAGTCCCCAGTTGCCTAGATCTAATGTAAGCCTCTCGCTTCTTCCTGATCAAGTCCTCAATCTCCCTGGTAAGCCACAGTTCTCTAATCCTACCTTTCCTACTAAGGTAGGACTAATCCTACTAAGGAGAAGACGGAAAACTTACGCAATGCAGACAACTCCACTTTCCCTCTGGGGCCTTTTCCATCTCGGGGTCCAGGCAGACTAAGTGATAGGCCCGAGGGCAGGTATCACACAAAATAATTTCCCCTCCTTGCTGGCACACTTCACAGTAATCCTGGTGGTCCGTCTCATATCCATCACCTTCCTCCACTGAGAATTACAAAAGAAACAAGGGGTTATAAAATTGCAGCCTCCCAAGGAGGCAACTGAGTCATACTCTCCAAAGACAATTCCATCCATTTGCTGGGGAAAATAAAGGTAACAAACCAAGCACTTCAGTGCAGTACAACACCAGAGCGAAAAAGGCTAAAAGGAGATTAGCAATGATGATTCAGTAAATGGCATGACTAGGCCTGCATGGTAAGGCTCAAGCAGATGCAGCAGGAGAATTACTTTGATTGTGGAACAACTGAAGTCTCAACTTCAAAGCAATGTGGACACAGAGGGGAGGAAATGTACTTAATAGGAATGTTGAATTTAAGAGTTTAAGATCAAAATCAGGGGTTTGAGTGGTATATCTAGTAAAACCAACACCTAGGAACAGTTTTCAAGGTAATTCTCTCTTTCATTGACACTGGGTTGCAGTTCTGTAACTCAAAGTCCAGTCAGAATACTGAGCCTAATCACTTGACCCCTACACACACAGCACAAATTTTGACTAATTGTCCCCCTTCCTCACCTACCCCAGTGGCACAACTGCAGCACCAGCCCAGTGCAGCCTGCAAACTCAATGCAGAACACGGGCCCCTGGTCTGTAACGGCCAGCATATCTCACTATGTTCGGGCTCTGTTGGCCAAGTTCAATAAGACACCCAATAATGCCCATTCCAGAGTTACATCCACACATCTCAACAGCAAACATGTCAGAACAAAGTTCAACATTTACATTTTTTCTTCCTCTTGCCACCTTTCCTTCTTCTCTTGCCCAAACCAGCAGAGCCTTCTGATCGCACGGAGCAGCTATGGACACTCGCGTTGTCTAGATCCGACTCACCGCGTTCATCTTCATCACTCTGCCGACACAAGAACAACATACACGAGAAGAGGTGAAAGGCATCACATTTCAATAGCCTCAAGTTTACAGTACCAGGATACAGTTCCATCAACACCAACTCTTCCTCCACAACCTCATACATGGGAACATACTCCTATTAAAGCAGGAATAGGCCATTCAGCCCACTGAAACTGCTCCACCATTCAATATTATAGCTGATCTGACTGTAACCTTAAATCCATATTCCCACCTGCCCCCCAATACTTTTCACCTCCTTGCTCTACCTCTGCTTTGCAGTGATAATATCACTGGACTAATTCAGAGGCCCAGGCTAACGTTCTGGAGGGCTCAAAACCCATTCAGAAGCTGGTAGCATTTAAATTCGATTGATAATCAGGAAGTGACAGCTAGCATCTGTAATGGCGACTGTGGAATTATTGCTGACTGTCATAAAAAACCCATCTGGTTCACTAATGTTGTTTAGGGAAGGCAAACCTAGTCTGGCTCACATGTGACTCCAGATTTGCAGCAATGTGGTTGACTTTTAACAATCCTCAATTCAAAGGCAATCAGGGATGAGCAACAAATGCTGACCAGGCCAGCAACATCCACAGCCCACGAATAAGATTTTTTTTTAGAAGGCTCTTTTCTTCAAAAGGCAGTGGAAGCAAAGTTCCAAAGATCGCCTCACCTTGATCTTAAATGGGCGACCCCTTGTTCTGGGAACTCCCACAAAGGGAAACATCTTCTCCACATCTACTCTGTCAGGATCTTAAATATTTCAATCAAGTGGCCTCTTACTCTTACAAGCCTAACCTATGTAATCTTCCCTTACAAGACAATCTGTCCATACCAGGTATTAGTTTAGTAAATCTTCTTTGAACTATTTCCAATCCACTTACATTCTTCCTCAAATAAGACGATCAATACATAAGAATTGGGTAGGCAATTCAGCCCCTCAATCCTCCTCAACCATTCAACACAAGCATGACTAATCTCATCTTTGCCTTCTTGCCTACTCCCCATAACCCTTTATTCCATTGTTAATTAAAATACAATCCATCTCCCCCTTAAATTTGTTTAGTGCTCATATATTCACTACACTCTGGGGTAGAAAATTCCAGATTCACAACCCTTTGGGAGAAGTAATTCCTCTTCATTTCTGTTTTAAGTCTACCACCCCTTAGCCTCTTGGTCTCGATTATCTAACAAGAGGAAACATCCTCCCTATGTTGACCCTGTCAATGCCATTTAGATCTTATATATAACTCAATTAGATCTTCTCTCATTCTTCTAAACTCCAGTAAGTATAGGCCTAAGCCTCTCAATCTCTCTTCATAAGGCAACTCTTTCATTCTTGGAATCAACTTAGTGAACCTACTCTGAACTACTAATACATTTACATGCTTCCTCAAGTAAGGGGGCCAATGTACACAGTTCTGCAGATAGAGACTCACCAGTACCTCATGTAACTAAAGCATAACCTCCCTACTTTTGTATTCAATTCCTCTTGCAATGAATGATAACATCCGATTAACTTTCCCAACTACTTGCTGTAGCTGCATACTAATCTTCTGAGATTCATGCACTAGGACTCCCAAATCCCTCTGCAGCTCAAAACTCTGCAATCTCTCACCATTTAGATATTTTTCCTGCTGAAATGAACAATTTGACATTTCCTCACATTATACTCCATTTGCCAGATTTTTGCCCATTTATTCAGCCTGTGTATTTTTGTGGCCTTCTTAGGTCCTCTTCACACACCTCACACAGAAACACTCTCACCTACACACACCACCACCTCTTACACACATTAGGAAGGTTAGGAACAAGAATGAAAGACATTTACTCAGATGTTGGAACTTCCTCATTAGAGACTCTCTCTTTGACAAATTTACCCAATAACTAGCCTGAAACAGATGGGTAAAATAGCAATCTGTCTTACTGATGACCCTTTTTTTCGTTTGCCACTGAATCCTCCCAGCTTGATCTTCAAAGGTGCCATCTTCTTCCCTTTGCCTTTCTTCTTCATTTCAGCTGCTCGGGCACTTTTACTTTTTTTCCGGACCCCTGGACCTGTGACCAGACAGTGACACTGATGAAGCATAGACTAGTTATCAAGGAGAACTCTGCACTCCAGGTTCCAAAAATAATCTGGTTAAAATAATAAAACAATTTACTTCTCTTCCCTCCCTGTTTCTTTTTCCTTCCTTAGCTGAAGATGGTGACTTTCATGGAGTACAGTCCCTCACAAACCAGGCCACAGCCACTTGCAGACTACTGGACCATAAGGGGCACCACAATAGAGCCTGGTCATGTCCTCACCAGATGTGCAATCATGACCATTTATCGAAATCCACTGATCAGATCATAGGAGCCATTCAGCCGATTGTATCCATGCCAATCTTTTCTGAAATATTTTCCTAATGGCCTCTCTCCTCACACTCTTTCCCATAGCCCTGAAAATTTCTCCTTTTCAAATATTCAACCAATTCCCTCTTGAAAGTTTCTATTGAATCTGCTTCCATCATACTTATAGTCACTACATTCCAGATCATAACTTCCAGACCACCACTCCCCCCCCCCTCCCCCAATCATGGGCTTTGTGCTGGTTTCTTTCAATGTGTCCCCTTTGGTTATTGACCTGCCTGCCAATGGAATTAGATAGAAGAACTCTGGCTCTACTGTCTATCACTGTGATACTGAGGCCAAGGGCAGACATGTGCCCAAACCAGGAACCATTTCCGGTCTGTTTGAGCTCCACTCCCACACAGTGCATTATATCTATCAGCTGATCCATTGGGGTTCTCACCCTCCAACTGAATTTACAGGTTACGTGTGTGAAAGCAGCCTTTACCTTTCCCTTCTTTGGTCTTGGCTTTCCTTATAGGGGCAGGGGGCTGGACGGGAGGTGGCAGTGGAATTGGTATCGGTGGAGCCACGATCACCTGTTCCACTGCGGCTGCCACCGCAGCTGCTGCCGCTTCTGCCGCAGCCACTGAGGTTCCTTTGAAAGGATTATTGGCACTGAACTCCCGCCATTTAGCGCCGAGCACCGTCATCATTTTCGACATGGGGATTTTCGGATTCTTCTTGGCAATGAGTGGCCTGTTGAAAAAAAACAGAAACCAAAAGACTGGTCAGACTATTCCACAAGAAATCATAGAAACCCTAGAGCACAGAAAGAGGCCATTCAGCCCATCGAGTCTGCACTCACCACAATCCCATTCAGGCCCTACCTCCATATTCTTACATATTTGCCCACTAATCCCTCTAACCTATGCATCTCAGGACACTAAGGGCAATTTTTTAGCGTGGCCAATCAACTTAACCCGCACATCTTTGGACACCAATAAACTGGAGGCAACTACTGAGAATTAACTGGCAAAAACAACTTGTATTTGTGGAAGAATCATTAACAGCAAAATGTCTCAGGGTGCTTCAAGAAGCATTATCAAGCATACCACAGTAGCACAGTGGTCAGCATTGCTGTCTCACAGCACCAGGGACATGGGTTCAATTCCCAGTTTGGGTCACTGTCTGCACATTCTCCCTGTGTCTGCATGGGTATCCGCCAGGTGGTCTGGCTTGCTCCCACAATTAAAAGATGTGCTGGTTAGGTGCATCGGTCATGCTAAATTTTCCCTCAGTGTACCCGAACTACCGCCGGAGTGTGGCAACTAGGGGGTTTTCACAGTAACTTAATTGCAGTGTTAATGTAAGCTTACTTGTGACACTAATAAATAAACAAATTTTGACATTGTAAAACTTAAGATAGTGTTATGGCCAGAGAAAAAAGGCTTACATAAGATTTGATAAATTTGCAGCACAGAAACAGGCCATTCAGCCTGGTCCACGCTGCTGTTTATGTGCGACATAAGTTACCTCCCAACCGACTTCATCTAACCCCATATCCTTCTATTCCTTTCTCACTCATTTGGTTATCTAATTTTTCCCTAAATGCATCAACCCTAGAGGTATCAATTACTCCTTATGGGTTCCATATTCTCACTTTGGTGGTATTGTGCTAATATCACTGCATTAGCAATCCAGAGACCCAGGTTCATGGGTTCCAGGGAAACAGGTCAACATCTCACCATGGCAGCCAGTGGCATTAAAGTTCAGTTAGTTCATAGGTTTGACTAATTAATGAATCTGGATTTGAAAACTAGTCTCAGTAATAGTGACACTGAATCCATCAATAATTGTTGCAAAAACTCATCTGGTTCACTAATGTTCTTTAGGGAAGAAATCTGCCATCCTTACCTGTCTGGCCCTACATGTGTCTCCAGTCTATAGCAAATGCCCTCTGAAATGGCCAAGCAAGTCATTCAATTGCACCAAAACACAAAAGAAGAGTCATATTGGCTGGCCAGCTGCAGCATACAACCATCTACTCAAGAGCAATTGGGAAGGGGCAATAAATGTTGACCTTGCCTGCAATGCCCACATCCCAGGAATGAATAAATACAGTTATTATAAACCAAATCCCCCTAAATCGCCCAACTTGATCAAAAATTGGTTAACGAGCATCTTAAAGAAGGAGAGAGGTAGAAGAGCAAGAAGGATGGAGAAGTAGGAAAAATTCCAGAGCTTTGGGCCTGGACAGCTAAACGTATGGCTGTGCAAGAGGCCTGAATTGAAGAGTTGTAGGACTCCAAGGAGTTAGAGAAACAAGGAGGAAAGACTAAGCCATGGAGGGATTAGAATTCCAAAACCATGTTATTGAGGACCAAAAGCCAATGTAGATCAGTAAGAACAGGGAAAATGCAACATTGAAAGAGTTAAAATATAGGCAGCAGAGATTTGGATGAGCTGAAATTTATGGAGAGTGGATGGTTACTACCAGGAAAACACTGGAATAGACTGGAGGGAACAAAGGCAAAGGTTAGGATTTCAGTAAGAAGATATTTTACCTACTCAAAATTCCTCTATTCCTGAAGATGCAGGCAATTGCTGGGTTTAGAATCCACAGGTAACGTTTAGTAGCTCACAACAAAATAGTTTAATTCCCTCCATAAACCCAAGAGGACTACTTCGCCAAGGGGATTATCAGATACAAACCCAATCCTGGTTCATCAAAAATCTATTGACAGTAATTTGGGGATGGAGTGGGAAGGCAAACAGAGATATTTGAGAGATAGTAATCAGGGAGAAGGATTCTTGCTAATTTATACCCGCCCTCCTGTAACCAAGGAAATTCCAGTCTAAGTGTAGAACTTTGCCTGTTACTCTGCACTGCTGGGGTGACAAAGAAACCATTAAGATCTTCGCATCTGAGCCATCATTCCATGAATAGATCACAGCTGATCTGCTCCTTATCTCTCATTTCACAGATCTTGCTCTTGATACCTTTATCCAAAAAAAAAGTCTCATATTGAAAGCTCCAACTGATCTCCAGCATTCACAGCCTTCTGAGGGGGCAGAGTTTTAGATCCCAGATCAGTTATTGCACCCACTCAGGATACTAAGTTTGGTGTTTACTGTAAAATCTGTTACATCAGTAGAGCAGTGTGCATTTCTATCCTGGCTTTAATAAAATGTCTATAGATGATAGAAAGATAAAAGGCACAGAGACAAACAAGGGCATAATAGGAGAGATGTCAGAAGGCTTGCCTATAGAAGTGAAGGATGGGTTGCCCCTGAGGGCTCTGGTTTCCTCCCACAGTCCAAAGTTGTGCGGTATGGCCAATCAACCTAAACTGCTCTTAGTTTCAGGAGCTAGAATAAATAGGTGGGGTTATGAGGATAGAGCCTGGGTGAGTTTGTGGTCAGTGCAGACTTAAGGGCCTTCTTCTGCACTGTCGGGATTCTATGATTCTATTTAGAAAGAGCCAGCACAACGACCATGGACCAAATAGCCTCCTTCTGCACTGTACCATTATGAGATTCTTAGAAAATCGTAATGTTAGGTAGCTCACATTCCTATTTTCTGCATACAAGACAACACATTAAGGGAAATCAATACACCGTAATTCACAGTGTTTACATTTAGAATTGGTGTTGAATTTGTTCCTGCCAGAAAGACATTAGCCAAAGTTTGAGTGCAAAGATGCCTAACATTCTCATTAAGACGCTTTGAAGAGAATGCAATAGTCCCAAACTGGACACACTTGTCAAATTAATGAACGGTTGGTCCTGCTAGTAATTGCCATTAACACATTTAGCGAACATTTCACTGTGCTAGAATTACAATGCACACCACATGGAACCAAACATTAGCAAGCATCTATTTTGATTCCACGAGTCAAACACTGCAAATGGAACTTGGGAGTATAAACAGATCAAGGCTCGGAAACCCGGATTGAAGAGTGTTTAGCGTTTATTCTGGTACTTTGCCTTGTTCCGTTCAGAGTAGAGCAAATTTGCATGGAAAGTGTGGGCAAAAACCGATAAGAGTAAGAATATTAATGAACACAAAAAACAGACTGAATACAATCTTTAAAAAAAAAAGGACAGGGAAGGCGCTCTTGAACAATTATTCCATCAACATGTACCTCAGGAACTGGCTGAAGGTTTTGTAGTTGGTCAAGGTGTGGTAATCCTCCTCTGTGAACTCGTAATCCACATCCTCCAAACCCCAGTCATCCATTAAGTATGTGGAGGACTTCTGCTCCTGAAGAACACAGGATAAAAGAATGAAACGGATTGTGACCAAGGGATCTGAACTATCCTCGAAACATTCTGTCTCAGCACCACAGAACTGAGGAACTCCTCATTTCCCCACACTGCCTCCAATTTCAAGGCTTTTTCAAAACCTTAAGGCTTAGCTAAGAACAACACGTTGCCTTTCAATAGATACTTTACAGGCTTCCAAACTCAACATTACATTCAGCAGCTTCAGGCCATAGCCCTCTGCTATTATTTTGTCATGTGTGTACACCTTTAAGGAAGTTATTTTCCCAAAAAATCATGCAGCTTAAGCTTCAAAGAACAAAGAAGAACAAGCGATGTCATTGGGGTGGAGTTAAGCTGTAGCAGTCAGATAATAGGGGCTTTTTCCTTTGTCCTCTCAGTTTCGTTTGTGGCAGTCAGGTCCAAGGGATTTTTTTCCTTTCTGCTTTCAGTGTTGTTTTGGGCAGTGTGTTTTGAAGCAGCTTTAGCAGCAAGCTAAGGGGCAGTCTGTCTCTCTGTTCGTCTCTTTAAGAGACAGGATTTGGGAGACAGATTCAACTTCAACCTCTTCTGAATTTCGTCATCAGGATTTCAGCATTCAACCCAGGAGGCTGTAACAATTAGATATTAACGTATGCTGAACTGTGCTTATTTAGAAGCTTTGGTTGGAACACATTATTGTGGGTGCTGTGTTTTTAGTTTGTAATTGTTAGAAGTTTTTGCTAATTGTCCTACTATATATGTTAACAACATTCTTAATTAAACTTTGTTTTTGATAAAAGCTTCTCATGGGTTAGTTGGCTCACCCCCGAAGTGTTCATGCTCATCATAGCCAAATTCAATGTAAAACATGACAGGTCAGGTGAGCTTCATAGGACACCTTGAAGTATCCAGCCTGAATTGTAACGATTTTCTCAGAAAGCACTGACTAGTACGGTTATGCTGCCATAATTTACAACTGCTTTGAACTCAGCTTTCATTTGCTTGTCTTGTTATGCTTTTGCATTGCACCATCATTCCTACCTTCTAACCTATCACAGATCTTCCCTTTTGTTCTTCACACTACCCCCACTTCTGCTCTTGCTTAAAACCAGTCATATCTTTTAAACTTTCTCCAGTTCTGACGAAAGTCAACAGCATTTAAAACATCCTCTCTGCTGCTTTCTCCATTGGTATAGCCCAGCCTGCTGAGTATTTCCAACATCTCCCGCTTTTATTTTCCCACCCTTTCCAAACTTTAGTGGCATTTAATCAGTAAAAATAAAGATCTCACAGGGTTCGTCAAAAACCTGATGGCCCACAAAGTTCCTCCAACAGTATCACAAGATGGCATGATGTCTTTTCCTCAAAAATTTGCTCTCTCCAAAGGTGTGTGGATTAGCCACGTGAAATGGGCTGTTAATGTCCAGGGGATGGGGTGCAAACAAGCAAGCACTCTAACACTTGATTAAACACTCAGCTCTGTCTTCACTTCGAATTATGACAGTGAGTAACAGCTGGCTACAAGACCCCAGGGACACCAGAACCCAACCTAACTCTGTCCTTACCCAAAACCCACATACATGCACTTTCAGAGAAGGTTTGTTCAAAAGGCAGATACGAAAGGAGTTTTTAAGATAAGCACATGAATGTGTAGGGAATAAAGAAATATGGACCAAGTGCAGGCAGAAGGGATTAGTTTAATTTGGTATCATGTTCAGCGCAATATTTTGGGCCGAAGGACCTGTTCCTGTACTATACTGTTCTATGCTCTAAGCCAATGAAAAGAAAAGGGCTTGCATTTATTCAGCATCTTTCATAAACTCGAGTCTGAAAGTGCTTTACAGCCAATAAAATAGCTCTGACAAGCTATCACTGTCATAACATAAGAACGCAACACAAGCAGCACTGGAGTAGGTCATTTAGCAACATTATAACCAATCTCAACTCACCCCCATCCCACAATTCATAAATTCCCCTAGTACCCAAAAATCTATTGATCAGTCTTGAATAACCTTAACTGCCAGACATCAACAGCTCCAAGCGATAGAGAATCTCAAAGATTTACAACCCTCCGAGTTCCACACCTTAGTCCAAAATAGCTGACGTATTATTTTGAGACAGTAACCCTATATTTTATATTCTTCATCCAGGAAAATATCTCAGAATCTACTGGTCAAGCCCCTTAAAACAAATGTTATATTTTTTCAGTTATATCACCTCTTATTTGTCTAAAGTTTAGGGAATATAGGCTTACTTGACCTTTCCTCAGAAGACAATCCTCTTGACTCTGGGAACCAGTCTAGCACATTCCCTTTAGAGCAAATAGGCCCTTCCTTAGGTAAGGAGACTTCACCAGTGCTCTGTATAATTGTAAGCTTTATTCGTATGCTTCAATCCATTTGGAACAAATGCTAAATAAATACCATTTGCAACACAGATTTAACAAAGATTTTTAAATTATCATCTTTGTTTTTAAATCTCTTTCATCTTCTTCCATGTAGAAAAAGATACAAAAGTCTGAGGTCATGTACCATTATACTCAAGAACAGCTTCTTCCCTGCTGCCATCAGACTTTTAAATGGACCTACCTTATATTAAGTTGATCTCTCTCTACACCCTAGCTATGCTACAAACACTACATTCTTATTGAACCTCATCCTTTACTTCTCTCCTATTTATTTTATGAACAGTATGTTTTTGTTTGTGTATTGTGCAAGAAACAACTTTTTTTTACTGTATCTCAATACATGCAGCAATAAGGAATCAAATCTCTTCACGGCCTCACCCCTTTCTATCTCCTCTGAGATGCCCTGCATTCAATCAATTGAGGATCTTGAGAAAGCAGATTTTAATCCGTCTCTCATTGGTGGCCATTTCAGCTACCTAGGCTCTAAGGTTTTGGGATTTCTTCCCTAAACCTCTCTACCTTACAGACAACAAAACGCAGAAGCAGATAAGATTTTTCCTTGGTTGGGATGTCTGGAACTAGGAGGTACAATTTCAAAATAAGGGGGTATATCAGTTAGGACTGAGAGAAGGAAAAATTTCTTTGCACAGAAGATTGTGAACCTTTGGAATTCTCTACCCCAGAGGGCTGTGGAAGATAGAGATTGATTAACAATTACATAAGAGGTTACATGGATGTGTAAAAAGCATTGAAGTACCAGCTTTGATTGTATTGAATGGCAGAGTAGGGTCGATGGGCTGAATGGTCTACTCCTGTTCCTATCTCTCTCTCCTCTAACAAGAGATTACTTATAATCTACTTCTTTGACGAAGCAATTAGTCACCTGTCCTAATATCTTATAGGATCCCTACAAAAGAAGGGCTTTAGGCCCATCAAGTCTACACTAATTCTGATCATCTTATCCAGTCCCACCCCTTACCCTATCCCTGTAATCCCATGCATTTACCCTGCTAATCCTCCTAAGCTACACATCATTAGACTGTGGGAGAAAACCAGTGCAGGCACAGGGAGAACATGCAAACTCCACCCAAGGCCACAACAGAACCCAGGTCCCTAATACAGTGAGTAGCACAATGGCTAGCATTGCTACATGTGCCACCTTATACATAGCTCAGTCTCAAACTTTGTTTGATAAAACTCACGTAAGTGATTTAGGGCATTTTACTATGCATTAAATGTGTCAGGTAATCGCAAGTTGTTCCTGTAGGAAATACAACACTACTTTCACATAGTAAGATCTCACAAACAGCACTGTGATAACAGCCAGATAATTTGCTTTTAGTGACCTGGGTTGAAGAACTAATATTGAACCAGGGTGTCTGCTTAGATGCACTGACCTGAACAGGTGCTGGAATGTGATTACTAGGGAAATTTCACTAACTTCATTGCAGTGTTAATGTAAGTCTTATTGTGATTAATAAATAAACTTAACTGAAATCCACCCCCATCCCATACCAACTCATTAATCCAGGAGTACTGAGGCCTACCACAGATTTTTAAGCAATGTCTTGAATTTCCAAGGCAGACACAGTTCCACAGCCAGGAACAAGACGTGGAAATACCCAGGCAGCAGATGTTGCCAGTTTGACTGGACTCCCAAAAACAGTCACTGAATCATCATCACTATCAAAGTCCATCAGTCACTGCACTTAGCTCTTGATGTCAAACATAGAAACATAGAAGGTAGAAGCAGGAACAGGCTATTTGGCCCTTCAAGTCTGCCCCATCATTCATTACAATCATGGCTGATCGTCCAACTCAACAGCCTAATCCCACCTTCCTCCCATACCATCTCCCTTTCAGCCCAAGAGCTATATCTAAATCCTTTTTGAAAATATAAAATGTTTTGGCATCAACTGTGGTAACAAATTTGACAAGCTTATCACTGACTCCCTGGGTGAAGAAATCTCTCCTTATCAGTCTTACAAGATTTACCCCATATCCCCAGACTAGGATCCCTGGTTTTGGACACTTACGCCATCAGTAATATCCTTCTTGTAGTTACCTTGTCTCGTCCTGTAAGAGTTTTATAGATTTCTCTTAAACCCCCCTCATTCTCTGGAACACTAGCAAATATAATCCAAACCATGTCTCCTCATACATCAGTCCTGCCATTCTGGCAACAGTCTGGTAATCTTCCCTGCATTCCCTCACCAAGAACATCCTTCCTTTGAAGGCCAACATATCATCGCCTTTTTTTCTGCCTGCTGCATCTGCACGCTTACCTTCAATAACAAGTATACAAGATCTCGTTTCACACTCCTTTCTCTCAATTTATAGCCAAATAATAATCTGCCTTCTTGTTTATGCTACTAAAGTGGATAACCTCAACACATTATGCTGCATCTGCCAATCACTTGCCTACTCATTCAGCTTGTCTAAGTCATACTGAAGCATCTCCGCATCTTCTAACAGTTCATATGCCCAGGCAACTGTGTCATGTGTCAATCCGGACATACTGCATTTAGTTCCCTCATCAAAATCATTAATATGTATGAGAGCTGGGGTTCCTAGAACTGATCCCTGCAGTACCCCACTAGTCACTGCCTGCCACATGGGAAAAAAAATCTTCTACGACTCTGATTCCTGTCTGCTGACCAGTTTTTTTTTTATTCATTTCAATACACTATCCTCAATCCCATGCACTTTAATTTTACATATCAATGCATTAAATGGGATTTTTGTCAAATGTCTTCCAAAAATCCAAATAAACCATATCCACTATCTCCCTCTTATCAACCCTACTAATTACATTCTTGAAATTTTCCTGTAGATTTGTCAAGTTTGATTTCCCTTTCATAAATCCATGCTGACTCTATCTAATTCTGCCCCTGTTTTCCAAATGCTCTGCTGTAGAATCCTTGATATTGGACTTGAGCATTTTCTCCACTACCGATATCAAGTACAATCAGACAACACTACTTCCTCCAAGGGACCAATCTTAAAGAACTAGTAATAGAGAAGGGTTTACTTTGATGCACCAAGAGGCATAGTGCCCTTTCAGGCACAGCTGATGTCAGGAGAAAACGTATGGTTCCATCAGACTAAGAGCTCAACATAAGCAATAAACCCAACAAAAGCAAAGGGAACCTTTTCAATAACAATGCTGTTATGTGTCTAAAAGACTCTCTGCACCCCAAAACACCCAATGATCCACAGTAGCATCAATTGCACCACAAATATTCTCCATTTCCTTGCCAGGACCAGCTGAGCAGGGAGCAGCAGCAAGCTTCCAAAATGGGCAGATTAGTCTGGTCTATAATCAGGTTTCATTGAATGTCACAAATCAGTTTAAAGTTTATTAGTGTCACAAGTAGTCTTACAGTAACACTGCAATGAAGTTACTGTGAAAATCCCGTAGTTGCCACATTCCCGCATCTGTTTGGATACACTGAGGAAGAATTTAGCATGAAAAATACGTCTTTCAGACTATGGGATTACCCAGAGAAAAACCACGCAGAAACAGGAAGGACATGCAGACTCTGCATGGACAGTGACCAAAGCCAGGTCCCTGGCGCTGTTAGGTAGCAGTGCTGAATACTGTGCCAACATCCATGAGTTAAGAGAGGTCTGAACAGATCTTCCTGCTGTGCCATTGTCACATGACCTCACTAATACCAAATATTGCTGACCACCTCATTTACATTTAACCACTCCAGGAATTTCAGCCACAAAATGTGGCCCAAGGCAAAAGACAGTGTGTCTCCTGGCTAGCTAGAACCATATGGGAGCTGCAAGGTGACAGCCTCCTCACACTAAAAGACTTCATTCACAGGCTCTACTTACTCCTCACTTAGCGAGGCTGCCAATCAATTAAAAAAAATAATATTTAAGAATGAATTGCCCAATTGGATTTTAATTTTTTGTGGTCTCGTGTTGACACTGAAATAATTCCTCACCCAAATCTCCCTAGGGAGATAATAATTTACTGGATGCCTTTTATAAACAACAACCTGCATTTATATACTTCACCCCACCCCATCCCTCCACCCCCACCTCAGCAAGCTCTGCAGTATTGAGGAAATGCTGCTCTGTCAGAGGTTACTTCTTTCAGAATGGACTTTAATCTGAGATCCATTGGTCTCAAGTGGATTCCTGATCACTAATCAGGTGGACAGGTTTCTCCCCAGCAGATCCCTGACCGATAATTATCCCTCTGCCAATATCATTAAATTATCTGGTCATTTATTTCATTGCCGTCTATGAAGTGTGTGTAAATCAGATGTTGCTGCATCAAAGCAGCGATACTACTTCGAAAGTGCTTTAGAATCATAGAATCTTACAATGCAAAAAGAGGTCAGTCCGCCCATTGGGTCTGCACCAACCATTATCCCACCTAGGCTCTATCCCCATAACCCCAATTATCCTAGCTAGTCCCCCTGACCCTAAGGGGCAATTTTGCATGGCCAATCCACCTAATCTGCATATCCTTCAGACAGAGAGGAAACTGGTGAACCCGGAGGAAACCCACACAGACATGGGGAGAACGTGCAAACTCCACACCAACAGTGATCCAAGCTGGGAATCAAACCCAGGTTCCTGGTGCTGAGAGGCATCAGTGCTAATCACTGTACCACCATGCCACTTTACTGTAAAGCGCTTTGGGACATACTGAGGTCACAGAAGGAACTATCAAAGTGCAAGGCTTCCTCTTTTTTCAAGTTCAGGCAGCAGCTAATCGGCAAATAACTCAAAGGTGGTAGATTGGGCAGATAGATGTCAGACAGAATTTAATCCTGATAAATGCAAGATGATGATTTCAGGAAAAAGAATGTAGGGGAGAGGTATATGATAAAGGATAGACCTATTAAGAGTATAGAAACGCAGAGGGACCTGGGGATGCCGGTGCACAAGCCTTTGAAGGTGGCAGAACAGGTGGAGAAGGTTGTGAAGAAAGCTTACGGTATGATAGCCTTTATAGGAAGGGGTATAGATTACAAGAACTGGCGTTTAATGTTGCTGTTGTATAGAACTTTGGTTAGATCTCATTTAGAATACTGCGTCCAGTTCTGGTCACCTTACTACTGGAAGGAGTGGGGATCCTGGAGAGAGTGCAGAGGAGATTTACCAAAATGCTGCCTGGTATGGAAGGTCTGGGTTATGAAGAAAGATTAGGCAAAATGCGGCTGTTATCTTTAGAAAGACATGGACCAAGAGGAAATCTAATAGAGGTGTATAAGATTATGAAGGGTATAGATAAGAGTAAATAGTGGTAAGCTGGTTGGAAAGGTTGGAATCAAATATCATGGGGGGGGGGGGGGGGGTGGTCACGGGCTTAGGGTGAGGGAGTAGGGCATAATTTGGATGCTAGAGAGAGTTTTTTCACACAGAGTTGTGGGGGCATGGAATGCACTGCCAAGTAAGGTGGTAGAGGCAGGCACGCTGGAGTTATTTAAGAGATACTTAAATGGGCATATGAGCAGAATACGGATAGAGGGATATAGAAGACTGATTTAAAATAGGGGTCATGAGCTTTGGTACGTCCCTGGGAATTGTGTAAGTTGTGCATGATATTGATGTATTTCTCTTTTATCCAACAGATACTTCGGTCCACCTTGTTGTCCAACAAGGGGCGTATACATGATGGGTCATGAGAGGGCTGCTCTTGGATTTTGAGAGTAGCCTAGTGCTTCACGTCGTTAGTGTACGCTTGAACTGGACCATTTGATGGGCAACACGACAGCTCAGTGACTATCACTGTTGCTGTGCAGATACAGGGATTTGGGACGGTATCTGTGGGAGTTTGCACATTCTCCCCGTGCTTGCGTGGGTTTTCTCCGGCTCCTCTGGTTTCCTCCCACACTCCAAAGATGTGCTCTTAGGCTGACTGGCAAAACAAATTCTCCCTAAATTGTCTCACTAATTTGGTTCCAATGTAGATTTCTACAAACATAGACAGGGGTCATGGGTGGAAGTGGGAATGTCGAGGTGGCAGCGCAGACTCGTTGGGCTGAAGGGCTGTGTTGTTCTTTGACTTAACAGCTAAGCTTGAAATTGTTCTCAACCAAAGGCCATTCTCCCATGTCTCTTTAGCAGACATAAAAATCTTCAGTAACAAAAATGTGATTACCCAACCTTGGACCATGCTACTTTAGAACAATATCCTCAATAAATAAAAGTTACATCATGGAAACAGACCATTCAACCCAAATGGTCTGTATTAGCTTTTACCCTCCAAGCAAACATGTGGGTGAACTGTCCTGTTTTCAGATCCTTTACCAAATCTGATTTCAAATATGACACAGAGGAGGAAACAAGAATGGGAGTAAGCTCCTTAGCCCCTCAATTGCGCCTGAGGGAGTTTGACCATTCTCAAAACAAATGATCTTTTCTTCATTCATTCATGGGACATAGAGATGTGTTGCTCATCTCTAAATGCCCCTAAACTGGTTTGCAAGGCCATTTCAGAGGTATTTATGAGTCACCCACATTGCTTTAGGTCTGCATCCTTACCTGGTCTGGCCTACATGTGGACAGACCAGGTTAAGGATGGCAGACTTCGTTCCCTAAAGGACATTAGTGAACCAGATGGTTTATCAATGATAGTTTCATGGTCCATTTCTGAGATTAGCTTTAAAGTCAGATTTATTAATGGAATTAATAATGGGATTTGAACATCTGTCCCCAGAGCATTACCTGGGTTTCAGGATTATTAGTCCAGAAACATCACCAAGCTACCATCTCCCCTTTGTATTCCTTGGTCCGTTTTTGACACCCCTCACCTACTGGAAACAGTCTGACTCTACCTGCCCTGTGCCATTCTTTAAAACTGTAAGCACTTCTATATGTCAACCTGTATCTCTAAGAATCTAACAAAAATTACCTAACTCTTTGTACCTTTCTTAATATTTGTACTTCCTCACATCAGGTAACACCCAAATGAATTGGCAATAATCTGCTCACAGACACACAGTTTGGGTTCTGCCAGTGTCACTCAGCTCTTGACCTTATTACAACCTTGGTTCAAACATGGACAAAAGAGATTAGGTGAGTGCGACTGCCCTTGACATCAAGGCAGCATTTGAATGAATGTGGCATCAAGCAGCTCTAGCAAAACTGAAGTCAGTGGGAAAGAGATATGTTTACCATTGGAGACATATCTGACACAAAGAAAGATGGTTATGGTGGTTGCAGATCAATCACCTCAATTTCAGGGCATCACTGAAGTAGTCCCTCAAGTTACTGTCCATCACATCTAGCTGCTTCATTAATGACCTTCCTTCCATCACAAGGTCAGAAGTGGGAATAATTGCCGATGACTTCACAATGTTCAGCACCATTCGCAAGTCCTCAAATACCGAAGCAGTCCATGTCCAAATGCAGCAAGATTTGGACAATCCAGGCTTGGGCTGAAGAGTAACATTCACACAACTGCTAGACAATGAAACACAGTAAGAGGGAACTAACCATCACCTCTTGACCTTCAAATGCATTACAAAGAACAAAGAAAATTACAGCACAGGGATAGACTCTTCAGCCCTCCAAGCCTGTACTGACCATGCTGCCTGACTTAATTAAAACCCCTGACCATTCCAGGGACCATATTCCCCTATTCATATATTTGTCAAGATTCCTCTTAAATTCCTCTTAAAACTCACTGTCATATCTGCTTCCACTACCTTCCCCGGCAGCGAGTTCCAGACATCCACCACCCTCTGTCTTAAAAACCTTGCTTCATACATCTCCTTTAAACTTTGCCCCTCGCACCTTAAACCTATGCCCCCAAGTAATTAACTCTTCCACCTTGGGAAAGAGAGTTGACTATCCACTCTACCCACATCCTTCATAATCTTATAGACATCTACCAGGTCGTCCCTCAACCCCTGTTGTTCCAACGAGAAGAAACCAAGTTTCTCCAACCTCTCCTCAGAGCTAATGCCCTCCATATCAGACAACATCCTGGTAAATCTTTTCTGTACCTTTTTCAAATCTTCCACATCCTTTTGGTAGTGTGGCGACCAGAATTGAACACTGCATTCCAAATGCATCTTCAGGTTCTATAAAGCTGCAACATGACTTGCCAATTTTTAAACTCAATGCCTCATTGCTAAATTCTCCATTCACATCATCTGATCCCATTGATCAGAAATTCAACTGGATTAACAGTATAAATATTGTGACTACAGTTGCAGGTTTAAGGACAAGAATCCTGTGGTGGGCAACTCATATGCTAACTCTCCAAAGCCTGTCCACCATTTACAAAGTACAAGTCAGGCACATGACAGAATACCCTCCCCTTGCCTGAATAGGTTGCAGCTCCAACAACACTCAACAGCTTGCCAGGACAAAGCAGCCCATTTGATTGTTTCTGGATGGGGTGCCACTCTCTCTCTCTGAAACATGGTGACAGCAGCAAGTACCATCTACAAGTTACACTGCAGGAACTCACTTAGATAGCATCTTTTAAACTTATAACCTTCATCAAAGACAAGGTCAGCAGATTCTTGGAAAGACCACCAAGGTCCCCTCCAAACCATTATCATCCTGACTTGAAAATATATTGCCATTTTTTCATTGTCACTGGATCAAAATCCTGGAACTCCCTCCCTAACAGCACTTGTGGATACATCTACATCACATCGATTGCGGCAGTTCAAAAAGATTGTTCACCTCTACCTTCTCAAGGGAAATTAGGGATGGGCAATAAATGTTGGCCTAGCCAGCAACATCTTATGAATGAATAAATAAATAAAATGTCTCCCTGAAGCCTTGGTATTCTTCTCTGTGCAATCAGGCTCCCCATCCATTATCTAGTTTTCCAGATTGCATTCTTGTCATTAACTCCACTTGCTTCACCATCCACTCATCGAAATAAAGCAGGTAAAACCTTGATGTCCTGTTTTAAGAGCTTGGCTGCATATTCCAATCTTACCCATTGCCAAGACAGCTGGCTTCCATAACATCTCTTCCCTCAATGAACAACATACTTATAAAGCACTTTTAACAATGAAACTTCCTCAGCTGCGTCCCAAAAATATTACAAAATACAGTGCAACACTGAGCCACATAGGGAGGTACTCAGTCAGATGATCAAAAGCTTGGTCAAAGGTGTGTTATCTATCAAGTGTCTTCAAGGACAGCAATAGTGAGATGTAGGGAGGGAATTCCAGAGCTTGAGACCAAGGCAACTGAAGGTACGATCACCTATGGTGAAGCGTTTGATTATAATTGGGAATACACAAGGTGCCAGAATTAGGAGCATCGCTATCTCAGAAGTTTGTGGGGATGGGGGGTGGATTGCAGAGATAGGGAGGGGCAAGGATATGGAGGGATTTGAAAGAAAGGATGAGAACTTTAAAATTAAAATGTTGCTAGACCAGGAGCCAATGTACATCACTGAGCACAGAGTCAATCAGGGAATGAACAGGGCCTGTTGTAGGTTAAGACACAGACAGTAGGGTTTTGGATTGTCTCACATTTACAGAAGGCAGAATGTGGAAGAATAGCCTAGAATGAGTTGGAGTGGTCACGTCTAAAGACAACAAAGGTGTGAATGAGAGTCTCAGCCATAGATGAGCCGAGATAGGGGAGGATGCGGGTGATGTTACTGAGGTGGAAATAAGTAGTCATAGTGTCACATTTGATCCCAGGATGAGCTTTTGACCTCATATTCATGCCAGCACTAAGGTTAGCAATAGACTGGCACAACCTCAGACAATTGGCAGGCAGAGGGATGGAGTAGGTATGAAGAGAATGAAGTTTGGGGGCAGGAATTGAAAACAATGTCTTCAGTCTTCCCAATCCTTAATTGGAGGAAACTTCTGCTCACCTAGTACTGAATGCTGGTTAAATAGCTTGATAACTCAGTAACAGCGAAGGAGTGAGGGAGGTGATTGTGATGTAAAACTGGCTATCGTCAGCATACTTGTAAAACCAACTCTGTGCTTTCAGACGATGTGATCGAAGGGCAGCATCAGATGCGAAAAACTTCCCCGTTATCAAGTACCCTGGACCAGTTTTGCTGCCTCTGGAGTTTTTTCCTCCAGTGGTCTCCTTGATAATCTTCATAAACTCTGACTTTGCTCCATCCTATCCCATTCAGCCATGGCTGCATTACAACAATGACCACATTTCAAAAGTGTTTCATTGGCTGGGAAAATGTTTGAGATGTCCATTGGCAATGAAAAAGGGCCATCTCTTCACTAAGCCCTGCTCACTTAATCATTGCTATCTTTGCTGCTCTCCACTAATATTCTATTCCCCAACACCTGAAATTTGAGATCACCATCCTCACCTGCAAACACACAGCCCTGAATCAGCCCAGCTTAACAACATTCTCTTTCTCATTCAGATCAATATGGCCATGGTTCTCCTCCATGTTACCTCTTTCTTTCTCTTCTTCATTTTGGGAGTCTTGTTCTCTTTCTGTTTCCGTGGTTTCCTTTTTTTCTTCACCTTGGCTGGCTCTTCTTCAGAAAACATTGCTTCGCGACTTTCCTCTTCCTCCTCCTCCTCTTCCTCTTCCTCCTCCTCCTCCTCTGTGAAAATCAAGAAAGACTTTCAGAGTTTAACCAAGAACTAACTCCATCAGAACACATGACATCCACACTACCCATAGGAAAAAAACATTAAAATAAAATTTAATTGGAGGACGAAGATGTACATACATCAGCTACAGCTTAGCTATAGACTTCTGTTGTTCACTAAGAAACAACAGTAAAGAAAACTATCAAAACTGACGCATGTGTCTCCTTGATGGACTGGATTATTAGTTTTTTTATTGCTTAACAAACAATAACTTGCATTTATATAGCACTTTTATGGAAATAAAATGTTCCAAGAAGTTTTACAGGAATGGTATTTAATAAAATTTGACTATGCAACACATAAGGAAATATGAAAAGTTTGTCAGAGGTATAAAAACATGCATAGTACATCAATTATTATGATCCACACAAACCTCTTCGTTTAATTTTCCAAGCATATTGTTACAAATGCTTGAGTTCACAAAATAGTTATATTTGAAAACATCTCCTTTAATTTAAGATAAAACAGAATGCTCTGGAACGGGAGAATGGTGATCATTCTGAACCTCTGTCTGGAGACATGCCCATGTGATCTGGTTGTCATGGGGAAAGAAATCTAAGCCCCTTGAAAAATGTCTTGACATAGGAAAAAGGGACAGTTACTTTTAGAGACAAATACATTAAGAGAGATAAATAACTACTACTGCACGGAAAAGGAACAGCGACTATTGTGAAGAGCAGGGCGAGCTGCTTTTGTGTTAACAACTATGTAGAATAGTTGTAAAATTGGTTTCTATTCGAAAGAAAGAGATTTGCAGACTTAAGGTACAAGGACTCATTGACCAGGGCCTGGTTGGTGAACGTTGATTCTAGAATATTCAGATTGATTGGAATGATTTTCAAAGAACACTAGAAGATGTGTGTTAGCTGGGCAGGAAGAAGTGAGATTGTTGCAAACTTGGGATTAAATCTTTTGTTACTATACCCTGCCAGAAGTAAGGTGTAAAATAAAAACATTTTGTACAGCATATTTTGATTGTGTCAATTAGTTGGTGCATTAGATTTCTGTTAAGTAAATGTTTAATCCATGTTGATTTTAGCTTCTTTATTATAGTAAAAACTACAAAACAGGAAATTTTCTTCAGTCATTTCTGTTGGCTGCCAGGATAAAGCCACTTTTTTTAAATTAGCAGTGGGGTTGTAACAATATTCTTTCATTCTTTTCTCCTCATGCTGACCTGGTTTCCACTTAGGGAGGTAGGTCTTAAGGTCATTAGTTTAGTGTCACTGACTGGGCCAGCATTTATTGCCCATCCATTCCTGCCCTCTATTTCAGAGGGCATTCGACAGTTAACCACATTACTGTGGTCTGGAGTCACATGTAGGCCAGACTAGATAAGGACAGCAGGTTTCCTTCCCTAAAGGGCATTAATGAACTCAATAGCAATTGACAACATCAACATTAGACTTTTAATTCCAGATTTTTATTGAATTCAAATATCACCATCTGCCATGGAGGAGTTTGAACGTGGATCCCCAGATCTTGACCTCCTTACTAATCCAGTGACAATACCACTACATTACTGCTTCCCTCATTTAAACTAAGGTATTAAAGGAGATGGAGATGTGGTGAGGGCTAGGAAGGCATTTCTAGAACTTATGGGCTTTGCAGCTGAAGCAAGGCCTCTAATGGTGGTCCAAACAAAATCTGGCAGAAAACCAGAGTGGAGGGATCCCAGATTGTTGTAGGGCTGGAAGAGTACAAATCAGGGACAGTTGTATATCCTGCTGTGATACTGCCCAGCCTCACACATGAAGAACTGCAAGAAAAAAAGAAATTGCAACAGAAAGGTTTTATTTTTCTTGGAAGAATTATAATTGATCACCTCAAACACCAGAGGAAGTGTTAGCTGGGTTTACCAACTAATCAAATATCTTGGTAGCACCAGAGTTAATAATTAAATAATGGTCCTGCAAATCATTTGGGAAAAGTGCAGAATGCAATAAATTCCTGTGAAACTCCACTAAGTCATTGGTCCCAGACAGAATCTTTCCTGCCTGACCAAGACAGGTGTCCAGCTTATTTAGCTGTCACTAATCACCTGAAATCATAGCATCCCTACAGTGCAGAAGGCAGCCATTTGGTCCATCAAGCCTGCACTGACAACAATCCCACCCAGATCCCATTCCTATAGTCCCACATATTTACCCTGCTAGTCCCCCTGTCACTAAGGGACAATTTAGCATGGCCAATCCACCTAACTCGCACATCTTTGAATGTGGAAGAAAATCGGAGCACCCGGAGGAATCACATGCAGACACAGGGAGAAAGTACAGATTTCACACACAAAGAGTGACCCAAGGCCGGAATTGAACCCAGGTCCCTGGAGCTGTGAGGCAACAGTGCTAAACCACTGCACTACCATGTCACTCCTGTATTCTTAACCTTCATTAAAAACTTCTATTGTCTTTGGCAGATCAAAATAAATAACATCACCTCCTTAGCCCTCAAGCACAAGTTGCTTATGCTTCGAAGGACCAGAGCATTGAGTGAGGCAGTTCCTTCTTCTAAATCCATGGTGATTTAGAGAAAGTTTATAACATATTCCTCCTTACATTTTTTGTGTGCTCTCTGGACCAGCAATGATGGTGTCCAGTCCAACATACTTTTCCCACCCAATACATCTTGGATCACTGCTCTGCAATTTCAATACTCTGGTCACTCATGAGCAAGCGCAATGGAAAATGATTTAAACTGCTGGGTAGAGTTACAACCTATCAGCTCATAAACACCCTTTATCAGGTCTTCACCCTACCAGAGACCCCACTGTGGTTGACTCTGAATATTACCCTTTGCAGAACAATCCAGTCCTATATTACAATAGTGACTGCAGTTCAGAAATACTCCATTGGTTGTAAAGAGCTTCAACATAACTGGAGGTCACGAAAGGTGCTACAGAAATGCAAGTTTTAGTTTCTTTTCTTTCAGAATCTATTTTATTCTGCAAAAGAAAAATTGTAAGTGCCACAACAGTTTAAGGAGGGAGTCACCAACAACTAGACTACTCTAAGCAATGTGAATTGGACAATAAATGCCAATACTGTCATACTTCAATTAAAGATAGTCACACTCGATTTTTTTCAACGATGGCCCAATGCAATCTGGCCTGAGACTGGCTGACTGCTTACAGGCCTAGGATCAATTCAGGAGCCGACTGGCCTCTACAGCTCAATATATCATACGTCCCTAATCCACTGAATAAACCAGAAGGCCTTATTTCCATGTTTCATCATTGAGTTATTAAATCAAAGCCTCACCCGAGAGCTCAGATGGATGCAAGAGATCCCACAGCATTATTTTCAAGAGTAAAAATCTTCTCTGGTGTCTTGGCCAATATTTATCCCTTAACCAATATCACAAAAAGGTCACAGTGGTTATCATTGCTGCCTTACAGTGCCAGGGATCTAGGTTCAATTCTAGCCTTCGATGACTGAGGAATTTGCACATTTTCCCTGCACCTGCACAGATTTCCTCTGGGTGCTCCAGTTTCCCCTCCTAGTCCAAAGATGTGCAAGTTAGCAGGGGTTGGCCACTGGCTCTTAACATTCCAAGATGTGTAAGTTAGATTGATTAACTGTGATAAATGTATAGAATTATGGAGATGGAGTAGGGTGATGGACCCGACTCCGGTCCCCATAATAATTACTAACTCTGTCAAAAGAATTGGTGCACAATTGATGGGCTGACTGGCCTCCTTCTGCACTGTTTTCAATGAAAAACAATTTATCTGGTCAATATCACATTGTTGTTTGTGGGAGCTTGCTGTATGAAAGTTGACAGTCACAATTCTGACATTGCAACAGTGATTTCATTTCAAGAGCATTTAGTGGACTTCAAAGCTTTTGGGGAGGCCTTGAGGACATGAAAGGCAGTCAAGAAATACAAATCTATCTTCCCTTAAAAAAAAGTCTAATATACAAACACAGACTATAACCTAATCTAAATCAGAGAGAGGGGTATTCCGAAATACTGTACTAAACATTCAACAATCCTTCTTGTTTAAACAAATGCCCAGAGTACATTTATGACTGTAATACTACATTCTGCAGTCTCTCGTTTCCTTCTCTCTGAACGGCATGCTTTGTCTGTATAGTGTGCAAGAAATAATACTTTTCATTGTATACTGATACATGTGACAAAAATGTACGAAATCAAAGTCATATAACTAAGGGGTATAAGACTAATATTAGAGGGCATTTTTTCCACACAAAGGGTAGTGGGGGTGTGGAATGCACTGCCGAGTAAGGTGGTGGGAGCAGGCACGCTAGGGTTGTTTAAGGGTCTCTTGGACAGCCACATGAGCGGTCTGCAGATAGAGGGATATAGGAGGACTGTTGAAATACTTTAATTGTTTCCACAGGCTATTCGGTCCACCTTGTTGACCAACAAGGTGCATGCATTTGGCAGGTCGTGCGAGGGCTGCTCCTGGAGGTTACTTCAGGAGTGGCCTAGTGCTTCATCTCGTTAGCGTATGCTTAAACTGGACCATCAGATGGGCAACATGACAGCTCAGAGACTATCGCTGTTGCTGTGCAGACACATGGATTTGGGCCTGTGTCTGCGGGAGTTTGCGCGTTCTCCCCGTGGTTGCGTGGGTTTTCTCCCGGTGCTCCGGTTTCCTCCCACATCCCAAAAATGTGCTCTTAGGCTGATTGGGTAACAAATTGTCCCTATATTGGTCTCTATATGTCATTAAGACGTTAGGATGGCGGCGCGGGCTCGTTGGGCCGAAGGGCCTGTTTCCCATGCTGTGTTGTTCTTTGTACAGAGAGACAGCATAAGTTCTAGGCTTGAATTTAACCCAGGCTTTCAGATTCAGTGTTGCTGATATAAAATAGTACTTCATATTCAAGGTTTTTGGAGATCAATGTATTGAAGAAAACAATCTGACTACAATACAAACACAACATGAGAGTTGGCAGGATACAAAAATAAATTATTTTCTGCAGTAGTTGCATCCCAACTAACATCCCCTGGTCAGGTACAGTGTTGGTAAAGCATCCTGAACATTGCCCCATCAAACTCTCCCACTAGGCTAGGTACAGTGTTGCACACTTTGCACTCACTAATACAACTCCTATATGGATATCTTTATTATTACAAATGATATTCCTGAATCAATTATCTTCAATATCCCAGACAGCGGTTGATCCTCATTTTATATTATTTGTTCGTGGAACATGGGTATTGCTGGCTGGCCAGCATTTATTGCCCATCCCTACATGTCTGAGGGCAGTTGACAGTCAACCACATTGCTGTGGCTCTGGTATCACATGTAGCCATGATGTGGCTATGCTAATCACATATAGGCCAAACTAGCTAAAGACAGCAGATTTCCTTCCTAAAGGACATTAGTGAATCAGATGGGTTTTTCCAACAAATGATCATGGAACCATTATCAATCTTAATTCTAGATACTTTTTATGGAATTCAAAATTCCACCATCTGCCATGTCTGGATTTGAACCCAGGTCTCCAGAACATTAGCTGAGTCTCTGGGATAATAATCTAGCGATAATGCCACTTGGCCATCACCTTGTATCTGTTTCTTGACAACTCTTTTAGGGTCTTAAACTTCACAAGGTGAATAGCAAATTCCTGTGTCATTAACTGGATAATCCCTTGAAAGGTTTGTAAACCACAAACTGATACCCCGCACAATCTTCCTATTCAAACCTTTCCTCTGATTATCAATTTTGCCAAGGTTCAGCCACCATTAGAATCCAAAATCCATACTTCTACAGACACGTTTCCAGATATGAAAAGTGATCTGGGAGGATGCACTACAAGTTTGCTGGAAAGTGATCTGGGAGGATGCACTACAAGTTTGCGGCAGACTGAAAAGATTGAGTATGTAGATACTAAGGAAGCGGATGTGTTAGAACTTTTAAATGCTATCAAGATAGACAAGTCTCCGGGACCAGATGGGATGTACCCCAGGTTATTGTGGGAGGTGAGGGATGTCATTGCAGAGCCCCTGGCGATGATCTTTGCGTCGTCGATGGAGACGGGAGAGGTTCTGGAGGATTGCGGATGTGGTCCCTGTTTTCAAGAAAGGGAACAGGGATAGTCCTGGAAATTACCGACCGGTGAGTCTGACCTCAGTGGTTGGTAAGCTGATGGAGAGGCTTCTGAGGGACAAGATTTACGAGCATTTGGAGAAGTTTAGGTTGATTAGAAATAGTCAGCATGGTTTTGTAAAAGGCAGGTCGTGCCTTACGAGCTTAATTGAGTTCTTCGAAAATGTGACTGAACACATTGACGAAGGAAGAGCAGTGGACGTGGTGTACATGGACTTCAGCAAGGCATTTGACAAGGTCCCACATGCAAGACTTCTTGAGAAGGTGAGAGGCCATGGGATCCAAGGGGCTTTGGCCTTGTGGATCCAGAACTGGCTTGCCTGCAGAAGGCAGAGGGTGGTTGTGGATGGCTCTTTTTCTGCATGGAGGTCGGTCACCAGTGGAGTGCCCCAGGGATCTGTTCTAGGACCCTTGCTGTTTGTCATTTTCATAAATGACCTGGATGAGGAAGTGGAGGGATGGGTGAGTAAGTTCGCCGATGACACGAAGGTCGGTGGTGTTGTGGATGGTCTGGAGGGATGTCAGAAGTTGCAGCATGACATCGACAGGATGCAAGACTGGGCGGAGAAGTGGCAGATGGACTTCAACGCGGATAAATGTGTTGTGGTCCATTTTGGCAGATCCAACGGGATGAATGAGTACACTATCAAAGGTAGGAGTCTTAGCTGTGTGGAAGAGCAGAGGGATCTTGGGGTCCGGGTCCATAAGACTCTCAAATCAGCCTCCCATGTGGAGGATGTGGTTAAGAAAGCTTACGGCGTACTGGCCTTCATTCATCGAGGGATTGAGTTCAGGAGTCAGGAGGTAATGCTGCAGCTTTATAGGACCCTTGTCAGACCACACTTGGAGTACTGTGCGCAGTTCTGGTCGCCTCACTATAGGAAGGACGTGGAAACTATTGAAAGGGTGCAGAGGAGATTTACAAGGATGTTGCCTGGATTGGGAGGCATGCCTTATGAAGACAGGTTGAGGGAGCTGGGACTGTTCTCCCTGGAGAGACGAAGGTTGAGAGGCGACCTGATAGAGGTTTACAAGATGTTGAGAGGAATAGATAGGGTGGACTCTCAGAGACTATTTCCCAGGGCTGAAATGGTCGCGACGAGAGGGCACAGATTTAAGGTGCAGGGAAGCAAGTACAGAGGGGATGCTAGGGGAAAGTTTTTCACTCAGAGGGTGGTGAGTGAATGGAATCGGCTGCCGTCGGTGGTGGTCGAGGCGAACTCGCTGGGGTCTTTTAAAAGACTTCTGGATGAGTATATGGGATCCAATGGGATTGGGGGTTATAGATAGGTCTACGGCTGGGTAGGTTTTGATGTGTTCGGCACAACTTGTGGGCCGAAGGGCCTGTTTGTGCTGTAGTGTTCTATGTTCTATATAATATTGTTCATTGAGTTCAACAATCCTCATTTAACGTTGATTGAGGCCCTTAAGAATTCCTATTAATGAAGAGGAAGGGTGGTTCAGATAGGATCAAAGACAAGAGAGAATGTCAACAGAACACAAAGTGACTCAGGTTGCCCCCAAGAGTTGCCCATTCCCTGCTGTGTGGGAAGCCAACAGTTTAAGATGCAGCCATCATGATCTGTTTGACCCATCAGAATATCAGCTCCAAAAGACAACAAGCCAATCAATAATGAACAGGGCAAAAGGCAAGGAACACTCAACCGCATTTCAGATAAAGGGAGGCTGGAGCTGTACGTAACATGAGGCAAAAGAAGAAAGTATAAGAAAGAAAAAGGCAGGGTATCAGAAGCATGGCTTACACAAATTTCTCAAGGACAATTAGCCTGGCTAGCAACATCCAAATCCTATGAATGAATATATTTTATAAAAACAGCATGAGTTTCAGACATTGTTCTCACATAAAGTGGAAGAGATGTTTACTCAAATCTAAGTTTACACACTTTGAGTAAGCTACTAGCTCATCAGCTGTACCAATTCTCTGCCAAAAGCCTAATACCACAAATTGGATCTCCATCGATCCATAGCAAGTGAACTGTTTAGGGATTTTTACTCAACCCTCTATAACTCGGAGTCTACCACCTCAATGAGTTGACTTTCAAGAGTTCTTTGGGGAACTGAATCTCCCCGTGATTCACAGAGGAGGCGCCGCGGCACTAGAGAAATCAATCAACGTTGATGAAATTGTTAGGGCGGCCAGAATTATGCCGAGTGAAAAATGTCTGGGACCAGGTAAGTACCCCATCAAATTCTACAAAAAATTTATGGGTAGATTGGCTCCCCTGCTACTGCACATAATCAATGAATTAAATGAGAACCACTCTCTCCTGCAGACTTTGAGGCAAGCAACAAGTTCGCTTATTCTTAAAAAGAATAAGGACTTGCAAATCTGCAGCTCCAATAGACCGATCTCATTACTGAATGTGGATCTCAAACTGATCTCTAAGATTCTGGCCATTCACTTGGAGGACATTCTGTCTGCTATCACCTCACCTGACCAAATTGGGTTCATTAAAAATAGACATATGTACTTGAATATTCAGCAGTTGTTTAACATCTCGCCGGATGCTGAAAAAGCGTTTGATCACGTAGATTGGGATTAGTAATTTTATGTTCTCGGGAGATTCGGGTTCAGTCCCTTTAGCATTGGTCTGGACAAACAATGTGCATTTAGCTTTTCTCCCTTTCTCCCAGGGGATGAGAAAAGGATGCCCCTCTCCCCTGTTATTTGCCATTGCTATTGAACCTCTTGCTGCGGCTTTTCATAACAGCAAATGAGTCGTGGGGATTGGTGAGGAGAGAATTGCTGTATGCAAATAACCTACTACAGTATATCCCAACCTATCCAACTCGATTCTCAAAGCCATATCTACACTAGAGGGGTTTGGTCGTATTCAAGATTAATTTGAATAAGAACACCTTTCTTTGAATGCAGTGGCTCGTAGCCTCCTCCTCCACACCTGCCTTTCAAGATTGTCATTAGGCAATTTATTTACTTGGGAGTGCAAGTGACTTTGGACCTAACTTTGCTCCACTTATGGGGGCAGACGAACAGGGCCACAAACATTGGTCCATCCTTCCGTTATCATTAGCAAGCTGTATCAATGCAGTGAAGATGAACATACTACATAAGTTTTTATATCTCTTTATATCTGTGCACTCCGGTGTTCATCTCCAAATCCTTTTCTCACAGACTTGATCGGCTCATTTCAAGCTTTGTCTGAAGTAGTAAAAACCCAAGAATGCAAAGGACAGTTTGCAAAAGGGAGGGGTTATGGGATTGTCCAATTTTCTATTTTATTATTGGGCAGCCAATATGAGAGCAGTAGTATGTTGGTACAGAGAAAGAGGCAACAGGATACTCCTTGTTGGCTGCAGTTAGAATCCTCCTTCTGTGTTTCGTCTTCTCTGGCTGCCTTGATATGCTCCCTAGTAAATTTTCCCTCCTCACCGTACACTAGGTTATATTAGGAATGCATTTGTCAAGTCAACTCTTAGAAATTGGATGCAATTTAGATGCCACTTTGGGTTTCAGGCCTGGTCATTGGCCTTCCCAGTATCAGCTAACCATTTTTTTTCCGCCATATGTTTTGGATGGTGCCTTCAACATATGGGCCAAGCACAGGATCACAGCATTCCAGGATTGGTATGCGGACAGCGTATTAACATCATTCCAGTAGGTAGTGGACAAATTTGCCTTATCTGCAGCATATTTCTTCAGATATTTGCAAATTCAAGACTGTGTGTTTAGGACCAATCCCCAATTTCCAACACTTCCACCTCGTGCATCCATTAACATCCTCTTAGTGTCTTCTACATTTCCATTCTTTATTCTCAAATTCTGCCCCAACAAAATACTCTATCAATGGTTAAATCTTTATAGAAACGAGATCTGGGGGAGGAGTGCTGAGGAGGATTGGGGCATAATGCTGCATCGAATACACTCCTCCTCGATAATATGCCAAGCTGGGTATGATACAATATGAACTCTTACACAGAGCATATCTAACAAGCGCTAGGCTCTCTAGAATACACTCAGGCATAAACACCATCTGTGAATGATGCCAGTAAGCTCCTGCCACTCTTACAGTAATTCTGGGCTTGTCCATCATTGTATAATTACTGGACATCGATATCTGAGAGGATTGCGGCAATGACAGATCAGGACCTAAGCGCAGCCCCCCGAGGTTGCCCTGTTTGCAGTTGTGCCTTTAAATCCGCTTTACCAAAATTCCAAATAGATTTTGTAGCTTTCACCACACTCCTGGCAAGATGACTAATCCTGTTTAGGTGGGGATCAGGTGCTCGCCCAACGCACTCTCAGTGGATGAAGGAGCTGGTGGATACCATTAAGCTAGAGAAGATGAGGTGCAAGCTACTCGGGTCCACTGCTAGCTTCTATAAAACCTGGCAACAGTTTATAGTAAAATAGCGAGCTTTCAACACTCCCGTGTCTTCATCAGGCAAGTGCAGGCAAGAACACTGCACTTGCCTGATGAAGACACGGGAGTGTTGAAAGCTCGCTATTTTACTATCAAATAAATCGGTTAGATTAATAATTGGTGTTGCTAAATTCTTACTGAGTTCTTACCACTCCAATCCAACACCAGCATCTTTACATCATAACAGTTTATAGTGCATGTTGGAACACTGCAGTTGGAGTCGGGTAGTAGATACCCAATGGGTTCAGGACCCGGTCCTCCCACAGAACCACAGTCCTCCGATTGGTGAATACACCTGCTCACCCTACTGAGGTGGAAGGACCAACACAAGAAATGTTCTCTTTTCCGTCTCACTCTCTTTCTCCTCCTCCCTTCGCTATCTCTCTCTCTTTTCTGTATTCGCTGGTTTATAGCCTGGGCTATTTGGGTGCTCAGTTAGTTCTCCAGCAGAGTTCCTTTGCCTTTTTATTTTTATATTATTACCAGTGCAATTAGACAGGACTTGGGTGGGGTGGGTACTGGGGATACCAGGGGCTTGTCCCCTGGCCACGGGGAGTCCTGTGCCCAGTCGCGTTGGAATGTATATGCAAGCACTGTGGGGATCGGTATAGGTATTTGTTTGTTGTGTAAAATATAAGAATATTTTCAATAAACATATTAAAAAAAGCAGGAGAAAAAGGAAGAAGCAGACCAAGGAGAGAGAAACAATCAGGTGGTCAGCAGTAACAAAATTAAAAAGCTGATATTTATAGAATGCCTTTGAAAATGTCCAAATGTCCCAAAGCAGCTTTATAGCCAATAATTTTGGGATGAAACTAGAATTCAGTCTGGATTCCTGCTTATTGCACTGCCTACAAGGTTTAAGAGTGTTGGTTTGAATCTCTCCAGGTACCAACAGTAGTTATAGGAAGCATAACTGTGTAAAATCCAATAAATTGGTGATAAACAATATGGGGGTGGGGTGTAGGTGTTGATGATGTAGAGATGCCAGCGTTGGACTGGGGTAAACACAGCAAGAAGTCTGACAACACCAGGTTTAAGTCCAACCGATTTACTTGATAGTAAACTCATAAGCTTTCGAGGACAGTCTCAAAAGCTTGCGAGTTTACCATCAAATAAATCAGTTGGACTTAAACCTGGTGCTGTCAGACTTCTTACTATGTAGGTGTTGATGCCAGTGAGGGTGATGTCTTCAACTGTTGTACAAGCTCAATCTGAGCATTCGGCAACAGTATCCAAGATTCAGGAAAACTTAAAACTCATACGTCTGCAACAGCCACAAAGAAACAGAAAAAGGATCTGCAATTCTATCAATCCTCTGCCAGGTTAGAAAGAAGCGTCAGAGGGCAGAATAGCTCATTGGCGGGGCTGAGTAAATAGTCTAATATAAACTAAAAATATGCAGATATTAGAAATTTAAAATAAAATGCTGGAAAACCCAGGTGTGGCAGCATCTGTGGAGAGAGAAAAATGGTTGTCGTTGAGTCCACGTGACTCAGTTTCAGATAGTAAATAGTTCCTGACCAAATATTATCATCCAGCTGCATAATTTCTAATTCTTCAGGCAATACTTTAAATATCCTAATGGTAATACTATCTCAACTTGGATACATATACGAAGGGTGGAGACAGACAGTAAACTACCCTCAAATCCAGTTCTCAAAATAATAACACAACTTTTAAGGAGCACTATCTTCATAAACAGTGGGAACTTATTTTAAAATTGAAATAAAACTATACATCAGGAACCTTAAAAAAAAGGAACACACAGAAGATGCTGGAAATACACATCAGGTCATGAAGGGTGAAAAAGCAAGAGGCAGGTCACGCATGGACTGGAGGTTACTCAGCCAAGCTACAAGCTTCCAGGTTCAATGCTGGGTTGGCTCACTATCCGTGTGGAGTTTGCAAGTTCTCCCCGTGTCTGCATGGGTTTCCTCTGGGTGCTCCAGTTTCCTCCCACAGTTTGAGGGACATGCTGGTTAGGTGTACTGGTCAAGCTAACTCTCCCTCACTGTACCAAACAGGTGCCGGAGTGTGACGACTAAGGGATTTTCACAATAACTTCATTGCAGTGTTAATGTAAGCCTATTTGTGACTAATAAATAAACTTTTACTTTAACCTGCCTTTTCATAGTAAAAAAATCCCAAGCCAAGGCAGTTCACATCAGCATTTGACAAACTGTGTAAGGAGATATTAGAACAGGTGACCTAAAGCTTCATGATAAAAGCAAAATACTGCAGATGCTGGATTCAGAAACAAAAACAGAAAATGCTGGAAAAATCACAGCAAGTCTGACAGCATCTGTGGAGAGAGATAGAGAGAATATAAAGGCAACATTTCAACTCTAAACGACAAAGGGTCATCCAGACTCGCAACATTGGCTCCATTCTCTCTCCACAGATGCTGTCAGACCTACTGAGATTTTCCAGCATTTTCTGTTTTTGTAATGGTAAGCTTTGTTTTAAGGAGCACTCAAAGGGGGAAAAAGATTAACGAAGAGACAAAGAAGGCTATAGGGAGGGAATTCCAGAACTGGGGAGACTAGGCAGTCAGAGGAGCAGTTGAAATCAGAATTGCACAAGAATTTAAAAATTGGAGGAACGCAGATACCAGGGATCAAGAAAATGATGGACGTAGTGAAGGCAAGGCCATGGATTGACTTGAAGAGATTCAGCAAAGGAAGTGGCTATTTGGTCCATTGTGCACATGCTGGCCCTTGGTGTGGCTATCCCATTAATTTAATTTTCCTGTTCTTTTCCCAAAGCCTTGTATGTTTTTCCCATCATGCATTTATTCAATTCCCATTTGAGAATTTTAAAAATTGAGGTCTCACCAGGCTTAGCAAACACAAGATCAGAACTCTACTCTTCGATGGACAAAGAAAGAGAAGACTTTTGATTTGCCAAATCAGTTTACTACGGTAAACTAGAAACCAAATTCTGCACTATGGATCCCACTACAATATGTGTTATCCAAAGATGTGAATGTCAAATATTAGCCTGCTTGATCATAAGATCCATGACAGAAAATCAGACACTAGGTGGACGCCATTCTGAAATGGAGAGCAGTCGACACCAATAATGACAAAAAAAATGGAGCACCCAATTTGTGCTTAGCAAATTCCTACAAATAATTTGATAATGCCAAGATAAATGCTTTAGTGATGGTGGTCAAAAGATAAATTTTGGGTAGGGCAGAAAGAATATCTTCAAACACTGCCCTGGAATTTTTTACATCCAGCTCGAAAGGCTGAGTTTAAAAGGCGCTCAGTCAGTAACTCAGTAAAGTGTCAGCACAAATTTTGTGCTCATGGTTCTAAAAATGGGACTTAAACCCACAATTTTCTGACTTGAGAGGCAAGAATGCCACCAACCGAGCCACAACGGCATTTAAGGAAGATCCTAGTCTATCTCCTCACCTATCCTGAGTTAGCTGATCTCAGCTACAAATAGCTGGGATGCATGGACGAGGTTATGAGGGGAGAAAGGGAAGGAGAGTAAAAAGATTAATAATCAGATTCCATCACCCAATCACTATCCTGCTGGACAACTGCTTGTGAGGAGATATCATGTGGAGGGCCTTCTCTCTGCTCTGGTGCCATCAAATAACCCTCACACATTGGGACAAAGAACCTAAGGACACCTGTGAAACCGTAACCCAGCAGTGTTAACACTTCAGAAAGCGAGAAATATAATGCTGGCAGATAATTGAAAGAAAGAGACAAATGGATGTTGGGACTTAAATCTGAATTTGCCACAATCATTTGATAAGGCCAATGACAGCAGAGTTCTTCCAGCCTGTAACTGACTCGGGCAATATTCAAGAGAACATAGGTTGGTGGTTGGAATTTGCTAACTGCATATCTTCCAATCTATAAAAGGGGAAAAAAAAGACTAAAAAGACTCAGTAGAGTTTCACACCTCGCTCTCAGTACAACTGGAAAAGCAACAAGAACTCTCGCACCTCCTCTCAAGTGTTGCAACTTTTTGTTTGTCTGGAGCCAAAATTTGCATGTCAACTAAACAGGGTGGGCACCTCGCCATGCAAAATCCAAAAGACAGTCTCAGAGACGAAGGATCTTAACTGAATCGCTGATGCTTAAACCATAGTTTAGTGTAGTTCTACAACAGTTCAATGAGTTGAACCACATGGGATGGCACTGAGCTACGTGACAGAGAAGATTCCAGATTCTATTGTGCTGTCCAGTGAAGCAATCCCTCAGATTTAAAATTCCTTCATGATCTATTCTCCCAATACGTGCAGCCATCTCCTAGTCCTAAACCCTCCGAGAACTTGGGTCTTTGTCCATCCTCCACTCTTCTTTTCAGTTGTGTCTTCAGCTACAACGGTATCAGGGGCAAACTCTCCACTACTTGGAGTCACGTGGTACATAGGAACATGGCTGCTGGTGATTAGGGATATGCAGCATGGATTTGTTAAGGGGAGGTCGTGCCTTATGAATCTGGTAGAAATGGTTGACGAAGGGCGAGCTGTTGATGTCGTCTATATGGATTTCAGTAAGGCGTTTGACAAAGTCCCTCATGGGAGGTTAGTTGAAAAGGTCAAGGCTAATGGGATACAAGGACAGGTAGCTAAATGGATAAGTAACTGGCTTGGTAATAGGAGACAGAGAGTAATAGTGGAAGGGTGTTTTTCTAGCTGGAGGTCGGTCACTAGTGATGTGCCGCAGGGCTCGGTACTGGGACCTCTTCCATCTGTAATATATATAAATGACTTGGAAGAGGGAATAAGCGGAGTGATCAGCAAGTGTGCAGACGATACAAAGATGGCTGGACTTGCGGATAGTGAGGAGCATTGTCAGGCGATGCAGCAGGACATAGATGGGCTGGTAGCTTGGGCAGACAGATGGCAGATGGAATTCAATCCTGATAAATGTAAGGTGATGCATTTCTGGAGAAAGAATGTAGGGGGGAGGTATATGATAAAGGGTAGACCTATTAAGAGTATAGAAATGCAGAGGGACGTGGGGGTGCAGGTGAACAAGTGTCTGAAGGTGGCAGAGCAAGTGGAGGAGGTTGTGAAGAAAGCATATAGTATGCTAGCCTTTATAGGAAGGGGTATGGAGTACAAGAGCTGGCCTTTAATGTTGCAGTTGTATAAAACGTTGGTTAGACCTCATTTGGAATACTGTGTTCAGGTCTGGTCGCCCTACTACCAGAAGGACATGGAGACTCTGGAGAGAGTGCAGAGGAGGTTTACCAGGATGCTGCCTGGTATGGAAGGTCTGAGTTACGAGGAGAGGTTAGGCAAATTGGAACTGTTTTCCTTAGAAAGACGTAGACTTAGAGGAGATCTAATAGAGGTGTACAAGATTATGAGGGGTATAGATAGATTAAACAGGGTTAAGCTTTTTCCTAGGATGGACTCAAATAGCACGAGGGGTCACGGGCTTAGGGTGAGGGGGGTAAGGTATAATTTGGATGCTAGAGGGAGTTTTTTCACAGAGGATGATGGGAGTATGGAATGCGCTGCCAAGTGGTGGAGGCAGGTACTGTGGAGTTATTTAAGAAATACTTAGATGGGCACATGAACAGAATGGGAATGGAGGGTATAGAAAACTGATTTAAAATAGGGATCATGAGCCTTGGGAGTCCCTGGGAAGTGTGTAAATAGATGATATTGATGTACTTGTTTTTATCCTACAGGTGCTTTGGTCCACCTTGTTGTCTAACAAGGGGCATACACACGATGGGTTGTGAGAGGGCTGCTCTTGGATTTTTTTCAAGGGTCATCCTAGTGCTTCATGTCGTTAGTGTACACTTGACCTGGACTATTTGATGGGCAACACGACAGCTCAGTGACTATCGCTGTGCTGTGCAGATAAATGGATTTGGGCCTGTGTCTGTGGGAGTTTGCGCATTTGCCCCATGCTTGCATGGATTTTCTCCGGGTGCTCCGGTTTCCTCCCACATCCCAAAGATGTGCTCTTAGGCTAACTGGCAAAACAAATTCTCCATAAATGTCTCAAATTTGGTTTTTTAATCCATAGATCTATAAACATGGACAGGGATCATGGGTAGAGGTGGGAACATCGGGGTGGTGGCGCGGGCTCGTTTGGCCAAGGGCCTGTTTCCCGTGCTGTTTTGTTCTTTGTTGCAGAGGGTCAGTCATCTCAGCTCCAGGACATCTCTGCAGGAATCCTTCAGGATAGTGTCCTAGGCCCAACAATCTTTAGCTGTTTCATCAATGACCTTCTCTCTGTCATAAGGTTAGAAGTGAGGATGTTTGCCAACAACTGCACAATATTCAGCACCATTCACAACTCCTCAGACACTGAAGCAGTCCATGTTCAAATGCAACAAGATCTATACAATATCCAGCCTTGGGGTGACAAGTGACAAGCAACATTCATGCCACACAAATTTCAGTCAATTACCACCACCAATGAGACACACTAACAACAGTCCCTTGACATTCAATGGCGCAACCATTACTGAATCTCCCACTGTCAACATCCTTGGGGTTACCATTGACTAGAAACTCAACTGGATTCACCACATAAACACAGTGACTATAGAGCAAGTAAGAGGCTAGGAACACTGCGGCAAATAACTCACCTTCTGACTCCCCAAAGCCTATCCATCATCCACAAGGCACAAGTCAGTAGTGTGATGGAATACTCCCCCCTTGCTTGGATAGGTGCAGCACCAACTCCTCTCAAGAAGCTTGACACCATCCAGGACAAAGCAGCCCACTTGATTGGCACTATATCTATAAGCACTCAATTTCTCCACCATCAATGCTCAGTAGTAGCAGTGTGTATTATCTAATAAAATGCACTGTGGCAACTTACCAAAGATCCTTAGACAGCACCTTCTAAACCCATGACCACCTCCATCTAAAAGGACAAGGGCAGCAGATAAATGCAAACACCTTCAACTGCAAGTTTCCCTCCAAGCCACTCACCACCCTGATTTGGAAATATGTCACAGTTCCTTCACAGTCACTGGGTCAAAATCCTGGAATTCCTTCCCTAATGGCATTGTGGGTCAACCCACAGAATATGGACCACAGTGATTCAAGAATGCAGCTCACCATCACCTTCAAGGGCAACTAGGGATGGACAATAAATGCTGGCCAGCCAGAGATGCCCATTTCCCATGAATGAATACAAAAAAAGGTAACAAATTCTGGAAATCCCTCCCTGAAGCTCTTCACCCTTTAACTCTCTCTTCTCCTCCAAGATAGAGGAGAAATTTACCTAAAATTACCTCCACAACCAAACTCATCCTAATAATATGACTCAATATCAGTTGCTTTCTGATTACATTCTGGTAAAGTGTCCTGGAATAATTTACTACATTAAAAGTGCTCTATAAATACAAATTGTTGTTCTTGGGTAAGCACATCTCAGCCAAACAGTACTGCCTCAGCAAGAAAATTACACATTCATAAGAGTCTAAGAAAAGTGTTAAGGGTGAACATTGGTAAAATGGTAAAAAATTAAAATGGTTTGCATGTAAGAAGCCTTTATACATTAAATAAAACACGTTGAGCCTAGCAAGTACCCAATGCCATGCTGTACTCTGAGTAACATTAACAGAAATCACTACCCAATTTGCAGCCTCACCTCCTCTACTTGCTGAGGCCCAGAGATCACCCTTTCTCAGAACAGAAAAATGGAGTTGAGTTGTAGGACATCCGTGTTCTAATTGAAGAGTGAAGCAGTTTCAAGTGGCAGAATGGCCTCCTCCTGTTTGCATTCCTCTGTCAATCAGGCTGATATCCCTCTCTATACAGCCAAAGGCTGCTGGGACCAAGCATAGTATTGCAAGTACTGTCTTAACAGGGACAACTATGTTACTACTGATCAGGAATGGAATCCAAGACATCTGCTGTGTTGTTGGACAGCATCAACATCCCTCATTTTAGATGGGGGCAAAATCACAAGACAAGAATTATCAACAATTCAAATAAATTAATTTATGTTTAATGCAAAATGTGTTGCTAACTAAAAACTTCCCTGCTGGCTAAGGAAGAGAGTAGGAGCAAGGAAATCACAAAAACAATCTGCAGGTGCAGATCAATCAAGACCTAACTGAACAGCAGAACAGATTCAGAGGATTCAATGGCTTTGCTGTGGTTCCTATGTTCCAGTGCAGGAAAGCTCTGGGAACCCAAGTCAGCAAATAGTAGGCAAGACTGGATAATCCAGGCATTACTTCCTCACACAAAGAGGGAATAGTCAAACTTGCCATATTTCAGACTATACTTTAAACATTATATTCCAGCCAATACCAATGATGGAGAAACAAGGAAACAATAACGTGCTGCAGGCAGAACAAAACAGAACTAGTCATGTCAGGACTATGAGATTTTAGCAGAGACTTAGGCATTTCAGTCTGGAAAGAATGTGTTAAGGATGTCTTTTTGGAGTTATACAACATAGTGTGCAAAGGATTAATCCAGATTTCTACTGTAAATTAAGCTGTGAAAACTGGTCAAGGGGACCCCCATTCCAACTATTAAAGATAACCTCCAAACTAATAACTAATAAAGTTATTTCATGTACAAACTTGAAAGCGATTTCCAGGTGGAGGTGAAAACTTTGGGATCACTTAGCAAAGAAATGGGTACAGGAGCAGAAAAGCATTAGGCTGAAGTCCCAGTGTATGCAGTGTTATCCAGGTTCAGTTAAGCAAAAGATAGGACTTGATGCCAATTAACTAAGAAAGGGAATAAATAAAATCAGGATTAGGTTCTGAGGGAGGGATATGTGAACAGAAATGTGGCAGGTGAAATACAATCCAGGGATAGGAATACAGGAATAGGAGGCCATTCAGCCTTTTGAAACTGTTCTGCCATTCAACAAGATCTACAATGTAACTCGATTTATCCGCCTTTGTCCCACATTCCTCAATATCTTTGTTAGTTAAAAACCTAACAATTGATCCAACATCACATGTGTAAAATTGCTTCCTAACATTTGGTTGGCACTGCTGCTTCATAGCATCCAAGTTCAATTCCAGCATTGGATGATTGTCTATGCAGAGTCTGCACATTCTCCCCACAATTACATGGCTTTCCTTCAGGTGCTCCAGTTTCCTCCCACAGTTCAAAAATGTGCGGGTTAAATGGATTGATCATGCTAAATTGCCCCTTAAATGTCAGGCAGACAGACTATCAGGGTAAATACACGGGGTTATAGGGATAGGGCCTGGGTAGGATTGTGGTCAGTGCAGACTGGATGGGCCAAATGACCTCTTTCAGCACTGTAGGGATACTACGAACTTTACTCCCTAAAGCCTTGGCGTTAATCTTGAGGCCATGCTTCTACTCAGATTCCTCTATACACAAATACTTTTGCTTTCTCTATCCTTTCAGTTCCCCTTAATATCTTTTTAATTTCTTTCAAATCACATTAATCTTCAAAATTCTAGGGAATACAACCCAAAATTGTATAATTCTCCTAATTTAACTCTTACTAATATTTAATAATCTACATACAGGCATCCATATGTCTTTCTCGTTCTTCATTGCTTCTGATTTATCATTTAGAGAGTACCTTGTTCTAGCCTTTCTTGGCCAAAGTGGATGACCTCACATTTGCCTACACTGAAATTTATTTGCCATAGTTTTGTCCATTCTTTAAGCTATTAATACCCCATTGTACTTTTCTGTTTTCATCTACACTTCTTACAATGCTGTTTATCTTTGTGTCAACAGCAAACTTGGATAATTCTTACATGGGGTAACAGGAATATATTTTGTGGGTTAGAGGAAGTAAGAGAACTTGGAGTGCATGTCCACTGGTCCCTGAAGGTGGCAAGTGGATAAGATGGTAAAGAAAACATATGGAATGCTTTCCTTTATTGATTAGACATTGAATACAGAAACAGGGATCTAATGATGCAATTGTATACAATGCTGATTAGATCACAGCTGGAGTGTGTGTGCAGTACAAGAAGGACACAATTGCTTTGGACAGAGAGGGTGCAGAGAAGATTCACAAGAACCATCACCAGGACTCGAAAATTACAGTTATAAGGGAAGATTGGATAGGCTAGGGTTGTTAATCTTCGAGCAGGGGAGGCTGATGAGTGACTGAATTAAGGTGTCTAAAATTGAAGGCGCTAAGACATTTTATGGTTACATGTAAATTAATGCAGAGAGGAAAGAAAATAGGCAGTAAGCATACTCCACAAATGACATTACAACAGTCATGGATGAACATAGAACAATACAGCACAAACAGGCCCTTCGGCCCACGAGTTGCGCCGATCACATCTACCAATCCACAGACTATCTATAACCCCCTGTCCTATTCTTTTCCATATATTCACCCAGAAGTCTTTTAAAAGACCCCAGTGAGTTTGTCTCAACAACCTCCGACGGCAGTCGGTTCCATTCACAAAATGAAAGAAATTGAAATTGAAAGAACTCTTGGAAGTCTAAGAAAATTAACATGTCCAACCAAACCACAGCAGAAAATCAACAAAGCCTATAGAATGTTGAGATACCCAACCAGACAGAACGATGGGCATTACAGGTAACAGTCAAACTGCATAGAACTCAAGTCAGATGATACTCTGATTACTTTGTCAGTTCTGATCAGACTGCATCATGTGAATTGTGAACAGTTCTGTCCACTAATGCCCACATGTAGGGAATGCAACTTGTCATCTTTATCCATCCTGGGCCTATATGTCACTCCAATACCACATCAACATGACAGAGTCTTTAGTGCCCTCTGACGTGGCCTAGCAAATCACTCAGCTGGATCAAACACCACAGCAGGTCAAGGTACAAACCCATCATCACCCCCAATAAGCCTATTTAAAGTAAGAAAATGACCCAAGGCACCTCGCAGGACAGTTATGAAGCAAAAATGGGCACCAACGTAGGTGTCTATTAGGACACTCTTAGATCAATGCCAAAAACATGGCTTAAAACAGCACCTTAAAGAAGGAAAGAATAAAGAGGTGTTTTAAGAAAGGAATTCCAGAGCTCTGGGACTTGGCAATTACAGGCACCAACAATGGAGAAGTTAAATTTAGGGATACTAAGAGGCAAGAATCAGATTTAGGTATTTGAGTGTATGGAACTGCAGGGGATCCAGAGAAAGACTAGTAAATTCCGAGCCTGGCCAGCAATAACCGCATGAAGAAAAAAAATTCTTTAGCATGTTCCAAGAATAGGACAGCACAGTGGTTAGCACTGCTGCCTCACAGCACCAGGGACCTAGGTTCAATTTTGGCCTCGGGTGACTGTGTGGAATTTGCACGTTCTTCAACATCTGCACCAGTTTCCTCTGGGTGCTCTGGTTTCCTCCCACAATCTGAAAGATGTGCAGGTTAGGTTGACTGGCTATGCTAAATTGCTCCTTGTCAGAGGGACTAGCAGGAATAATAGGATAAGGGCCTCATTGTGATTGCCATGGTGCTTGCTCAATAATGGGTTGAGTGCCCTTTTTCTGCACTCAGGGATTCTATGATTCTAAGAATGGAGGAATTCTCCCTGATGCCATGATCAATTACCATTCAGTCAACATTACAAAGACATTATGAGGTCTTTATTGTATTGCATTTGTAGATCCTTGCTATGCACAAATTTGGTGCCACATTTTCAAAATGACAGCAGCAACCCAGCTTCAACATATCCTTCACTGGACGTGCTAAAACAGCCAGAGGTCATGACAGGCACTATATCAATGCACAGCTTCCATTTTTTTCTAAATAGATACCTCGAACTCTGCTGGAAAATGGTCATGGGTGTCCATACGATGGGTGTGTGTCACACTTTGAGACAGAAAGCAACTCAGAAAATGCTGCAGAAACTCAGCAGGTCTGAAAGCATCGGTGGAGAGAGAATAGTGCCAATGTTCGAAATGCTAACTCAATTCTCTCCCCAGAGACGCTGTCAGATCTGCTAAGTTTCTCCAGCATTTTATTTGTTTCAGATTCCAACATCCACAGTACCTTGCCTTTAATCGCAAAGTCCTTCCGCTGTCAAGACTCACAGAGGGAGCGGGGGGGAACGGGGGGCACGGCGCGGGGGGGAACGGGGGGGCAAGGGGGGGGGGGCGGCGGCGGGGGGGAACGGGGGGCAAGGGGGGGGGCGGCGCGGAGGGGGAACGGGGAGAAGTGGCGCGGAGGGGAACGGGGAAGTGGCGCGGAGGGGAACGGGGAAGTGGCGCGGAGGGGAACGGGGAAGTGGCGCGGAGGGGAACGGGGAAGTGGCGCGGAGGGGAACGGGGAAGTGGCGCGGAGGGGAACGGGGAAGTGGCGCGGAGGGGAACGGGGAAGTGGCGCGGAGGGGAACGGGGGAGTGGCGCGGAGGGGAACGGGGAAGTGGCGCGGAGGGAACGGGGAAAGTGGCGCGGAGGGGAACGGGGAAGTGGCGGGAGGGGAACGGGGAAGTGGCGCGGGGGGGAACGGGGAAGTGGCGCGGAGGGGAACGGGGAAGTGGCGCGGAGGGGAACGGGGAAGGGGCGCGGAGGGGGAAGGGGAGTGGCGCGGAGGGGAACGGGGAGGGAGTGGCGCGGAGGGGAACGGGGAAGTGGGCGGGAGGGGAACGGGGAAGTGGCGCGGGGGGAACGGGGAAGTGGCGCGAGGGGGACGGGGAAAGTGGCGCGGAGGGGAACGGGGAAGTGGCGCGGAGGGGAACGGGGAAAGTGGCGCGGAGGGGAACGGGGAAGTGGCGCGGAGGGGAACGGGGAAGTGGGGCGGAGGGGAACGGGGGAAGTGGCGCGGAGGGGAACGGGGAAGTGGCGCGGAGGGGAACGGGGAAGTGGCGCGGAGGGAAGGGGGAAGTGGCGCGGAGGGGAACGGGGAAGGGAAGTGGCGCGGAGGGGAACGGGGAAGTGGGCGGAGGGTGAACGGGGGAAGTTGGCGCGGAGGGGAACGGGGAAGTGGCGCGGAGGGGAAACGGGGAAGTGGCGCGGGAGGGGAACGGGGAATGGCGCGGATGGGGAACGGGGGGAAGTGGCGCGGAGGGGAACGGGAAGTGGCGCGGAGGGGAAGGGAAGTGGCGCGGCGCGGAGGGGAACGGGGAGGAGTGGCGCGAGGGGAACGGGGAAGTGGCGCGGAGGGGAAGGGGAAGTGGCGCGGAGGGGAACGGGGAAGTGGCGCGGAGGGGAACGGGGAAGTGGCGCGGAGGGGAACGGGGAAGTGGCGCGGAGGGGAAAGGGGAAGTGGCGCGGAGGGGAAAGGGGAAGTGGCGCGGAGGGGAACGGGGAAGTGGCGGAGGGAGAAGGGGAAGTGGAGCGGAGGGAACGGGGGGGGGAAGTGGCGCGGAGGGGAACGGGGAAGTGGCGCGGAGGGAACGGGGAAGTGGCGCGGAGGGGAACGGGGAAGTGGCGCGGAGGGGAAAGGGGAAGTGGCCGCGGAGGGGAACTGTGATGTAGTGCGCGGAGGAACGGGGAAGTGGAGCGGAGGGAACGGGGAAGTGGGCGCGGAGGGGAACGGGGAAGTGGCGGGAGGGGAACGGGGAAGTGGCGGGAGGGGAACGGGGAAGTGGCGCCGGAGGGGAACGGGGGAAGTGGCGCGGAGGGGACGGGGAAGTGGCGCGGGGGGAACGGGGAAGTGGCGCGGAGGGGAACGGGGAAGTGGCGCGGAGGGGAACGGGGAAGTGGCGCGGAGGGGAACGGGGAAGTGGCGCGGAGGGGAACGGGGGAAGTGGGCGGAGGGGAACGGGGGAGTGGCGGGGGAGGGGAACGGGGAAGTGGCGCGGAGGGGAACGGGGAAGTGGCGCGGAGGGGAACGGGGAGTGGCGCGGTGGAACGGTAAGTGGCGCGAGGGGAACGGGAAGTGGCGCGGAGGGGAACGGGGAGTGGCGCGGAGGGGAACGGGGAAGTGGCGCGGAGGGGAACGGGGAAGTGGCGCGGAGGGGAACGGGGAAAGTGGCGCGGAGGGGAACGGGGAAGTGGCGCGGAGGGGACGGGAAGTGGCGCGGAGGGGAACGGGGAAGTGGCGCGGAGGGGAACGGGGAAGTGGCGCGGAGGGGAACGGGGAAGTGGCGCGGAGGGGAACGGGGAAGTGGCGCGGAGGGGAACGGGGAGAGTGGCGCGGAGGGAACGGGGAAGTGGCGCGGAGGGGAAGGGGAAGTGGCGCGGAGGGGAACGGGGGGTGGCCCGGAGGGGAACGGGGGAAGTGGCGCGGAGGGGAACGGGGAAGTGGCGCGGAGGGGAACGGGGAAGTGGCGAGGAGGGGAACGGGGAAGTGCGCGGAGGGGAACGGGGAAGTGGCGCGGAGGGGAACGGGGAAGTGGCGGGAGGGGAACGGGAAGTGGCGCGGAGGGAACGGGGAAGTGGGCGGAGGGGAACGGGGAAGTGGCGCGGAGGGGAACGGGGAAGTGGCGCGGGAGGGAACGGGGAAAGTGGCGCGGAGGGGAAAGGGGAAGTGGCGCGGAGTGGGAAGGGGAAGTGGCGGGAGGGAACGGGAAGTGGCGGGGAGGGGAACGGGGAAGTGGCGCGGAGGGAACGGGGAAGTGGTGGCGGAGGGGAACGGGAGTTTGCGCGAGGGGACGGGGAAAGTGGCCGGAGGGGAAGGGGAAGTGGCGCGGAGGGGAACGGGGTGAAGTGGCGCGGAGGGGAAGGGGAAGTGGCGCGGAGGGGAAGGGGAAGTGGCGCGGAGGGGAACGGGGAAGTGGTGGGAGGGAACGGGGAAGTGCGCTGGGGGGAACGGGGAAGTGGGCGGAGGGGAACGGGGAGTGGCGCGGGGGGGGAAGGGGAAGTTCGCGGAGGGAACGGGGAAGTGGCGCGGGGGGAACGGGGAAGTGGCGCGGAGGGGAAGGGGAAGTGGCGCGGAGGGGAACGGGGAAGTGGCCCGGAGGGGAACGGGGAAGTGGCGCGGAGGGAACGGGGAGTGGCGCGGAGGGGAAGGGGAAGTGGCGCGGAGGGGACGGGGAAGTGCGCGGAGGGGAACGGGGAAGTGTCGCGGAGGGAACGGGGAAGTGGAGCGGGGGGGAACGGGGAGTGGCGCGCGAGGGAAAGGGGAAGTGGCGCGGAGGGAACGGGGAAGTGTTCGCGGAGGGGAACGGGGAGTGGCGCGGAGGGGAACGGGGAAGTGGCGCGGAGGGGGAACGGGGATAGTGGCGCGGAGGGGAACGGGACAGTGGCCGCGGAGGGGAACGGGGAAGTGGCGCGGAGGGGGAACGGGAAGTGGCGCGAGGGAACGGGGGGAAGTGGCGAGGAGGGGACGGGGGGGAGGACAGTGGCGCGGAGGAACGGGGAAGTGGTCGGAGGGGAACGGGGAAGTGGCGCGGAGGAACGGGGAAGTGGCGCGGAGGGGAACGGGAAGTGGCGCGGAGTGGAACGGGGGGCCCAGGGCGGCGTGGAGGGGAACGGGGCAAGGGGGGCAGCGTGGAGGGGAACGGGGGCAAGCGGGGGCGTGGAGGGGAATGGGGGGCAAGGGGGGGTGGCGTGGAGGGGAACGGGGAGCAAGGGGGGGTGGCGAGGAGTGGGAACGGGGGGGCAAGGGGAGGGGCGGCGTGGAGGGGAACTGGGGGGGTGGCGTGGAGGGACAGGGAGGCAAGGGGGGTGGCGTGGAGGGAACAGGAGGCAAGGGGGGGTGGCGTGGAGGGGAACAGGGAGGCAAGGGGGGGTGGCGTGGAGGGGGAACAGGGAGCAAAGGGGGGGTGGCGTGGAGGGGAAACGGGGAGGTGGCATGGAGGGGAACAGGGCGGTGGCGTTGGGAGGGGAACGGTGGCCGGTGGCGTGGAGGGGAACAGGGGGGCAATGGGGGTGGTGTAGAGGGGAACGGGGGGGTGGTGTGGAGGGGAACAGGGGGTGGTGGTGTCGAGGGGAAACAGGGGGCAAGGGGGGGTGGTGTGGGGGGAACGGGGTAAGGGGGTGATGTGGAGGGGAACAGGGGGAAGTGGTTGGGGAACGGGGGAGCGAGGTGCGGGGGGGTGTGGACAAGACCTGGGGAGGGGGTGGGGGGCGAGGGGAGGGTGGGGGTGTGAGGAGTGGTGCAGAGGGGAGCAAGGGGAGGGGGGGTGTGGAGGAGTGGTGCGGAGGGGAATGGGGAGCGGGGGGAGCGAGAGGTGGGGGGAGATGTGGAGAGAAGACGGTGGGGAGTGGAGTGTGAAGGAGACTGGGGGAGCGAGGGGTAGGAAGGGTGGAAAAAGAGGGGAGGGAGCATGGAGGAGAGGTGGGGATGTGTATGGAGGAGGAGGGGGAGAGGAGGAGGAGGGGGAGAGGAGGAGGAGGGGGAGAGGGAGGAGGAGGGGGAGAGGGAGGGGGAGGGGGAGGGGAGGAAGAAGGAGGGAGGAAAACGAGACCGGGGGGGGGTGTGGAAAGAAGGGGGAGGGGAAGAAGAGAGTTGGGGAGAAGGGAAGGGAATAAGATGAGGTTTGGAAAAGGCCTGGCACTTCAGGAACATGCAGTGTGGGTTGGAGCAAACCCCGGGCTCGGGAACAGCTGAAACAAAAGACCATTTTTTTGGATACAAATAATGGCTACATGTCAGCGCCAGCTCAACCCAACTTGTCAGTTCCACCTATCACCGAGCCAGCCAGCAGCCGGCCAGCCAATGGAAAAGCAGGCGAGGGGGCGGGGCTCCGGCCGCAAGCAGGGTAGGTTGCGGCCGGCTTTGTGACGTCATAATGGGCCTGCTTTGAATAACATTTGTTCATCAGAGAGGGGGAGGAAACAAACCACAAATCATTCAGTAAAATATCCCTCACCCCCCAAAAAAAAACTCTCATACAACCACCCTATAATAGTTCAGTTATAGAACTTTTTTCCCTTTTCATGCAAAAAACTCTTCCAGAAATGCAATGCAAGAATTAGAATTCAAACGTCTGACATGTAGTATCAGAACTCTCCCCCCAACATCAAAATACATTGACTATTTCTATGAATGGGATATATTGTGTTTCCCTTGTTTCTAAAATTAAAAGACACATGTATCCAATTCCCCCTTTGAAAACAAATGCATCCAGTAAATGTAACAGGTATTGTACATGGAAAAATGACAGGCATTGAGACCAATGTTGGGATCAATAATTTGCATCCTGAAATATCAAAACAGAGTCCGTCCTACGTCGTGTTCAGAGACTGCACGCATCCAGTTGTGATTTTTTTTAAATGTAGTAACTTGTTAACAGCGTTAATTCAAAATTTGGGAGGGTGGGGGAAACAAGATCACGGGGTTAGTGTACTACAGGAGTAATTCCAAATGTCATTGGGTTTGGATACTATGTTTTCTGCAGACAGGGTCTGTCAACATGATGCACTATAACAGTTCAATCAAAATGGGTTAAGGAAATAAACGCGGAGAATTAAAATAAGATTTGAAATCTGCACACAATAATTGACGGCGTTTTCAGCCACAAATGTGAAGTGCTGCTGAACCTGGATTTAGAAGGGTTGGGTGATTTTTTTCCCCTTTTGTTTTGCTTCTGTTATTAAATGACCGCACTGTTTCCAAACAGCCGCCTTTCCCGTTATAAGACACGGATCAAAACAGTTTTTTTTCTCTCTTTCCCCCCCCCCCGACTAAAATTAATAAAACCAATGAATTAGTAATGAATATGCATCAGACCCTTTTCTTGATCCAGATCCCTGCTATGGATGGCATCGAGCACAAAGTGCCGGCGGCGGCAACGGCTACAAGGAAGCGGGAGGGGAGAGGTCGGGGGTGGGGGGAAATCCCGGAAAAAACTTGCTAAATGAGCCGAGTAGAAGCCCCCGAATCACGGCTTCCCGCGGCCCCGGCTCCCGCTCCTCCTCCTCACACACTTTCTGCAGACAACCCAGGCTTGGTCAAAGCCTGAAGTTGCCGGCATTCGGCTGCTGGGCGTTAAGATTCTGTTCAACCTCTGTGTAAATGCTGTTGTTTGTGTGTATATATATGAATACAATAGGCATAAAATAGGGAGTTGCTGCATGATTATTCTCATTTTTTCTTTTGCATCGACAACTTAAAAAGCATGAAAATGATTATTAATGAGCTCCTCATCAACACCTACCTGGGGCTCCCTCATCGTTTTCCATCCCGTCCTCCTCATTACCAAAAGATGCCGGCATCATTGAGTGTTAAATCAAATGTATTTCTTTTTTTAAAAAAAGGATGAGGCGGGGGGGGCGCACAGAAAAATAATCACATTAAAAAATCCTGAAAGAAAAAGAATTATATACAGAGGGAAGGAAATGCAAAATAGGAGGATTTTTTTTTAAATGAATAAAGGAGTGGGGGGGGAGAAAAAAAGTCCTCGTTGGATTTTTTTAAAAAGGCAGGAGCCGGATGGAGTGACTATATTGACAGATTTGTCAGGGTGAGGTGGAAAAATGGCCGCCACACCAACAAAAAAAATCTCCTCAACCCCCCGCCTGAAAATAATCCAAAAAAAAGAGACAGAAAGAGGGGAGAGAAAAATTGGAACGCACATGCCCAGTTGTGACGTCTCGTCTGGTTGCCCCAGTAACCATGCATCCCATAATGATCCCTAACCTGCTAGTTATGGTAGTGGTTAACCAGGTTTCAGTGCTAGTAGAGGCTGCTTGCTGTATGGGATGGGGGGGCAGGGAGCCATCTTTACCGACTCTCATTCCTGTTGAAATATTCCCTTAATTACTTTGAACTTTTTTTAAAAGAATTTAACACATTTCAATTGTAAAGGAAGGTTTAAAAATATACACTGGGTGCTGCAAATATATATGTATATGTATAAACAAGAAAAAGCACCATGCATCCCCTATCTTCCCCTTTACAACTCCAACTCTCATCTTGCTGCACAACTAATTTTTTTATTCAGCAGAATCACTGAAGGATTCTCAGGGAAACAAAATAATGAGGTGTTAGGAGTCACAAGGCAATACGCACTTCTCCAGGGGGTCATATAGTCAGCCAAAACCTCCCCTCAGTGAGATTATTTTCACTGAATATATCTTCCTCATCATTTCCAAAACATTCAAGCAGCATCATTAATAGCCATAACATTGGCACCTGGCCTGTTGCAATTTGAATGGCATTTTTGATTCTACTTACGGGCTCTTTGACCACACAGTTGACATACAATGGACAAGATTACAGAATTCAATTTGCATTGTACTATGAGGAAATAGCATTGCCGTATTCACAGAGCAACATTATGATACTAAGCTATTAAATCCAACACCTTAACTTCTCAACATATCTCCATTTATTCTCTGGAGAGAAACATCCAATTGCCTTTTGAGGTCTGAATTGGAGACTTTGCTACAACCCATTCCTGGACTCTTTAGCCCAATTCAAGCAAATGTCCTGATCAATTTCCCTTCTTATTCCTATCTTTTCCAGCTTTAGCTCAAATCTGCTGATAGTTAAGCCTTGTGCCACACAGTCAATTTTTTTTAAATACATCAACTGCGATCAAAATCAGAGTAAAGGAAACAGTGCGCTGAAGCAGCATTTCTCCCCACTCAAATTCCCATAACATACAATGTAAATAAAGAGGCAAACTGTGAAATGGTTCTGTTTCTTAAAGATTTATAAAAGCTGTTATTTTATTCAATTCATCGCAGGTTCTGAACACTGAGATATGTGAAGCTGGGATATAATCTGCAGCAAAATGTTTAAATCTCAGGCCAGATATGACATGTTAGACAAGTCTTAAACCAGCATGTGATACAGCAGTATGGTAAATTGCAACTTCAGTAACTCATCATTTGGAATTGAATACACAAGGTGCAATAGGAGAAAACACATTTTCCAAATCAGTTACCATTTGAATTCTTTATAATTGAATTATCTATTAGTTGTGCCTAAACAAACTTAAGTTTTTTTTAACAATGTTGAAGCAACCCAGTGTGTCTTTATGGGTTTTATATAAGTCGCCTGAAAGAGAAGGGTTAATATTTTTATTTTAAGCCAATTCAAAACTTGACTTGTTTTTTATTCTTTGATTATAACAAATACGTTGCTTTCGCAATGGAATATTATATTAGGAAATCAAGTAGATTGTGTAGCTGGGATGCTGTCTAGCCCGTGGACTGGTACTGGGCTGTGTCAGTTGTGCATGTGTATACTGCTGCTCTCAGCCTTTGTCAGTGCCCTGTGGGTTTTGACTGTCACTAGTATTTTTGACAGGTAGCACCTGTTTCAGGTACATGGCATGCAGCTTAAGTGCAGGCCAGCTCTTGGCAGCTGGCCAAAATCTGGGACTATACTTTGAAAGAATTTCTTATCCAGCCTAAGAGACAACACGCTTTCCTCCAGCTGGAAACCCACTCTGTTTCAATCTGTGTTCACTCTTACATATCCCTCCTATTGTCTTTTCAATGGAGTGCACCACTGAAATCATAGAAACCCTACAGTACAGAAAGAAGCCATTCAGCCCATCCAGTCTGCATTGACCACAATTCCACCCAGACCTATCCCCAAATCTCTACATTTTTACCCACGAATCCCTCTGACCTACGCATCTCAAGATACTAAGGGCAATTTTAGCATGGCCAATCAACCTAACCCACATATCTTTGGATTGAGAGAGGAAACTGGAGCACCTGGAGGAAATCCACACAGACATGGGAGAATGTGCAAACTCCACACGGACAATGACCCAAGCCAGAAATCGAACCCAGGTCCCTGGAGCTGTCAAGCAGCTGTGCTAATCACTATGCTACTGTGCCACCTGTAACTAATCCAATGGGTTGTAAATCAGAGAAAATGTACTATGAGTAGACCTTTTAACATTGCAATTCACTATCACAATGCAGAACAGAAAATGGCCACACTTTCTGCACAATGTTGCTTGCAGTTAATTGCTTTTCCCAAAACATCATTTGGATGGCATGGTGCTGCAGTGCTTAGCACTGCTACCTAAATGCCAGGGACCTGGTTCAATTCCAGCCTTGGGTGACTGTCTGCTTGGTGTTTGAACCCATGTCTGCATGGCTATCCTTTGGATATTGTTTCCTCCCAGTATGCCAAAGATGTGCTGGTTAAGTGGATTGGCCATGCGAAATTGCCCCTTTATGTTCCAACATGTGTAGGTAAGTTCAATGGAATTGTGATTGACACACACATCAGCCTGGTCCCCAGGTTTGACTTCTGGTGAGTTAGCAACTGTGAACCAAAGGGACTTACCAGAAGCATTGTTGCTCACTCTGCACCTTCAGAGGATAAGACGGTCAACGACAAAAAATGGTCATCCATGTTGCCATTCCTGGTCAGTGTCAGCAAACCTTGTACTGGCAAATTCTTAAATTCAACTGAGGAGAGAGAGCACAGTTACAATGTAGTTAACTATCTTGCTGGCAATGACCAACATGCCCCAACATAAATATTAGCCAATTCTAGCTAACTATCAGAGCAGTCAATCTTGAAATAGCTCTAATCCATCATACACTTGAATATTCATACCAGTCAATGCTATACCAGCCGATCTCAGTCAGGAAGGCCAACCAAACTTCAGTCTGGCCTCTTGCATGTAAAATGAGGGCCATGTGAGCAAGTTATTAAGGTACTCCTGAAACTATTACTCAGTTTTCAGAGTCAGAGGAAAATGAACTGGGCAGATAATTAAAGACTAAAAGAGAATGCACAAAGGTGTGCTTGGAAACTTATTTATTTCTGTAGCATTAGCTTGAACTCCTTGTTATTTGAACTTGGATTTGTTGGCTGACGGATTAATTTCAGCAGTTATGTGTGAATGTCCTTGCTGTGACTCACTGCAGAGACAGCATATGGTCCCTTTTCATACAATGCATGATGCACAGACAGCAAAATCCCTGTAAGATTCAAATTCTGCCAGGCCAGAGAGTATCCATAGTTGCCAGGGGAAGAACCCAAGGCATTTCCTACAATCCCAGGAATTTCCCAAATTGGAATTTAAGCTTTAAATTTATTAGTGTCACAAGTAGGCTTTTATTAACCTCTAATGAAGATACTGGGAAAATCCCCTAGTCACCACATTCCTGCACCCATTTAGGTATATTGAGGGAGAATTTAGCCTGGCCAATGCACCTAACCAGCACGTCTTCTGAACTGTGGGAGAAAACCACAGCACCCAGGGAGAACATGCAAACTCGGCACAGACAGTGACTGAAGCTGAGAATCGATCCCCGGTCCCTGGCGCTGTGAGGCAGCAATGCTAACCACTATGCAATTTCTATAAGATTGGTAACGTGCAGCAAAGGCTAATGATCTGTGTTGAGTTACAATACTAATTTAAGACATTTTCATCTCTCTAGGGATCCTCCAATCCAAACAGAGAAAGCATAATGCCCTGAAGCAAGAGGAAGCAAAAATTGAGTAATGATGCCATTCCCAAGCTTTTATTTCATTCGTCCTTTCATTTTTACCTCCAATTTTATTTACGCTCCTTATGATGTTATGTCCTGTAGGAGTATTTACAAAAAAAAGCAGCCATTCTGTAATGTCTGTATGATCAGTGAGTGTGAGCTGACCATGTGGCCTTTGGAATCATTACAATGGAATTTGGTCTATGGCTAATATCCAGTAGGAACTCATTGCACAGCCATTGGCAGCAAAAAACCCTGGCTCATTTTACTTCTCCTCATTTAGAAACTGAAGTCCTTTAGGGGTGGAAATTTGCTGTCCTAACCCAGTCTACCCAAGTATGACTCCAGATCCACAGCAATGTGGTTGAACTTAAAGCATCTTGAAATTCCCAGCAGGCCACTTAGCTATACAAAACCCACCAGAAAAGCTAAATAATAAAACCAGATGGACTATCATACATTGACCCCAGCGCTGGAAACAACAAAGGTATACCATAGATAAACGCAAAATTCTGTGGATGCTGGTATCTGAAACAGAAACAGAAAATGCTGGAAATCTCAGCAGGTCTGACAACATCTGTGGAGAGAGAACAGAGAGTCAACGTTTCAACTTTAGATGACCCTTCACCAGAGATGAGAGGAGAAAGAATCAGCAGAAATTTATATTATGAAGGTAGGAAGGGGTGATGGAAATGGACAAAGGAAATGTAAATGAGCATGCAGAAGGCTGTGAAGATGTTGAAAGTATCCATTAAGTGATCAGAATGCATGAATGGCAAAACAAAGGTATAGCTCGGTAAAGGACTGCCTGAGAAATGTGGCAGTTGGCCTGAAGAAAGGGGAAGGGATGGAAAGATCTATAAACATGGACAGGGATCGCGGGTAGAGATGGGAACATCAAGGTGGCGGCGCGGGCTCGTTGGGCCGAAGGGCCTGTTTCCCGTGCTGTTTTGTTCTTTGATCTTTGAAAGGAGAGCGATAAGGTGGAGAATGAGATGAAATAAATGGAAATGGGGGTGGAGGGGAGAGTTCATGATCTGAAGTGGTTGAATTTAATGTTCAGTCCGGAAGGCTGTGAAGTACCTAATTGGAAGATTCTTCCAGTTTGGTTTGGACAAAGGCACACCATACCCTGTCAACCCTGCAAAATCCTCCTGACTGACAATGGGGTTGTGCCAAAATTGAGAAAGCTGCTCCTCGACTAGTCAAGCAACAGCAAGACAAAAATGCCCCAGGCTTCTCCAACACTATCTATGGCTTTTAACCTGCCCCACCAGAAGGACAGACTCATCAGAGGTAATAGTATAGTGATACACAGTCAGGAATCAGTGGCCCTAGGATTCCTCAAAATTAACTGTGAAGCCTTATATCAGGTCAAACCCATACAAGGCAATCAACCACCTATTACCCTCCCACAGCTAAAGATTCAGTAGCCCTCCATATTAAACACCAGTGGAAGATAGACTGAGGGCAGCAAAATATACTTGGCAGGAGTGGCTCAGTAGTACTACGAAAAACCAAGCTGACCAATTTTAGACAGGACTTGGTGAGGGACTGGTGAGGGATCCAAGAGGGAAAAACCTACATGACCCAAGGTAATTAGTAAAAGAAAGAATGGCAACATTTGATTTATCACGTATTAATATACAGAGAAAAGTATTTTTTTCAACAAAGCATACTGTACATAAGGAGGAAAGGAGAGAGTGCAGAATGTAGTGTTATAATCATTGTTAGTGTGTAGAGAAAGATCAACTTAATGCAAAGTAGGTCTATACAAAAGTCTGATGGCAGCAGGGAAGAAGCTGTTTTGAAGTCGGTTGGTACATGACCTCAGATTTTTCTATCTTTTTCCTGACAAAAGCAGTTGGAAGAGAGTATGTTTGGGGTCCTTAACTCTGCTGGCTGCTTTTCCTAGGCAGCAGGAAGAAGAGACAGAGTCAATGGGTGAGTGATGGACTGGACTTCATTCATGATCTTTTGTAGTTTGAACAGAGCAGGAACCATACCAAGCTGTAATACAACCAGAAAGAAATCTTTCCATGGTGCATCTGTAAAAGTTAGTGAGAGTTGTAGCTGACATGCCAAATTTGCATTGTCTTCTGAGAAAGTAGAGGCATTGATCGGCTCTCTTAACTATAGTATTGACATGAAGGACCAGGACAGGTTAAACATTAGAAGCTCTTGACATCCTTCATTGATGTCAACAGGGGCGTGTCCTCCATGACACTTCCTTAAATTAATGACTATCCCCTTCATTTTGTTTGTATGGAGGAAGAGATTATCATCGCATTGATTCACCAGATTGTCTATTTCCTGTACTGTGTCTGATCATTGTATGAGATCCGACCCGCTACAGTGATGTCATCAGCAAACTTTAAAATCAAGTTGGAGAGGAATTTGGCCACACAGTCATGGGTGTATAAGTAGTGTAATAGAGGGGTGAGAACACAGCTGTGTGAGGCACCAGTATTGAGGATGATTACGGAGAGGTGTTGCCTATCCTTAATGATTGCAATCAGTGGATTACGAAGTTCAAGATCCAGTTGCAGGAGGAAGAGCTGAGCCCCTGGAAAAACATGTTTAAAAAACAAAGAACAGGAACAGGCCTTTTGACCCACCAAGTCTGTGCCAGCGCAGATGCCTCTCCAAACTATCACTTTCTTGCCTCTACCTCGTCCATATTCCTCTATGATCCATATCCCTTTATTCCCTCCTATTCATCCAGATGCCTCTTGAATAGAACATTACAGCACAGAACAGGCCCTTCGGCCTTCGATGTTGCGCCAACCAATTAAGGAAAAAATATTGTTATAGAATCCACCACCTCCTTTGGCAGTGCATTCCAGGTGTTCACCACCCTATGTGAAAAACCTGCCCCTTACATCTTTTAAACTTTCCCCCTCTCACTCTCAACCTATGCTCCCAAGTAATTGACCCTTCAACCCTGGGGAAAAGACTCTGACTATCCATTCTATCCACACCTGTCATAATCTTGTAAACTTCTATTAGGTCCCCCCATATCCTCCGAGACTCCAATGAAAACAATCCAAGTTTGTTCAACCTTTCTTCATAGTCCATATCCTCCAAACTAGGCAACATCCTGCTAAATCTCTTCGGCAGTTTTTCCAATGCACCAACATCCTTCTGGTAGTGTGGCGACCAGGATTGTACACAGGATTGTAATACTTTAAATACAGCCTAATTGAAGTCTTATGCAGCTGCGACATGGTTTTCCAATTTCTATACTCAATGCCTCAACTGATAAGGGCCAGCATGCCAAGGGGCCTTCTTGACCCCTTGTCCACCTGAATAGCCACCTTCAGGGAACTGCGGATCTGTAAATCTATATCTTTCTGTATGCTAATATTTCTAAGGGTTCTACCATTTACTGTATACTTTCTTCCTGCAGTAGATCTTGTCTGGGTTAAATTCCACCTACCATTTTTCGGCCCAGGTCTCCTGCTGATTTATATTCTGCTGTATACTCTGACAATCGTCATCACTATCTCCTACTCCCTCAATTTTTGTTTCTGCAAATTTATTAATCAGGCTACCTCTATTTTTTTCAAATAATTTAAATATATTACAAACAACAGAGGCTCCAGTACTGATCCTTGTCACAGATCTCTAGTTAGAGAAGTATTCCTCCACTGGTACTCTCTGTTTTTTATGCCCAAGCCAGTTTTGTATATATCTTACCAGATCATCTTGGATCCTATATGACTTCACCTTCTGTATCAGCCTTCCATGAGGAATTTTATCAAAGGCTTTACTAAAATCCACGCATATAACATCCACTACCATATCCTCGTCAATTTTTTTGTCACTTCCTCAAAGAACAATTCGTGAGAAATGACTTCCCCTTCACAAAACCATGTGCCTATTGCTAATAAGCTTATTCTCTTACAGATGTGAATACATCTTGTCTCTAAGAAGCTTCTTCAATAATTTCCCCACCGCTAACGTAAGGCTCAGAGGCCTGTAATTTCCCTGATTGCATCTGCTGTCTTTCTTAAATAGAGGAACAATATTAACAACTCTCCAATCCTCTGGTACCTTCACAGTGACTAAAGCCGATCCAAAGATTTTGCCCAAGGCTTTAGTCTCCCTAGTCTCTCAGTATTCTAGGATAGACCCTATCTGGTTCTGGGGACTTGTCCACCTTAATATTTTTCAAAACCTCCAATACCTCTTCCCTTTTTATCTCAACATGTCCTAGAATGTCAACATCCTTTCTACACTCACTATCCATCATATCCTTTCCTTTGTGAATGCTGATGCAAATTATTTGCTAAGGACCTTACCCACCTCATCTGGCTCCATACAAATTCCTTCCACTGTCCTTGAGTGGATCTACCCTTTCTCCTCTCATATCCACATAAAAAGCCTTAGAATTCTCCTTAATTCTGCCTTACAAGGATATTTCATTGCCTCCTTTTGCCCCCGGGTCCCTGTTTAAGCCTTTCCTGCTATCTTTTGTATTCTTCAAAAGCCTTATCCATTTTCAATTTCCTGAAATTTATGTTTACTTCCCCCTTCTTTTTCATTAAGTTCACAATCTCTTTCTTCATCCAGAGTTCCTGAATCTTGTTATTTTTATCCTTCATTTTTACAGGGACATAGTCGTCCTGAATTTTTAACAATTGACTACTCCCACACATCGGATGTGGATTCACCCTCAAACATTCCTTAGCTCCTGCTTAATACTGTTATAGTTAGCCTTCCCACAGTTTAGTACTTTAATTCTGGGGCTACTTCTTTCCTTTTCTACAAGTATCTTGAAACTTATAGAATTGCAATTACTGTCACCAAAATGGTCCTCTACTGAGACAACAATCATCTGTCTGGACTTGTTTCTCAGAACCAGGTCTAAGGTAGCCCCTTTTCAAGTTGGACTATCTACATGTTGCCTCAAGGAGGAATCTTGGACACACTGAACGAACTCTGCCTCATCCGAGTCCCGGCACTAAAGAACTCCCAGTGTATATTGGGGAAGTTAAAATCGCCCATCATAACAACCCTGTTGTTTTTACATCTCTCCATAACCTGCTGACGTATCAATTCCTCCACTTCACACTGGCTGCTGGGAAATCTGTAGTATAACCCTAAAAGTGCGACTGCACCACTCCTGTTCCTGTATTCTACCCATATAACCTCATTACACGATCCCAGCAAGGTATTCTCCCTCTGGATAGCTATGACATTCTCCCTGATCGGTAAAGCAACAGCCCCACCTCTTTTGTCATCCGCTCTATCTCACCTGAAGCATCTAGATCCTGGAATGCTAAGCTGCCAATCCTGCCCTTCTTTCATCCAAGTCTCCATAATTGCCACACCATCATAGTTCCATGTAGTAATCCAAGCTTTAAGTTCATCCACCTTACCTGTCATGTTCATTGCATTAAAGCAAACACACCTCAGACCACCTATCCTGAACATCCTCCCTGTATTTTATTTCTCTTAGACTTGGACCTATTCACCGAATTCTCCACACACTCTGTGCTCTGTACTGTGGCCCTTTTTGATTTTTGTCTTTGGTTTCTCTGCCTTCCATTTTTCTCCTTGCTGACCTTTGTTTCTGTCCCCATCTTACTTCCTTCTGCTTCATCAGTTCCAATCCCCTCTGCTACCTTAGTTTGAACCCTCCCTAACAGCACTAGCAAACTCTCCCCTAGGACACTGGTTCCAGTCCTGCCCAAATGCAGACCCGTCCAATTGTATTGGTCCCACGTCCATCAGAACCAATTCCAGTGTCCCAGTAATTTGAATTCCTCTCTCTTGCACTTCCCTCAAACAACACATTCATCTTAGCTATCCTGACTTTCGTATTCTGACCAGCACATGGTACTGGTAGCACTCCTGAGATTACTATCTTTGAGGTCCTACTTTTTAGTTTAACTCCTAACTCCCTCAATTCAGCTTGTAGGACCTCATCCCATTTGTTACCTATATCGTTAGTACACATATGCACCACAATAGCTGGCTGTTCACCTTCCCCTTCCAGATATCCTGCAGTCACTCCGAAATATCCATCACCCTTGCATCAGAGAGGCAACATGCCATCCTGGTGTTGTTTGCATCCATAAAAATGCCACTCTATTCCCCTCACAATTGAATCCCCTGACACTATAGCTCTGCCACTCTTCTTCCTGCCTCCTGTGCAGCAAAGCCAGCCACGGTGCTATAATCGTGGCTGCTGCCACCTTCCCCTAGTGAGCCATTTCCTCCAAAGTTTCCACTATATCTGTTTTGGAGGGACATGACCACAGGGGATCTCTGCACTGCTTTTCTACTTTCCTCTGACTGGTGGTCACCCATTCCTTAACTCCCTCAGTAACTTTTTATCTGCAGCGTAACCAACTCACTGAATGTGCTATTCCCGACTTCCTCAACATCGTGGATGCTCCAAAGTGAATCTATCCACAACTCCAGAGCCATTAAGCGTTCTAACAGGAGCTGCAGTTGAACATACTCCTTTCATGTGAAGGAGCCAGGGACACCGGAAGGATCCCTGAATTCTCTCGTCGCATAAGAGGAGCATGTCACAGGTCTGGGATCGCTTGTCACAATTTAACCCTTTAGTTAACTTACAACAAGTACAATGCCAAGAAAAAAGAAATTAAAACTACTTACAAGCAACCAACCAATCACTTAACTGTTGGCTGTGACAACACGGTTCAATTTCTTCCTACTCTCACTTGCCCTTGATTTAAATACAGCAAGTGGTTAGGATTAGAATGCACTGCCTGAGTGTGTGATGTAGCAGTATCAATTAATTGAAGCTTTGAAAATAGAATTCTATCATTCTCTGAAAAGGGAAAATTTGCAGCACCACAGAGAAAAGGGGAGTGAGCACGAGGTGAACTGCTCCTCAGATGGTCAGCACAGACCCAATAAGCCAAACCTAACTACACAGATGCTTCTATCTCTGACAGAATTTGTAGGTGTGATCACTGCAGTTCTTGTCAAGAACTCCTATCTTTAGAGGACATTCTCTATTGCATTACAAGGCATTAACATCATGCTAAATGGGATGGATTCAGAACAAATCCAATAATTCAAAACTGGATATCCAACAGGCATTTTGGGCCAGCAGCAATAGCAGAATTGTATTGAATTTCAACATGTAAATTACATGGCCTGACATATCCTTAACACCGCCATCAAGCCAGACAAACAATCAATGAAGAGTGGAGAGCATGCCAGGCATACCCAAGAATGGAGTTACAACCTGGTGAAGCTACAACACTGCTATATGCATGTGAAACAGCATGCAATAAGCAAAGGTATGTGATCCCATGACCAACAGATTAAATCAAAGATCTGCAACCCTGTCACATCCAGCCATGAACAGTGCTGGGAAAATAAACAAACCAGAAAATACAATTTCAAAAACATCCCCACTCTCAATGATGGGTGTATGCAGCACATTAGTACAAAGGACAAGGCTGAAGTATTTGCAACCGTCTTCAACCATAAGTACCAAAGGAATGATTCATCTCAGCCTCCTCCTAAGATGCTCCACATCATTGATGGCTTGTCTTAAACAATTTCAGTTACTCCAGATATCAAGAAATGGCTGAATCAGCAAAGGTTACAGACCCTAACAACATCCCAGTTGTGTTCTAGAACTAGCCATGGACTTTGCCAATCTGTTCCTGAACAGGTACAGCATTGGCATTCACCCAACATTGTGGAAAACTGGCTTGTTACATTCTGTCCACAAAAAGGACAAAATTAATCTGCCCATTTAGTCAGTCTACTTAGTCATCAGCAAATGACAGATGACTTCAACAATGCCACCAGGCAGCATTTACTGAGCAATAACATGCTCCTAAAATGCAATTTGGATTCCACCAAGACCACTCAGCTCTAGACCTCATTACAGCCTTGGTCCTAACAAGTTTGAGTTGAATTCTAGAAACAAGAAGTGATAGCCTTGATCTTTAAGGTAGAATTTGACCGCATTGCATCAAGGAGCCTGAGCAAAATTAAGTCTGGTAATCAAGAGGAAATCTCTCCATTGGTTTTAGTCATACCCAGCACAAAAGAAGAGGGTTCTGTTTATTCAAACCACTCATCATCTACACACTGCACGAGACTTCAGATTAATATTCCAGCCAACCCATTTTCAGCTGCTTCATTAATGATCTTCATCCCCACATAAGTTCAGAAGTGAAGAGACTCTCCAATGATTGCTGCGTTCAATAGCAATCACAACTCCTCAGACACTGAAATACCTCATGTTCATTTACCGCTAAATTTGAGCGGCCCGATTTTGGCTAATAAGTGGCAAGTAACATTCCTACCACACAAAAGCCCGGCAATGAACACCTGCAACAAGAGGGAATCTAAGCATCTACACTTAACAATCAACAGCATTAACATCACTGAAATCTTCATTAATATCCTAACGGTTATCATTCACTAGAAATTCACCACAATGAGGTATTAGGACAGGCAATCAAACACTTGGCAAATGAGATGGGTTTTATGGAGTGATGTAACAAAAATTCGGAAGGGTATTTTGGAACTAAGGACCCCTATCTGAAGGCACAGTCACCAAAGGCAGGGGTGAAGGAAACCAGGGATGCACAAGAGACCAGATTGAGGGAATGCAGAGACCTAGGAAAGCTGTAGAACCGGAGGACAATAGTTCCAGGCCAAGGAAGGAAATTTAAACATCAGGATTAAAAAGTGAAATTTTAATCATTCAACGATGAAGCTGGCAGTTGATCAAGATACCTAAATAGAAGTGGCAATAGTGGAAACCCCATGAATTGGTGCCTATAGAAACAACAGGGAAAAGCAAATGGGTAGAGGCATAACATTCACAAGGTCATATTCACATTAATACAACATATCATTACATGATCCTCCTGTGTGAATAAAACAGAATCCAGGGCTGTATTTTTCCTTTTTGGTAACTTTATTGAAGCTAATTTGTACAAAAAGTTCAGACCAGTCTAGTCTTCATCTTCCTCCTCCTCTTCATCCTGATTGATCTGGAAGTACCGGAGCTCATAGCTCTCTTTGCTATTTGCAACTACGCGAAGCCAGTCACGCAGGTTGTTTTTCTTAAGGTACTTCTTTGTGAGGTATTTCAGGTACCTGCAGAAAAAAAAGGAACAATCAGTTTGACACAAAACATTAAGGTCAGCTGAAAGGTTTAGCCCTCACCACACTGTCTTAATCCGAATCATCATTCCCCCAACCTTAAAAAAAGGAACACATTTCCTTCAGCCTAAAATCAAAACCTGGCAAAATCTGGACACCACTTCCTTTTCAATCTGTTTGGCCCACATTGACCCTTAATCCTTCAGACCTTTCAATACTAAGAGACTACTTGAATTCCAACATGCGTACAAATTAGCAAGTTTATAATAACCATGAAATTTAAGGAGCCATTATATTTACTGTTGAGATTTCTCAAGCACTTGGGAATGGGGCTTGGGTGGGATTGTGATCAATGCAGACTCGATGGGCCTAATGACCTCCTTCTGCACTGTAGGGATTCAATAATTCACTTGTTCCTCTTGACTGATCAGGCTCAGATTCTTCAGATATTTGGGCTGAGGGACACAGATCAGAGGCTAGGGTTTATCTTTTGCCAATTTAATTTAACGCAAACAGTCCCTAAAAATCACAGATGTGCTGTGCAAAACTGCTCTCCATCAGGCAAAGGGATGGCACTGACAAGTCAAATATTCATTCCAACTTCTAAATACTTACATTTTCCCTTCTATGTGCACAGCAAATCACAGGCAACATGAGCAGGATAACATTATATACTGTACGTATCCCAAACTCCAGAAAACTGGAATGACTACAAGATGGATAACCAGTCTACTGCATTGATGAAGTTATCCTCAACATTAGCAGGCACCCATAAAATCATTCAGCAACTAGTAAGTATTACAAAGTGTTTACAGCATGTGAAAAGACCTTTAAACCCAATAAAGGTTCATGTTGGTGTCTTTTGCCTCCTCCTAATTCTCTTCAGTTTACCCTATCAGGCATATCTTTCTACTTCTTTCTCCCTCATGTACTTACCTATTTTTTCACTTAAATTCAGCTAAACAATTCGCCTCAACTATTCCTTGTGACAGTCAGGTCCACATTCTAAACACACAGATTTTTCTCTAGAATTCCCCATTGATCATTTAAACTCAGCCACAAGTGAAAACTTCTTCTCTATGTCTACTCCATCAAAGTCTTTCATAATCTTGAAAGTGTACCATTCAGACTTCCCTTTTCCAGAGAGTCCCAACCCTATCAATTTTCCTAATCAGTATAACTCAGTTCTGGCATAAGTTGAGTAAATTCTTTATTCACTTTTTCCAATGCCTCTCCAGCTGTTTTGTAAGATGCAGAAAGAGACCTGTGCATAGTGTTCCAAATATGATCTAACCAGGCTCTATACCACCCTCCCCAATCAACTCTGAAGTTTATTTATTCTTTACAAGTCATTCTGCAAGCTTGTTAGTACCTTCCTGTATCTATCACAGACCCCTTCTGAATAAATTACATCCCCTCATTTGGGCTCATTTGAAAATTTTGAAATTCCAGAGTCCAAACTGTTTATGTAAAGACTGAACAGTAATCCTAGACCAATTCTTGTAGCATACCATTTTCCACATTTTGCAAATGTAAGTAGCTAACTTTAACCTTGACTTTCTGTTTGGCTAATTGGGTACTGTCTGAGATCTGAAAGACATGACATATTGGGATAGGAGATGTTTGCAAAGGTTTTTATTCCAGTAGCACATCACACTCAGCTCCTGCTTTCCTTGCCTCTGACTCACCTCTTTGAGAATGGAACCTCAGAGGTAACAGTGATCTTACTCTTGTTCCTCTCAATGGTTACCATATTGCCCAGGTTCCCAGCTTTACCATTCACTTTGATGCGTTCCTGCAGGAACTGTTCCTGTAAGAAGAACAATTAATGCGTGTTGGTAAGTTTTTAAAACCTACGTGCACGGACAGAGAGGCATTGCACCATTGTGTTAATAAGATAATCACAATCACCAAATGGAGAAGAGTGCTGACCGTTGTTTCAATGAGCAACGGAACAGAAGTATCAGCTGGCATTCTCACTCTTGACATCTCCCAAATGAGCTTGATAGAAAGCAGGCAGGTGTGGAGACTGAATAAAGTGTGAATGGGGCTTGGCTGTGATGCACACCATAGCCTGGTCAAACAGCTGGTTAGCTCAGCACTATGCCCAGACCAGGGTCTTCCAAGAGATCTTCAGCTTCAAAATCAGAAGAGAACAAAACTGTAATCAAACCAGCTGCCATTTTATCAGAGAACTCTTGCTATTTGCTGAATGAAATTAGGCAAGGCGTCCAAGTAGATAATACACTAAGTTAACCACACACTGCAGCAATATCCAACTCAACAGATTTTAAGGAAGAAATACTGACAAAGTCAGCACCTGATGATCAATGACACCCAACACTGGCACAATGAAACTGTCTAAATAGTGGATGAAGTGCAAGTCTATCCCTCAACCCAAGTCAGTCTAAGCCACAAGGGGCAGTGTTGTCACTAGAAACTGAGTGACACGTGAAATATTTGTTTCTTTCTCTGTGAAATGGCCTATTCTAATAAAGGCATTGTATAAACATACTTAGCTGTTACTGAATCCATTTGGATTATGAAAACGACAGCCTGTTCAAGAATTAGGTCGAAAATCTTGCAATACTGGGGTGAAATACAGATAGCTAAAGACCAGTCAGCACTGGTGGGAATGGTGTAAGAAAAATATAAATAATAGAGCAAAAGCCCCAGTGAGCCAATCTGTTTAGAATATCATAGCTGACCTTCTACATTAACTCCACTTTCCAGTCCTATGTCCATTAAGAGTATCACAAGAAACGCTGGCATATAAAAGTATGCTGAACAGCATGCAATATTCTACAATTCTGCAGTATCTCCTAGCAAGTTGGGGGCAAAAGATAAACATGGGGGCTAGCTATAAAGAACATAAGCAGCCCCCACTGAGTAACAAGCAGTCTCCCAGATGGGTCACTGGCAATATGTGTACAGATTGATTATCTCAATAGCACAGACAATAATTTATCTTAGGAGATTCAGAAACCAAGAGTGGTAATTGTTCAGAAAGGTAAACGTACAGTATTTGGTTAGAGTACCATGTTAGGGAGCCAATTGGATATAAAATAGGTTTAATGTATTTAAAATTTGAGATAATCACTGCTGTACATCAACTGTCCCATCAGAGCACTGATGACACCTTGAGTAATCATGTTGACTTTGCTTTGGTTAGCTTGCATGGCAAGTGTTCTGAATGTTTGCCACTCTTGTTGCTGAATCTCTCAGCATCTAGCTAATATCTTTGACAATTTATCAGCAACAGATAGATTATTCTACTTCCTCTTTAGCACAGACACAGAAGCAATCTGGGTCAGATAGTGAGTGAAAAACATCAGCTCCGAGCCCATATCTCAGCACTGGTGTCCCTCACAATGTCCCATAAAAACTGTCAAACCCTCTCACAATCTGACACAGGAAAGTGATTCCAAATGATCAATAAACTAATATGAAGGAAGGAAAGCAGAATCAGAACCCTTCACTCTACAGGACAGCTCTTAAAGACAAACCTTCAAAAGCATTCAGTAGCGATGATTTCCAAAATGTTTCTCAGCTGACGCCACCAGTGGATAAATGTACCCAGTACAACACTGACCAGGAAAATTCAATCAGGAGTCTTCTTTCAAATGAGCTGTGGAACAGCCCATCTGGAGCAGAGGGGGGGAATCAGGAATCACACTTTTAATATCGTGAACATTGTCGTAAAAGGCACGTGACTTTAAAGTCACCAAATTGGATACTCCAATTCAGGGTCATATGAGGAGAGGAAAAGGTGTCACCTGATTTGATCATCAATGTGATCTCAAATGCGATCAATGTGATCCAAAAATTGGCCAAAATGCATCTCACCTTGACCACGCGCAGGGACACATGGAGATATTGTAAGGGACCAAGCTGTGTTGACACAAACACCTTAAAGCTACAGCAATACATCTTTAGGACAGAAAACAAGCAAGAAACACAATCAAGGGAACAGCCTACATCTAGACCACAAACTATATTCAGGTCTAACTATTTGGAGGTGCAGTCTCTTCCTTAGGTTTCTCCATTTACACTGAATATTGAATGTAAGGAAAATAAACTACTGCTCCATCTCAAACATCCTTTTCAAAAATCCTTAAATATTTTGCCATCTTCCAGATCAGAAAACTTTACCACCCTCCAAACAGGTTTTCAGCACCTCGAAAGTAGCAATACAGTTCCAAGCAAAATCAAAACTGACTTTCTATGACACTGACACATTACTCTCCTCTCTCTAGCCTTTGACACAGTCCATCAAACCAACCTCCTCCAGCATCAGTAGAATGGTCATATGATCTGAAATGTTAATTGTGTTTCTATCTCCACAGACACTGTCAGAGTTGAGTTTACCCAGCATTTTGTGTTTTTTCCTCCAACATTTAGTCTACCCAAGTTCCATTTCACTCACACTTACCCGATCTTAGCAACAAAATCACTAATGACTAACCTCTTCTCATCTATCATAGTTACCAAGGGAAACCGTGAGGATTTATCCACTACCCTGCCCTCTTCCTCATCTACAAGCCTATGTGACTTCAACTATCAGAGGATAAATTTCCACATTTACACAGCTGGCACACAGCTCCACTGCATATCCTCCACTGTCACAGTGTTATTACAAATCATGTGCATCAACCTTGGATAAATCACTACTTTATCCAGATAAATACTGGGCAGACTAAAGCTACTGTCTGTGGCCTGCAATATAAACATCACAATGGTACTATCCACTTCAGTTCCACTCCAAGCCCTGTTGCAGACAAAACAAGGTTGTTTGCAACCTCAGCAACCCATTCTTCTCTGAGCTAAACACTAAACCAAGACCTTCTCTATCACAAAGAAATCGATTCCTCAACCATATCACTGCCCACCACACAACTCTATATTAAACTGTTTATCTGTGCCCATGTCACCTTTAAACCTGGCTAATCAAATGCTCTTACTGTTCTTCATCCTTCAAAACTCTGCTGTCAGCATCCTATCCTGCACCCATCATCTCAATTTTTTCTGTTTCAATCGCTTCACACCTCCCTCCACCTTTCACCCACGAAGGTTCACACATTCACTGCCTCTCCTCCTTACAAAGCAATCTGGAGCAATTTTTGCTCAATAATAATGTTGGCCTGGCACCCAATTTCCTTATTCATCTCTGAAAGATCTTTGGATGTTTCTATATGTCAAAGGCATGGAATGCCATTGTTCTGGGGGAGAAACATATGGCACTCTCAACTCACCACGCCTATGGGCAAAGTTATCAGGTACAGTCACATAGTAGTTATGTTCCTGGACTAGTAGCCCAGAGGCCTGCACTAATCCCACCATGTCAGCTGCAAAATTTAAATTAAATTAATGAAATGAATCTAGAACAACAGCTTGTATGAGTAATGATGATCATGATGCAAACAAATTGAACCTTATCTGATTCATATACTCACGAAAGGAAATTCATTGTCTTTACCTGGTCTGGCCTATATGTGATCTTAGACCCACAGCAATAGACTTGATTCTTAGCTGTCTGCTGAAACGATCTAGCAAACCATTAAATTCAGAGGAACTCCACCACCAGCAAGGCTGCATTGGACAATCGAAACCATGAATGCAGTACAGCAAGGGTTGTTCAACAGGATCTTCCAAACCCCTGCATGTGCATCACAGCCGCCAAGTCACACAGCATCTTGACTTAAATATATTACTGTTCCTTCATTGCCAATGGGTCAAGATCCTGGAATTCATTACCTAATAGCATTGAGAGTAAACTGTCACCCACACGTATTACAATTGTTCAAGAAGGTAGCTTAAAAAACCACAATAATGACATATAAACATCACTGCATAGAACAAATCTGATTCTACAACAGTGCCAAGGGCCTATACTTCTGTGCATCCCAAAATGGAGGGTAATGTACACTTACAGTGTGGGACCTGTCAAACTGGCAAAGGAAAATAAATATGAGGCAGAATTACCTGAAAGTTGCATGTATCTCATGGATCAATGTTCTCCCAGAGCTCCAAGGATAATTATCAATGTTCTTTTTAACCTAATTTAATGTCATTTCTTCAATTCAGCTTCTTTCATATAATACACAGCTGGAAAAGCAAAGACTTTTTCAGGTGTTTCACTGGGACAGAAAATAAACTCAAGGTACAAGGCTTCAGATTGTGCTGTTCACGTACTTAGCTTTAAGTACGTGTATAACATCCAAACAAGAGTGAGCCTTTAAATCTGGAGTGTGATGACTAGGGAATTTCCACAGAAAATAAACTCAAGGTACAAGGCTTCAGATTGTGCTGTTCACGTACTTAGCTTTAAGTACGTGTATAACATCCAAACAAGAGTGAGCCTTTAAATCTGGAGTGTGATGACTAGGGAATTTCCACAGAAACTTCACTGCAGTGAGCTACGTGTGACATTGATAAAAAATAAACATTGACAGTATTGAGTCTATTAAAAAGATCAAAATGTCAGTACATGTACCTGCAGCTATTATGTGATCTGTAAAAGAGCATATACTCTTTGACCTGACTTCATGCAAACTCTTGTATACAAGACAAAACAATTGCATATTTTCTCAAGAGTATATTGGTATCAATGCATTAAATATATCTAGTGATAAACTACATGAATTAAACTGTTATTTCAACAAATTTTCTGCAACTACTTATACAGGCTTACTTGTACGTTAAACTGATGCTGAAATACAATCAGATGGATAGGCAACAATGCATATCATCAAAAAGTACTTATCCCTACTAATAAAAGTTGCAGAATGATAAAGGTGTATAGAAACTAGTACCCTATAGGAATTTGTTGATTCCACAAAACACCTCACCACAGCATTAGGATATAAACACAACTGCAGCCAGCCAATATATATTATACTATATCCTCATGTCTATTATGCCTTCTCTGTCCATCATGGACAGGCCACAGAAATGTTGCGTAAGAAGTCTCAGAACACCAGGTTAAAGTCCAACAAGTTTGGACTGTTGGACCTTAACCTGGTGTTGTGAGACTTCTTACTGTGCTTACCCAGTCCAACATTAGCATCTCCATATCACACAGATGTTAGCAGGGTACTGCCAACTCACCTGGTGATGCCAGAGTCTCAAAGTGTTCAAAGTACAAGAGGAGAGTTATTGTCTATTCAGGTTTACTTTTTTAGAAAACCATGAAGCAGCACAAACTTACAAAATTGGAGGCATCCATGATGCCATCTTCCACCGGATGTGTGCAGTCCAAGGTAAACTTCAGCACTTGCTTCTTCTTCTTGCCTCTCGTCGGAAGCTTCTTCTGCAAAGCAAAAGTGAAGACAGATATGGAGGGTAGAAACCTTAGTGAGATGCACAAAGCCAATAGGTCATATGCTGGTTTATATAGCACTGCAGTAGCGAATCTTAGAAAATACCCAACAAAACATCACCAATTTCCAACATATCACAACTGCAACTAAAATTAAATTGTCAAATCATTCAGCTTTCTGTCCTTCAGAGAATGTAGTGAACCATGTTATTAAACATCCAGATCTTGATTTAAAACAGTGTTGTGCATCAATGATGTTGGTACAGTGGCAGCTATAATTTTCTACACATATTACTTGTATGAACGTTGCACAAGAGATCATAGAATCCCTAGAGTACAGAAGGAGGTCATTTAGCCCATGGAGTCTCTATGAACCACAATTCCAAACAGGCCCTATTCCTGTAACCCTCATTTATCCTGCTGATCTCTCTGACACTAGGTCAGTTTAGCATGGCCAATTAACCTAATTTGCACATCTTTGGATTATGACAGGAAACCTGAGCACCTGGAAGAAACCCAAACAGGCACAGGGAGGAAATGCAAACTCTACATAGTGATCTGAAGCTGGAATTGACCTGGGCCCCTAGCACTGTGATGCAGCAGTGCTAACCACTGCCCCACCATCCCACGACTGTGCCACATTTGAAAAGGGCCAAGACACAACAAGAAAGAAAAGTTAATGAACACAGACTGCACTGCACTGATAGCACCAGACAAAACCTGCTGGCAACTATCTACAGATGAAAGATGCACCACAATCCTGGAATCAGCACATGGCAATTCCACCTGAAGAAGCAGAAGAAGCAGCACCGAACTCATATTGCCAAGTTGGAACACTACGGACATTATCCACAGGCCACAGCATGATCTTGTTTCACACTTTAGTGCAGTACTGAAGTGGGACAACAAACTGAAGCTACATCTACCAGTTGAACATGATGCATTCCAAGTCTGGCCAACACTTATCCTTCAACTAACATTAAAACAGATGAACTGGTAACCGCTCTCAACTGGTGTTTATGGGATCTTGTACAAAATATCCTTATTGAGGGAAACGTCAGAACCTAGAGCACTCAAAGCACTGTGAAATTACAGTCTGAATCTTACTCAGAAATGGGATCGACCTCTGTAAGATGGAGAGCACAACCTTAGACCCTGAACCAAACCATTCAATGAAAAAATTAGAAGCTACTCCACACACAAAACATCTCAAATCTGAAATTGATAAGATTTAGAAAGATAAGCCAAATGGCCTCTTATAGTGTAATGATTATGAAACCAGTTCACAGAATCCTTACAGCACAGGAGGCCATTTGACCAATCAAGCCTACACCAACAATCCGACCAAAACCTTATCCCTGTAACCCCACGTATTGACCCTACTATTACCCTAATGCTACGGGGGCAATTTATCATAGCCAATCCACCTAACCAGTAACCAGAGTGTTGGTGGAAACTGGAACACCCAGAGGAAACACTCGCACAACACAAACTCCACACAATCACCCTATCTTCGATTTGATCCCGCATGCCTGATGCTTTCCCACCCTAAATGGAGCTCAGATACAAAATAGCCTTGATCTCACAGAATGGCAGGACTAGCTCGCAAATGTGTTCCTCCCCCTCCTCCAAAAGATAAGACTCTGGCAGGAGGTAGGCAGGATATCAGGGACGAGGGAACATCATAGATTGCATCCAAACTGTCTGGACACCATCCAGCACAGGAATGGGTAAAACTGGAGCACTAAGTGGGCTCAAAAGCCGGAGAATATCATTCTATAAGTACGTCATAGATCAGCCTCAAACGGCTGGGATTTGCAGCAAGAATGGGAAGGGTGCGTGTTGAGGAACTGCAACTCAGGGATACAGACGATGCCGGGGAAACCGTCATTAAAGACATTTTTAAAGATAATCTGTTTAATATTTTTATTGGTTTTTAAAGGGATTTGAAAAGTTTTAACAAAGTTTGTCAAACACGTGCAGTACAGACAGGCCATGATCAGACCAATGTCTCCAGCCAGGAGGAGGGAACCACCCTCCCAGGAGTAACCCAAGTATAGGAGGGGGTACTGAAGCCCCATCCCTGCGGTTGTAGAACCTGAAGCCCGGTGCCCACGCCCGGACCCCCCACCCGGGGCCTACTGCTCAGGCCCTTCCCTATAGAGCGCGGAGGAGGGGAAGGGAGACAAGAGTCGACCTGTCCTCAGACACTCTCCGCCCCCTTGAAAGGACCAAGTGCCAAGTGATTGAGGGGCAGCAGCAGGAAAGCAGTCCTCGAGCCGGGACGGGATATTAGTGGCATGGTCACAGACTCACCGCTGGAGCCATGTTTGCACAAGATGGCGGCGAGAGAGAGAGAGAGAGCGAGCGGGGAAGCGGTAATACGCCTGCGCAGCACGTCTCTCAGAAACTACCAATCAGAATCAGAACATGGCGCATGCGACCGCCAGAGAGAGACAGAAACCAATCATCGTGCGTGATTATCTGCCCGGAAACAGAACCACCAATCGCGCTGCAAAGTCACTGCGCATGCGCAGTGCTAATCGGGATCTACCGATCACAGACCAATATGGCGCCGCCTTCTTCTGCCCCTCATCCAATCAGCGGGCGGGATGGCCCCGGTAAATCCGTCTTCCCGTCATTCCACTAGTCAGCCAGCCTTTAAAGGCGCAGGCACCGGGGGCACAGTAAGATCCAGCATCAGAAGGCCATTCAGCCCATTGATGTCAATCTGAAAGGTTTCCTTTACTGTATTGAAGCATCTCAGAACGTTGCTTGTATGTAAAGAGGCTGAATATTATAGCTTTTTGTGCGATGGTCATTTTGCAAGGTTTGTAATGTCCTCACAGATCGATGAATGAAGCATATTTTTGGCTATAAAAAAGCAACATACTGTGGGTGCTGGGGTAAAAATTAAAAAAAAAGTTGGAAACGATTGCCAGGTCTGGAAGCATTTGCAGAGAGGGAAACAACAATTAATGTTCCAGGTCCATAATATCTATATGGATACAAAATTAGCTTCTTGACAGAAGCCAGAAGTGGTTGTAGACAGTTGTTTTTCAAATTAGAGGCTAGTGACCAGCAGTGTGCCTCAGAGGTCAGTGCTGGGTCCATTGTTATTGTCATTTATATTAATGATTTGGATGAGAATAGAAAGAATAGAATAGAATTTAAATAGAAAGCATAATTAGTAAGTTTGTAGATGACACCAAGATTGGTGGCATAGTGGATAGTGAAGAAATTTATATCCAATTCCAATTGGATCTTGATCAATTGGGCATATGGTGACCCAAATCACAACAATGTGCATTTATAATACACTTTAATGTAAAACAACATTCCAAGATGATTCATAGGAGCATAATCAGAAACAAAAATGGCCACCAAATCCATAGGAGGAGCTATTAAAGTAAAGTTAGTTTATTAATAACAATAAGGCTTACATTAACACTGCAATGAAGTTACTGTGAAATTCCCCTAATCACCACAGTCCGGTGCCTGTTCAGGTCAACACACCTAACCAGCACACCTTTCAGAATGTGGGAGGAAACCAGAGCACCTGAAGGAAACCCATGCAGACATGGGGACATCATGCAAACTCCACATAGACAATAACCCAAGCTGGAATTGAACCCAGGTCCCTGGTGCAGTTAAGCTGCAGTGCTTACCACTAAGCACTTAAACCTTTGCCAAAGGTAGGTTTGAAGGGTGAACTCAAAGGAGTGATGTGATGCAAAGAAGTCTCAGTACTTAGGTCTATTTAGGTGCCAGACAATATGTCAGGAGAAAGAAAGCAATAGATGCACAGGTTAGAAATGAAAGATTGCAGGGTTTTCAATGATCTGTGAGGCTGCATGGTTGCACAACAATCCTGAACACAACACACAATGCAGCCAAAGAGGCTGTGTACAAGCAACATTCCCTAAGATACAGGTTTGCTTGGCTGCACAGCAATATTAAAGGGACTATACAGTGAAATAAACAAGCTGGCCACAACAAAGTGAAATTGGAGGGGAGATTGGCTACATTAATTACAGCGATAAGGAGGAATGAAATCATGAAGGGATTTGAACATAATAAGAATTTTCTTTTTTGAGATGCAGGGGACTGGGAGCCAAAGTAGGTTAATGATCACAGATAAAAAGTGAAAGGAACTTGGTGCAATTTAGTGGGCAGGAGAGATTTGGATAAGCTGAGGTTTATAGCGGGTGGGAGATCATCCCGAAGAGCATTGGAATAGTCAAGTCTGAAGATAACAATGATGTGAAAGAATATGCAAGGGTTGAAGCAGAGGTGGAGATAAATGATCCCATGGAAATAGAAACAGGCAGTCTTTCTAATGGAGCAGATATTAAAAAGTTTATTTATTAGTGTCACAAGTAGACTTACATTAACACTGAATGAAGTTACTGTGAAAATCCTCTTGTTGCCACACTCCAGCACCTGTTCAGGTATACTGAGGGAGAATTTAGCATGGACAATGCACCTAACCAGCACATCAACATCTACATCAATGGTGATAAAGTAGAAAGGGTCGAGAGCTTCAAGTTTTTAGGTGTCCAGATCACAAACAACTTATCCTGGTCCCCCGATGCCAACGCTATAGTTAAGAAAGCCCACCAATGCCTCTACTTTCTCAAAAGACTAAGAAAATTTGGCATGTCAGCTACAACTCTCACCAACTTTTACAGATGCACCATAGAAAGCATTCTTTCTGGTTGTATCACAGCTTGGTATGGCTCCAATTCTGCCTAAGACTGCAAGGAACCACAAAAGGTTGTGAATGTAGCCGAATCCATCACGCAAGCCAACCTCCCATCCATTGACTCTGTCTACACTTCCCAATGCTCAGCAAAGCAGCCAGCATAATTATTAAAGACCCTATGCATCAAGGACATTCTCTCTTCCACTTCTTCCTTCAGAAAAATATACAAAATTCTAAGGTCACATACAAACCGACTCAAGAACAGATTTTTCCCTGCTGCTGTCAGACTTTTGAATGGACTTACCTTACATTAAGTTGATCTTTCTCTAAACTGCAGAGATAACTGTAAACTACATTCTGCACTCTTTTGTTTCCTTCTCTATGAATGGTATGTTTGTCTGTATAATGGGCAAGAAAATATTTTTTACTGTATGTTAATACATATGACAATAATAAATCAAATGTCTTTCGGACTGTGGGAGGGAACTGGAGCAGCCAGAGAAAACCCATGCAGACATGGAGAGAATGTACAAACTCCACTCAGATACTGACCTGAGCCAGGAATCAAACCCAGGTCCCTGGTGTTATGAGGCAGTGGTGCTAACCTCTTGTGCCACATTTGAGAAACTTGAATTCAGGATCAGTTATGACACTGAGACTGTGAACTGTCTGGTTCAGTCTGAGACAATGTTTAGGGATTCAGATGGAAGCAGCGGTAGCTGCTTAAAGAGGTGATGATGAGGTAAAGCTGGGCATTATATCGGAGTAACTGCTGAACCCGACTTACGGCCTTCAGAAGTTGAAAAGGAGCAGCACGTGGAGAGGTGGGAGGGAGAGCAACTTTAATGCGGGATTCTGATTTAGAAGCGTTCAGTCATAATCTCACAGATGGTGGCTTCATATTTTGTTCAAGAGGTAACGGTGGTAGAGCAGGAAGAGAAGTAATTGCAGGAGGTTCTCTGGCTGCAACTGGATTTATAATAATGGAGCCAAGAGAAGTTCCACCCAGCTGGAGAGGCATCCGAGGAAGAGAGCGAAGTCAGTATGTCAAAGGCTGTGTACAGATCAAGAAGGACAATAGCAAATAGTTTAGATCATTGTCACATAGGATATAACTTATCACTTTGATTAGTGTCTTTTCAATGCTGCGACAGGGATGGAAATTTGATTAAAGTTGCAGGAAGGAAGCTCGAGAGAAGGGGAATTAAAAAGAAATAAAAAGAAACAATTTCTCCACAAAATAGGAATAATAAAATTTATGAAAATTTTGGCCACATCCCTGTGTGCTGAAACAAAGCGCACAAGGGAGAAAACAAAAAGCCATGTCCCAGGCTGGTCTGCTGATAACAGGAGCCCCTGGTAAAGGACACGGGAACCCTGACGTCAATGGGCAGCTGTTCTCTAAAAGAGCTCTGAGATTTCTCTCGTACTAACCCAGGGCCAGAGAGACAGAAACCAAGGTAAGGAGAGCGCAGCCGAACCCCTGATAACATCTCCAGCTCCTCTTGTTAAAATCGCTTTAATACCAGGACATTGTTACACAACTTGCAGTGATAGAGTCTTATAGGTGCTGTGAGGTAGCGAGGTGTCTGCTGAATACAGCTTAGTTTATGATGTTTATACCTTGTTTCTTCATTGAGCCTGCTGCTTTGTTTCAACATAGTAAAAACGTTGCTGTGAAAAATAAAATTCACAAGTCTGTCTTTAGAATGTGACAAAAATACAAGAGAAGTCAATACCTATTTCCATTTCATGCCAAAGAATTTTAAACAAAATTTTGGACTTGTTAAATGCTGAATATAATTTTTTTCTGCATGGACTGGTGTGTTTTATAATATTATAATTGATAAAACACATCATAGATTCTGAGTAATATTTAGAAATGGGTTGACAGATAAGCTTAAAGTTGCAAATAGCAACTTTGTCACCAAAACACGGAGAGATCTGGGTGTGCAGGTCCACAGATCCCTAAAGTGACAGCACAGATGGAAAAGGTGGTGAAGAAAGCATATGGCTTACTTGTCTTCATCGGACAGGGTATCGAGTATAAAAATTGGCAAATTATGTTACAGTTATATAAAATTTTGGTTAGGCCACACTTGAAATACTATGTCCAATTCTGGTTACCACACTACCAGAAGGATGTGAAGGCTTTGGAGAAAGTACAGAAAAGGTTTACCGGGATGTTGCCTGGTATGGAGAGTATTAGCTATGAGAAGAAATTGAATAAACTGCCATTGTTCTCCCTGGAAATATGAAGGCTGAGGTGTGACCTGATACTACTTTATAAAATTATGAGGGCCATATATAGGGTGAACAGTTGGAAGCTTTTTCCCAGGGCAGAAATGACAATTACAAGTGGGCACAAGTTCAAAATAAGGTGGGGAAAGGTTCAGTGGAGATGTGTTGGGAAGTTTTTTACACAGAGTGTGGTGGGGCCTGGAATGCACTGCCAAGTGAGGTGGTTGAGGCAGTTATGTTAGCAACACTTAAGACTTACCTGGATAGATACATGAACAGATAGGGAATAGAGGGATACAAATGATTGGTCAATATAGGAGAATGTGATCACTGCGGACTTGGAGGGCTGAAGGGCCTGTTCCTGTGCTGTACTGTTCTTTGTTCAAAATCCTCACCATCAGAACACTCTGAAATAATTAGATTTTAAATTGATACCCTAAAATGCCAATACATTTCAAACGATAATTCACACTTTTTAAAAGAGATGGCATTTCCAAAGATGTGAAAAATGACACAGCACTTTTCCACTAGAAATTTTTACATCTATATTTATAATAGAAAATACCTATGTAAAGAATCACATTGCAATGACACCCTCCCACCAATGAAATGCTGCAATCTCACCACTGTAAGTAGAGAGGAATTATATTAGAAGTTTATATAGGCAGATTCTATAATGAAAAATTGTAATGACTGAATTATAACCTCAGCTGGTTACTTAAAAAGATAAAATTTACAACCAAGAAATGGCCCACCCCACTATCTCACCCTATCAGCAGATTCTTTTATTCCCCACTCCTTCATGTTTCTCCAGCTCTCTCGTAAATCCAACTACATTATTTGCCTCAATCACATTTGTGGCAGCAAATTCCACATTCTCACCATTCTTTAAGTGCAGAGAGTTTTCCTGACTTCCTTATTAGATTTATTACTGGCTGCTTTATATGGCCCATAGATTTGGATTTCGCACAATTGAAAGCATTCTTTCCGTAGCTGTCCTATTGAACACTTCAATAACTTTGTGGCCTTCTATCAGAGTAGTATTTTCTTTTCTTGAGCAAAGAGTCTCAGCTCATTCAATCATTCCTGATAAATATATCCTCTCAGTTCCAGTATCATCCCACTGAGTGATTATTGCACCTTTTCTGGTGCCTTTATAACTTTGTTATAATATGAAGACCAGAACAGTTCAAAGTACTGCAAATGTGGCTGAATAGTATTCTAAATCTGTAAAATTAAATTTCTGCCATCCTCTAATCATATTTCATGTGAAATTGATGCTTGATCTTAACTCCCTGTGTCTACCTCCAATGGGTGGTAATATAGTTTTAAATATAAATGCACCCTAACACAGTGGCTCAGCAAATAAGTATGTTACCTGGTGTGCACTAAGCCACCCAACCCAGGAAGAGTGCAGGGACAACACTGATTATCTGATCTTAGCTAGAATGGTGGAATGGGTGTTGCAATTGACATTCTCCCTGGGCTAGAAAAGTCTCCTCTCCAGTAACTATCTACTGAGTGGGTAGTTGAAAAACAAGTGTGTGGCTGTTTGATGGTAGTAGGGTCAAGATTGTTTGTGATGCCCCTTCTCCTCCATGGTAATATTATCGACCCAGCTGTCACTGTCTAACTTAACATGAAGAAAGGCAACTGTGAGTCTCAGCAAGGAGCTGGTGCCTTCACTGCTCAATGTAGATCCCATTTGTATAATACAGAGCAATGAAGAGAGGAACATAGGACAGAACTGGGTTTAGAGAAGAGATCAAGTCTAGAGGAGAGTTGGATATAGGATGGGGTTGGACGTAGGACAGAGTCTTGAGTGGGGGAGGGTTGGGTAGAGGGGAGGATTGGATATAGGGGAGAGTTGGGTGGAGGGGAGAGTTCTGGCATGGACAAGATGAGTCAAATGGGCTCCTTCTGTGCTGTAACTTTTCCGTGATTCTGTGATCGATTACAGGCCAGATTACCGGGGACTGGTAGTCAGGTGTGTTCAGATGTAAGATGGGATTCAATCTAGAGCAGGGTTGGGTTTCGGAGAAGGATAGGTGATTGACTACTTCAGTCTTTTATGTTTGGAAACAGAGTGGTCCTGGTAATTCTCTGTTGCTGATGTCTGGTGGAATCTTCTCGCCCTTGGATAACCTGTACGATCTGGACAATGCAAACTGCCATCCTCTCGTCTGCCATCTCTGCTATGAGCAGTATGAACACCCCTGCCTCCTGGACTGCTACCACACCTTCTGCGCCACATGTCTGCGGGGCAGAGCCTCAGACGGACGTCTCTCCTGCCCCCTCTGTGGGTAAGAAACTTGAACATTTATATCACAACTCATAACCATTTACATTTCAAATGTAGGTTGCACTTCTCCTGAACCAGTCTGTGAATATTCTGTAACATGGAAAGAAAGACTTTGATTTATATAGCACCTTCCACAACCTTAGGAATGTCAAAACCCTTTACAGCTAATAAGTGCTCTTGAAGTGTCATCACTGTCAGTTTGAAGGTTTCACAAATATCAATGTGATAATGATCAGATTATTTATTTATAGTGAGGAATCCATAATGGCCAGGACACAAGGGCCAATTTCCCCATTCTTTTTCAGACCAATGCGTGGGATCTTTTACAATCATCTGAAACATGGTCAGGGCTTTGAGTTAATACCTCACCTCAAAGATGGCACTTTGGACAATGCAGCATTCTCTCTGTATTGCACTAGAGCAGCAGCCTGGATTATGTGTTCAAATCTCTAGATTAGGACTTGAATGATGTTTTGATTCAGAGGCCAGAGTGCTACTCCAGAGGATCCTGGATCATGGTCCCTGTCAATCACAGAGGACAGGAAGATCAGAGCTGCCCGAATTGCAGCATAGTAGTGAGATGGGGGTTGTCGGGGGACAGAGAGATGGGAGATTGGGGTCTGGAGTGGGGGGGGTGGGGAGCGATGAGGTTACAATCGATCCAGGCACCTTAGTGCTAGAATCATAAAATCCCTACAGTAAAGGTGGAGGCCATTTGGCCCATCGAACTTGCACTGACAACAATCCCACCGAGACTCGAGCCCCATAACTCCACATATTTACTCTGCTAATCCCCTTGACAATAAAGGGGAATTTAGCATGATCAATCCACCTAACTCATTATATCTTTGGAGTGTGTGGGAGGGTTGGGTATAGGGTATAGGATGAAGAAAAATTGGCCAGAGTTTCTCATTCTGATCCACTAATCCCAGTTGGTGGGGGACAGGATGGGGTCAGGCATGGGAAGATTAGGACCCGCTAGCAGTCAATAGCCAGGATCACTTGGGGAGGAGGCAATTATAACTTTCACTGGAGTGCCTGTGACACACTCCATTCAGTATTAAAATAGGGAGAGGAATTTAAAGATTAAGTTTCTCATCGGAAGGTTAGGGATGTATATGTCCATACTGTGGGTGGGTTGAGGTAGAGCAGGGAATGCCTGATAAACAGGGGAGGTAGGGGGGAGATAGAAGCACATTCCTCCTCCCTCCCTCCCTCTCCCTGGCATTCAGATAATCGGGACCATTTCCAAAGGACGGCTAACTGCGTGGGATCAGGCGGGCAGTCAGCCTCTCAATCCCCCTGATCACAGAGGGAGAGGGCATCACTCACATTGTTAAACAGCTGCACAATAGGAGGCAGCCAGGCTACTTTTAGCCAGGCTGGAATGTAGAGAGACTCATAAGCTCCAGCAGGGACAGATAGCACAGGCATCCTATCCCCAGGAAAAGCAGCAAAGGGCTTTGCTCCTTTAACAGCACACTCACACCTACTATTGACAGTGCTATCCATCAGCAACTCCCCACAGCCCACCCCCAACATCCCATAAAACACAAGTTTGACAGACAAGTTTGTTTGTTTGTTTCCTTTTCAGGATCCTCCCCCTTCCCCCAACCCTCCTCCGGTGTTTGTATCCTTTGGTTCCCTGACCCCGAGTGACATTTACGAGGTGATCTGATCTCCCAGTCAATTTTTAATTTTAGATTTGACATTGCTAAATTCTAAACACATGAGATAAAAACAAATGCACACGTCTGTGATTCGACCATTTGGATTGGAGGGTTGATTTTTTTTTTCTCTCAATTTCTAAGTTAGTGTTAAATTAATGAATGCCTGAGAGTGGGTATTGCAGTTAAGATTGTGGGTGTTGTCATGAAGGTCAGAGAGTTGGGGCCAGGAGTTGGTGGTGTGTAAGGGGATGGGCAGCTGATGTCCTTTTCTCCTGAAATGCAACCCCCTCCTCCCTTTCCCCTCTGTCTCTCCCACAGGTGACTGGCTGACTTGTGCCATTTTTAGTCGCTCCCCAGCCTGATGTACAGTTTGTGCCCTGCACGATTCCGCAGCAGGCACTGACCAGCACTTAATAGTCCAGCAGTGTCCACTAGCTGGTACATTCCAGAGCGGGGAGGTGGGAGAGCAAAGTGGGGAGGAGGTCACACCAGACATAACCTGGATGACTCCCTGCATAGAGGGTCAGACATGAGACTGGATAAAGCTGAAGATTACAGGTGAGAGCTCCCGTTTATTTCTGTCTTTGTGGATTATTGAGTTGGTGAAGGTGTTTTGACAGTGAGTGGGATTGGAATGTCTTCATCCTGTTGCTGATGAAGCTGGATCATTCGGCTGGATTTTTGTTAAACTTTCTCATCTTGCTGAGCACAATTGGGACTGTGGTTCAGTGGGTTTAATTGTGTCAAAAAATTTTACTGCAGAAAACTTGAGTCCCATAATCCAGACTGATGCGTCAGTGCAGTGTTGTAGGAGTGCTGCATTGTCAGAGATGTCATTCTTTAACCGAGGCCTGGTCTAAGAAAGATCCCACAGTACTGTTCGAAGAAGAACAGGGGATAGTCTCCACTGGTATCCTGCCCAAACATCCTTCCCTCAACAAATATTAAAAAGAATGATTTGAATTTGTATAGCGCCTCTCTTGACCACCCAGCATCTCAAAGAAGCTTTAGAGACAAGGAAGCACTCTTTTGAAGTAGTCACTTCAGGAATGTAGGAAACACAGCAGCCAATACCCACAGACAACATTAAACTCCCACAAACAGAAATGTGACAGCAACCAGATAATATGCTTTGTGATTGAAGGATAGGAGGAGGGGGGGGGGGGGTTGTTGGGGGTGGAGTAACATTGCTGGTAATCTCTCTGCTTTTCATCAAAGTTGCGGCACAGGATCTGGGTTTTGACATCTCTCATCTCTTCTGAAAGTTACACCTCCGAGATTGCGGTACTCCCTCGGTACTGCACTGGGGTGTTCCCCTGGATAAGCACTGTAGTGGGATTTGAATCCAGAGCCTCCTGACTCAGAGATGACAGTGCTACTCACTGAGTCACAGCTGACACTCTAACAATGATCACTGAAACAGACATTCTGGTTATTGTCATATTGCTGTCTGTGAGATCTTGCTGTTCACAAATTGCCTTCAGATTTTCCTCCATTTCAACAGTGACTAAAATTCAGCTGTGAAGAGTTTCAGGATCTGTTGAGATTGTGGAAGATGTGATATAAATACAAGTTCTTTCTTTCTATTATCAGAGTTTTCCCCTTGTGTCTCTGAGAAGTTCCTGGGAACAATTTCTCATGTTAACAGCACTGTATAAATGCAGATTGTTGCCTTACTGAGTATGTGAATTCTTTACTGCAGAGGGCTGTAGAGACTCGGTCACGAAATACTTTCAAGGATGAGATAGATTTTTAATCAGCAAAGGAATCAAGGGTTATGGGGATAAGGCAGGAAAATGGAGTTGAGGATTATCACATCAGATTAGTCATGATCTCTTGAATGGTGAAGCAGACTTGATGGGCTGAATGGCCTACTTCTGCTCCCATGTCTAATAGTCTTATAATGTCAAAAGATACTTGACCACGTTCATTTGAAGAAGGTCTTGCCCTATGTGAAGTTTGAACCCAGTTCATTCACACCTTATAGTCTTCCCTGTTACGACTTGCTGCCTTTATCCAGCACTTACCTGCTGCTCTTAGGAATAGTTCCCACATTTTGCAAAGGTATATCATTCATTTGCTGCACTGTTTCTATTCCAGACGTCTGTCGATCGTGAAGGGTACGAGTGGGCTCCCGAAAGTAGACCGATTGCTGAAGTTTCTGGTAGACAGTTCGGCTGACAATGAAGAGATTGTTCAGTGTTCAAACTGTGACTTTGAGTGCAAGAAACAGGTAAGGAGGAGGTACCTGTGAACTCACTGAAGGGCTTTAAGAATGAGGATAACATTGGATTCTCCCCTTCTGAAGACACTATCTATTTCATAGAATCCCTGCAGTGCAGAAGGAGGCCATTCAGCCCATTGAGTCTGCACTAACTCTCTGACAGAGTATCTTATCCAAGCCCACCACCTCACACTATCCCCAAAACCACATGCATTTACAATGGTTAATCAGTCTAAATCTTGGAACATTAAGAGACAATTTAGCATAGCCAATCACCTAACCATCTTTGGAGTGTGGGAGGAAACCGGGGCACCCAGAGGAACCCACTCAGACAAGGGGAGAACATGCAAATACCACCATCACTCAAGGCCAGAACTGAACCCATGAAGCAACAGTGCTAACCACTATTCTGCCTTTATTTCTTATTTCTGGGATCCAGCTGCGTGGGCACCAGTCACATTGTCCAAGTAGCCACTTGTGAGCTTAGACATTGAACCTTCTCTATTCAGTTGTGACTACATCATATTAAAATGTCTTTTCATCCGGAATCAGTAGATAGCAATGTAGCAGAGCTGAGGCCAATGGTCATTCCATCAGCTGCTGTGCAGTTCATTTCAACTGACTCAACACACACTGGGTTCAGTTAAACAACGTCTCAACTACAGTGGTGACGTTGGGAATGGCATTAAACACAAAATTAGAGATGCATGTGCTAGGGGAATATTGGTGGTCATTCGTGATTTAATCTGCACATAGATTGGGCAAATCAAATTAGCCATAATGCCATAGAGGAGGAATTCCCGGAGTGTATACAGGATGGTTTTTTTGCCCAATATGTGAAGGAACTAACTAGACAGAAAGCCATTTGGGTACAGTGTAATGAGAAAGGAATCACTGCCAATCTGGCTGTATGAGACTCCTTAGGGATGAGTAACCATAACATGATAAAACATTTTATCAAGATGGAAAGTGAAGTAGTTGATTCAGGGATTAGGATGCTGAATCTTAATAAAGGAAACTATGAAGGAAAGAGACATGAATTGGCCTCGATAGATTGAGGAGAATTACTTAAAGGAATAAGAGTGGATAGGCAACGGAAAACATTCAAGGGACGCAACAACTGTTTATTCCTGCCTGGTATAAAAGCAAAATGAGTGAGAGGGCCAAGCCATGGCTTACAAAGGAAATTAGAGATTATATCTGACGCAAGGAAGAAACATATAGGTTGGCCAAGAGAAATAATAAGTCAGAGGATTGGAAGCAGTTTAAATTTCAGCAAAGAAGGACCAAGGGATTGATTAAGAAGGAGAAAATACAGTATGAAAATAAGCTTGCAGAGAGCATAAAGACTGACACTGAGAGTTTCTGTAGATACGTGAAGAGAAAGAGAATAGAACTCCCACTTACCTAATGAAGGAGCAGCACTCCAAAAGCTAGTGGCATTTGCTACCAAATAAACCTGTTGGACTTTAACCTGGTGTTCTTACTGTGTTTAAGTCCAATTCTGGCATCTCCACATCATGTGGTTCCAGGCCATGTTTGTAACATTAAAGGCGCTATATAAATCTAAGATCATGTTGTGAAGCAAATGCTTGTGTTCAGGTTTTAGCTTCGAACCATTACTCAGTGACCCTACACACATGTTGCACCAATGGCAGGATTGGAACCACCACCACTCCCTCCCCAATGCAACACACACCACCACCTGCTGGTTGAATAGTATGAAGGTATCCAGTGCCTCAGATTAGTTACAGAAAAGTGCCCTTTGCCCAACTGGCAGCCAGCATCTGTGCTGGAGAAGGGGTTGTGCAGAAATTGGCCAAGATAATATATTTTTAAAAAAGTTGAATAATCAGCTCTTTGAAGAGTCTAATGTTGTCGCTTTGTCCCCTTGCAGGATGCAGATGCCATGTTTTACTGTAACACCTGTAACCAGCCACTCTGTAGCTCCTGCCGTGAGGACACACACAGGGCCAAAATGTTTGCCCGGCATGAGATTGTAACTCTCGCCAAACGCACCAAGGAACTGCATAAAAAATGCCGTAAGGATCTCTAGTTTCAGTCTCAAAAAGTTGCAAACTCATTGATAATAGTTCCCTACATTATTAAATCAAAATGGGGTGGCTATATTGCTGTAATTAGTGTGTTATTGGACTAGTTATGCGTTGGATTAATAATACAGAGCATGGGAAACCCAAGTAGTTTAAAAAAGTTGAAAACAACATGCAAACAATGTGAAAACAACAACATTGGATTACTGTAAAAATCCACCTGGTTATGTCATTGTCCAACTGGGAGGAACTGCACTCAGCTAATTTCCATCTATCTTCCTATAGCTAGAGGTTTGCCATCACTGGTTTCTGTTCCCAGTCCTGTACACTTACGCCTGGTATCCCCCAGGAATCTATCCCTGGCCTCCTCCAACTTTCTCATCTATGTTTTTCCCTTTGCTGATATCATCCACAAACACATCATCATTTTCCAAATATACACTGAGGACACCCAGTTTGAGCTCACCAATCCCTACACTGTTCCTAAATTGTCAGACTGCTTGTCCGACGTCAGTATTGGATCAGCAGAATCTTTCTCCAATTAAACATTGGGAAGACAGAATCCATCATCTTTGATTCCTGCTGAAATAACTCAGGTGCTGGTAACCCTGACACTATTATATACACACGATAGGCTCCTGATTGGACAAGCCATTACCTTAACCAGGGAGCTGATATTCTAAAGGTCCACATTGTAGGTTTCGTTACACCTGCCACAAACTCTATTCTCTAACCACAAATTCCATTGTACTCCAAGGTGACTGTTAGCAGCTGGATGAAATCAGTAGATTTTGGACACAAAGGGACTCAAAAAGTGTGTGAGGATAGGACAGGGAAATGATACTGAGGTAGAAGATTATCCACGATTGTACCAAAGGTTCAATGAGTCAAATGGCTTATCCTTACTGATATTTCTTATCTATTTGTCTCTGCAGCTCTTCATGAGGAACCGTACATCATGTTCTCCACAGAGAAGATGTCCATGCTCTGTATTAACTGTTTTCGGGACATGCAAGTGTGAGTCAGGCACTGATGGGCCAAGATCTAATATGTTGCACAGATTCACACAGAAATAGCCCCAAACAATAACCAGCTTCCCTCCTTTGCTAGTTGTCAAAGGAGAATCTGAACCCCACCGATCTGGAAGGTGCCAGGCTGAATTCCCTCTCTGAGCTGAGAAAGGTTGGAAGTAGGAGAGGCTGCAGTTCTCCTGGGATAGGGAGGTTAATACCAGCCAGGTTTTTTCAGCAGGGACAACAATCTGGGGCAAGAAGCCAGGCTGATTTTCTCTGAACTGACCAATCATAAACCACACTGCCTGAGATCAGCAGACCTGTATCTTAAAGTTATTAGTCACAAGTAGTCTTACATTAACACTGCAATGAAGTTACTGTGAAAATCCTCTAGACACCACACTCTAGTCCCTGTTGGAGTACACTCTCCAAATTGGAGAATTTGGCATGAGCAATCCACTAACGCACGCATTTTTGGACTGTGGGAGGAAACCAGAACACCCGGAGGAAACCCACGCAAACACGGAGAGAACATGCAGGCTCCACACAGAGCTTGGGTGACCCAAGCCAGGAATCAAACATGGATCCCGTGAGGCAGCAGTGCTAACCATTGTGCCACCAAGCTTCCTCATTGTATGTATGGGAATCCCCTGGGGACCTTCAGGCATGGACTGACTGTCAATCCTACAGTTAGTTGAAGGTTTTCCCATGAAGACAATGGGGACAGAAACAAAATACTGCAGATGCTGAAAATCTGCAATGAAAACAGGAAATGGTGGGAAATACTCATCAGGCCAGTGAGCATCCATGGAGAGAGGAATAGAGTTAACATTTCTGATTGGTGACACTGGAGGAGGTGTGGATATTTTTGAAAGTAAATTTACACTAAAGCTATTCTTGATGCCTCCCTTAAGCTGTTCCAGTCTGATTGTAACTGTTTTATCTCATTGTTCAGAGAGAGCCGAGCCCACTGTATTGATATTGAAACTGCGTATGTACAAGGCTGTGAGAAACTGGACCAGGCTGTGATGGTACGTGGACTGCAGACTTCACTCTGTGCAAGTGAGAGAGGTATAATCAGCTGCCAATCTTCCAGGATTTCTCTGGAGTCTCCAAGATTTAAAGGCCAACCTCCTGAAATCTGCTGTGAACAACAGAGGGAAAAGAATTGTAAAGATTATAAATTATAAGATTACTGCAGATAGGGGAAGAAATAAATGCCTGCTTGACTGATAGTCAAAAATCAACTAATCAGGTAGTAAAATGTTTGTTTGCTTTCTGACTGGTAGAGATAGGCAGGGCATGTAGTGATGGTGACAGGGTGGCATAGGGGTGCCATGGTGGCACAGTGGCTAGCATTGCTGCCTCAGCACCAGGGACCCAGGTTCAATTCCGGCCTTGGGTAATATGTGGAGTTTGCACAATCTCTCCTTATCTGGGTGGGTTTCTTCCCACAGTCCAAAGATGTGCAGGTTAGATGGATTAGCCATGCTGAATGTGCAGTGTTATGGGGATAGGGTGGGAGAAAAGGCCTGGATAAGACACTCTGTCAGAGATTTGGAGTAGACTCAATGGGCCGAAAGGCATCTTTCTACACTGTAGGAATTCTATGGTTCTATTATGTTGAGATGACCATTGGCATGAGTGTAGGGGCAAATGGGTGGCAGCAGGAGGGCATGTGATCAAGGAATACATTCAACGAGTGTTAGCCATCCCCAGGTAATTCTTGAGAAGACTGGAGTAGCAGTGAGTTAGTCAATAACACTGTTAACTAGAATAAAGATCCTAACTTCATGATCTTTTACCCGAAACCCTCAGGACCAATTGAATTTCAGATTTCAGATAATTCCGCATTTTGGATGCCATATGTAGGCCTGTATATTGGCCGAAGGCTCGGCTAGCTCTGGTCTAAAGTAAGTAGAATGGCTAGGAAAGTACAATGTATGATAAATACAGCATGATTGTAATAAGTTCTCACATATGGTGCCATCTGTGATTCTGCTTGTAGGAGACAGTTTGCATGGTAAACACTGCAGACAAACAACTCGACTTCCCACGCTAAAGGTCAATGACGGTCAAGGGAGTGTGGTTTTTGGATGTGTTTGCATTTACAGAGAAAAGATACTTGACTCTGTATTTCACTCTGGGTGCTCTGTCTGTGGGCAGGCACCCTTCCTGGAGTTGAGGCAATGATGGACTGAGACCAGTTCTTCCATCTCCTCCTGTCTGTTGTTTCCTTTCCTTGGTAACACATTGTGACACACCTACTTAGCTATTTATCACTGGCCCTGTAGGAGGACACAATGAGCACAGTGATTAGCACTGCTGCCACACAGCGCCAGGGACCCAGATTCGATTCCCGGCTTGGGACACTGTCTGTGTGGAGTTTGCACATTCTCCCTATGTCTGTGTGGGTTTCCTCCATGTGCTCTAGTTCCCTCCCACAGTCCAAAGCTGTGTGGCTTAGGTGGATTGGCCATGCTAAATTGCCCTTTAGTGTCAGGGGTACTAAATAAGATAAATGCATGGGGTTATGGGGATAGACCTTGATGGGGTTGTGATCAGTGCAGATTCGATGGGCTGAATGGCCTCCTTCTGCAGTGTCAGATTCTATGATTTGCTGATTAAAGACAATCCTGTACGTATGTTTAAAGAGTTGGAACGGGTAATACTAGGGAGGAAGATGTTAACACTATAAATTTAAAAACTATATTTTACTGTTAATTACACTGGATCTTCATTTAGTTTAAGAATATGTTCAATGAAAATGTATTGTTAATGGTTATCACTTTATAAGGATGTAGGCAAATAGTAATTGATTCTCTTTGATGCATCAACAGTTATACCCTCTGTACAGATTAGAATGTACCTGTCATCCTAGGTTTTTAGGCTTAAGCCCCTAGAGTAGATCTTGAACCCATAATCTTCTGACTCAGAGGCAAGTGTGCTACCCATTGAGCCAAGGCTGGCAGCAAGTCTAATGTAATGAAAAAGTTAACATCAACGCAATGAAAAAGATGATTCAGCTTGGGGAAAGGTGGGGAGTGGGGGTTGCTCCTTTTTTTAAAGAGTTTCTCAGGAACTCTTGGTGAATTTGTTCACTAGGCAGTGAAGGAGCTTCAGACGTCCACACGCGAAGCCATTATCCTCCTGAAAGCCATGATCAACGAAGTGAGAATCAACGTCAATGAAGAGGAAACGGCCATCAGCTCACTATTCAACAGTATGCAGGTAATTCACACCGTCAACAAATTAAATTAACAGGAGGAGTCTGAGTGTAAGGGACCATTGAAAGGAAGGTAACCCATGACTAGAAACCTCATCCATGCCTTTGTTACCTCTGGACTTGACCATTCTAATGCTCTCCTGATCCACCTTCTGTAAACCTGTGCTTATTCAAAACTCTGTTGTTCAGATCCAAACTCAATTCAAGTCCCATTCACCCTTCATCCTGTGCTTCCGACACATTGATTCCCAATGTGGCAACACCACCATTTTAAAGCTTGCTTCCTCATGTTCATGTCCTTCCATGGTCTTCTCCCTCTCTATCCCTGTAACTACTTCCATCCACACAACCTTCCTAGGATCTTTGCACTCCTTCATCAGCGGCCTCCTGCTCAGTTTCTGATAAAGGAGCCGCGCTCTAAAGCTAATGGCTTGTGCTACCAAATAAACCTGTTGGACTTTAACCTGGTGTTGTGAAACTTCTTACTGTGTTTACCCCAATCCAACGCCGGCATCTCCACATCATCTGCTGCACATGCTGTTTTCATTAATGCCTACGCCTTTATTCATTGAATTTAAATTCTCTCAGCTGTGATGGGATTTGATATGGATCAGCCTGGTCTTGTGGATTACTAGTCCAGTGACCCTATCATTACACTATCATCTCCCTATGCTGATGTATCCCCTTCAAGGTCAATATATCCATCATAAGGTGCGGTGCCCAGATGTGATTGAAGGAAGGACTCTCCCATCAACAGCCAGACACACAATCACCTCGCAGGATGTTGGAAGCAAGTCTGTCACTCTCTTGTGCATGTAATGAAAGCAAGGGGAGGATGATGTTTAGCTCACAAAATATTCTGTCAAGTGTTGTTTCTGTTTCACCAATTGTGATGCTGGGAGTCCAGAAGATGATGGCACAGGGTTTTCTGGTGTTGCTAAACCAGCTCAGTTTATGATTCAGGCAATCAGTTATTTGGACTGTAAATAACACTGCAGACAAAGAGGGCAATTGTTTATTGTCCTGGGCCTATTGGGTGGCCTCAGTAAAGTTTTACAACACCAATTTTAAATCCAACCAATTTATTTGATAGTAAATCCGCGAGCTTTCGACGCTATGCGCCTTCGTCAGGCAAATGCAGTGTTCTGATCTGCAGAGGCACTCATATCCATACAGACAGTTACAGATTGCTGATTAGAATGCGAATCCTTACATCTAACCTGCTATTCAAGTGTTAAAGTGGCTAACAATGTGTGTGAAGGGAATCCTGAGCATTGGTTAGAGAATTGTGTATTTTCTCCAGACAGCACAGTAAGTGAGGTTTTTTGCTAACCCAGGCAAGTTACGGGGGTTACAGATAGTGTGTCATGAAGCCAAGATCCCTGTTAAGACCGTCCTCATGTGTGCGGAACTTGGCTATCAGTCTCTGCTCAGCAACTCTGCGCTGTCGTGTGTCACGAAGGCCCCCTTGAAGAACATTTATCCGCAGGTCGGAGGCCGAATGCCCATGACTGCTGAAGTGTTCGCCCACAGGAAGGGAACTGTTTTGCCTGGTGATTGTTGAGCGATGCTCATTCATCCGCTGTCGTAGTGTCTGCATGGTCTCCCCAATGTACCATGCTTCGGGACATCTTTTCTTGCAACGTATTAGGTAGACAACGTTGGCCGAGTTGCAAGAGTATGTACCGTGTACCTGGTGAATGGTATCCTCACGTTTGATGATGTCGTCCATGTCTATGATCTGGCATGTCTTGCAGAGGTTGCTGTGGCAGGGTTGTGTGGTATTGTGGTCACTGTTCTCCTGAAGGTTGGGTAGTTTGCTGCGAACAGTGATCTGTTTGAGGTTGTGCGGTTGTCTGAAAGCAAGAAGTGGGGGGTGGGGATGGCCCTAGCGAGATGTTCATCGTCATCAATGACATGTTGAAGACTCCGGAGAAGATGTCGTAGCTTCTCCGCTCCGGGGAAGTACTGGACAACAAAGGTACTCTGTCCACCGTGTCCCGTGTTCGTCTTCTGAGGAGGTCAGTGCGGTTTATCGCTGTGGCACGTTGGAACTGTCGATTGATGAGTCGAGCGCCATATCCTGTTCTCACGAGGGCATCCTTCAGCGTCTGGAGGTGTCTGTCATGATCCTCCTCATCTGAGCAAATTCTGTGTATACGGAGGGCTTGTCCATAGGGAATGGCTTCTTTAACGTGTCTAGGGTGGAAGCTGGAGAAGTGGAGCATTGTGAGGTTGTCTGTCGGTTTGCGGTACAGTGAGGTGCTGAGATGACCGTCCTTGATGGAGATGCGTGTGTCCAAGAATGCAACTGATTCTGGAGAATAGTCCATGGTGAGTCTGATGGTGGGATGGAACTTGTTGATATCATCATACAGTTGTTTCAATGATTGTTCACCATGAGTCCAAAGGAAAAAGATGTCATCAATGTATCTAGTAAATAACCTTGGTTGAAGATCTCGTGTAGTGAAGAAGTCTTGTTCGAACCTGTGCATGAAGATGTTGGCATACTGAGGTGCAAAGGTTCATGCACAGGTTCAAACAAGACTTCTTCACTACTGTCTGTGTGGATATGAGTGCCTCTGCAGATCAGAACACTGTATTTGCCTGACGAAGGCGCATAGCGTCGAAAGCTCGCAGATTTACTATCAAATAAATTGGTTGGATTTAAAATTGGTGTTGTAAAACTTTACTGAGTTTACCCCAGTCCAACGCCGGCATCTCTACATCATGCCTATTGGGTGGACCAACATTGGCACAGGCACATCTGAAACCAGTAACTTGATGAGTTTATATTTGGATGTAAGAGTGATTGACTGTAAGTAAGTGTGTGAGGGATGGAGGAGAGAAAGGAGGGATCATAATCTGGTGGGTAGGACATGTACTTATATCTTGACATGGAAACCTGACAGTTTATTTTCACATCCTAGGAAAAATTAGCTGAGAGGAAGAAGATCCTGTTGAAAACTGCTCAGAAGTAAGTGTGACTGTCTTTGCTGACTGTACTGTTAGGGGATAGCAGTGTGGGAGGGTAGGACAACTGAATATTACTGGGGTACTCATTGTGGGTTCACTGGGTGAGAAGCTGATCTACACAGATCAGGTCCCAGAGTGAATCTGAGTTTTGTTTCATATCCCCACCAATAGTTTAGCCAGTAGTTTTGCATGCCATTTGGTTACTGAGCCCTTTGCATGTGGGCAGCACAGTGGCACAATGGTTAGCACAGCTGCCTCACAGCACCAGGAACCTGGGTCCAATTCTGGCCTCAAGTGACTGTGTACAGTTTGCATATTTTTCCCATGTCTGCGTGGGCTTCCTCCGGGTGCTCTGATTTCCTCCCACAGTCGGGTCTCAGGTGACTGTGTGGAGTTTGCACATTCTCCCTGTGTCTACGTGGGTTTCCTCTGGGTGTTCTGGTTTCCTCCCACGATCAAAAGTTGTGTGGGTTAGGTTGATTGGCCATGCTACATTCTCCCTTAGTGTCAGGGGGACTAGCAGGGTAAATACGTGAGATAAATACAGGGATAAGGCCTGGATGGGATCGTTGTTGGTGCAGGTCCAATGGGCCGAATGGCCTTCACCTGTACTGTAGGGACTCTATGAAGTGGAAAGTTTCTCCTTATTTACTCCATCAAAACCCTTCCTAATTTTAATTTGAATTTCAGCTTAACCCTCCCAGTTTTGAGGAGAACAAACTCGGGTTTTCTGATCTCATCGCTGCTATTGTTCAAGTAAATCTCTGCAACTTCTCTAACTCTTGGGTTATAAGAGGGGAAAAATAAATCAGCCAGGTTTGCTACTCGTGCTCATTCCTAACTGGAAGTGTCTGAGTTGACCTCATTGCCTCCTCATTGACCACAAGTAAAAAGCATTTTCTAACTGGTATCATACACCTGTAAACCTTGAGGCTGCAACAGTTGAGCTACTCATCTCAATGGGTCCCATGTCTACTCACTGTTAGCCCAGGCACCATTTCTTACCTGACAGTACACATGCCCAATTAACCTGTTGCCACCATTGATCAGTAACAAGAGTAGAAAGGCTGAGCAGTGATCCATTCTCCCAAAACACCATTTCCATTAAAGTAATGGAAAGGGTGATTGACCTTGCTATTGAGATGCATTTACTAAGCAAACCTGGAATTCCCTCCAGAACAGCAATGTGAGTCAACCCACACAGAGTTTCAAGAAGGCAGTTTCTCAAGGGCAACAAGGGATAGACAATAAATGCTGGCTAGCCAACGTCACCCACATCCTATGATTGAATATTTTAAAAATCTGCTCATTGACATTCAGTTTGGGTTCATTAGGGCCTCTCAGTTTCTGACTTCATTGCAGCTTTGCTTTGTGCATGGACAAAAGACTTGAACTCTAGAGGCAATGTATGAGTGACTGCCCTTAACATCAAGGCAAATTGGGCCAAGTGTAGCATCAAGGAGTCCTAGCAAAATTGGAATCAATGGGAATCAGGAGGAAACGTCTTCATCAGTCAGAGTCAGACCTGGCACAACTGAGGATAGTTGAGCTTGTTGGAGGCCAATCATCTCATTGCAAGAGTTCCTCAGGGTGCTGTCCTAGGCCCAGCCATTTTCAGCTGCTTCATCACTGATCTTTCCTCCATCATAAGGTCAGAAGTGGGAACGTTTGCTGATGATTGCACAGTGTTTAGCAGCATTCCTCAAATCCTTATGCAGCAAGACTTAGACAATATCCACAATTGGGCTGATAAGTATTCAGCTAAATTTGCACCATACAAGTGCCAGGCAATGACATCTCCAACAAGAGAGAATCTAACCATCACTCCTTGACATCCAATGGCGTCAGTGGGAAAATCTTGCTCAAACTATGCAAGACACTAGTTAGATAAGCCTGGAATACTATGAACAGTTTTGGTCCCCTTATCCAAGGAGAGATATATTGGCATTGGAGGCAATCCAGAGAAGGTTTAGGAAGTTGATCCTAGGTATGGAGGGATTTTCTTATGAGGAGAGGTTAAGTAGGCTGGGCCTGCATGCATTGGAGTTTAAAAGAATGAGAAGCAACCTTATTTAGAGACGGGTAGATATTGAGAGGATGTTTCCCCTGTGGCAGTGTCTAGGAGCAGGGAGCATAATTTCAGAGTAAGGGGTCACCCAATTAAGATAGAAATGAGGAGGAATTTATTTTCTGAAGGCAGTGACTATGTGGGATTCTTTGCTGCAGAAGGCTGTAGAAGCTGGGTTGTTAAGTTTGTTCAAGACTGTGATAGATTTTTAATCAATAAGGGAATCAAGGGTTATAGAGATAAGGTGGGGAAAGTGGAACAAGGATTATATCAAATCAGTCATGATCTCATTGAATGGTGCAGCAGACTCAATGGGCTGAATGACCTACTTCTGCTCCTAAGTCTTATGGTCTTACTACCATAACTAAACCTCCCCAGTATCAACATCTTGGGGTTAGCACTGACCAGAAACTGAATTGGACCAGCCATGTAAATACTATGGCTGCAAGAGCAGGTCAGATGTTAGGAATCCTGTGGTGAGTAACTCTCTTCCCGACTCCCCAAAGCCTGTCCACAAGAATACTTTTAATTTGCCTGGATGAGTGCAGGTTCAGCGACACTCAAGAAGCTTGACATCATCCAGGACAAAGCAGCCCGCTGATTGGCACCCCGACCTCAACCTTCAATATTCACTGTCTTCAGCACTGACGCACAGTGGCAATGGTGTGTACTATCTAAAAGATGTGTTGCAGAAACTCATCAAGGCTTCTTCAACCGTATGTTCCAAATCTGCCACCGCTATCACCTAAAGGTTCAAGGGCCTCAAATATGTGGGAACACCACCACCCGGAAGCTCCCTTCCAAACCACTCACCATCCTGACTTGGAAATGTATCGCCGTTTCTTCTCTATCACTCGATCAAAATCTTGGCATCCTCTTCCTAACAGCACTATGGGTGTACCTACACTATATATGGACTGCAATGGTTCAGGAAGGCAGCTCACCATCTCCTTTAATTAGGAATAGTCAATAAATGCAGGCCTAGCCAGTATCATCCATATCCTGTGAATGCATAATACCTCCCCCAAGAGAAAATGGCAGTCAAGGTGAAGGAAAATCCTAAGAGCTTCTACAGATATATTAAGAGCAAAAGGATAGTAAGGGATAAAATTGGTCCTCTTGAAGATCAGAGTGGTTGGCTTTGTATGGAACCAAAAGAAATGGGAGCAATGTTAAATGGGTTTTTTGCATCCGTATTTACTAAGGAAACTGGCATGGAGTCTACAGAAATTAGGCAAATAGGTAGAGAAATCATGGAACCTATACAGATTAATGGGGAGGAGATATTTGCTGTCTTGAGGGAAATCAGAATAGATAAGGGTATTCTCTCAGACCCTGAAGGAGACTAGTGTTGAAATTGCGGGGGCCCAGGCAGATATATTTAAAATGTCAGTATCCACGGGTGAGGTGCTGGATTATTGGAGGATAGCTCATATTGTTCTGTTGTTTAAAAAAGGCTCAAAAAGTAATCCAGGAAATTATAGGCTGGTAAGCTTGACTTCAGTAGTAAGTAAATTATTGGAAGGAGTACTAAGAGATAGGGTCTATAAATACTTGGGTAGACAGGAACTTATTAGGGAAAGCCAACATGGCTTTGTGCATGGTTGGTCATGTTTAACCAAGCTATTAGAATTTTTTGAGGAGGTTACCAGGAAAGTGGATGAAGGGAAGGCAGTGAATGTTGTCTACATGGACTTCAGTAAGGCCTTTGACACGGTTCTGCATAGGAGGTTAGTTAGAAAAGTTCAGTCACTAGGTATACATGGAGAGGTAGTAAATTGGATTAGACATTGGCTCAATGGAAGAAGTCAGCAAGTGGTAGTGGAGGATTGCTTCTCTGAGGGGAGGCCTGTGACTAGTGGTGTGCCACAGGGATCAGTACTGGGTCCATTGTTGTTTGTCATCGATATAATGTGGTAAATTGGATCAGCAAATTTGCTGATGATACAAAGATTGGAGGTGTAGTGGACAGTGAAGAATGTTTTCAAAACTTAGAGGGATTTGGACCAGCTAGAAAAATCGGCAGAAAAATGGCAAATGGAGTTTAATGCAGACAGATGTGAGGTATTGCACTTTGAAAGGACAAACCAAGGCAGAACATGCATGGTAAATGGTAAGACACTGAAGATTGTAATAGAACAGAGGGATCTAGGAATACAGATACATAATTCCCTAAAAGTGACGTTACAGGTAGACAGGATCGTAAAGAGTGCTTTTGGAACATTAGCCTTTATAAATCAAAGTATTGAGTATAAGAGTTGGAATGTTATGGTGAAGTTGTATAAGACATTGGTGAGGCCGAATTTAGAGTGTGCGCAGTTTTGGTCACCTAATTACAGGAAGGATATTAATAAGGTTGAAAGAGTACAGAGAAGGTGTACAAGGATGTTGCCGGGACTTGAGAAACTGAGTTTCAGAGAAAGGTTGAATAGGTTAGGACTTTATTCCCTGGAATGTAGAAGAATGAGGGGTGATTGGATAGAGGTGTATAAAATTATGATGGGTGTAGATAGAGTGAATGCAATCAGGCTTTTTCCACTGAGGTTAGGGGAGAAAAAAACTAGAGAACATGGGTAAAGAATAAGGGGGGAAAAGTTTAAAGGGAATATTGGGGGGGCAGGGGTTCTTCACACAGAGTGTGACGTGAGTGTGGAATGAGCTGCCAGATGAAGTGGTAAATGTGGGCTCACTTTTAACATTTAAGAACAACTTGGACAGTTTCATGGATGAGAGGGGTGTGGAGGGATATGATATAGGTGAGGGTCAATGGGACTAGGCAGAAAAATGGTGTGGCACAGCCAAGAAGAGCCAAAAGACCTGTTTCTGTGCTGTAATGTTCTATGGTTCTAAAACACTGGATAATCTGCGCAGTGCCAAGCTAAGATACTGCTGTCAATGTTAATGTTTACTGTTGTTGAATATTAGTATTGGAATGCTGCAGTGCCCCTAGTGGCAATCAATATAATGCAAGAATGATTCTCTTGTGTCTACAGCACAGAATAGAACATTCAATCCAATAGATTTCTGCCTGTTTATGCCCCACACGAGTTTCCTCCAAGCCCCTCTTTCTCTAACCCTATCAGCATAACCTATACTGGTCCTTTATGTACCTAGTTTCTCCTTGTATACAACTATGCTGTTCAGTTGAAGCAATCCATCTGGTTGCAAGTTCTACATTTTTAACCACTCTTTGGGTAAGGAGAAGTCTCCTGAATTGCTGACTGTAGATATATTAGTGACCATCTTTTAGATAGCCTCTTAATTCACACTTTCTTGAATATTATGCTCTTAAAGTAATGTTCCGGAGTGAGTGTTTATTGAATATAATAACAGTGAGTTGAATTGGAAGGTGGGATTTGTTTCCCAATACAAGATGGTTCCTAAGTATAGAGACAGATCCAGACTATAATTGCTTCACATACATACAGTCTGCCGTTCATACTTCTGGATTAGGAGGCACAGTAGATTAGAGATACACTTGAATGCCCAGTAGTAAGTGACAACATTAGGCCTCGGTGCCCTGTGCTAGGAAAGAAATAATTCCCATTCCAGTGATCCCTGCTGACCAGGACTGGATGTTGGGTTTCATTGTGATCAGATCTAACAATTCATGATGTGACTTCATGTGAAGAAAGTTGTGTTAGATAACTGACGGCAAACATTATACTCAATGAACTGAACCCCAATGAGAGTAGGCAGTAATGGTTAGCACTAGTGGTCTGATCAGACCCCATTTGAAGAATTGTGAATAGTTTTGGGCCCCATTTCTAAGGAAAGATACGCTGGCCTTGGAAAGAGATTCATAAGAATGATCTCTGGAATGAAGAGTTGTCATATGAAGAACGGTGAGGACTCTGGATTGGTACTCGTTGGAGTTTAGAAAGATGAGGAGGAATCTTATTGAAACTTACAGGATATTGCGTGGCTGGATAGAGTAAATATAGAGAGGATGTTTCTGCTAGTAGAAAAAACTAGAACCAGTGGGCACAATCTCAGGCTAAAGGGACGATTCTTTAAAACAGAGGAGGAGGAATTTCTTCATCCAGAGAGTGGTGAATCTGTGGAACTCCTTGCCACAGAAGGCTGTAGAGGCTAGATCATTGAGTATCTTTAAGACAGAGATAGATAGTTCTTGTTTCATGAGGGGATCAAGGGTTATGGAGAAAAGGCAGGAAAATGGGATAAGAAAAATATCAGCCATGATTGAATGGCAGAGCAGACTCGATGGGCAGAATGGTCTAATTCTGCTCCTACGTCTTACGACCTCACAATGCCAGGGACCTGGTTCAGTTTTGGCCTCAGGTCATTGTGTGTGTGGAGTTTGCACGTTCTCCCCATGTTTGTGTGGGTTTCCTCCGGATACTCCAGTTTCCTCCCAAAGTCTAAAGATGAGCAGGTTGGATGGATTGACCATGTTAAGTTGACTATTAGTATCAGGAGGATTAACAAGGTAAATACAAGGGGATAGGGCCTGAGTGGGATTTTTGTCTGTGCAGGCTCCATGGGCTGAATGGCCTCCTTCTGCACAGAAGGGGTTCTATGATTCTACTGGAGAGATTGGGCGAGAGGGAAACTGACTTGAAGACTCAAAATAGACCTTCTCAGCTCCAACTTTAAATCTTCTGATTCTTTTTCCAGTCAACATGAAGAGAAAGAGAAAGCTTTCAAAGAGCAGCTGTCCACCATGGCCGCACTTCTACCCACACTTCAGGTGAGTGAGCTGGGGGGATGGGGTGGCAATTGGGGGTCCAAACAGGCCGCTACAAATCAACAAACCTGCAGTTCACTGCAAAGCGAGTCAGAGAGCAAATCATTGGTTGTCATGAGATCAGATAATCAAAAGTTCTATGTTAACTTTGAGACATGAAACACCTCTTCATGCTTTATTCGTGATAATTATCTCCTTTCTGCTCCTGGTCATTCTTAATGCATGTGCACCCAGACAGTGGGTGCCTGTAAGATATTTGACCATGTATAGCATCACCAATCTGACCTACCCTCACTCAATATCCTTGCACACATACCGTTCACCAGAGGGCAGTGGATGGCAATCAGAAGCTTTGACCTACTTCACTTTTCCTTGGTTCACAGCAGGAGTCAAATCTAGAGCTGTCTTCAGTCTGTACGGTGCAGTTACTGAGTCACTGCAACAACAACTAGCTCTTAAAATAAATACAAAGGCCTCTTGCTGGATAGTTCGTAAGAAGGTTAATGCTTTGTAATGTTTTAAAGATGTGAAAAAGTTTGATATGAATACAAGCATTTCTTTCTGTTTCTTTTCAAGTGGTGAAGCTGATAGGCTGATTGTTCTCCTTGTCTCTCTTTCCCTGCTCTGTTCAGGTCCACCTCGTTACCTGCTCTGCTTTCCTCAGCTCTGCCAATAAGTTTGAGTTCTTGGACTTGGGCTATGTAAGTACAAGCTATGGTCTCTAAAAGTCAAGTGACATGAACGGAAAGTGGACTCTGCAGCCACTAGAAGGTTTGGAAAATACAATTGGCAGTGAAGTGAAATCTGTTAATGGAATAATAGTCTTATTGCAGATTGGTAAACTCAATGTGCTGTACATAACATGAGGGGCCCAGGTTTGATCCACATGCTGTGCATGTGTGCTATGTGTGCAAATGTGTATGTGTATGTGTGTGTGTGTGTACGTGAGTATGTGTATGTTTTCAATTACATTGGGCAAAGTCAGGATCAGCTGTGATGGTCTTTGAGAAGGAAGGTGATTTAAGCACATTGTCATAATAACTCGCTGTGAATATCTCTTAGGTTCTTAACATTTCTATCCCCAAGTACCTTCCACTCCTGTTGTCCTCCCCAATGAAGCAACATTCCATTTCCCATTGACTTCTCCAATCATCTCCCATCTCCCAATGCCTGCTGTCTTATGCAATGCTCTTTTTAAATAATTTTTTTATTCAAATTGTTCTACTTCCTGTTCTGAAGATACCTGTCTGGATACTGGACTTGCTGTTTGAGGCATCGTAGTTTGACGCACCATTGCACTTTGTGAAAAAGAATTTGCACACTCTTTTCAGCAGGGGTTTCAAAGCAACCATCAGGTGTGGCAATTCGTAAAATCCTACAGTGCAGAAGGAGGCCATTTGGCCCATTGAGTCTGCATCGACCACAATCTCATCCAGAGCCTATCCCCATAACCCCATGCATTTACCCTGCTAGTCCCCCTGACAATAAGGGACAATTTAGCATGGCCAATCCACCTAACCCGCACATTTTTGGAGTGTGGGAGGAAATCGGAGCACTCGGAAGAAACCCATGCAGATACGGGGAGAATATGCAAACTCCACACAGATATTGACCCAAGTAAGGAATCGAGTCTAGGTATCTGGCACTGTGAGGCAGCAGTGCTAACCACTGTGCCATCCAATTGTAGCCTCACTTCCTAAACTAAACAAAATGCAACCAACAGACACAGATCTGATACCCCAAAAATCTGCTCAAAGAAGTTGTTTTTAAGGAGTATCTTAAAGGAGAAGCGAGAGAGAGATGGAGAGGTTTGGGGTAGGGAATTCCAAAGTGCAGTGCATGGACAGCTGAAGATATGCCCACCAATGCAAGGATGAAGGAAACTGGGGACGTGCAAGAGGCCAGAATAAGGGTGAGAGATCTTATTGGGCTGGAAGAGTTGAAGAGATATGGAGAAGGAGAGAGCCATTTAGAATTTGAAAACAAGGATGAGAATGTTAACATGATGGCACTATCAGGAATACTGGATGAAAAATAAAAAAGTATTGATTTGGCACAAGTTTGATGCCCATTGAAAGACAACTGAAAATACACCTGAGGTAACGTTTTCTTTCATGGGATGGGGACAATGCTGGCAAGACCAGTGTGTGTTGTCCATGCCTAATTGCCCTTGAATTGAGGAGGCCATTTCAGAGGGCAGTGCTGGGAGAGGAGTCACCTGTAGGCAGACTAAGTGAGGACGGCAGTCTTCCTTCTCTAGAAGGCATTAGTGAACAAAGAGCCTGTTCCTGTGCTGTACTTTTCAGATGGGATTTTACAACAATCAACCAGATTTATCAATTCAATTTAAATTCCACTGCATTGGGATTTGAACCTGTGTTCTACAGAGGATCAGCCCAGGAGTCTGGATTACTAATCCAGTGCCATTATCGCTACACTATTGATATGAGCTTCGATGAGACAGGCAAAAGAGCTCATTACAGTGGGGAATACAGGGTACGTGCTGAGGCATTGCAAGGGCATTCCAGTCATTGTTTTACCATCTACAGACTTGTGTGTCTGTGTGTGATTTCGCCCCCCTCTCAGTCTCCTTGCTTTGTCCTAAAGAGTCAAAGTTTGGCAGCACTGTTTTCTTGGAAAAGCTCCACTCAGTTTGAGCTGCTGCATTTTAAGCCGCAGTGTCATTTATATGTTGTGTTTAGTAGAAATGGTCTTGAGGCCTTCACAGAAGTGATTATCAGACGACATTTGACATGTGAGGAGATGTCAGGACAGATGGTCACAAGCTTGGCCAGTGATGTAAGTTTAAGGCAAGATAGGCAGAGAAGCAGAGAGGTTTAGGGAGGAAATGTCAGAAATTAATAGCCAGGCAGCTGAAACCACAGCCAGGAGTGACGGAACAAAGCAGTTGGTCAATATGAAAGAGGCCAGAACTGGAAGAGGGTAGAAATCTCAGCGAGCTGTACGGCTGGAGGAGCAGGGGAGGCTAGGAGAGGGGGAGATAGTTAGACAAGGCTGAGCAGAAATTTGTGAACAAGGGCCAGAATTTTAAACTCAAGATGTTGCCAGACTGTAAAGCATTGTAGATGGGTGGAAATAATATTTGAACAGGATGTTACTATCTCCTCAGTGAGGTCACATGCCCTGACCTTGGTGTGGACCTCTGAAAGTTTTGGGCCATCACCAACTTTTTATCTATTTTGTGATGAACTCAGTACATTTTTAAACAAGAACAGCTGAGTCGAGGGGGACCTGCTTTAAAGAGTCTTCAAGAATTGAAGAATAAATCCTATGGACCACTACAAGCATTTCCGAAGAAATACTGCTGAGGCTGTTTGACTGGGTGGGATGGTTGGAAGTGGACGTGATGAAACCTCCAGGAATACCATTGGCAAACTTAATCCCAGTGCAGAATTTCAGCTTTTTTTCTCTTTTTGCTTCTTGGCAGCAACTGATGGAGAGGCTGCAGAAGATCGTTAAACTCCCCCATCGCCTGAGGCCAACACAGAGCAGCAAGGTACGATTAAAGCAGCCAGCATGAAGCATTGGGAATTGAACACCACAGGGAAGGGCCAACAGTTCAATTTTAAATGCTGGTCAATTTTTTTTAGATTAACACGGAGTACCGCCCAGAGTTTGCTCGGTGTCTGGAACCGCTGCTCTTCCTGAACCAAAGGCGTTCCGGATCGGTGACTGGAGGGGGCCCAGGAACTGGCATCAACAATGGAAATGGAATGTAAGCTGTGGTTAATGGCATGGGAATCAACAACAACTTGCATTTATATAACAGCTTTGGGGTGGTGTAAATATTCCATGATTGCTTAAACTGCAGCATTATCATACAAAATTTGACACCAGACGACATAAGGAAATATTAGGGAAGAATAATAGCATTTCCATAGCACCTTTCAGGAACTCTGGTTGTGAACTGCTTTGGAACATTCAATGTAGTTGTTGTTATTATGAAGGAAGTGTGGCAGCTCATTTGCACACAGCAGATTCCATAGACATCAACACGATAACAATGAAATAACTGTTTTTGTGATTTTGATTGTGATATTGCCATTCTTATATCGTGGGATCTTTCACATCACACCCAAGAAAGCAGATGAGGTCTTGATTTAATGATGAAAAGGGAGATGAGAGGTAGGTCTTCAAGGAGCAGTAAAAGAGAAAGGTTCTGGAATTCCCTACCCTAAGGAGGAGGCAGTAAAGGTCAGCAGCCAATGGTGAGGTGAAGGAAACTGGGGATACATAAGAGGCCAAAACTAGAGGAGCACAGATTGCAGGGCTGGAGGACACATAGAAACGGAGAGATTTAATCGTAGAATAGAAACGTATAATCCCTACGTGTAAAAGGAAGCCATTTGGCCCATCAAGTTTGCACCAACAATAATCAATCTTGTTGTTGGCGCAATTGGTCTAGCTGGACCAATGAGCAGCACAGGCTTGGAGGGCCGAAGGGCCTGTTTCCTGTCTATACTGTTCTTTGTCCAATCCTACCTAGTTCTATCTTTCACAAAGGCGATGAATACCTGTTGATACAATATTGTTCTGAGATCAATAGTGACATGACACTCTGAAGCCTCACCTATTTTCATGGCTATGTTTAACCTGCTTCCAATCCACTGCTACCCCAGACCTGAGATATTTGATGAACCCTTTGCACAAATCTTTCACCTGAATTTGCCTAATTCAGTGCCTCAGCTTTAGGTTCTAGCCCCTCACACAGTATACTTAAAGGAAAAGTTGTTGAGCTTCACTCGCACAGAGTGTGCAGTCCGATTAATTCACTTCCAACCACCTACTCGAGAAGGCCCAATAACATGTTAAAACATAAGAACGAGAAACTAAAGCAGGCCAATCGGCCCACTGAACCAGTTAAAATCATAAAATCCCTACCGTGCAGAAGGAGGCCATTTAACCCACCAAGTCTGCATAGACAACGATCCCACCCAGGCCGTATCCCTGTAATCCCATATATTTGCCCTGCTAATCCCCCTGACACTAGGGACAATTTATCATGGCCAATCCACCTAACTCACATATCTTTGGACTATGGGAGGAAACCAGAGCACCCGAAGGAAACTCACGCAGACACAAGAAGAATATACAAACTCCACACACAAGTGATCTAAGTAGAGAATCAAATCCACAAGACCAATAGATATAGGCCACTCAGCTCATCCAGTCTGCTCCACCATTCAATCACAGCTGAACCCAGATCGCTGGTGCTGTGAGACAGCAGTGCTAACCACCGTGCCGTTCTACCATTTGATAAAGTCATAGCTGATCTTCCTCCACAAATCTTATATTTTTTCATTCTTTCTGGGTGCAAAAGTCTTATCGATTTCAAACTTGAACACACTTACTGATTGACCATCCATAGCTCTCAGGCAGAGAGAATTTCAAAGGTTCTCTGAATGGAGAAATTTCTTCTCATCCCAGTCCTAAATAGCTGAGTCCTAACCTGTTTGGTTAGTTAATCTCTCAGGTGTAGACTCTGTAGCTGGGGGAAACAGCATTTCGGCATCAACCCTATCAACCCTTCTAAAAATGTTACACTTTTGAATAAGATCTTTCATTCTTTGAAATTCTGGGGAATATGGACCTACTCTACTCAATCTTAGTAAAGGTCTGCTGCTGAAATTTTGCCTATGCAAAGATACCCCCATCCCAAAAAGTGAGGCTGTAGGAAACATCTGTATTTCACATGGTGTGTGCAGTGTTACTGAGCCCACAGCTTGAGTCTATGCTCAACTAAAGCAGAGCTGCATTTTATCAGATAACAGGTGGCGGCTGGGTGGATTATCTGAATACATGGAATAGTTATATTTCCAAGCTATGTCTGCCAAATCTGACAGTTCTTGGAAATGTGGAGATGAAACAATGCAGAGCTGTGGTGCTGCGTGGCCCATGGGGGTTGGGCATGCCCTCACTTTCCGGAGTGTAGCAAACTCACTTCAATCGTTTTTACTACTTTCTTCTCCATACTTTCCTCTGTTTCTCTCCAGGCTCAGACTGGAGTGTGGTTCCATTGAGCAAACAGCCGGTGCATCTAGGAAGATAGCGGGATGGATGGTTGTGAGACATTAGCCCCCTGCTCGGGCCTGTGAGAAATTTGTCAGGGTGTAGAGTCGAAGATGCCATCTTTTTTGTTTAACCTAGGTCTGGTCTACAAAATCTCCAAGTTATTCTGAGGAAGAACAGGAGATTTCTCCCTAATGTGCTCGGGAGAATATTATCAGTGAAACAAACTGTCTGGTGTTATCTCAATGCTGCTTGTGGAGTTTTCTGCATTAAAATTGGCTGCCCCATTTCCTACATTAATCACAGCACAGCAGTTAGCATTGCTGCCTCACAGCACCAAAGACCAGGGTTTGATTCCTGATTTGGGTCACCATCTGCATACAGTCCGCACACTCTCCACGTGTCTGCGTGAATTTCCTGCGGGTGCTCTGGTTTCCTCCCATAGTCTGAGAGACATGCTGATTAAGTGTAGTGGCTTGCTAAATTCTCCCTCAGTGTACCCAAACAAGTGCCAGAGTATGGCATCTAGGGGATTTTCACAGTAACTTCATTGAGAGTAACGAATAAACTTATTTCAAAAATATCTCATTGGCTATAAGACACTGAGGCATCCTGGTACCTTAAAAGGTACTGTACAATGTCAGCATTTTCCTTCCAAAGCTGCACATGATCTATTTGTAACTTGCTTTTAGGTGCAAATTGTTTGGTGGATGAGCTACCTCAGGCAGCACCGTCTCACTCTGTCTTTGCAGTAACTTCACAAGATGGCAGTCAGGCCCTCACCTATCTTTTATAGTCAGCGCTGCAGTGCAGCCTGTGCTCAATGGATTAACACATTATCTGCTCTTTGTTGAGCGATGACGTCAATCCCAGTAATACTTTCCACATAAATCCTCTGTGGTTTTCAGCCCCACTTTCTTCTGCGAGTGACTGACAGGCGTCTCCAATGGAGTGAGGCCCCCACAGGAACAAGGTCTTGCCTGCTGCCACTATTTTTATCAGAATTTCAGGGAACTGACTGGGACACAATTCGCTGGGATTGTTTATATTTAGTCGTGTTGATGTCAGTATGTGGCCCTCACAAAGTGAAATAGTTACACACTGGACTCAGACAGAGGGGAACATCAAGGAGACTAGGGTCTGGAGAAGGCAAGGTAAATGCATGAGATTTCAAAGCAGGATATTATTGCCGGGTGACCAGAGAACTACAGACATTTCCATCACAGGTAAGATGCTGCTTGTGGTTTAATTTACTTGTTAATTCATTCTGGACTGTCATCTTTAAGCATGCAATGGACTGTAACTTTTCCTGCTAATCCTTTACTGCCGGTTGTAACCCCAGGGCTTTTGGCTCACTTTCACTTTGAGTGTGAATGCTTGTTCTATCACTCCTGTTCTCTGTTTATATTCACTTTTCTCACTACTCAATTTTGGGCTGTGCTTTTTTGTATTGGAGTAATTGAAGGCTCGCGACAGCCCATAGCTGCAGGAATTGGAATTAAGCACCCCTGAATTTCCAGTCACCCAGTTCAGCTGCACCACATGCTTTCATCACTTACCTTGGTATTTAACCTCATGGAATCTTCCTCAGGATTGAAGGCCTGGTGTAATCTGATTCCATCAAATATGGTGTGTCTTACCATTTGTATTCAAAGGCCATGTGGCGTCTCCCTGTAGAATCCACCACCCCTGGAGCAAATTCCGGCATCATGACAATTCCATGATTTGCTAGCTAGCGTGATGGCTCCAAGTTTATCCAGTGACAAATGAAATCATGCACTCCGGTATCTGGGTTTAATTAAGCCATGCTCTGTGCTGCAAAAGCAGTTGAAGGTGGGGTAGGAGAAAGGGGGAATAAAATTTCACCCCATGAGTACTGTGTTGTGACCACAGAATAGGCTGTCAACACTCAATGTCCAGGAGAAGGTAAGAGAGAAAAGAAAGATTTGACATTATACGGCATTTTTCTGTTCCAAAGCACTTAAAGTTATAATCTAGGAAATGCAACATCCAGCAAGGCCCCATAAATAGCAATCTATTAATGACCAGATAATTAATTTAGTCATACTAATTGAGGGATAAATATTGGTCCAGGACATTGAGGCGAGCTTCCCCAGCTCTTCCTCAAATAGTGGGGAATGATATTTAACACTCGAGTGGGCAGGTGGAGCTTTAGTTTAATGTTACAACTGACAGACCCTGGCGGGAAGTGCAGGTGCTCAAGAAACAGAATCTCAGCAAGTCATCAGCTTCAGGAAAAGCAGGGGCACAAGAGAAAGATAGATTTTTCTACTTGTAATCTTTTTCATTGTTGATTGTGAATGTAAACTAACTGGACCCCTGGATTTCATGATGTTTGCATTTTGCAAACATGTAATCAGAGAACACTTGTTTTTTTCTGCAGGTTTTTGCAATCTGTATTTAACCGTGTTTTTTGTGTTTTTTTTAAATACAGGAACTTGGTGGGCACAAAGACATTTCCACTTTCCGGTTCTCGTTCATCCATGGGGGACATGTCTCTAACAAACACTGTGACATGTAAGCCCACCTCCCATCGCTATATTAGCACCAAGGTCCTGCTAGCAGAGGGAGGGCACAGTCCTTTTATGGAGCATTGCCGGAATTACGAAAACTCGTTCAAGGTAAAGGAGATGTGGAATGAGCAGTGACCATGGATCCAGGTTTTTACAAGGCTGCAGCATCCAGTAGATTTGGTTCAGAGGGAAACTGGAATGCCTGTTGGACATGTCAGTGAGAATGACTGATCTAGGGACATCCCAAAGTGTTTTACAGATAGTGAAATACTTTTGCAATATTGTCACATGACGAAACTTGGCAACCATTTTGTGTTTGGTAGGTCCTGAGGTTGTCAAACACACGATGTGCATGCAAGCTTTTATCTCCTTCCAGTGTTACAAGATGCTACCAGATTTGGTCTCTAGCCTGCCCCGAGGTAGCCAATCTCAGTCAGGGCAGCAGTTTAATTGCTTCATTTGGCTTTGGAGCTTCTAGCCAGAGTTGGTGGGGGTGGGGGAGGGGGATGGGAAGTGTTGGGGTCAGCCCGGGTTCCCACTTCTGACCACAATCCAGTGTGTAGAGAGTTTGGCTCTGAGGTTCTTTGTTGGTAACTATCCAGGCAACACCCATTGCCTTGGCTCACTCTTGAGGAATGGTCTCTTGAATGAGGTCACCAAAAGTCATGAGTGTGAGGAAAGATGCACCTTAGAAGAGACACCTCCCAAGAGAGTTGGCGAGTGGAGAAGCTGGCGAGAGGACATTTAAGAGCTTAAGAAATATTAGCAAGTACCTAGGCCTTTCCTGTGTCTGATCAGTGATTGTTGTTTGGCTAGGCCTTACAGACAGAGCTGCAGATGCTGAAAGATCAGGTGCAAGAGATGCATCGGGATCTGACCAAGCACCACTCGCTCATCAAGACAGAGGCAATTGATGAAATCTTACAGAAATCACTCCAGATGGAAACTCAGATCTCTTCCCAATACTCGTCTGTGGAGACCATGAGGACCATGTTTGAGGAGGTACAGCACAATGGTTTACCGTAGAGATTTTGTGCTAATCAGAAATGGAATTGTTAATGAACACTGGGCTGTTGAACACTTCATTCAAGGGCTTTATCAAACCAGACATAACAGTGCAGAGTCGCTGAGCAGAGACTGATAGCTAAGTTCTGCACACATGAGGACGGCCTCAATCGGGATCTTGGGTTCATGTCACATTATCTGTAATTCCCACAACCTGCCTGGACTTCAAAATCTCACTAACTTTCCTGTCTGGAAACAATACGCATCTTTTTAACCTGTGCTTAATGCTCTCTCCATTCACATTGTCTATACCTTTAAGACTTGATTAGCTGTAAAGTCTCACATTCCAGTCATTATTCATGTAAATTGAGTTTGTATCTTTATACGCCCTGTTTGTGATTAGAACTCCCACCCACCTGACAAAGGAACAGCCAGTTCTGATAGTGGCGTTTGCTACAAATAAACCCGTTGGACTTTAATCTGGTATTGTGAGACTTCTCACTGTGTTTTACCCTAGCCCAACGTCAGCATCTTCACATCATGTCTGAATTAGACAGCCAGTTTTTAACCAAGTTAGTGGGAAAGGAATAGGGGTCAGCTATACAGCCCCTCAAGCCTATTATTTTATTTCTGCTCTGTACCTTGACTCCATTTATCAGTCTTTGCTCCATGTCCCTTACATAACAAAATTATTCATTGATTTCCAGAATCCTCCTCCTTTTATGTTGAAAAGTGCTTGCTGATTTCACTGCTAAATGGCCAGCTCTTAACTGTTTGGAACTCTCCTATTGAAGCACATGTATGCAAAAACTAATTTCTCATCACACCCTTATAGCCAGTAACAGGAAAGGAATTAGGATCAAAGATGCCCACCCCTGTTCCTAGAGCAACTCCACTCATCCAGCTTCTCAATCTTCTCTCTGTTTAGAAAGTCGTTGAATTACATTTATACATCCATCTTCTGATTCCTCAACGCCTGTCCACCACCTACAAGACACGAGTCAGGAGTATGATGGAATACTCTCCACTAGCCTGGATGAGCGCAGCTCCAACACCACTCACGAAGCTCATTCAGGACAAAGCAGTTTGCTTAATAGGTACTCCTTTCACAAACATTTAATCCTCCACCACTGATGCACAGTGGCAGCTGTGTGTACCATTTTACAAGATTCAGTGCAGTAACTCACCAAGACTCCTTAGGCAACACCTTCCAAACCATGACCACTACCATCTAAAAGCAGCAGATACCTTGAACAGCACCAGGTATCTTGAATCTAACGTCAAGGAAGAAATAGCGAGACATTTGAGTATAAATTGTCTCATTGGAAAGACACAGCATAAGTTCATGAAGAGCAGGTCATGTTTGATTACTTTGGTGGAATTCTTTGTGCACTGCATATGTAATGTTCTCCATGGGAAACTTGTGGATGTGGTGCATCTGGATTTCCAGAAGGCATCCAAAGGCTGCTGCATAAGATAAAGGTGCACGGTGTTACAGGCAATGTATTAGCATGTATAGAGAATTAGTTAATTAACAGAAAGCAAAGAGGTGGAGGTAAATAGGTGTTTTCCTGGTTGGTGATCAGTGACTATTGGCATGCCTTAAGGATCAGTGTTGGGACCACGAATGTTTACAACTGGGGACCAAATGTAGTGTGTCAAAATTTGCAGATGACAATAAGATAAATGGCAAAGCAAAGTGTGCAGAGGATGCTGAAAGTCTGCGAAAGGGTATAAATAGTCTAAGTGAGAGAGCAAGGATCCGGCAGATGGAGTACAATGTTGGTAAATGTGACGTCATCATTTTGGTAGGAATAACAGCAAAATGTACTGTAAGTTCTAATTAAAAACTCCTGTCAAAGGGCAAGGTCTATACGATTAGATGTTGCCAAGAATATGAAAGTCTGAAGTTTAAATGGTAAAATAAAATTGCAGCTATGCAGAAGGACTTGGTTTGTAGGTGCTGCAGGTCATTAAGATGGCAAATGAAATTTTGTTCTTCATTGCTAGGGGGATGGAGTTTAAAAACAGGGAGCTTATGTTGCAATTGTATAAGGTGCTGGTGAGGCCACACTTGCAGTACTGTGTACAGTTTGGTCTCCTTATTTGAGGAAAGATATACTGGCGCTGGAGGGGATGCAGAGGAGATTCACTAGGTTGATTCTGGAGTTGAGAGGGTTGGCTTATGAGCAGAGACTGAGTAGACTGGGGCTATACTCACTGGAATTCAGAAGAAACATATAAGATCTGATAGAAACATATAAGATTATGAAGGGAATAGATAAGCTAGATAGAAGGGAATAGATAAGATAAAAGCAGGGAAGTTGTTTCACTGACAGGTGAAACTAGAACCACGGGGCATGGCCTCAAAATAAGGGGAGCAGATTTAGGATTGAGTTAAGGAAAAACGTCTTCACACAAAGGATTGTGAACTGTGGAATTCCTTGCCTAATGAAGCAGTTGAGGCTACCTCATTGAATGTTTTTAAGGAAAGGATAGATAAATTTTTAAACAATAAAAAAATTAAGGGTTATGGTGAGAGGATGGATAAGTGGAGCTGAGTCCATGAAAAAAAATCAGCCATGATCTTATTGAATGACAGACCAGGCTCGAGGGGCCAGATGGCCTACTCCAGTTCCTAGTTCCTACCAAGTAACTCACTATCCTGACTTGGAAAGATATCATTGTTCCTTAACTGTTGCTGGATCATAATGCTGGAACCCTCCCTAATAGCATGGTGAGTATATCTACACTATACAGATTGCGGCAAATGAAGAAGGCAGCTCATGTTCCTCAGCTCTAGGGATGGACAATAAATGCTGGTCTAGCTAGTGATACCCACATCCAGTAAAATGCCTTTTTAGAAATGCCCACCTCTGGAACCTGACTCTACAAAACTTATTCAATGGGTGAAAAAGTTCAGTCGCTGTTGTTGCCACCCCAAGCTGAGATCAGCTAACTCAGCAGAGACCACAGACTGACTGATCCTGATCCGTATTATTTAGCTAAACATTGATCCATTATTGGAGTATCATTAACTGTAACTCTTCATTCCAGACTAGACGAAGACATGTTTAGAATGTGAGTGTTGGTCTTTGAGAGAGTCTGTTTGACATTATGTCAATCATCAAAACGACAAAATGGATAAAAGAGAATTTGGAATACCAGAACTCATCCAGAATTCCAGCTCTGTCTATTCCTTCCTGGTCAACAAATGACAAAGTTGATCTTTCTCTATACCCTAACTATGACTGTAATACTACATTCTGCACTCTCTCCTTTCCTTCTCTATGTATGGTATGTTTTGTCTGTATACCATGCAACAAATAATACTTTTCACTGTACACTAATACATGTGTCAATAGTCTAATCAAACCAACAAACACAACAGGACAATCTCCATCCCCACTCAAACAACTTCCCTTTTTTATTGCTGTGCTGTTATGTGTAATGTGTAGGCCCTGCTTCAATTGCTTGGACTCACCTGAGTCAGAAGTTGTGAGTTTAAGTCCCACACTTGAGACATGAGCACAGAATCTAGGCTGTCAATCCTGGTGCAGTACTAAGGGTGCTGTACTGTTGGAGATGCCATCTTCTCTCTCAGATACATGTAAAAATCCCATGGCACTATTTTGAAAAACAGAAGTAGAGTTTTCCTGGTATACTGCTCAATATTCCTCAAATCAACATCACTAGAAACAGATTAGCCACCCATTATCATATTGCTGCTTGTGGGATCATGCTGTCTATTTCCAATATTTTAACATTGATTGGTAATGAATCTGAGGTCAGGATAGGTGCAATATAAATGCAGCTCTTTTGTCCTAAGCTGTGAAATTCCTTGCCCAATGAAGCAGTTGAGGTTACCTCATTGAATGTTTTTAAGGAAAGGATAGATAAATTTTTAACCCAACATGCCCTCAGCTGCCTAAGCTCCAGGCTAAATCCCTCTCCCTCCCTCTCTTCATTTACAATCCTTCCTAAAACCCTTAGTGTCACTTCTCCTAATGCTTCCTTCTTTGACCAATGTAAATAATAGAATCCTTGTAGTGCAAAAAGAGACCATTTGGCCATCAGATTTGAATCAACCCTTACCCAGGCTTACCTCATAATCCCACATATTTACCCTGCTAATCCCTCTAACCTATATATCTTGGGACAGTAAGGGACAATTTAACACGGCCAATCTACCTACACTGCTGTTTGGGTTATGCCTCAGGGAAACATTTTGGAGCATTTAATCCAATTTAAAAGTGCTTAAAAAAAATGCAACTAGTCGTCGCGATCTTCATCATTCAGGAATGGTGATCTAATGCTGAATTTTCTTCCTTAGGTTTGGGAGGAAACATATCAGAGAGTTGCAAATGAGCAAGAGATTTATGAAGGTATTGATACATTTGTGCCTGTTTCTCACCCAGATGTTACTCGTGTCTGTCTGGCTTGATTGATATATTTTTAATGTTGCTTTTCCTCATTGTGGGAAGAAGCAGTGAACTTTCTGCATAATTGTACCTCATCCTGCTGGCTGGTTTTGTAAGATTGCTTTGGCTAATTGATAAATAGCCTGAACATTCACTTCCAACACTGCCAACACACTGTAAATTCAATATGTAAGATTTATGAGATATACTACAGAAACTCACCAAGACCTCTTCCGCATGCAGCTCTGACCCTCTACGACTTGCCACTATCTAGAAGGACGGTTAAGGTGCATGAGAACACCACCTTTCTCCAGGAAACTCCAGGTTTCCTTTCCAAGTCACTTTTCATCTTAGGCAGCTCCTCAAGATCCAGGATTATTTGTTTCTTCTCCAGTTGAATGTGTTCCAAGATGGCTGAGGGATCCACTGTGCAATCTTAAGGCTTTGCCGCATGTGGGACAGATGCTTGAACTGTTGGATTGATGAGAGGTTTGTGACCTTTCTTCCAAACCCTTGATTTCATCTCTGCTCATTTCCAAAGTGTCTTGATATGTTTGGTGCCTTCCCAAATGGGCCTCTTCTATTTCTATCAGTCACAAGCCAGGGTGTCCCATGAGTTGGTGGGTATCTTCAGGGGATGTTTTGAGGACATCCCTAAAGGGTTTCACTGTCTTGGGAGTCTCCTGCCCTGCTGAGTCTCACACCACATAGAGCTGGAAATGTCGTAGTTTCTTTGTTATCACACCAGTCTGGTATGCACATTCACATGATTGCAGTAAACACAGAATCCTCATACTTATTCCATTTTATATTTTCAAGCACAACTGCATGACCTGATGCTGCTCAAGCAAGAGAACACATACCTAATGACAATCGCTCGCCAGATAAGTCCGTATATCCGCTCAATTGCCAAAGTGAAGGAGCGTCTCGAGCCCAGGTTAGTCTTTTCCATCATACCTACTCTTTTCAGCTCCAATTCTCGGTATTCATTTCCTCTCTTCCAGGTTGTGTGCATCACTAGAGTGGGTGCTACGGACATCTGTCTCCCTTAGCTGGCCTGTTTCATCGACTGTAGAGGCATCCCAGCAAGTCTTCAACCAATTTCCAGAAACACCAATCACTAATTCACAACTGGGACCACTGGGTAATCAGAAATGGAACCTGGATTCAATCTTCTCTTCCCTCCCGAAAGCCAGTGAAAATAAAAAAGGAAACACTTCCCCATGTTTATATTCTCATGAGGATAAACTTTCTTAAAATGAAAAAGGCTGAATTTGGAGGGCTTTTCCATACTGTTCAGGAGGGACAGAAACTCCCCCTACCACTCTTCCCTGATTCCACCCTATCTAACTTTCTAGACTGAAAAGCAGTTGCCTTGTACACCAACTCCTCCTCACATTACATTGACTGCATCTTTTCCCAGGGTGAATTAGGAATCTTGCAAAGAGTCTGCAGGATTTCTTACTTTCCCCACCTTTTTCTTTGTTCTTACAAGCATAAGAACTAAGAATAGGAGTAGGCCAACTGGCCCCTCAATTCTGCTCCTCCATTCAATGGCTGATCATTTCGTGGACTCAGCTCCACTTACCCACCGCTTATCATAACTGTTAATTCCTTTAGTATTCAAAAATTTATCTATCCTTGCTTTAAAAACATTCAATGAAATAACTTCAGTTGCTTCACTCGGCAGGGAATTCCACAGATTCACAACCTTTTGTGTGAAGAAGTTCTTCTTCAACTCAGTCTTAAAACTTCTCCCATTTATTTCTGAGATCATGCTGTTTAGTTCTATTTTCACCCGCCAGTGGAAACAACTGTCTTGTTCTATCCTACCTATTCCTTTTATAATCTTATTTGTTTCTATAAGATCTTCTCCCATTGTTCTGAATTCTGATGAGTATAGTCCCAGTCTACTCACTTTTTCCTCAGAAATCAAACTCCTCATCTCCAGAATCAATCTAGTGAGTCTCCTCTGCACCCCCTCCAGTGCCAGTATATTCTTTTTCAGGTAAGGAGACAAAAATGGTACACAGTACTCCAGGTGTGGCCTCACTAGCACCTTATACAACTGCAACATAACCTCGCTGTTTTTAAACACTATCCCTCTAGCAATGAAGGACAAAATTCCATTTGCTTTTTTAATTACCTACAAATCAGATCTCTCTGCACAGCTGCAATTTTTTTTTACCATTTAAGCTTCAGACTGTCATACCCTTGGCAACATCTAATCATATAGACCCTGGCTTTTCATAGGAGTTTTTAAATAGGAGTTTGAGGCCTTTTAAATAGAATTTACAGCACAGAAGCAGATCAGTCAGCCCAATGGTTCTGTGCAAATATTTATCTCCACACAACCTTCCCCCAACCTTGTTCATCCAATCCTATCTGCACAACCTTCTCTTCCTAAGACTCTGAACCTTTTACCAACACTTGGATTTTACTTGTTTCTCCCAGACTGAAAGAGCCAAAGGAGGCAAAGGATGACAGAACTGATAACATGCTGAAGATTTATGATGAAAGCTCCATCGTGACAACAGATAGTCAGCACAGGTAGGTCCTCTCTTAGGAGCATCATCCCTAATGGGTTCATCCTGTGCATTGCTGAACCAGACAACTCAACAAGATTCCAAAGACTGTGGTGCATTAATATAATGCCTTTCATAATCTCAGGATGATGCAAAGTCCTTTATGGCCAATTAACTATATTTGAAATTTAGTCAGTATTTTAATGAAATGAGACAGTCAATTTGTATACAGCATGCTCTCAGAAACAGCAAACATTGATTGGGAGACAAATAGTGATTCATGACACTGTTCTATTTCAATGTAGTGTCACAGGATCTTTTACATTGGGCAGAACAGGGCTTCAATTTTAACTTCCAAAAGTTGACATTTGCAATGCAGCATTCCCTAAGTATTACACTGGAGCATCAGCTAAATTATGTACTCAGGCTTCTGGAGTTAGTTGAGCCCATAAACTTTTATTCAAAGATGATTGCTACTCATTGAGCCAAAACTGACAGATCTGAAGTATCTGATCTAAGCCACTGCAGTATCCTTGGCCTCAGGACCTGTGACTCAACCTTTCCTGATCACTATCTAGTGACTAATCCTGCCACGAAAGATATATACCAAAGTCAAATAGCCTACAGAATGCACAAACTAATCTGGCTAAGCTGCCAGTATGTCCAAAACACATACTGCACAATTATATCAATGATTAGGGGTGAAGGCAGGGAGTGGATGCATGTGTCTATCCTTGGGTAACTCCTGTCCCAAAAGAGTGGACTCATGGTTGTGCTGATCCCAATTCAGACCTCACTACAACAGTCAGTGTGATAGTGAAATTGTGGGAGTGCTACTGTGCAATTATAATACATACAGAAGAGATGGAATTATAGAATCCTACAGTGCAGAAGGAGGCCATTTGGCCCATTGAGCCTGCATGACAACAATTCCACCCAGGTTCTATCTCTGAAACTTCACGTATTTACCCTGCTAATTCCCCTAGTACTAAGGGACAATTTAGAATGACCAATCCACCTAACATGTATATCTTTGGAGATGGAATAAATGACTGATGGAAGCTTTTAGCTTGTGCTGCCAGTTCTGACACTTTGAAAGATCTATCCAATTAATTCTATTTCCCTGTTCTTTCGTCAGAAACTGGCAACATTTTCCTCCTGAAGAATTTCTCCAATTTCTTTTTGAAAGTAATTACTAAGTCTATTTCCTCCACTCTTTCAGGCAATGAGTGCACTCCAAATCATAACAACTTGCATAAAACATGTTCTCAATGGTTTGTAAATCTGGGTTAGCTGGTTATTGACCTTCCTGCCAGAAAAAACACATTCTCACTATTTTCCATCAAAACCTTTCTTAACAAACAAAAAAGTTGTGTATGTACAATTTATAATTCTTTTTCATTGATGTCTAACATTTAAGTTGGCAGTTCCTTGTGGTCAGGAAATAAATATATCACCAGCTATAGCACTGAGTGAAACATCATTAAAAGCCCTGTCTGCACTGAACTGATTATGACTAGGGGGCTGTGAGGTGACCGGAATGGCCCACTGAGCTGGACTGAGGAAAGGTGCAAATAAATCAACCAGAATTTCTACTCCTGATCACAGCCTGCTGAGAAGTTCCCGTGTTTGTCATTGGGGGCAGATTGGGAATTTAAGAGATGATGCTCACCATTGTCGAATAACCTACTGACCATGTTTGGCTGCTCGCCACCCGGTCAGGATAGCTGGATCTCAGCCGAGTAAAAGCAGCTTAAAAAGACAAGTATAATAATCAGAATAATAATTACTAAATCAATATTTGGATTCCCTTGTAGGAACGACCTCACCTGTGGCAATGAAGACAAAGAAAGACTTTCTGAGACCAAGGACAAGGTTATTGACAACCGAACTCTAAACATTCTGCCTGAGGACTCGGAGGCGAAATCCAGGGAATTATACCGGATGACAAAAAAGAGTGGATTAGACAGCTCTGACAGGATGGAGCTCACCTCATAGCAAAGGAGCATGAGCGGCACACCAACTCCACTGAACTGTGATAGCCCCCAGAGTGTAAATACAACACACTGACTTTTCCATGGCTTTGATGTTCCCACTTGATTTATGCAACTTCGGATCTAGTGCACAAGCAGGAGATTCATATTTTAAATGAGAATATTAGATATCCGCGGATAAAAATATTGGTTCCATTACCTTTTAACAGAGAATTAATCTCAAGTGACAACCAATAATCACTTGAGTTTTGTAATCACTTGTGCCTTTTGTGTAGTACCACAACCCTCGATGTTTCACAGGAACATTAATAACATTTTAACACAAAGAAGCATAATGAGTAAACTGTAAGATATCCTTATGTTGACATTTGTTCTCATTCTGGTTTCCCTCATATTTTACATAGTCTCTTACATGTCTGATCACAGCACGTACTATTTTAACATAAGTCTGAATTGCAATGAGGGGTTTATCTTACACAGAGTAACATAGACATAATTAAGGATTGGTATATCTGTGTAGAACTCAAAGGCAGGGAAAATGTTTTATCACCTTTGAAGGCATGGGTTTTCAGTGCCTCCCCAAGGGATTATGTGGCTTCACAGAGTTGGGGATGAGGCCCGAGGAAAATGTATTTAGCCAGGAGGTTGAGCTATTACCTTGTGGGGCAGGTTCGGTGGGCTAACTGGTCTTTTCCTGTCTGACATTCTGTGCGGTCTCATTCTTTTCTGAGTACATTTCCGCAGATGCACCTTGTACGTGTGACAATATTTCACTTGAGCAAATTGTGGAATCCTGATGGCAACAGCATAAACTTAATTTGGCCTAATGTAAATCAGTTGTCCGATTCTCATCCACCCTGTTTGCACAGGGTGGGTTAGGTTAAAAACGGGGTTTAATTGCAGAGAATTCAGTTGTAAAGGGCAGCAATGATGCTGTTCTCACCTGGGATCCATATTGTGCAGCAGAGGTTAGTGATTAGGACTGATGACTGAATATCTCAAATGTTACTGTACAGCTAGAAAGGCAGATGGTGAATCTACCAATCAAGGAGTAAGCAGGTATTAAACTAAACAATGAAATATAAGCAAATCAGCAAAAAAAATTTTTAAAAATCACATAGCTGAAATATAAAACAAATATGTTGGGAAAACACAACAGATTTGTCAGAGTCTAAAGAAATGTTAAATTAATGATGAGTTCTGATGAAGTATTAACACCTTTTCCTTACTGATCAACCTGCTATGTGCTTCCAGAATCACTAATTTTTACTATCTGTTAAATCGTGTTTTAAAGGCAATGCCTAATTTTTGCATCATTTTATTTTCTCCCAAGAATAATCAAATTCAGCATCAAAACATGCTTGCGCAAGTTGACACACCAGTATCTAGCAGTCTCTGTAACAAAGCAGAACTAGCTGACACTGATCAGCCTGCTAATATAAATCTCGTGCAGCAATACATATGAAACAGGAACAGCAGGATCATATGGTCTCTTGAGCTTGCTCCACCATTCAATAAGGTTATGGTTATTCTTCCGCATAAATTCTACTTCCATGCCCACTGCGGTGTGGATGGTGACACAGATTGCACGTCATGGATCCAAGGCTGTGATTTGACACCACAAACCCATGTGCACCCAGCTACTGGCTGTCATACAATACATCCCTCCAAAGCCTGCCACTGCAGAAAGGTGGATCAAACCCAGGAAGCAGGAGATCCAAGAGCCACCTATCTCAAAAAGCTCCCACAGTATGACATCGAAATTACATTGAGAGAATAAGATGATTGCAGTTTTCCCTGATAGCCAAAAATATACTGATCTCATTCTTGGATATATTATAAGAAACAAAGAACAATACAAAACAGGAACAGGCTCTTTGGCCAAGCCTTCACCAATATGCAGTTTCTATCCCACTGCTCTCCTTCTAGTCCCATGTCTATGCCTTGAGCATTGCTAACGTACCTGCTTCCACAGGCAGTGTGATCAAGGAATCCACCACTCTCTGCATGATAAACTTTCCCTGCATGTGCCACCTAACTTACCTCCCCTCATCTTAAATATGTGCCCTCTTGTAGTTGTCCTTTCTACCCTGGGAAAAGGTCTCTGACTATCTAACCTATTTATGCCTCTCAATTTTGTAGACCTCTATCTGGTTGCCTCTCAGCTTGTATCTTTCCAGCGAAAACAGTAAACATTAACACATCTCTGGAGTGGAGAATTCCAAAAATACAGAATCCTCTGAACGAAGTCATTTCTCAACTCTGTCCTAAATGGCTGACCCTTATTCTGAGTTTATGGCCCCTAGTTCTGGACTTGAGTTGAGGAGGGGACAGCCTTTGCTGTATCCACTAGGTCAGGCCCTCACAGAATTTTATAGATTTGATTGAGATTACAATTCATCCTTCTAAATTTCAGATAACATAAGCTCTTTCAGTCCCTTCTCAGAAGAAACCTTTTTAATTCTGGAATCTATTCAGTAATTGTGATGGAGATCATGCAAAACCAGACAGACTAGACCAGATCAGATATTGTTTATGGCTCTCTTTGGGTATCTGAGATGGTTGTAAAATTAGCAGATGGAAAACTTAATTATTGTTTCTCTTGGGTCTTGATTCGATATTCTATTTCCTTTCCACCGATGTGAAACTGGACATGATGAGTCCATTCCAGATTCCACCCTACTTTGATAATGCAATGGGACATCAGCTGGTAAAATACAGTTCTGAGCATGAGATTAATAGAGTAGGAAGGAAGCTTGCAACGAGCATAAACATCAGCATGGACCAATTAGACCAAAAAGCTTGGAGCCTTCCTTCTGTCTATCTTCCTATCATCCAATCATTCAACCTTTTATGTTCAATATTTTGTCCCCCAAAACTCCACCCTCATTCTTCTCTGTCTCCCTCTCGACACCATCCCAAACTTCTTTCTCTTTTGCTAATTCCAGTGCTGTAATTATCTCATTAAGGCCTCTTCCAAGCAGTATACTACCTCATCTTCTTTAGCCTACCTAGTGTAAGTGCTGGAGACTAATCTTACCAAATCTCACCCTGTTTTGCTCAACCCTTCACACTTTCCCTCAGAAACTCTTGTCTGCGGATAAGTCACTAACCTCCTTTGTGTATGTATACATCAACGTTCTAGAACGAGATCATTCAGTAAACCGTTGTCATGATTTATAATCTACAAGAATATCTACCCAATCTAATTACTTCTTGCCCTATATTTTGTCTTCCTTACACATCTATTAAGACTCCCTTTAAATATATCACCTGTTCTAATTAGTCCATATGACAGTGAGTTTCACATTCTTATCACTCTGTATATAACTCCCAAATTCTTTATTTGATCTGTTATTATCTTATATTTATGCTTCCTTGTTCTGGACTCACCCATTAATGGGAATTATTCTCCACATCTTTCCTTACTGAATCTGAACATGACATCTGTGACTTTGACCAGTCATGTCTCTGTGAAAGCACCTTAATATTCTTTTCTATGTTAAAAGGCTATACAAAGAAAAATGTTATCGCCACTGTATGGTTGCTGAGCTGGATTTGATCGGACTCAGTTATAATGCTTGAATGGAATCATACCTCAGTATTGCAGTGCTCTGGTGGGGTCGGGGAAAGAGAAACTGGAGAAAAAGAAGGGCTTGTAATTTTTGATATGCTATGCTCCTAATGTCAGCTGCACATTTGCAATGAAATTGGTTAGCAGTGCTAGAGTCCCACAAAAAAATTCCTAAGTTGTTACATCGAAGAGAATCCTACACTGAAACACAACTCGACATCATCTCTCCACCATCATCTCTAAAGGGACTTCTGACTTCAAGCATCCACCTAAAATATTTGATTTAAGTTTAACAATATTTCTGTTTGAACTTGTATAGTGCAGGAATTGATCATAGTTAACTACAATCTACCAGAGAGCACAAAACCATACTGAATATGGACACAGTAGGCCGAATGGCTTTTCTCTATGCCATATGAAACTGCAGTCACAGTACTGAGCAAAGAGCTTCCAGTGAAAAGTATCAGGATGGAACAAATGTCAATATTTGACATGTTAATACAACATAGAATAATCCGCACCTAACACTTCTTTGAAAAAAACACGTTTGACTCCTTTTCTGGAGGTGCAGCATCAAACTGGGACTCCATTCCGTTGGGATGGCTCTATTTTGCTATCTCACTCACTCAAGTGGTCATTCCACACCTGAGCCTATGTTATTGAGCACTGGCTAACAACTTTCATTTAGAGAATCAAAGGATAGCAACTAGGAACAGAAACACTAAAATCTCCCCACACCTCACAATGCCCACCAATCCAGCAGCACTGAAGGCAGCAGCACATAATTTCACATCTACCGAAGTCAAATTACTCATCGGAGTTTTAATTTCATACTTATAGAAGTTAATCCTTTCATATTAATGGTAGCCGGGAAGGCGCAGCTATCAAAATAACTCTCAAAAAACTGACCTGTCTAAATATTTGCATATATTCAACAATGTTTATTTTGTCACAAGATCTTAAGCAAAGTCTTGAGATCTGTTTTTCATTCATCTCCGCTATCTGATATGTCCCATTAGAAAGCAGCCACTGTCTGAACAAGCTTTCATGTTGCACAATAACAATTCCTAATCTCAAAATTCCTAGCATTAGTAAGTAACTTGATCCATTCCTACAAGCTCCCAAAGAACACTCCAACACTCTGATCATTCTTGTACACTTTCTTCCTGACCCCAGTTCCAGCAGCTGTGTCCTCACTTCCTAATCCCCTCTAAGCACTCTCTCAAAATCATTTAATCCTCCAGCAAAAATATGATGATTCCACCCATTGTAGCTTTCCAGCATGTTAAAAATTCATCTTTTGCCTCTGTTCCTTCCACACAGCCCTGCTAATTTTTCCTCATCTCTTTGCCCAGGCTATTGGTTACACCCTCCTTCCGAAATATCATCTTTGACTTGGCATTTATTTTTGTCAGATTACATTTCTATGAAGTAGAAGTGTTTTTCCACATTTAATGCACATTGACCTGGACCATTTGATGGGCAACACAACAGCTCAGTGAATATCACTGTGCTGTGCAGATACATAGATTTGGGCCTGTGTCTGTGGGAGTTTGCACATTCTCCCTGTGCTTGCGTGGGTTTTCTCCGGGTGCTCTGGTTTCCTCCCACATCCCAAAGATGTGCTCTTAGGCTGACTGGCAGAACAAATTCTCCCTAAATTGTCTCAAATATGGTTCTAATGCATAGATCTATAAACATAGACTGGGGTGACAGGGATCACGGGTAGAAGTGGGAACATTGAGGTGGCGGCGCAGGCTCGTTGGGCCTGTTTCCTGTGCTGTTTTGTTCTTTGACCTTTATAAAAGCAAGTTGCTATCTATCAATGGTCCAAAATGTAAGGGACAGATCTACACTGCATTGGGATTGGATCAATAATCAATGTCTAGCGGTTTGAATATTGTTTGTCCCAAGAAATGTGGATTCATAGAAGAGTACAGGAAAAATTGAGATAAAAATCAGATAACTTCAAAATGGTGGATGGTGCTTCTTTAATTTGAAATATCTTTTCTGGTAGATTCCAAAAGGAAACCTTGATATAAACATCCCCATGAATTCTCCACACGCTTGAATATACCCTGATCCTGCTCAGAGTAACTCAGAGCTAAGGTCAGAATCAAACATGCTACAAAAACTAGAAAATGCTGGAAAGCACAGTAAGTCAGTCAGCATGCAAAAGAGGAAGAATAGCTTCATATTTCAGGTAAGCACCCATTTTTATTTCAGATTTCCAGCATTCATAGTTTTTATTTTTAAGTAAATTATGCTTACCCTTCCTTCTCCTTCAACCGTGCAGAGGTAATAAATTGTACTCAATAAAATGTAGCCATTTTCTGCGTACATTTTCCTCATTAAAAGTGAGGGATAGCATTGCTAAGGAAGGGGACACTTTCATTTCAGGCACCCAGTATCAGTTTGTAGCTGTTCCAAGTCAGATTAAGACGCAGAGCAGAGCTCCTTCTCCACCGCCCAGCAAAACTCCCTGGGCTTCTATAGCACTTGATAGATAAAACTCCCTCTACGCCATCCCAATGATGTGCCCCAGCTCTAACTTCAGAAGGGCACTCTTGATTGCATTAATACAGCTAATCCCCAGCTCATTCCTCTTCAGTGAAAATGCCAAAGTAATTGTCAATTCATCCAAAATGTTGTAGGCTTTGAGAAATGGCCCATGCCCAGGAGAAACACATTTCATGATGGGTCCTCATGTATAGGAAACAGGATAGATCCTTGGTAGAGGAAACTTTCATTCCATCAACCTGGCTGGATGTAGTAACTGGAACCCAGAGGTGAAAGACTGGTTTTGAGTTTTTTTTATATAAAAGCTCAATGTAAAATATTACTAATTTTAGCATCTTTCGAAATAAGATGCAGCAAATTTTGGTCCAGATAAAATAAAAAGCAGTTACACTTATTGTCTACAAACCATGATTATCCTCCATTTACAGTAAGAGAATGATAATTACGGAAATTACTTTCCTGATATATGTTGGTATATTGCAATACTGTGGCATCCCTACACAGTATAAAGCAGCCCTCCACGGACTTTATTTTTGGTCAAAAATGAACAGTCATTAGGTGAAGTATCAAGTTTATAACGAATGGCTTTGTCAAAGCAATGGCTGCAGCAAGTGGCCTTTACAATTTGTACTGTGTTTCCAGCTCCCCACCATCCACACACAGCACCCCTGCACAGATAAGCCCTCTGCAGCACTGCATCCTTGCTCTAACAGACTGAAGCTAGCTAACATATTCTCGACAGCAACAGCCGTGGAATTCTTTTCAAAGCTGAAATCAAACAATATTCGGGTGCTAAGGACTAAACGGTAGCCCATGTACTCATGGTCCGTTTGATTATGCATTTCTCACTTCCCGCCTCTTCTCACTTCATGGCTCTAATTTGGCGCCTTTGATGAAAGGAAGGCGTGTTGGAATCCGCTTCTTGTATTGCTCATAGTCTTCGCCGAAAAACTGAATTAGAGTAATCTCCTCTTCCTCAATGCGCTCACGGAAGAAACGCCACGAAGCCAGCGTGTATCCTACAATGCAGATGGGATTACACAAAATTACCTGAAAGAGAAAGGGGCAACAATTAGTTCATTTCTTGGAAAATGGTTGTTATAATTTCATCTTCAAGCACACTTCAACTTTGTAGCAGGGAGAAAGAAAAGCTATAATTGTGTTTTAATTGTGTCGTAATCGGTTGTGCTGATCTAGTGTCAGTCACAGTCTCTGGTGGAATTAATGTTGACGTGGAGATGCCAGCGTCAGACTGGGATAAGCACAGTAAATAGTTTCACAACACCAGGTTAAAATCCAACAGGTTTATTTGGTAGCACAAGCTTTTGGATGTCATTCTTCACTAACTTGAAGAAGGACTGACACTCTGAAAATTTGTCCTACCAAATAAACATGTGGACTTTAACCTGGTGTTGTGGAATTAATGCTTACAGAGCATAAACCCCTAAAGTTTGCCCGATCCACACATCCTTATTTAATGTGGCAATCAATCTGTAGAAATAAACTAATCATTTGAATTCAGGTCATTGCAGATTCTTTTCATTGAGTACAAGAATTCTTCCAAATCATAGAACCTAATCATCTTCAGCGCTAAGGGCTTCGGGAGTATAACAAATACACATGACCTTTCAGCCATGTTCTTTCTCATTGCACTTTTTGGAAGCCAAAGGAAAGAGGTCTGCTTTCCCATGCATTAACTTTCAGTTCTCTGTCCCCACAAAAAGTTGGTCTACATTCAGAAGTGTGGGACCACCATGACTGCATTATGTAATGTCAGTGGCACAAGGAGTAGCACACTTGCTCTCAATGGCACACTGAGGTTACTGATGCTCAGAAGCCAACAATGAACCTACCTGAGTGCCGATACTCCAGTAAAACCATCCCACATAGGACGGATGCCTGGACCAAGAGTAGACCCCAGTGGTGACAAGCCTGTGGGACTCAGCCTTCTCATTCTGTACAATATGATTGAAGTTTGACCCGGCAGTCAGCATGGCTGCCTTGCGCAGCGACTCTCCAACCAGGACCATCAATAAACCAAAGAAACTGAGCCACGTGATCTGCTTCAGGCCTTCAAGTGAAAAACAAAACTTTTTTTAAAATCTGATCATTAAAACCAAACAGTGACATAACAGGCTTGTCAGCAAAGTTAAAGCCCATGGAATAAAAAGGACAATCACAACATAGATAGAAATTGTCTGAAGGATAGCGAAGAGTATTGGCAAATGCTTGCTTTTCAGGTTGGATGGAGGTATGGTGTGATTCATAGGGATCAGTAGTGGGACCACTGCTTCATATGCATTAATGACTTAGACTTGGCTATACAGAGCACAATTTCAAAACATGTGACCAATTATTCCTTAAAGATCAGTCAACAATGAAAAGGATGATGACATTCTTCAAGAGGCCAGGGAGGCTGCTGGAATGGGCAAATTTGTGGCAGATGAAACGTAAGGTAGAGAAGTGCAAAGTAATAATATTTGGTAGGAAGAAAGGGCAGAGGCAACACGTACCAAAGGGTACAATTTTAAAGTAGGTACAGGAGCAGGGGGGGTCTGACAGTATACATGTACAAATTATTGAAAGTGGCAGAACCAGTTGAGAAAGCAGTTAAAAATACACAGGAATGCCAGACTTCATAAATAATGAGTACAGAGTACAACAGCAAGAAAGCTAAGATTAACATTTATAAAACATCACTGATTCATGATTAACATTCATAAGACACCTTCAACTGAGTACTATGTTCCATTACAGAACCACATTTTCAGAAAAATGTGAAGATTTTAGAGAGGGAACAGAGTAAATTTATGAGAATGGTTCTAAGAGTGAGAGCCTCCGTCACGTGGATAGACTGGAGAAGCTTGAGCTGTTTTCTTAGACTCGAGAAGACAGTGATTTAATAAAGATGTTCAAAATGATGAGGGATCTTGAGGGCGTAGACAGAAATCATTCCCTTCGGTAGAAGGGTCAAAAATAAAAGGACGCTAATATTAGGTGAATGATAGAGAACAGCCAAAGGCTACATCAAGAAAAACAGAGTGAGTGGCTACAATTTGGAATACACTGTCTGAGTGCACATTGGAGACAGATTCAATCTCAACTTTCAAAAGTAAATTAAATTCTTGAACAAAATAATAATGCGGAAGCATGAGGACAGAGTAGAGTAGTAGGGTCAGTTGCTTTGCTCATAGAACATGGAATTAATGGACCAAATAACATCCTCCTTGATGTAACCATTCTGTGATTCGAATTGTCATCTACTCATGTCTGCATTTTGCTGGAGGGGATGAAGAGCGCTACGCTGACAGGAGTTACAGGATTAGTCTCTATCAAAAATGATATCCCAAGAACTAAACAATACTATATGTTCACACACCTGGAAAGAGGAATTTCTCAATCGTGAATTCCACCCAGGATGACATGGCTGCAAGCTTGTATTCCACGCTATGATTTAACAGGAAGGAGTCCAGAGTGAGGGACTTGGGATTGATAACAGCGGTCACCAGGTATTCTGAATAATGGAAAAAACTTAGAGAGCACAAATACCTATGAAAGAACAACAGAAATGTGCAATATTACTCTGAAATTCAAGACTCTTCGTGCCAACTAATAAACAGAGAAGAGTCATCGCAGGAACACAGTCATTGTCTAAGGCAACTAGTCAAAGGGGAATTACCAAGATGGCAATTACTCTTCCAATCTGTCTGGGTGCTAGGAGATCACTCAACTTTGAATGTATGGCTCCTTTTTAATTTTTGCAGCAAATGGTTGTGGGGGGGAGGGGGGGATATTTTTGTTGAAGAAAAAAAGAAAAACACAAAACACGAGTACTTTGGGAGAATAGCTGTCAAGTGATTGGTCACATTGGCACATCTCTTTAAGACTTGCTAATATCTATTAGCAAGTCTTCCATAACATTATTTGGCGGCACGGTAGCACAGTTGTTAACACTGCTGCTTCACAGCTCCAGGGACCTGGGTTCGATTCCTGGTTTGGGTCACTGTCTGTGTGGAGTTTGCACATTCTCCTCGTGTTTGCGTGGGTTTCCTCTGGGTGCTCTGGTTTCCTCCCACAGTCCAAAGATGTGCAGGTTAGGTTGATTGGTTGTGCTAAAATTGCCCTTAGTGTCCTGGCTTGTGTAGGTTAGAGGGATTAGCAGGTAAACGTGCAGAGATATGGGGATAGGTTCTGGATTGGTGCAGACTCAATGGGCTGAAGGGCCTGTTTCTGCACTGTAGAGTTCTACGGTTATTTCTCTCAGCAGGTGTTGATCAGTCATATTTGTTTTAGCAGGATAAAATGACTGGGAGGATTAGCAGGCATTAGTATTGGAGAATTAAGTTTTAAACCAGTAAGCAAATTGAATACATGATGACAATGAGTAAGTTTATTCTGACAGCCAGCTTACCAGCCAAAGTGTTGCCATGACGATCCCCCAAAACTTAGTAATAAACCGCAGCCACAAACAAAGCCGAGGAAACAGGCCCTTACAGCGACCTATGGGCAAACAGCAAGAGTGAGAAATGTATTTGAGAAACAGCCTCAACAATTTATTCAGTAAGGGCTCAAACAGTTAGAAGGAACCAGTATAGTTAAAAATAATGAGAAAAGTAATGTAACTCAGAGTTGAACTTCCTGGTCCCCCACCTCACCCAACACATTCATCAGCATTTTGAATACCCACATATCTGACTTGATTGCCTCATTTGGTGGATTATTCCAGCCACTTTGTAGAAGGAACTGAACAGGGAGGAAGATAGGAATAAGCTTTTGTTGCCTCCCAAGTTTCAAGATAAGAGATAATTCCGAAAGACTAGAGATATTTTGGAAAGAGAAAAGCAGTAGGCAATCAGCGAAACCAGCAACACAGATAAGAAAAGGCCTGCAATTCTGCAAAAAAGAGTCTAGGATTAGAAATCAGATCACAAGCAGGACTTCAGGATTGGTAATCTCCAGATTCTGCTCCCTGCCATCTGCTGGAAATGGAAAGAGTAGGAAGATTAGTGACCTTAACACTTGACTAAAGAGTGATGTCAAGTGAAGGGTTTCCAATTTATGGAGCATTGATGTGGTTCTGGCGAAGATGGGATATGATTGTTTGTATTCCTGTTCAGAATAGCCTATGGAATGGGAAATGGATAAATAGGAAATGAAGAGTCATTTAAACTAGGAAGGGAGTGAAAGAAACACAGGTTACATTTAGAACAAATGCAAATGGAGAAGTGTGAAATATTGGTGTAGGTGGGAATACAGGAAGTAGAGCAAACTAATATATGCAAACACTGGCTTCAGACAGGATCAAAGATTAAAAAAGGGACTGTTACATTAATAAGTTTGCACTACAGACCCTCTGTGGGAGGGAAATAGATGACAACACTGGTTAACAGACAGGGAACTTGGAAGAATAAAATTATCGTAGGCTTCAATAATCCACTCATTGATTGGATTCAGGTGAAAATAAATGGTGAAAGAAATTTCTACAATGTGTGCAGAACTCTCACAAAAAAATGTTTACATGTCGAGAGGGAGAGATGTTGTTAGGACTTGTTAAAAATAACAAACTAGATCAGGTCGATGTGTTAAGTGTGGGTGAATAACTTAGCAACATAATATGAATGAACAAACAGCAGCACAGAATCAATGGCACTAAGAGAATAAGGTAGGTTTTAGGAACGTGAATGAGGTGAGGTGGGCAGCAAATGAGCACGCAGGATTGAAAATCAACCATGACATCTTTTAAAAAGGTGAATACCATAAATACATCAAAACCACAATACCAAAAACATAAATGGTTAGAAACAAACTAATCTTAAAACAAGTAAATATGAAAAATACATAAAACGTTAAATGATAAGGGACACAAGGAGGGAAATGAGGAAATGGTGCTTTTCAAAAGAATAGTAATCTTCAAATATGTTAGTGATTGAGAATTGTCCATTTGCAGTTGAGGCCCTGGTGGAACAGGATACTGTGATACTGAGGATAAAGTGAGATTGGGCATAACATTCAACATGGACCAACTTAGACAAATTCGTTCAAATGCCCTGTTTTTGCATTAAAGCTTGTATGTAATTTTAAGTAAAAACAGGAAGACAATCATAAAAACAGAGGCTTTTTTTGTTAGAGGTGTTTAAAAGGGAGAAATGGGACAAAGTTGATAGGAGCATACTGTCCCAGTGATTGATGTGTCTAGAAGAGGATTATGCATAAGAAATTTATGATAAACAGAAGTTTTCAAAAAACACATATACAAGAGATCTTAGAACGCGCAACCAGAGTTAATGGCTGAGGAAGACGTCAGGATAACATTCAAAACAAGTAGTTGATGGAAAAAGGTAAAGAAACAACAAGATCTGGACAATATCCAGGTCTGGGCTGACAAGTGGTAAGTAACATTCGTGCCACACAAATGCCAGGCAATGACCATCACCAATAAGAGAATCTAACCACTGCCCCATGACATTCAATGGTACTACCATACTGAATCCTCCCACTGGCAACATCCTTGTTGAACAGAAACTCAATTGGATTCATCACATAAACAGAAGAGCTACAAGAGCAGGTCAGACATTAAAAATACTGCGGTAAGTGTGATGGAATACCCGCCACTTGCCTGGATGGATGCAACTCCAAAACTCAAGAAGCTCGATATCATCCAGGACAAAGCAGCCTGCTTGATTGGCATCACATTCAATCCCTCCACTACAAATACTCAGTGGTACAGTGGAGACTGTATACAAGGTGCACTGCAGAAATTCACCAAAGATCCTTAGATAGCACCTTTCATACCCACTTCCATCTAGAAGGACAAGGGCAGCAGCTGAATGGGAACACCATCACCTGTAAGTTCCTCTCGAAGCCACTAACCATCCTGACTTGGAAATATATCGCCATTCCTTCGCAGTCGCTGGGTCAAAATCTTGGAATTCCCTCCCCAAGGGCATTTTGGATCAACTCACAGCATATGGGCTGCAGTGATTCAAGAAGGCAACTCACCATCACCTTCTCAAGGGCAACCAGAGACGGGCAATAAATGCTGGCCAGCCAGCGACACCCATGTCCCACAAACAAATGAAAAAAAAAGGCAGGCACAAGTTCGTAAAGATTGAGCTGACTGATATTTCGGTGTTATTATCTGCTTTCAAATAAATAGTTTTGGCCCAGGATCTATCTTAAATTTACTGTTCACAATTTGAGCTTTATGACTCCTTATCCTAATGATCTGATTTACCTTAAAACTAGATGAATTCTGTACATAACAGCAGAATTCACATGCATCATTGTCCTTAATTGTCAAATTTTGCACCAGTCTAAATTCAGAGTGCACTGCCTAAGCCTGTCCATCCCGCTCTCTTGTAGCACGCCTCTTAGGGTACCTCTTTGATCAAGTTTTTGTTCATCTGTACGAATCTCATGTGACTGTTAAATTTTAATTGATAGTGTTCCTGCGAAACATCTCAGGATATTTTTAACACATTCCACCACAGCAGATGGTGAAATATTAATTTCGCAAAAAAAAATCAGGAATCAAATTATCAGTTGTTGTAAAATCCCACCTGCTTCACTAGGTCCTTAACGAAAGGAAACCTGGTCTGGCCTACATGTGATTCCACATCCACTACAATGTGGTCAACTCTTAATTGCTCTTTGAAATGGCCAGGCAAAACAAACCATCAGTTCAAGGACAATTTGGGATGGGCAATAAATGCTGGCTTCTCGGTCTTTTTAAAATCAAGTGTAGTATTGACATGCCATACTTGGTTGAAGTCATTAGGTTACATTGCCTGCTCCAACCAGCCTGCATTAAGTAGATCAAGCCCAAGGCGGGAGGTGAGACCCTGTCTTGTCAGCTTGAATTGGGAATATCACACTTGTTGAGACTCTGAATTGAGCTTGATTTGATGAAATTGGACTAAAAAAAGAAAAATGCTGGCAAAACCAGCAACACCCACAGCCCATAAATGTATTTTTTAAAAATTTTTGATAATTTATCATGGATCATAGTTTCTCTACCAATGCAAAATAATTGAACTGATGTACCACCCTTTGGGCTGAGACATTAAATTGACAACACTGTTTATCTTGGCCCTTGGCAATACAAAGAAAAGCATCAAGCGTCATGGTCAACATTCTTCCCTGGGCAATCTGGTACCTACTTGTACGGGATGCCAGAAGGCAAATGCTGCTTCTGGAGATTTACTGACCTCAAATTTAGAATAGCTTAATACTTTGCGTGGCAAATAGATTATCTAAGTTAAAATTAAGATTGTCTAGAAGGGAAAAGATAAACAACCGGCACCAGACGACAGACCAATACAAATAAACTATTCCGCTATAAGTGGCTTCGCGGTTAGTCCTGCACCCAATCCGGCCAGGATCCAGGAGAGGGCGTTGCACTGCAACTGAGCCGAAAACAGCGGCCCAATGTCCCTTTGATCGCCCGGGAAAGCCTCTCTCAGCCGGGTACTCATTCAGCAGAGAGTGGAGATCCCCCTTGCCTCCACCTCCCGCTATAAAGCGTGTCTCCTCCCCCAGCTACTTACCTGGTAATAGAGACCCCGGTATAGCAGCAGCAGCAAGACGTTCATGACAGCCAGATAGGTGCCGAGCAGTACACGGATGAGAAAGTCAGACTGGACTCCACTGAGCCCCGGCACCAAGATGACGGAGACACCCAACACGAAGCAGCCGGCACTAAGGCGGCCTTCGGCCACCAGCCGGCCTCCCGCCATCACCTAGCCCGCTATCGCGAGAGCTGACACCAAGCACCGCGAGACCTCCGCCCAACAACTGCGCGCAGCCGCAGAGTGCTTACGCCCCTCCCCCTCCTCCTACAGGGAACGCTGCTGACGAGGAAGTCAAAGTGCTGGAAAATATCAGCAGGTCTGGCAGCATCTGTAAGGAGAGAAAAGAGCTGATATTTCCAGTCCAGATCAGCCTTTATCAAAGTTAAAAGGCATAGAAATTGGGAGATATTTATACTATTATGTGAGGGAATGAAATATGAATCAGAATCACAAAAACAAAGGAGAGACTGCTAATGGTAGTCTATTAGAGAGAATAAAAGAAGTGAGTGGCTAAACGGCAGAGAATCTGAAACCAGAGAGTAAGCTGAGACAATGGAGATATGAGGGGAGAAGGGGGGAATAGGTGGGAGAGAGGTAAAATTGAGAAAAAGAGGGAGAAAGGGAAGAAAAGGTAAGGAAAGGGTGATAAAATAGGGAAATAAAAACGAAGACAATGAAGCAATAAAAGATAGCGAACACTTAAAAATTAACTAAAATTAAAACAAAGGGATTGAGGTGGGGTAAAGCTGATCATCTGAAGTTCTTGAATTTATTGTTGAAATCGGAAGGCTGTAATGTGTGTCTAGCCTGAATAGCTGGTACAGTGAACACTGACACCCCTATACTGAACACTGGGCACTGACATCTCTATAGTGTACACTGGGCATTGACAATACTGTATAGTGAACACTGACTCCCTATAATGAACACTGGGCATTGACAATACTGTATAGTGAACACTGGGCACTGACAATCTATATTAACACTGGACATTGACATCCCTACAGTGAACATTGGGCACTGACAATCCTATATTAACACTACGCATTGATACCTTTATAGTGAACACTGGGCACTGACAATACTGTAGGGTACACTAAACACTGACAATCCTACATTAACACTTGGCATTGACACCTCTATAGTGTAAACTGGGCATAGAAACACCTATAATGAACAGTGGGCATGACACACAATCTGATAGCAGGCACTGACAATCCTAAAATCAGATTGGGCAATATACATTGGGCTCTTCAAAAATAGTTTGGGAAACACTGCTCTTAAGGCTAAGTTAGTTGTCACTCAACGAAATAAAAACATATGATCATATGATATAGGAGAAGTAGGCCATTCAGCCCATCAAATCTGCTCCACCATTCAAAGAGATCATGACTGACCTGATATAATCTTCAACTCTGCATACCTGCCTTATTCCCAAAGCCCCTCATTCTCTTACTGATTAAAAATTTGTCTTGAGCAAACTTAATAACCCACCTAAAGCCCTCTGCAGCAAAGAATTCCACAAATTCACTATCCTCTGAGAAAAATAATTCCTTCTCATCTCTGTTTTAAGTGATCAATATTAAATGAGGTCTGTCTGTTAACTGTGGCCCAGTTTAGTTAATTGGTGTGGGTTTGTGTTACAGGGATTTCAACATGTAATCAAGGCTAATACTTGTTGCACCGAGGGAGTGCTCCACTGTTGGAAATGCTGTCATTTATATGATGATGAACCCAGACCCTGTTTATCCTATCAGATGAACATAAAAGGTTTCATTGCATTATTTTGATAAAGTGCAGGGGAGTTTTCCATAATGTCCTAGTTAATATTTATCCATCTCCAAACATTTGGAAAATAGATTATCTGATCATTATGAATGTCTATCTGGAGGGAGTGGGAGCTTGAAGTGCGTAAATTGGTTGCCATATTTCAGATATTATACGTGACTATGCTTTAGAAGTACTGGTAACTAAAGCATTCTGAGGTTATAGATATTATCTAAATGCAAGTCTTTCATTCTTTCAATGCTGAAGAACATTGTTAATTCATATAAAGTGGTAGGTTTTAAAAGTTGGCAGAAAAGTATTGAGCAGTAATTTTAAATTTGTAGATTGGTTTTTACCTTAAATATGTTACTTTGAATATGGTAAGAGAGATTTGAGGGGTGCTACAGAAGGCAATGTTTTTCTCTGATGATTGATTGAAGACAGTAAGAACTCTGACAACACCAGTTTAAATCCAACTGATTTATTTGATAGTAAACTCGGTTGGATTTAAACTGATGTTGTCAGACTTCTTACTGTATTTACCCCAGTCCAACACCGGCATCTCTACATCATGATTGATTGAAGAACCATAGGATTGTTCTTGTTTCCTTCCAGGAAGCAGCCATTTTCATGAAGAGATAAGAACTGCCAATTTACTACATAGAAACCCAGTGATAATGATTAAGTGTACAACCCCCAGTAGGCTGTGAGTTGAGCCACATAGGACGGAGATTACAGGCAGCATGGTGGTGGCACAGTGGGCAGCATATCAGCGCCAGGGATCCAAGTTCAATTCCAGCCTCGGATGATTGTCTGTGCGGAGTTTGAACATTCTCCTGTGTCTGCTTTACTTTCCTCCCACAGTCCAAAGATGTGCAAGTTAGGTGGATTAGCCATGCTAAATTGTCCCTTAGTGTTCATAGATGCGTAGGCTAGGAGAATTAGCAGGGTAAATACGTGAGGCTATGGGAATAGGGTCTGGATGGGATTGTTCATGCAGACCCAATGGGCTAAATGATTTGATTTATTATTGTCACATGTATAAGTACACAGTGAAAAGTATTGTTTCTTGCTCACTATACAGATAAAGAATACTATTCATAGAAAAGACAAGAAAAGGGTGCAGATGTAGTGTTACAGTCATGACTAGGGGTGTAGAGAAAGAACGTAAGAGCTAGGAGCAGGCGTAGGCCATCTGGCCCCTCGAGTATGCTCTGCCATTCAGTAAGATCATGGCTGATCTTTTCATGGACTCAGTTCCACTTACCTGCCTGCTCATCATAACCCTTAATTCTTTTACTGTTCAAAAATTTATCTATCCTCGCCTTAAAAACATTCAATGAGATAATCTCAACTGCTTCACTGGACAGGGAAATTCCACAGATTCACAACCCATTGAGTGAAGAAGTTCTTCCTCAACTCAGTTATTTTGATAGGTTCTAGTTTCATCCACCAGTGGAAACAGCTTCCCTGCTTCTATCTTATCTATTCCCTTCATAATTTTATATGTTTCAATAAGATCTTCCTCATTCTTCTGAATTCCAAAGATCAACTTAATGTGAGCTTAGTCCATTCAAAAGTCTGATGGCAGCAGGGAAGGAGCTGTTTTCAGTCGGTTAGTACAAGACCTCAGAGTTTTGTATCTTTTTCCCAACAGAAGAAGATGGAAGCGAGTATGTCCGGGTTGCATGGGTTCTTGATTATGATAGCTGCTTTCCCGAGGCAGCGGGAAGTGTCAAAAGAGAAAATGGATGGGATGCTGGTTTGTGCAACGGGCTAGACTACATTCACAACACTTCGTAGTTTATTGAGCTGTTGGTCAGAGCAGGATGGGGAGATGCTGGCATTGGACTGGGGTAAACACAGTAAGAAGTCTCACAACACCAAGTTAAAGTTCAGCAGGTTTATTTAAATTTAGCTGGTGTTGTGAGACTTCTTATTGAGTCGGAGCAGGAGCCATATTAAGCAGTGATACATCAGAAAAAAATGCTTTCCAATAGTGCATCTATAAATATTGGCGAGTTGCAGTGGACACACCAAATTACCTTTTAGCCTCTTTCTAGTCTCCTTTTACATTGTAAGGATTCTATGATTAAATCCAATTAGTTGAAACCCATTGCTAACGAGTCGAAGTGCATGGTATTGACTTTCTGATTGCCAAGGAAAGAGACCTTCTTCAGTCAGATGCAGCGTTTCCATGGTTACGGATCGAACCGCTTCAAGATGGCGCACGGGATCTGACGGTGCGGCACATGACCAGTGCGAGAATCTTGGCCGTCATTGTCAGAGGCTGCCGCCGGCAACTGAAATTAAACAGCTGAGGGTTGAGAACGGGTGACAGAAAAAAAACAGTAGCGGGGTAGTCAGCCATCTAGCAGGGGAAACACTGGGAAAAAAGTAAGGGGTGGGGGCACAGGAAGCGGGGAATTAATAAAAGGGCCTGAATGCTTTTGGGCAGCGGCCTGTGGACGACAACTCCCGGCATGCAGAGGACCCTGGCGCAGGCGTAGAGTACGGCTGGGGGCTGAGTTGGCGCATGCTCAGTTCCAGGTTTCAGTTGACAGCTACCTGAAGATGGCTCGGAGCAATTCTTCCTGAAGACGTCAAATTGGGAATCTCATTCAAACTACATTCAGTTCCAGTAGCAGTCAGAAAGCAGCAGCTTCCAGGTAGGAAAGCCTGAAAGGAATCACAATCAGATGAGTACGTCCTTTTCAGTGGTAACTGAAAGCCTTTCTGTTTGCAACCTCCGCTGTTCTGGGTGCATTTATTCGGCAATGGAAGGAAATGGGGCTTCAGCTCTGCCCCAAAAAGGCCTGTGACTAACTGTATTCATGTTGTGTTTCTCTCAGTTTCTTCATTGCCCACTGGTATTTTATTGCACAGATTTTGATTAAGACTACGTGGCCTACGTAGGCCTTTCTTTATTAGAAAAAAGGCGAGTTATTGAAAAATAAGTTCAAAGTTGAGTTGGATACAAAGTGTCTACCTGAATACAACTGCATTATCCAGGACTAATTAGTAATTCATTTTATACAGGTCTTTATCCTCAAATGACCTGATTTTAAAAATAATGTAGCTAAATTTAATTCAGTATAATGGTTCAACTCGACTTATAGATTTCTTAGAGAGATTTGTGCTAAATCCTCCATGATTTGAAATTATTACTGTACTTTTATGCAGTAGTATTGTTGATTAGTTGTTATTCCCAAATCCTTGCATTTTATAATCCCAACCTTGATTACATTGACTGGTTCTGTGCCCTCACTTTCCAATACATTGAAATTAAAAATCTTTGTCTCCCATTTTCAAATTTCTCCAGGGCTCTCCATGGCCTAGACCTGTTGTTTTATTCATCCTTGTACCCCTCTCAAAAATCCTTAAACCTTCATCTTGTACATTGGCCTCTACCTGTACCCAGTAATGACAGGCATGATAGATATTTAAACTCATTTCTGCTTATGGAGTGCAGTTCTAATAGCAAAATCGTGACTGCTTCTGTAAGTCCACAGTGAATCCTGGGGACTGTACCTAATTATAAGCTATCAAGGTGCAAGGACAGAGTCCTTGCTTGTAGGTTTTAGGCTCCAGATTATAACCTGCTTTCTTTATAGAAAGATTATGAAAATCTAGAATTTTATAACTGCACAACAAGATCTATTTACCTGTGCTCCTTCTCTGAAAGTGACATGGACCCATTCCAGTTCTATATTTTGATATATTTAACCTCTGCCCCTTTAAAAAGTTTTTATGAATTCTGCTTCCAGCACTGGGCCTCCTGTATCATAAATACTCCTATGCATTCCCTGTTCCATTGGTGATTTTTGAAATTTTTCCTCTCTAGATTTCGATTACCTGACAAACTTTCCCTCCACCACTGATGCTCAGTAGCAGCAATGTATACTATCTATGAAATGCACTGCAACAATTCATCAAAGATCCGTAGACAGCACTTTCAAACCCACAACTACTTCCACCTAGAAGGATAAGATTTGCAGATACATTGGAACACCACCACCTGCAAGTTCCCCTCCAAGCCACTCACTATGCTGACTTGGAAATATATCACCATTCCTTCACAGTCACTGGATCAAAATCCTGGAATTCCCTCTCTAAATGCATTGTGGGTCAACTCATAGCACATGGACAGCAGCATTTCAAGAAGGCAACGCACCACCATCTTTGCAAGGATAACTAGGAATGGGCAATAAATGCTAACCAGCTAGCAATGTTCATATCCCACAAATGAAGAAAATGTGACACTGCATTTCTTTTGCAAACAGAAAAATGCAAGCAACAAGAATAACTTTTCCTAGTAACTGAATTTAAATAACTTAAACAACCCATCTTGTTTTAAAAGTTAGCCCTGTAGGTGAAACTTTGACAAGACAGAATTGGATCCTGTAATAATGCAAGGTATTTTTTTACTTGAACAAATTGCTGTTTATTCTGTGCAATCTCCCCATTGTGCTTAAAGTTTATTTATTAATCACAGGTAAGGCTTACATTAACATTGCGAAGAAGTTACTGTGAGATTCCCTTAGTCACCACACTCCAGCACCAGGTCAATGCATCTAACCAGTATATCTTTCAGATTGTGGGAGGAAACCCACACAGACACAGGAAGAACATGCAGACTTCATGCAGACAGTGACCCAAGCTGGGAATCGAACACAGGTCCCTGGCGCTGTGAGGCAGCAGTGCTAACCACTGTGCCACTATGCAGCCCATATTACTTCCTATATTACAACATATTGCCCACATTGCTTCCTATGTTACAACAGTAGCTAGGGTGTTTCATTGGCTGTAAAACGCTTTGCTATGCCCAGAGATTATGGAAGATGCGATATAAGTGCAAGTCTGTTTTCCTTGACAGCCTTCTCGTGTGATTTTTTTAGTTACATACTCAAACAGTACTGCTTACTGCAGTTATGGACAAGGCATAGTTTAACTTAATGTGTCGTACGAACTGATACTATACTTAATCATAGTCAAAAGGCTTAGAAGTGATTCACTATCGGTAATTATGATTCATGGCTTTCTGGTGACACATTGCAATGTGTAAGGGAGTGAGGAAGATAAAATCTTGGGATTTTAGCAGCTAAATATTTCTGTTATATTGGGATCTGCAGGAATGAAACTAATTGAAACATATAAGATGATTAGAGGTTTAGATAGGGTGGACAGTGATAGCCTTTTTCCTAGGATGGAGAAAGCTAGCACGAGGGGACATAGCTTTAAATTAAGGGGTGGTAGTTATAGAACGGATGTCAGAGGTAGGTTCTTTACCCAGAGGGTGGTAAGGGTATGGAATGCCCTGCCTGCTGCAGTTGTAGATGTGTCAAGTTTGGGGGCGTTTAAGAGGTTAGTAGATAGGTTTATGGATGAAAAGGGAATGGTTTAGGTTAGAGGGTCATTGTTTTTTCTTAATTGGTTGGCGCAACATCGAAGGCCGAAGGGCCTATTCTGCGCTGTAATGTTCTATGTTCTAAAATCAAATGTTGTAAACTATAACTTGTCTGTAACTGCAATAAGCAGTGTTGCTGGTTTGAGTGTGCAAACAGCAATTACGTAAGGAGGTTCTTGAGAAAGACAGATAAACTTTCATTTATATAGCACCTTCCTTGATCTCAAGGCATTCCAAAATGTTTTACAGCCAATGAAACACCCTAGCCACTTGTAATATAGAAAGCATAGCAGGGAAATTGGTACTGAACGTAAAGCAATGTGATGATAATCAGAAATTATTTTCTTGTGTTTGTGGGATAAATACTGACGAGGACGCAGAGGAGAACTTTGCTGCTCTTTTCTTTCTTATGCAAGATTAACATGGGATCCATGGTCACTAGCATCCTCTTTAGGGTGTGGTTCCTGTGGGGAGAGAGCCATGGGATCTTCTACATCCACCTGATAGAGCAGATGGGGCATTTAATGTCTCATTTGAAAGGCAGCACTTCTCAAGAATGTACTGGGAAAGTCAGCCTGGTCTTTATGCTTAATGTTTTGGAATGGGACTTGAACCTTTTGATTGAAGCTACAGCGCTATTCACTGAGACACAGCTGACCAAAAGAATAAAACCAAAAGACAGCATCAAGGGAAATAGTTTATTATAGCCAGCTATATTTAAGTTCATAGCTGACAGAGAATCCCATGGGATCTCACTTCACTCCCATAAAGCAGAATCCCAATGAACATAACCATTTTTCATTCACTCCAATTGCAGATAGTCCCAATTTATCAAAACATTGAATATAATTCCTTACTGTTCTCTCCAACCTTATCCCAATTACAGAGTTCTAAGCTAACCAGAAACTGTTCCCTGGTTATATGAGGGAATAAAGCTTAGCTTCTGAATATTGACAGGTGGTACTGCGTTGACTTTGGTTTTGTAGTTGGACATTACCTTGTGTCTGGTTTGGATACTGGTATAATGCGGCCTTCTGCCCAGTATTATCTTTTCTTGTTTTGTAGTGAATAATTCAATCATTGTCAGACAAATTAAATTTATTTGCAATAATTGAAATCATTGGTATTATGTTTATCATTTATCTTTTTTATATCTAATCTTTAAAATACATTTTTCAGGTTTGAAACTGAAGGCACGTTTATGACATTTCTGAAATGAGCAGCCATTGTTAATTCATTGTTAAAGAAACACAGTAAAGTCTCACTTAAGAGTGGGTGCAAGACAGAAGGGCAAGTAAATAGCTAATATGAAATGTTGAGATATTATGAGTATATTTCTGAATTTGGAGCTTTGACATACTGCAGAGAGTTTTTAGAAGCAGCTTTACATAAATGTAACTGGTGCTATATCTGCTCTGGAGATGTTCAAAAGAATGACAGTAAGCAGATTGTTCACAATAAACAATGAAGAATAATATCTCCACTTGTGTTTTTTAGATATGGAAGACCATTTTTCTGAACACAGCAAGAAAATACTTCATGCATTGAACAAGCAACGGGAAGATGGTAAATTTTGCGATGTGACACTGGATCTGGGTGGCCATTACTTAAATGCGCACCGTAGTATCCTGGCATGTTGCAGTACTTTCTTCCATAATATCTATGGAACTGATACATCCACTGAAATCAACCTTCCTGATAGCTGCACTAGCGTTTTGGGCCTTCTGTTTGACTTTATATACACAGGTGAGCTTCAGTTGACCCAAACAAATGTCTCCAAAGTGCTCAGTGCAGCAGAACTCCTTTCAATTCCCGATGTTATTCAAGCTTGTCACAATTATCAGCAGAAGTTTATTGACAATGAGAGGAGGAGTGAGAAAACATCATGCAGCCAATCAGCCACAGAAGATAGGCCTGTGAAAATATCGTTAGACAGTACAAAACAGACTGGAGAAGATGGAGCTCCTGTGAGGCAAATCGCAAATTACGAGTTCAGACATCTTGGCAGAAGGAGCAACAGTTACAACCAAAATCAAAAACTCAACCTATTGATTGAAAAGCAAAAAGATAAAATAAGATCCTTTACTATTCAGAAAAGCTCTAGAGAATCTTTGCTGTCAGACGGAAGCCAAAGCTATAAGGAGACAGAGAAGGCAAAGGAAGTTGGCCTCCAAAACAGCACTGAGGAGGTCAGTCACAAGAGCACAAATGGGAATAGCAACCCTACATTGGACATGGATGTCATCAAAGTGGAAGAGGACGGAGACGAGGAAGGTGAAGCCATGAACGACAAAGGCGAACTGGACCATGACTATATTCCAACCAGGCACCTGTGTAAAAAACGGAGAATAGCTGGCATGCTGGGCGACACCACACAGGGATTGAATAGACAGAATCTCAAAGCCTCAGACTCAGCAACCCGAAAGAGCAAAGCTGCAGAATGTCCAACTTGTCATAAGAAATTTCTCAGCAAATATTACCTTAAAGTTCACAACAGGTAAAGCCAGTGTTTTCACTCAATATTTAAATTGTTGACGTCACTGGGGATGTTTTTATGTCAAGTTTGTGTAATATGAATAATGGAAACCCAGCAGCAAATGTGGGCGGTTACTTCATTCATCACACTGACTTCATTTATTCAGAAGAGCAAACCAGGAGTGATTTATAATCATTGTCTGAGATCAAGAATGAGATTTCTAGTCTAAGATCGCTCCTAAAAATCTACTTCAAAAAATAAAATGAAATGGGACACTTTTTTTTGTTTTTTTGTGTCAAGGAAACATTGCCCAAGGTACTTTATAGACCAAATACAATTGCAGGTTAAATGGGTGATAATCAGATCTGTTCGGTTTGAGCAACAACTTGCACTTTATCACCTGGAAATAATAATAAAACAGGGCTTATTGACTCTGATCACCCTCTTACTCTTCTATCACCTCCCAGAATGTTAGTGGCAAAACTGCACTTTCTTTCCACACTCTGGTCAACTCTTATTGAGTAGAATATTCATACTATTGCTCAGGATTTATTCCAGGTTAACTTGTAACACCAACACTTAAGGGGAATTTCATTACATCCACAAGAGAATATTAAATAAAAAGCTCTGCAGTTCTTATACCCACTGGTCCCACAATATGCTTTGTTCATAATCATGGCAAATAAAATAAAATAACAGTTCAAAAGAAAATAGAATTATTGTGGGTAAATGAGGGATCAGTTTTGATCAAAATGCTTTGCACTCACTCAAATGATGTACCTAGAGAACTTGCTCATTATCCTCCCAGTGTCTGGACATTTAATCCCAGAACACACTGCTTTTCATATACAGAGCTCATTAAGGTGACTCTCAGCTGTCCCAACATGGCTAGCTACTACTGAGTTTGCCTTTCATGAGCTAAATAACCTTTAACTTCATTGAATTGTGGAACATTGGCCATTTGGCCCCTTGTATCTTTGCCAGTTTTTTTTTTGAAATATCTGTCCAATTAGTCCCATTTCCTCTTCCCCCATGGTGTTGTGGACTTTATCTTTACATGTCTTTATCACTTTCCCATTGAAAGTGACTATTGCATTTGCTTCTCTCTCCATTTCAGCAGTGTACTCCAAACTATCGTAACTTGATACATTTTCTTCTTCATGTCACCTCTGCTTCTTTGATCAAACATTTTTAATTTGTGTCCACTCCTTGTCAGTAGAAGCCATTTCTCCTTGTTTATTCTATTAAAACACTTCAAGGTTGTAGCACCTTCATCAAATCTCCCCTTAACTATTTTTGCTCAAAAGGTGATTTTCTGGGAACACTAAATTTAAAAGGTGTTCCTGTTGATCCTAATATCCCCTTAACCACTTAAGAAGGTTTAAAATTCTATCAGTCTGTTGTGCACAGTTGACTTGAGCAGTGCAACACGTGCTATGCATACTCATGAATAGTATTACTGACTTGGGTAGTTATATATCTGGGGGAGGTGGTGGCATAGTGGACTAGTAATTTAGAGTCTCATGGTAATGCTGTGGGGACTCGGGTTGAAATACCACCATGTCAGAAAAGAAGTTCAATTCAATAAGTTCTAACGATGACCATGAAACCATTACTGATGTTATAAAAATATTTGCTTCAGAGAAGTAAATCTGCTGTTCTTACCTATTCTGAGCTACATGGAGCACTAATGTGATTGACTCCTAAATGCCCCAGCAAGCCACTCTGTTCATTGGCAATTAAAGATGAGCAATAACAACACCCCATGAATGAACAGAGGAAAAAAAATCTTCTCACTTAAGAATAAATTGCCACCTGTAAGTTTTCCTCCAAGTCATAACCATTCTGACTTGGAAATAAATGTCATTAGATTAAAACCCTGGCACTCCCAACAGAGGGAGCATCTTCATCACATAGATTGCAGCAGTTCAAGAAGAAGGCTATCTCCTCAAATGGAACAAGGGATTGTCAATAACTGCTAAGTTTGCAAGCGATGTTCATATGCTGTGAATGAATTTTAAAAGGATGAATATAGAAATTATAGATTGTCTGGGTTACCTTAATTAATCCACCCAGAAAGACACTGAAGTCTTCTTCCTCCCACAGCGTGCAACTGTTTCTTAAATTATTCTAAGATTTTGCCTCCGGGTACTGATCACTCTGTGTGCAAGTTCCCTGTTGTCAGTTTCAAGTTTGCCTTTCATCAGGTTAAACCAGTGCCCATTTGTCCTAGTCCTGCAGTTTAATTAGAAATATATTCTGGATCAATTTTTTCTATTATTGGCCATCTTAACTATCGTCGAACCATAGAAAGGTTATGGCGCAGAAAGAGGATGTTCAGCCCATCATGTCTGCATCACACAAAAAAGGGAACAAGAAAACTGGCCAATCATTTTAATCTCACTTTCCAGCACTTGGTCCATAGACTTACTGGTCACAATACTTTAGATGCAGATCTAGCTGCTTTTTAATTGAGTTGAATTTCAGCCCCCAACCAGTGACTTTGGCTGTGAGTTCCAGAGACCCATCACCCTCTGGGTGAAAAAGTTTTTCCTCATGTCTCCTCTAATCCCTTTACCAGTCACCTTAAATCTGTGCCCTGATAATTGATCCCTCAGCTAAGGGAAATTTGTCTTTCTTGTTTACCCTATCTTGGCCCTTCATAATTATGTACACCTCAGTTAGGTCATCCATTAACCTTCATTGTTGTAAGGAAAACAACCTAACCTATCCAATCTCATTGCTGCAATTTTCAAGCTCTGGCAATGTTCTTGTAAACTCCTCTACGTTCTCCAGAATAATTCTGTCCTTCCTGTATTGTGGTAACTGGATCTGTGCACAAAATTCCATCTGTGGCAAAGGCACTGTTTTGTACAGTTCCACCATTACATCCTCATTTGAGTATTCAATACATTGCCCAATAAAGGAAGGCATTCCATATGCTTTCTTGAATAACTTGTCCACCTGCCCTGCCACATTCAAAAACCTGTGGACATGCACTCCAGGGTCTCTCACTTCTTCAACCCCTTTTAATATTTTTCCACTTATGAAATATTCCTTTCCTTTGTTTACCCTCCCCAAATACATCATCTTAGACTTTTCCAGATTGAATTCCATTTGCCTGTTCTCTGCTCATTCAACTAAACTAGTCAATCTTGGCTGAAGAGTTGAATTATCTTTTCTCATAATTCTGATGTCTGCTGCTCGGCATCAGGCTCATGATTTTCTATTCCACTGCCTGGATTTAAATGTGGCCAGAACTGCACACAGTTTCCCCATTGTTAAAGTGAATTCTGGAGACTAATTTCCCCCCCTTTCCTGCTTCCCCACTCCATCTTCATTAATGCCAAATACCTGAAATTAAATCCGAGCAGTCAGTCAGAATTTAATGGTTTAGAGGAAAAACTTTTATTGGAACGCTCAAAACATTCATCTGTCTTTAAGTTGCTAACTAATCTGTTTGTGCATTTTCTGTTTGTATTTCCAGTATTGAGACTCTTTATTTCATGTCAAGTTGACTTTTGTACAAACGAACACAATTCTAACACAATTGTTTTCCCTTCAGGAGACATACAGGAGAGAAACCATTTAAATGCAGCAAGTGTGGAAAGTGTTACTTCAGGAAAGAAAACTTACTTAAACATGAGGCCAGGAATTGCATGGCCAGAGCAGGCGTGGTATGGAAACTTGATTTCTAAACATCTTTTTAAAATGGTTTTCCACTTTTTTAGGTAAATTTGTTATTCAAGTTAAGGGTGTCAGTCCCAACAAGTTTTAACAATAATCAGTATCTGACATCAATGTGGCCTTGAAGTTACATCTTTTATTTTGCTAGTTTATTTGAACTATGTTTGAATTTAATTGATTTATTACTTAATGTGTGTCTGTGATTTGATTTTTATTGATGATTATTATTGTCATGTGTATTGGGATACAGTATTGTTTCTTGTGAGCTATATAGACAAAACATACTCTTAATAGAGTGTGTAGGGGAGAAGGGAAGGATAGGCTGCAGAAGATAATGTTGTTGTTACCGGTAAGATGAAGAGTAAAATCAGCTTAATATATGATAAGACCATTCAAAAGTCTGACGGCAGCAGAGACTTCAGACTTTGTATCTTTTGCCTGACAGAAGAAGGTGGACGAGAGAATGACTGGGATGTGTGGGATCCTTGGTTATGCTAGTTGCTTTCCTGAGGCAGCAGGAAGTGTAGATGGAGTCAATAGATGGGAGGTTGGTTTGTGTGATGGACTGGGTTAGGTGCCTGAAAGGCGTTGGAATGTGTGCTGTTGCCTCATAGATTGATAAACCCTAAACCAGGGCAGTTACTAACAACAACTTGAGATTCACGAAAATTAATGGGAATAGAGATTTAAGAGAGAGAAAATAAAGCTTGCATTGATATAGCGCCTTACACAACCTTAGGCCCTTCCAAGGTGTTTTACAACCAATCAAGTGTAGTCACTATTATAATGTATAGTATGCAACAGCTAATTAACAACGCACTGTGCCAGAAACTGGAACAAGGTGATGGCTAATCTGTTTCTGTGAAATTGGTTGAGCGTTAAATATTATCATGACCTAGGGGAGATCTCCCCTGCTCTTCAGGATAGTGCCATGAGTGGCATGGTGGCACAGTGGTTAGCACTGCTACCTCACAACGCCATGTACTTGAGTTCAATTCTGGTTTGAATCACTATCTGTGTGGAGTCTGCACATTCTCCTCTTGTCTGCTTGGGTTTCCTCCAGGGGCTCTGGTTTCCTCCACAATTTGAAAGACATGCTGGTCAGATGCATTGGCCATGCTAAATTCTCCCTCAGTGTACCCGAACAGGTGTAGTGTAGCAACTATGAGATTTTCACAGTAACTTCATTGCAATGTTAATGTAAACCTACTGTGACAATAAATAAACTTGAAATTTTACTTCCTCCTGAGGGGCATATAGGACGTCAACTGTTTTGAAAGGTTAATGCAGCGCTGGAGTGTAAATTAGATTGTGCTCAAGTTTCTGGAGTGGGGCTCAGTGCTACAACATTCTGACTCAGCCAGGATTGCTATCCACTGAGCCAGAGATTAGCATCTGCACAAACTATTATCAATGGCTTCTGAGACTCCATTGCTTGTATCTGGGTAGCTGGGCAGTTAGTTGTGACATCTTAATGCACTTAGAAAATACAGCTTTCTTATATATTCAGTCCTCCCTAACCAACATTGGTCCTCTTTTTCTCCACTGCACTGATTCAAAATTCTTATCTATTATTCCTGCTGCAACTCTACATCTTAACCCATACTTTAAAAGTCCTCAGACTGACTCCTGAACAGTCTCATCTTGCTCATCTATCAGTAGCAGAGTCGTCGCTTTTAGAACCTCTGTCTCAGAACTTTCTCCCTGAACCCCTCTTGTCACTTTTTAAAATCTCCTTAAAGCCTTTGTTCCAATGTATTTCCCATCAGTTTGTCCTACTCTTCGCTATTGCTTGATATCCATGCTGATTTGTGTGAAGTACCTCAGCAGAGGCATGTTATTGATTTAACATGTGCTGTATAAATATATATTGTCAGCATGATGACAACATGACTAAATCTCTTCCCTCAGAAGACAATGTAATTCTGACCATGGTTTCAATTGCTTTTATCCACAGGTTTACACTTGTCAAGAGTGCAACAAGACATTTAAGGGACGGATGGAGCTGAGGAACCATTTGGTATCTCACACAGGTGAGATGCCCTTCAAGGTAGGTCCAATGGCACTGACTAATCACTGGCTGCATCAGCTGATCTCTGCTGGGCTTAGTGTTTTGGAGGTACACTTAGCTGGGTGAGTGAGGGGGGAAGGTGGGATTGGAAATACTGAGCAGGAGTAGGCTATTTGAGCTCTAACCAGTCCATTATTCAATAAGGTCGTGGCTCATCTGTTTATGATCTCATTGCTACTATTTTGTCTACCTCCTTTCCCCTTTTTAGACAAAAATCTTCTGCTTCTACCACTCAGAGAAAAGAATTGCACAGACTCATGACCTTCTGAGAGAAAAAGAATTCTCATCTGCACCTTAAATGGGAGCCTATTATTTTTACACTGTGGTGTAAAAAATTTTTTTCCAGCATTTTTTTTTTTGTGGAAGTTTTGTCTGTAATTGGGATCTTGAGATACATTGAGAAAATATGTCCAGTTAAGTGGTTGTTCCTTGTTGAGCAGAGGGCAACTAAAGTCATCATCTAGAGAATGGAGGAAATGTGAAAAGGAAAATAAGCCATTCAGCCCAACATCCCTCTGCTTGTTCTTTGAAAGAGATGAGTCCCATTCTCTTCCTGCAAGCCTGAACATTCTTATTTACTTTATCCAACTCCCTTTTGTAGGTTATTGTTGAATCTGATTCCACCATTCTTTAGATAACAATAACTTGTTGCATAAGAAATAATTCTTCTTCATATCTTTTCTGATCCTTCTGTCAATCATCTTCTATCTGTGCTTTCTAGTTAACAAGTCTTCTGCAACTGGAAACGGTTTCTCCTCATTTACTCTTATGAAAGCCCTCAAGATCTTTAACACCTCCCCCCTTAACCTCTTGTGCTCTAAAGAGAATAAACAAACTTCTCCAGTTTCTCCAAACATTAGACGTCCTTCATCCCCATTACTATTCTGATAAATCTCCATATCCACTCCCAAGACTTGTCTCTGTGAAATGCGGTGCCAAATTTAAACACAATACTTTAGCTAGGGTGTAAGGAGTATTTTTATAAAGGCTGAAAAGTGATAAGAAGTCAAGGATAATGCAGCAAAATACTAAATAAATTGCAAGTAATTAGTGTAAGTGTGGATAACAAAAAATAGATAGGAAAGTAAGTTGTGGAGAGGACATAAGCGGTCTGCAAAGGGATATAGATAGATTAAGTAAGTGTCTAAAAAATTTAGCAGATGAAGTAAAATTTGGGGAAAATGCAAACTTGTCCATTTTGTAGGAAGAATAAAAAAGCAATATAGTATCTAAATAGAGGGGGAACTGGGTGTCCTTGTACATGAATCAGAAAACTTTAGCTTGTAGGTACAGCAAATAGTTAGGAAAGCAAATGGAATGTTGGAGTTTATTGTAAGAGAAATGGAATATAAAAATAGTGATGTTTTTCCACAGTTATGTAGGGTGTTGGTGAGACAACATCTAAAGTATTGTGTACAATTTTGGTCTCCTGATTTAAGAAATTGTCTTAGAAGCAGATCAGAGAAGATTTACTCGACTTATTCCTGGGATGAGGGAATCATCTTAGGAAAGGTTGAATACATTGGATCTGTATCCATCTGTATCCTACATTGGGATGTAGGAGCATCCCAAAGAGGAACAGCATAAAATATATTAGCAGAGAGCCTAAATGGTATGTACTGCCAGGTCTTCTAAATGCACCACTGCAGTCCTGTGGTGTAGATAACTCCCAAGTGTTGTTTGGTAAGAAGTTCCAGGATTTTGATGCATTGAGAATAAAGAAACAGCCGACATATCTCCAGTTCAAGACATTGTTGACTTTAAAGGAAAATTGCCATTGGTGGAGTTCTATGGAACTGTTGTCCTCCTCCTTCTAGATGATGGAGGTCACAGATTTGAAAGATACTGTTGAAGGAACCTTGGTGAATTACTATAGGACAACTTGTGGGCTAGGTAGCATACTGCAGCCACAATGTGGTGCATGTTTAAATAGGCTGTTAATGTTAATTGGGGGGATGAAATAAAAGGGAAAAGACACACAAGTGGAGAAGCATCCCAAAGTGGGACAGCATAAAATATTAGCAGGGAGCCTGAATGACTCAGTTCCTATATTGATTTTTATTGAAATGTATAAAATCCTGAGGAAACTTGATAGAGTGGTTGCTGAAAGGATATATCCTCTTGTGGGAAAGACCAGAACACGAGGAGATAATTTCTAACTAAGTGATTTCCCATTTAATTCAGAGACAAGAACAACATTTTTCTGAGGGTTATGACTCTATAGAACTTACTTTTCTAGAGAGTGGAAGAAACAGGGTCATTGAATATTTTTAAGACTGAGGTAGCTAGATTCTTGACTAACAAGGAAAAGGGTCGTATTGATTGGCAGAGCATTCAATATTTCTGTTCCTGGTCGATATATTCGTATGTACATTTGTGTAATTAAATGTGTATATTTAGATTCTTCACACACATGGTGCCAGATATAGTAACCGCTTCTCATTTGATACTAGCAGAACTCACCATGCTGCAAATGTCAATTCCTCTGTCATAGAACAGCACTAGTGCAGAGCGCTCTAATCATACATTGTGTTTTTGTTTTTGTTCTCACATTCTTCTTTCCAATTCTGTTAATTCTCTGTGTGCTTTAACCCTTTCAGTGCCCCTCATGTCCTCAGCAGTTCATGCAGAAGAAAGACTTACAAATTCACATGATCAAATCCCATGGGGCCCCAAAACCATACCCGGTGAGTAACTAAACCAAGTCATCTCATAGTATTTCTGTTTTTTTGGCAGTATCTAAAAACACTGTGTACACTGATCCAGTGACAATTCTGTAGCCAAACCTGAAACAGCTATATCCCAAAGATACGAATGAGATGAATGATTAGTTGGGGAGAGAGGAAGCAAAGAACAAAAAGTAGGAAGAGGAAGGAGTAAGATAACACAGTGGATCAGGATGGAAAGCCAGTTGGATTGGAGAGGGAGGGAGTGGGAAGCATTTTTAAAAAAATAGGTTCCACTCTGTATGGAGCTCAGAGCTGCGCTAAACATTGGATCTATGACGGTTCTTTAGATCTTACATTTTGGTGTTAGCTGTCGCATCTGAGGAAGGCAGTTTGTGGAGGCAAGGCCAGCAATTATTGACCACTCCAAATTGCTTTTGGGAAGGAGACTATTAGTGTTAATGTGGGAGATGAAATAATAGGGAAAAGACACAAGTGGAGGAGCATCCCAAAGAGGAACAGCATAAAATATATTAGCAGAGAGCCTAAATGGTATGTACTGCCAGGTCTTCTAAATGCACCACTGCAGTCCTGTGGTGTAGATAACTCCCAAGTGTTGTTTGGTAAGAAGTTCCAGGATTTTGATGCATTGAGAATAAAGAAACAGCCGACGTATCTCCAGTTCAAGACGTTGTTGACTTTAAAGGAAAATTGCCATTGGTGGAGTTCTATGGAACTGTTGTCCTCCTCCTTCTAGATGATGGAGGTCACAGATTTGAAAGATACTGTTGAAGGAACCTTGGTGAATTACTATAGGACAACTTGTGGGCTAGGTAGCATACTGCAGCCACAATGTGGTGCATGTTTAAATAGGCTGTTAATGTTAATTGGGGGGATGAAATAAAAGGGAAAAGACACACAAGTGGAGAAGCATCCCAAAGTGGGACAGCATAAAATATTAGCAGGGAGCCTGAATGACTCAGTTCCTATATGTACTGCCAGACACAGTACCAAGAGTTATCTTGGTCTGACGTCAAGATTGTAAATCTCTGCCAAGGACCGTGACAGAAATGGTAGAATCAGACATGATGCCCTAAACTAAGGAGCCTGGTCACTATCTGAATCCTACTAGATACATTAGATACTTCTGCTGCACATGAACCTTGGCTGTGAGAGTCAAACTGGTGTCCTCTGTATAAATGGCCACAGAGAATGTCCACTCATCCTGAGGTTCTGCACAGCTGCTTATTGTTTGTGAAACTATAATCCCAAGTGACTCACTGCCTGCCGTGAAGGATGCCCGGCAAAAATACTATTAGAAAACAATTAATGCGTAGCATGTCCCTCTTTCACAGTGTCCCACTTGTTCCAAATGTTTCCTCACCCGCAATGACCTTCATCTGCACGAATTGTCCAAACACCAGAGGGAGAAGCTTTTTGTGTGTGAAGAATGTGGTCACAGAGCTTCCACTCGTCATGGTCTGCAGATGCATATAAAATCCAAGCACAGGTACACTGAGTAAACATTATCCTATGTATATCGAGGCAATAACAAAAAGGGACAGTGAACTTAGGTTGGGTTAGCACAGACCCTTTGTTTTGGCAGCAATTAAAAATGGAAAGGGTGGAAATCGAATATTGAAATCTACATTTGTCCAAAATCAATAATGTACCTTTGCCATAGATCCAATCCTAACTGTAGGTCCAAGTGTCACCCAGAATAAACTGCCAGAACAAATTACTTAATTAATTAAGGATCATTTGAGTAAAAGGGTTATTGTGACTCAAGTGGCAACTGCAAAGATGATACAGACATTCTAGATGGTTCTGGAGAAATATCAGGATTGAACTAGTTATGAATAAATTGTGATATTGAAGAGCTCAATGACTAAGTGGCCTTTTCCCATTGCGAGCTTTTTATACCGAGTTGAAGTTAATGTTCATCAAACAGGCTTAAACAAGTTGAATGCATTGAAATGTATTTTTAAATTAAAAGATGCACTAGTGGACATCTAATATTTGAACTTGCTGCTTTGTTCATTAATTCATCCCTGGGAACCGTTCTCATGAATTCTTTCTGCATCCCCTCCAATGCCTTCACATCCTTCTTAAAGTGCGGCCTCCTGAACTGGATGCAAGACTCTAGCTGAGACCAAAATCATGTCTTATACAGATTCAACGTAACTTCCTTTTGTACCTATTAATAAAGTCCAGGATATTATATACTTTATTAATTGCTTATTAAATACTTTTATTAAATTGCTTATTTATATACTTTAATAATTTATTAATTATCAACTATCCTGCTACTTTTAATGATTTGTGCACATACACATGCTTCTGCTTCTGCTCCTGCACCCCTTTAGAGTTGCATTCTTTATTTTGTATTGTCTCTCTGGTCATTCCTACCAAAAAGAATCATTTCAAATTTCTCCAGTTTAAACTTGTTTACACCTTTTTGAAATTTTACACAATCCTTCTCATAGTTTATAGTGTTTCCAAGTTTTATGTCATTGTGCCCTGAAGATGAAGTAGCCAGACAATAGCCTGTCACTGTTACACATACAGACTGCAAAAAACTGCAGTCTATGCTGCTGCACCCATATTGCCTGTCTGCATATCATGTGACAAACTAACAGACAAGGAGCAATAAACACAAAAACTCAGTGGTTAGAAAGTGCAGACAATATCTGAGCTCCTTGCTTTGATATTTTTGATGGGAAATTGCTTCCTTTTTGGGGCATGTTATTTGGGAAGTTTCAGCTCCTGTCTGGTGGGTGATGATGGAGGTGAGTGTTTAGGACAGTAAATCACTGAAACGTGACATTGCAATACTAAATTCTGACAACATAATTAACATAGTTAACAACATAATTGCCAGAAGATAGTTAAAATTTTAACTAAGTTTAAAAAAAACTTACTACATAAAAATTTGTAACATGTCTTCACAACAACTGCCTAAAGAATCAGATGGGAGAAGCTGAAAAATCTCTTTACGTGAAAATTTGTTCTAATCTGGAATGCGCAATCTGAAAGGGAGGTGGAAGCAGAGTCAGTAACAGATTTTAACAGGAGACTGATATAGTCCTATAAAGTTAAAATTTGCACAATGCTAGGAAAAGAATCAGAGTTTGGGATTGGTTGTTCACAGAGCTGGCACAGACGTGATGGGTCCAATGGCTGTTTGATTCTCAAAATTGTTAGGGGTAGAACTGAATTGTTAGGGGTAGCTCCTTCCTTTCATTTTCCCAAATATAGGATTATTACCCTCTTTTTTTCCTGATTCTGTGTCCTTCCCAGGGCTTTTGTACAGCTTACATATATCTGAATATTTACTGCCTAAATGGATATTAGGAGTAGGTATTGGGAAATGGACAAATGACATCAGTCCAGGGCTTTACTTAAATAAGGCATCTCTCCAGTAATAACCTTGTGGTACCTATGTATATTACCCTGTTATTTGGCACAGTATTGATCAATTCTGTTTGAAAAAGTACTTACATTTCTGGAGTGCCTTTATGAGCTCAGGATATCCCAGAGTGCCTAATGACCAATTAAGTTCTTTTTTGAAATGTTGTAAGGAAACACAGCAGGAAGTCTGTGCACAGTGAGCTCCTATATACAGTAATGTGACAATGATCAGATCATCTACTTTAGTGATTTTGGTTCAGATTGGAGAGAGAATGTGGGGAGAGGAAAGGAATGATGTTCACTTTGTTTTTACACCTTGCCATTATAGGAATGAGCGGCCGTACATTTGTGAATTCTGCAACCGCGGGTTCACTCAGAAAGGAAACTTGAATGTCCATCGACGGACCCATACTGGCGAGAAACCATTTCAATGCCATTTATGTGGGAAAACTTTCAGGATCCAAGGTGAGCACTTGCCTCCAGGGGCCTTGGGCTTCGCTCAGATTTGCACTCGCCTCTTGTTTCTCAAGTGTTAATAGCTTGTAACAGAGGAACCTCCACAAGATGCTTTCTGCTGTTGCAGAGTCGGCAAATTCATCACCTGGTTCTCAGTCATTGCCAGCCTGATGATGAGTTGCCTTGTCTCTTAGCACAACATTGGAGGGGGCAAAGGGGAAGGTTCTGCAGCTGACTAATATTCCTGTCATGGAAGGAAGAACATCAGCCAGCCACCATTAGCAAGTGACCCACTATTAATGTAGACAATGCTGGACTATGATGTCTTCCACAGCTGATTGAAAGGGTGCAGAGAAGATTTACAAGGATGTTGCCTGGATTGGGAGGCATGCCTTATGAAGACAGGTTGAGGGAGCTGGGACTGTTCTCCCTGGAGAGACGAAGGTTGAGAGGCGACCTGATAGAGGTTTACAAGATGTTGAGAGGAATAGATAGGGTGGACTCTCAGAGACTATTTCCCAGGGCTGAAATGGTCGCGACGAGAGGGCACAGATTTAAGGTGCAGGGAAGCAAGTACAGAGGGGATGCTAGGGGAAAGTTTTTCACTCAGAGGGTGGTGAGTGAATGGAATCGGCTGCCGTCGGTGGTGGTCGAGGCGAACTCGCTGGGGTCTTTTAAAAGACTTCTGGATGAGTATATGGGATCCAATGGGATTGGGGGTTATAAATAGGTCTATGGCTGGGTAGGTTTTGATGTGTTCGGCACAACTTGTGGGCCGAAGGGCCTGTTTGTGCTGTAGTGTTCTATGTTCTATGTTCTATTAGTAAAAGAGACCATGAAGCTGACACATTGTCATTTAAAAACTCAACTACTTCACAAATCTTCTTTAGCCAAGATAGCAAGTTGTCCTCGTCCAGTTTGACTCCAGTCTCGCACCAATGTTTGTGACTCCATTCTCTGAAGTGGCTCAAACTGCATTTCAAAAAGAAGCTCCATCACTATCTTCTCTGGGCAACCTGCAATGGGAAATAAATACCAGTCTTGCCCACATCCCAGCAATGGATACAAAAATAAATCAACAGCTGAATCATGTTACAGCAGGACTCGAGGGGGAATCTACTGGTCTTGTCAAGTGGTTGCCAGAAAACCTTTATTTGAAGGGTTTTGATTTGATTAGTCCATGTGAAATAGGAAACACTCAGCTAAAACATGGTGGGGGTAGACTCAGCAGCAAGTGGGTGAAGCCTGAAATAAAATGACTTTACTAAAATCTTCAACATAATATCTTAATTTTTTTCACCAGCGAGCCTGGACAAACACAACAGGACTCACACAGGTGAGCGGCCATTCAGTTGTCAGATCTGTAGCCAGACATTTACAGAGAGGGGACCCCTTCATCGTCACATGGCCAGCAAGCACCAGGAAGGACGGCCACACTACTGCAACATCTGTGGCAAGACCTTTAAAGGTAACAGTCGCATGTTACGACATTGTTTCTTTCTCCAGTCTTTCCTCAAAAACAGAAAATGCTGAAAAATCTCAGCAGGCCTGACAGCATCTGTGGATAGAGAATAGAGAAACACTGGCTGAGATTTACCAGCATCTGCTGTATTTTGCCTTTCCTAATGAGCTCCTAGTCTTGCTCTAATCACTTTCTGCTCAACAGGAGTCTTGGACAAGGACTGTTTGGTATTAACACCATCACATTCAGTTTGGATGATCAGTTGTTTTTCTGCTTTTCTTAACCACACTCCTTTAACAGAATTCCTTTTCTTTACTAAATCTACTGAAACTATTCTCTTCAGAGTGTCAATCTTTGGTACACTGCACAGTTTATCAAGTGCCAGTGACCATTGGGTTAGAAATGGAAAAGGAAGGGGAGAGAGCAGTTGCAAGGTCAGAGTTCCTGGTTGCAGTCCATTGATTCTTGCTGGAAGCTGCTGTTTTAGTTATTTATGTAGATCAGTCATGAAGCTTCCTGCAGCCACTCTGAACACTCTCTCACTCGGGTTCACAAGTCCAAGAATGGCCAAAGTGCAGGAGGGTACCTGGCACCTGTGGAACCCTGCCCAAGCCAAAGTCACCTTCTTCAGTGAAGGAGGGGAGAAAGTTTGGGGAATGGGGAAGAAAGAAACACATTGTGTCAGTGTTTCTCAATTTAATTAATAAACATCTTGCTCCTTCGTTTCAGCCATTGATCAATTACGTGTTCATGTGGGGAGACACAAAGGGATGAGGAAGTTTGAGTGCAGTGAATGTGGTTATAAATTTACTCGACAGGTGAGATTCTTGCTGCTGGATTTTTATGTTGCTTTTGTAAAATATGCTTCATAAACCTGCTTGATTCTCCCAATTTTGAAATGAGCTGAGGAGCTGCTCAGATAATGAGGGAAGGAGTTGGGTATTGTGAGAGAACAACCAATAACAGTAGCAAATTCATTTAAGACAAATCTACTTAAGTAACTGAGGGAGAAAGCAATAGGATATACTGAGAGTGTGGTTCCAGTGTAACATGAACAACAGCAAAGACCAATTGAGCAAAATGGCTTTTTGCTGTTCTGTCGCTTCAATGAAATTAGCCCATGTTAGATCACAAGACCTAATTAGACCACTTCCCAAGTAACTGAGCACCTAACTTGATGCCAGCTCAAAGGAATGTCAAAGGATAATTTCTTATCTGAAATTATAAATAAAGAATACAAGAATTATAAGGGAGTAGATATGTATGTACGAAATAGGAGCAGAAGTTGGCCGTTTGATAAGATCATAGCTGATCTGTTTCTGTTTGAAGTTCTATATTCACATCTCCTCCCAATAACCTTACCTAAGAAGAATATATCTATCTTTGCCTTAAAAATATTCAGCGACCCCCATCTCTTCCACCTTCTGAGGTAGAGTTCCAAATTCGCACAATCCTCAGAAAAGAATTCTTCTCAACTCTGTCTTAAAAGGGTGATCCCTAATTTTAAAACAGTGTCCCCCACTTCTGGACCCACCCACAGAGGAAACAGCTTTTCAATGTCCATCTTGTCATGACCATTGAAGATCTTGTATGCTTCAATTAAATCACCCCTCAGTCTTCTAAATTCCAATTGGAACCAGCCCAACTTGTCCAATCTATCTTTGTAAGACAATCCGCTCATTCCAAGTTTCAATTTAGTAAACTGGAGGCATGTTGGAGAAACCAGAGCTGTTTTAGGAAATTTTCTTCATCTGAACTCTTCTGGTTTTAAGTCCTGGTTTCTTCGTAGAGAAATGGAGAAAACCAAAGCCATCGCCTTCAATCCCTGACACACACTTTTCATAGCTTTTAGATTCCATCTGTTCCAGCCCTTTGCCTCTGGCTCAATCAGACAGTTCACAATCGTGTATTGTAAAACGTCATGGTTTTCCTATTGCTCCCTAACTCTAATACTCCCCAACATTACTGCATTTTCTCATTCTGATTTCCTTTGTCTCATTCTTGGCAATTGTTTCAGCCTGAAGCTGAGGAATTCCTTCTCTAAATTTCTCCACTTTTCTCTCTTTAAGATGCTTCTTAAAGCTGACCACTTTGAACAAGCTTTAGGTCAGCAACCTAATCTTTCCTTTTTTAATTCATTTGTGGGACTCGAGCGTCGCGGCTGGCCAGCATATATTGCCCATCCCTATTTGCCCTTGAACTGAATGGCTAATTGTCATTTAAATGGGCAGTTGAGAATCAATCACATTGCTGTGCATCTGGAGTCACATGTAGGTCAGACCTGGTAAGGGATGGCAGATTCCTTTCCCTAAAGTATATTTGTGAACCAGATAGGTTTTTCTGACAATTGACAATGGTTTTATGATTATCAGTAGATTATTAATTCCGGACTCTTTTTTAGTTACATTCAAATTCCACCATTTGATATGGTGAAATTTGAACTCTGGTCCCCCGAACAATAGCTGAGTTTCAGGATTAATAGTCTAGCAATAATACTATTAAGCGATCGCCTCCATCTTTTGTCTCCATGTTCATCTTTGTTTGATAATGTATTTAAAGGCACTAAAAAAAAAGCAAGTTTCTGTTGGTACCTTGCTGAGCTCTCTGATTTTCTTCAATACAGGCTCACCTGAGGCGACACATGGAGATTCATGGGCGAGTTGAAAACTACAGTCCCCGTCAGCGAAAGCTCCGCAACCTGGTTATCACAGAGGAAAAGGAAAGAGATGCAGAGGCAGACACAGACACAGTGCCACACATGGCTGGCCTACCTGAACAGGCCCAATCCACTGTGGCCACAAATGAACTGACCAATCAAAACACTGAAACACCAGAACCTTCAGCTCATAGCTTTACAGATATTGGGAACTATCAATCTGAACTGTCAGTGGGTATGACAGATATGTATGTTGAAGAGGTAACCATAGTTAAGATATGAAAAAGCCAATTGCCTTACCATGTGGAGTGGATGTGGGTGTCTCTTAAACAAATAACTGACTCTTACTTTGTAAAATATGTAAAATAAAATGGACTTTTTAAATGTTCGCTGATCAACACAATTGTCTCTATTTCTAACAGCTTGCTTGTTGGCAGTGTCACCCTGTCAATCCCCCACCCCATGACTTGGTTATTTACCCCAGCTCTGTCAGTGTATTGCAGAGGGCATGCACTTCTAACCACTCTTCATATGGGACATTAACCCTGACATGCAGAGATTTTGAAGACTCCCTGTCATTATTTGAAAAGTACAGGCATTCTCACAGATCCTAACCAACATCCCTTCCCCAACCAACACTCTAATAGAGCAATAGTCTTCCACCATGTTATGGAATGTTGTGTGAAAAGAACAAATTACACTTTTAAAAAGTGCTTTTCACATCCTCAGCATGTTGCAAAGTTCTTCTCCAGCCAATTAAATTATTTCACTACACCAGTGATGTACTGTAAAACTATCAGCAGTGTGATATCCCCACAAGGTCCATGGGGATTTACTCATTGAACCCCATAATCAATGAGGGTCCTGCCAAGCTGGAATGTATTACCTGAACCTTTTATAAGGCATGACTGGGACTAAGACTGCTGAACTCAGAATCCCTACTGGGCTGAATGGTCTTCCTCAGCACTTCGAGTCTCTGACAATAATTGCACTGACAATAATCCCACATGCCCCATCCCTGTAACCCTACATATTTACCTTACTAACCCCCCTGACACTAAGACACAATTTAGCATTGCCAATCAACCCAACCTGCACACCATTGGACTGTGGGAGGAAACAGGAGCAGCTGGAGGAAACCCATGCATACATGAGAAGAATGTGCAAACTCCCCAAGATCAGAATTGAAACCAGATTCCCTGGTGCTATGAGGGAGCAGTGCTAATTACTGAGTCACACAGGCAGGGACTTGAGTCTGTACACCACTAATGGTTTATTTTGCATTCTGCAATATACTATATTCTTTCCTGAGTCATTACACTGGGTGAAGCTGGGTGACAGATGAACAGGCTGCAACTCAGACGACTGAATACACATGATATGGGCCATCTCCAGGACAAAAGGGACTTTCTGGTCAAACTGACTTGTTTACCAGACAGAGACATTGTAACCCCTTATTTAGAAGGAAGGGAGATGTGTGTCTTATGTGGCTCCAACACCTACAAACATGGCAATTAGGGACACATCCAGAGATTGATGTGGCAGCACCCAATTGCCAATCAGGACTTGATCATCCTGATTGATAATGGCCATTTGGGGATAGTATCACCCAAATTGCAGTGTGATACTAACCATATAAATCTTTTTGTTTCATAGGTGGGTGTTGCAGGTCCAGCTAGTATTTGTTGTCCACCAATAGTTGCCCTTGAAAAAGTGATGAGCTGCTTTCTTGATTTGCTACAGTCCAAGTGTTGTCAGAGAAGGAATTCCTAGATTTTGTTTTAGTGGCAGTGAAAGGACGGTGATAAATTTTCAAGTTTGGGTGATGAGTGTATGTGGCTTGGATAGAAACTTGCAGCTGGTGGTGTTCATACATGTGCTGCCTGTGTGCTAGGTGACATTATGGATTTGGGAGGAATTGGTAGTAGAAGCTGGGTGAGTTGCTGCAGTGCCTCTTGTATATAGTGTACACTGGTGGTAGGAGTGCATGCTTAAAAGTTTATTAATTAGTGTCACAAACAGGCTTACATGAACACTGCAAAGAAGTTATTGTGAAAGTCCCCTAGCCGCTACCTATTTGGGTACACAGAGGGAGAATTTAGTGTGGCCAATGCACCTAACCAGCACATTTTTCGGACGAAACTAGAGCACCTGAAGGAAACCCAAGCTGACATTGGAACATGGTGCAGACTCCACAGAGACAGTGACCCAAGCTGGGAATCAACCCTTTGCCCCTGGCAAGCAGTGCTAACCACTGTGCCATGCTGCTTAAAGTGATGGATGAAGAAGACGAAGCCTATACGTGTCATACGTTTGTCACTTTTGGCTGAAGGTGACTGCAAATGCTTTAGCATTGTCTTTTACACTGTGGTGCTGGAGTTGCTCCATCATTAGAAATTTTTGTGGAGCCTCCTCCACCTTTAGTTAATTGTCCAATGCAAGACTTGCAGAGCTTTTATCCATCAGTTGAGGCATCCATTGAACTTGGCTATTGCATGATGTGCAAGTCAGCCTGTTATGTATCTTCACTAGGTTGTCATCTCATTTTTAGATATGCCTGCCTGCTAGCCATTACTCTTGGCATGCTGTCTTGCACATTTCATCAGGATTGACCTTGTTCCAGTCTTAAATTTGTATTTGGTGACGGGATATTCCAGTTTCTTGTGACTTTCATTTTGTAATTGGCAGTCAGACCTTCAACTTCCTGGGTACCACACTGTATAAACTTCCCTCTCTAAACTTCTCTACCAAACTTTTGGTTAATCCTAATCTCTCTCCTCCAATTTGCATCATTTGTCTCTTTAGAGCCTCACAGTGTCAGCATGAAAAACATACAGGTTATCTTAACTGGGTGACAGCTTGAGATGCAGCAGCTTTCTCACTGAATGAGAATGGCTTAACCATGCTGACGTTGTAGGTATTACTACTGGCTAGTGATTGCCTGTCTGACATACAAAACAGTGATCCAGAAACACTCAGTAGATGCTGGTGAGTGGTGGGTGGTGGGGAAGAGAGAGAATATAGAGTGGTCTCAGGTTGATTACAAACAGAACATGAATATCACTGGCAGTGAATTAAACATCAAAAACAAAATACAGTAGATCATGGAAAATAGAAACCAGATTAAAATCCTGGATGTATATGCAACAGAAACATTAAGTTTATAATTTGGGATTTATGTGCAAGGCTTTAGGAATTTGTCTTGTTGACATTAATTGATAAAAATTCTAGATTGTCTTTGTGAAGGGTTGTGTTTAAAGGGAAGCCGTGTCCTGACGTCCAAATGGATCACCTAAAATGGCAATTTGTAAAGTACTCTGGCAGAATTGAGCAAGAACTAAAACAGCCTGCTGCCTAAAAGACAGATGAACAGGCTGCAACTCAGACGACTGAATACACATGATATGGGCCATCTCCAGGACAAAAGGGACTTTCTGGTCAAACTGACTTGTTTACCAGACAGAGACATTGTAACCCCTTATTTAGAAGGAAGAGAGATGTGTGTCCTATGTGGCTCCAACACCTACAAACATGGCAATTAGGGACACATCCAGAGATTGATGTGGCAGCACCCAATTGCCAATCAGGACTTGATCATCCTGATTGATAATGGCCAAAAGGGGTGCAAAACCCAATGGGGTATAAAGGGTGCTACGCAAACAAGAACTTCTCTCTCTCTTTCTCCACAAACAAGCTACAAGTGACTGTTCGCCAGCAACTACCAGCACAAGGACAGTCACCACACTGAAGAAAGACCAGAGCCAAAATGCCAGATCAGACTACGCAGAAGACTACCGAGACCAGCACACAGATAAAGGCCAATATCTGCTTGGGTAGTTGCCAGTCAAGGTCTAGTATTAGACTTGAACTTTAGTACTTTTTGCAAGATAACATTGGTTGGGTGAGTGATTAATGATAGTGTGTTTTAAATAAATATTGGTTTTACTAACAAGAAGTACACTTGCAATCCTTTGTCCATTGTATAAGGATTAAAACAGACTGTGCAGCAGGCACAGCACCCATATGGTCTGATCTGAATAACTATTAAATGTATAAACAGGAAGAAATTGCAAAAAAAGAAAAACACTTTCTACATTTTTCCTCAGTTCTGTAGAGAACATTTAACCTCTATTGCCTCAATCAAAATTTCACTTTTCATATTTGAGTCTACAAGATGACAGACATTCGGCCCAAGCTGTTCTGGTCCTGAATGCCTTCTCAGAGGACCAGGTATCTCAGCTGATGTTCTTTCCTGTGATGCTGAAAACTGTTAAAATCCCAGAGGACCATAGGCTCTTTCTCCCTTTTTTGAGAGAGATCTGACTGATACTGATTTAACCCGAAAGCAAGCAGGCCTTCATGGTTCACCTCAGCTGGTACACGAATTGATTTTGCTCTGCATCATGAGCCAATCCAATCAACTGAACTCTCTAGTCAATGAAGACCAAGATAAGCAACATTCTTCCCAAACAACAACAAAAAAATGGACATTTGTGTGTCTACTTGCAGTGAGTGTGAGGGAATACTCTCCACTTGCTTGGATGAGTGCAGCTCCAACAAGCTTGACACCACCCAGGACAAAGCAAAGCAGTCTGCTTGATTATTGCCTGTTCCACATTCAATCCCTTCACCATGGTGCAGTGGTCCATGTGTGCCATCTACAAGATGCACTGCAGGAACTCACCAAGGTTCCTTAGACAGCACCTTACGAACCCATGAGCACTACTGAATTTAGAAAGACAAGGGCAGTAGATACCTGGAACATCCCCACCTCTCTCCCAAGTCACTCATCACCTTCACTTAGAAATATATCTCCATTCCTGCACTGTTGTTGGGTCAAAATCCTGGAATTCTCTCCCTAACAGCACTATGGGTAAACTGACCCCACCAGGGATTGCAGTGATCAAAAACATAGTTCACCACTTCCAAGGGCAACTAGATAGGAGTAATAAATGATCTAGTCAGCATCCCCCATGTCCCATAAATGAATAAAAAAAGTGGGATCTTGCTTTGTGCTAAATGGCTGCTGCATTTGACAACCTTAAAGTCACCACACTGGAGGAGAAAGAGCTAATAGAAGGCAGTCTATCAATGCAAATGTTTAACTTGATGGGAATAGTTCTGGGACTCTTCATGTTTGCTTCACATTCATAGTCAGACAAAAAGGAATTAAAAAAAGAGAGACTCTATCTCAAGTCAGCATTAAATTGTGACTTTAAAACAAAATCAAGTTGAATCCTTAAGAGTAAACACATTTTATTTTAGTGGAATTAGTGTTGTACAAATTCTCAATGTAAACTACAAGTGTTTGTGTACAATAACCCACAACACTTAAAATAAAAAGACACACGCTAAAACTTGAGATAAAAACCAGGAAGTATTTGAAATTCATAGAATCTGAAAGAGAAAACCACTTGCCCCAGCTTGGAAGGTAAATGCATCAACTTTCTACTTCAAGTTTCTTTTCTAGATTCAAGAGTTCAAAGTCTGATCCAGGTCAGTAAAAGAAAATGAACACCCCTCCTCCAATAAATAAAGGTTTGTCAAAATCAAGTTGACCTTTACAGATCAACAAAGTCACTGGTTCCATCTTTGGCCTAGACTAACCTCAACTTGGGCACCGAGTGTGTGTTGGAATTAGCATCAATGCCCAAACTAAAGAGGAGGGAGAAATTAAAAGAAAGCAAGGTCTCCTGCTCCCACCTTGTATTTACCGGGCAAGCACAGCATCAGCCCTGGCTCGGATCAAATAACCTGCCAACACTCAAATGAGGAATGGTCGAGTTGCATGAGGGAGGCAATCACTGCTTCAATCTGTACAGCTGAGAGAGGCAATATCTTCAGGACAGAAAAAGGGTGAAGAGATTAAAAAAAAAAGCATATTTTAACATTTTCTGAACAAAATGTTTCAAACAATTGGACTTCAAATATTATCAGCAGCAAATAATTACACCATTTATTTCACGTTCTATTCAAGTTACCTCAAAACAGAAACTGGGAACATTTACTTCTAGATTCCAAAAGAACTACAAATGGAGAACCATGTCTTTCTATTTCGTAGCATATTCTGAATTAGTGATTCTGGAATATTTAATTGCACTATTTCTACTGCTCTATAAATAGAAATATATATATATATATATATATAAAAAACTAAATATATACCCCATCCTCTTTGTCTACTCAAGTATTGGAGAAGGTAAATGAGCTATTCAGGAATAAGCTTTTAGCTAGCTGGCGGTGTTACACAGAGGAACTTTCCCCAGTAGATTCTGTCCTTTCAAATTAGAGTTCTTTTTCAACACCAGGGTGAAATACTATGGATAACAAGCCGGCTACTGCCGGTGGGGTTGGCGACAGGGCAGCAATTTGAGGTGAGTTAAATGATACCCCACAGAATTAAAGTGCACCAGTACTAAATCGCCACTTCCCAAAGCCACGAGACTCCAATTTACATTTTACAAGTTATTCTCCATTGCACAACTTGGGCGTTGGGAGATTTTAATCGGATTAGATCCAGCCTTTAACAAACCGCAACAGTCAGTATCTTCACAGGGCTGTTGGCAAATTGTTTGGAGCTAGTCTCTGCCAATCCTTCTACGGACTGAACAGATCTTCCAACTAGAATTCGTTTCACATCACCTTTGTGTAAACATTAAACACTGTTTTATATTATGTGTCTTCATTAAAAGCCAGGAAACAGCACAGCGTGTTCACCTGGTTCTTCATTCTACTTTAACACACTCATAGAAAATGCAAAAAAACGTTAAAAATATAGCGGACTTCATGGGGCTGGAACAAAATACAAAGCTCAAAATCGTTGTGCACTAAATCAAGATTATATCTGCCTGTACAGACACAGCATCACGATCATGGACTACTTAAAGAGCTAGGTGTTCCGCTGTCCTGTCCTCCCCAATATTCTTCCCTCAATCTATCAGTAACACCATATTAACTGTGTTGATGTTCATGTTCTTGCTGAGCACAGAATGGTTGCCTCATTATCTTACATCGTTGCACTTCAGAAGTAAATTAATAGCAAGTGAAGCATTTTCGCAATGCTATCAGGCGCTATACAAAGGCAAGTCTTTCTTTCTTAATCAATGCTTTGTAACAGGCGTGCGTCCAAGGGAGAAGAAAAAGCTGTCACATCTTCTCACCTAGCAGAGTCGATCAACACATACAGTGAAACTTGCCAGATTAAACACAGCCGGCAGCCAATGGCAACGGGCAGAGCTCTGTCAATATCAGCAATTTTAGTCAAAACCCAATCCAATGGGAGCAATGACTGTTTATAATGAGGACAACATTTTAAAATGATAACTGGAAAAAGCCATTGCTGACATGTGCCAGCTCACAATTAGATAGCGTGAAATGTGTTAGAAACCCAGCTGGTTTTTGGTGAGAATCAGAGCAGGTTTCACTGTATAGGTTTCAGTCTTTACACCAATCTGCTCAGTGCTATAGACGGAGGTTCTCGTTATTAAGGTGTCTTCGATATCGAGCTAGATTCAGGACATTTATTTCATTGTTATGATTGTCGTTCATGGTTCCTTCGAAGGTAGCCGGGGCAGTCGGCATGAATTGCCGGAAGATGCTGACAGTCCCGTGCCAAAAGGTGGGTTGTGGGAGTCGCCCCACAATGCTCCAGGTGCCAGTCTGTAAATCATAGCTTTCGATTACATCGGATAATTCAAATGTGTTATCATAGCCACCAGAAACAATCAGCTTTCCACCCAGGGCAGCCACACTGCCTCCAACATGGACCTGTGGTTCAGAAAAAAAAAATTAGTGCAAGGAAGTATCCTACACACCAAAAGATGAGGAGGACAGGGATATGACATCAAAACTTCCCACCCTTTTAGCACTCAGTTTTTAAAATTCTCATCATCATTTTCAAATCCCTCCCAACCTCTGCAAAATCCCAGCACTTTCCTCTACTTCATCCCCACTATCCCCTTCCAATTCTTCCCACTCCACTCAGCTCCCACTATGTTCTGGGACTCAGGGCTTGCGAATTTACTCCAGAACTAACGCAAATGCTCCTCTCATTTTTACACACAAAATACATTGTCAAACATTCTTCACTGCACCATCCAGGCACCGTCTTGCACCCCCACTCCATCCCACCCATTTCCACCCACTGCCCTTGGTACCTGATTCATAGATGGGATTTTGTCCCATTCGTTCTTGGTTGGGTTATACACATCGACCTCCGAAGAATCATCCCTGTGGAGAGAAAAAGAGACTGGGTTTTAACAATCAGCCCAGATACCATCGGTGTGTAACTAGAGGCACCATACCTTGACAGGACATGCTTTTACAAACATACAAAATAGGAGCAGGAGGCCATTCAGCCATTTGAGCCTGCTCCCCATTCAATAAGGCCATGGTTGATTTGTGTTGAGTTCCCTACTCCCATCCATCCCTGAGAACCTTTGATTCCCTTGCCAAGTAAGAATCCATCTCTGCCATAAATATTCAGTCATGTCCGTCTCCACCACATTCTGAAACAGAATTCCAAATTCAGCCTCTCCTCAAAAAAAAACTCTTCAATACAATCCATTTTGTAAGCCTTACTGGTATTTTGTCCCAAGCCTGGGGGAAAATGGCTTGCAATTATATAGAGTCTTTCACAACCAGTGGAGCCATTTTGAAATTATCATATTTTTAAAATGACTGATGTTGGGAATTAAAGCAGCTACTTTGTACAGAGCCAGTTCCCACAAACAGCAATGAGATAATTGATCAGGCAAACCATTTCAGTGATGTTATCAAGGCATCATCAAAAAAACACATCTGATTCTGTGGCAGTAAGACTAAAATCCTAGTCGCAATTTGATAAAAATATTCACACCCAAGATAAGCATAATGTATATTATATAATAAAATACTAGGATCCGAGGGCACAGCCTCAGAGTAAAGGGACGACCCTTTAGAACCATGAGGAGGAATTTCTTCAGCCAGAGGGGAGTGAATTTGTAGAATTCATTGCCTCAGAAATGCTGTGGAGGCCAGATCATTGAGTGTATTTAAGGCAGAGATAGATAGATTCTTTATCAATTTGGGGATCAAGGGTTATGGGAGAAAGGGGTTGAGAAACTTATCAGCCATGATTGAATGGTGGAGCAGACTCGATGGGCAAAGTGGCCTAATTAAACCTTATGTTTAATCTTCACTGAATCTGAGACCATAAGTAAAAATTAAAAAAAAAAACGATCAAAACAGTAGACAAAAGTTTCTGGGAGTTGATGAAATCAGTGAAATGGTAATTTTGAAATAGTTTAAATAACTTGTACCCCTTCACTTAAAAGCCCGTTTCCCCTTCAGCTTCTTCAGTGTGGTTCTAGCTTAATCAATCCTGCCCGAGGTGGTGTTAATGATGCTGCAATTCTTCTTGATATCCCTATTTTGGAAGGGGTGGGTGGTGGAAAACACAAGATTCCAATCCCTGAGACATCTATCTCCGACTTGGCTGTATAGCCCTCGCTGCATTATCCAATAGCCCATTAGTGCTTAGGCTCACATGCAGTCAGTGGATACTGGAGAATGAGGTACCAGCACTTGTGGAACCGAAACCAAACAAGGAATCATCACCTTTGGAAAACTGGCAAGGAAAATACAGTTGATATGAATCGGAATGTATGCAGTAAACAACATGATTAGATAACAGTTGTTGCTGACGTCTGAAAGCAAACTCCCCTGTCCCGATGTAATTTGGGTCCACTTGTTTACTCAGTCACTCAGTGTCTGACAGCAGCAGATGGCATGGCAGCTCCTTCTACTGCGCCAGACAGGAGGGGGAGACAAGAAGTTTGTTTGTTATAATCAGGAACACACTGCCTGAAAAAGCAGTGGAAGCAGATTTAATAGTAAACATTCCAAAAGGGGAGTTGGCCAAATATTTAAAAAGGAATAATGTGCAGAGCTGTGGGACTAATTGGATAAACTCTTTCAAAGTGACAGCTTAAGAAATGATGAGCTGAACAGACTCCTTCTGTGCTGCCTAATTCCAACTGTTAGACATTAAAAAGAAATGGATAACTGCAGGTGGGTTGGAGTTGATCCACGGCCATTTGGCAAAAAGTCCAGCAAACATCAAGACATGCTAACTGCACACAACCCAGTCTGATGAACGGTTATGAGAATAGGGCCAGGGAGGGAATGGTGGTCAGTGCAGACTCGATGGGCTGAATGGCCTCTTTGGCACTGGAGGAATTCTACAAATAGAAACCATAAACCTGAGTCACTTCATTTGGGAACTGTTCCACTATGAAACTGCTTTAACATAACAGGCAACACAGCCCCTAGCCTAGGTGCCAATTTGATTCATGCCACATCAGCTGATCTCATCCAGGACATTAATGGAGTGGGGGAGCACGCGACAGGAAGCACTAACAGAGTTTCACCAACGATCAGACTCTTGTTTCTCAAGATTCACTGCGTCACTAAGTAAACAGAATAAGCACAGATCACAGATAATGTCTGCATCCCTGTTACATTTAACTCCTCGGTATGTCACATTGCTGATATCATCAGATCTTGGTATCCTGAGTCAGAATTCCTAGTAATGGAGTATGAGAGAGAAACTATTTCTAGTGGCTGAAAAACAGAGGACACAGACATAAGAGAGTGAGAGAAAGGATAAAAAACTTTTTAATGCAGCAAATGGTTAGGATTTAGAAAGCACCGGTATACTGATGGTGACTACTGATTCAATAGTAAATGGCAAAAGGGAACTGGACAAATATTTGAAAGGGAAGAATTTATAGGGATATGGAGCACAAGCAAGAGAATGGGACTAACTGGATTGCTCATCAAAAGAACCAGTGGAGGCCTACCATGCTGTACTATTCAATGATTACCAATTGACTATACTGCATTCATTGGTTGCAAAGGCCGTGAAAAGTGCTTTCTACGTTTCTTATTAGATGGAAGTCTTTTCTTTTCATCAATAAAGAAAGAATCCTAAAATTGACCCAGCTGCACCCAAACCTCCAGGCCAATTAAATTTACACAGACTAGTCTATAAAGAAAGAGGTGCAAATACAATAAAATCTCTTAGCCAAGATCTTTAAGATCATGGGCTGTAGTTGGATTCCATTTGTTGTAGAGATGAAAGGCCCTTCAGGAAAAGAAGGAAAATGTAGAATAGACAGCTGCAATGACGTAAGTGAGTGGGTCACTGATGTAAACCTCAAGGGGGAGTGCGGGGGAAAGCTCTTGATTTATGATACATGGCCTAGACATTCGAAAGTGATCTACTGAATATTGGAAGCAACTGGAGGCATATTTCACACACACCTCGTCTAATGAATCAAATGAGCTTCCACATCGCGGGGTTTTACAGTAAGGAAGTGGCCTTTTGATCCATCATACCTGTGCCTCTTGCTGAAACAGGGAGTTTAGAATGCCTCAAAAGTAAAAGAGCCAAATATCTGGAAATAAGTTCAAGGGTAGAAAGAACATTTTTCTTAATCAAGTGTGAATCTAGTCACATCCACGTATGAAACTATTAAGGGAAGCTGAACAGTACATACCTGTAGATGCATGTATATGGATAGAACAGAAAGGAAATTACGTGCCTGCACAGGGTTGGCAGACAAATAGCATTAGGTTGTGATGCCAGCAGAGTTACACAGTCTGAAATTCATGGAGATCAAGGTGAGGTCCAAAGGTGTGGATGGCACCTGTGGAACTCAACTGCGACATCAGAGTAGAGGGTAAGCTTCATTCCCAAATGGTCTTGGTGTTTCTACTTACGGACATTTCTTTATTTACAGTCAACCCATTTAAACTCACCGAACAAAGTATATCAGTCCATTGAGAGTCACTGTCTTTGGCACAAACGACCATGGAGGCAATGAGCCGCAAACCACAACACTCCAGGAATCAATCTCAGGATCGTAGCACTGAATGGCCATTGCCTCTTTGCCAGTGAGTGTGCCAATGGCATAGAGTTTTCCCCGACAGGCTGTACTCGAGCAGTTCTCCATGGGGAAGGGCATAGGTTGTAGGGCCTCCCAGCTGTCGATACTGTGATCGTAGCGCTCCAGGCTGTCATGGGCGACAATGTAGATGTGGCCTTTGAGTACCAAGGAGCTATGATACTCTCGTGCTTGAAGCATGGGTGAAACCTCGGTCCACTCATTGACACTGGAATTGTAACGCCATACACAGTCGTACATTGTTGTCCCATCAGAACCACCTGTTCAGATAAAGATAAACACAATGAAGACAACTTTCAGTGACTGTTCCTCTCCATCCAATGACCAGTAAATCTTTTGGATGAGATTTTAAACCAAGGACCAGCAAGCCTTCAAGTGGATGTTAAAGATCCAATGGCACTATTCCAAAGATGAGCAGGGGTGCTATACCTGGGAATTACGGGCAATTTTTATCCCTCAATTCACAGCACTCGAACAATTTATCTGATCATTATCCCACTGCACTTTGTGGAATCTTGCTGTGTGCTAATTTCCTACATTAGAAAATGACATTTTTAAGAGCACATCATTGGCTGTAACATTGGACATCCCAAGGTCATAAAAGACAGTGTAATAATACAGGTCTTTCTTTCACAGCTGAGCTCAATGGCCAAACTAACAATTTCCAAAACTTACAGGCCAGAAAGAGGCCATTTTACTCCTCGGTTCCATGCTGGCTAATGAAATCCAAACTTCAGACCACTCTCCTCGTATTTTATTCTACTTCAACTTGTAATCCAATTTTCTCCTTAAAATAATTCAATGGTCTCTGCCTCACACATTCCCTGGGGCAAAGCCACTTGTGGTTCAACTACTACTCTGTGCAAAATGAAAGGTTTTTCCAAATTCCAATGCCCCATTCTCAGTACCATCATCATGGATTCCCAGTTTAGAAAAAGTACTCCTTTCTGGTTTAATCTATAAAGCTAGTCAGAATTCTTCCACGTCTTAAATCTTTTGAGTTTTTCTGGTTCCTCTTGCAACCATGGTTTGTCATCACTGGCATTGCTCCAAGTGAATCATTGCTCCCTGTATATTTAAATGACTTCCTAATCAGTGCTCCCTGTGACATAGTCATTGCCTTTTATAAAATGCCCTCAATCTCGACCATCTTGTTTATAAAACACAACAAGAACTGCAGGCATTGCGTCTGAAAGGTAATTGGCAGCAGAAACTCTGGCCAAGACCAGGCCAGCCAACTCAAAGAGCTCGAACCTACTTAGGGCCAGGTATGCTCCTCTGGCAAGGTCCAGCAATAGAATATTGCGCTTGCTCCTCAGAGAGCAGCAATCCTTCACACGGGGTCTGATTACTGGACTGGAGCTGCATCCCAAGCCCAGGGTGGCCAAGACCAGACACAACAGGGACAATGTACCTCAAGGATTGTAGTATCCTCAGGAGCCAGGACCAAAATAGACCCAAGCTGGGGTGCATAACCTACTAAAGCCCCAATACAATTACAATCATGGAGAGATTTTTTTAACTCTTTGAAAATATCATTGACATACAGCCCCACTTGTAGCTGCTGGTTAAAAATAAATTCTCAATAACAAGGATTTCACGCAGTAAAAATAACTGTGTACAGAGCATGTTGACATGATTTATATGGAGAGTGGGCACAGAGACAGCAAGGACAGAAATAGGACAGCATTTCCCATCAATGTCATCATGTGTCAAGGTTCTATGATTTGAGAGCAAAATCTGGGACAGTCCAAACTTCCTTAGAGCCATTCTGAGCTATACTGTTGGTTGAGCACTGCATGGTGAACTTAAAACTCATGTGCAAGAGTTCTGCCTAACTATCTCATATACCCAGAAAAAAAATATATTTAATGTTGCAGTCCAGATAATTCATCACCCGTGTTGGGCAAGTTGTTTTATAATTTTTTCTAAGGACAAGATCACCATGTTGATGTCCACATAACAACTCAATGGAAATCAACATGGGGTTTGGTTTTGGCTGCACATGGTTGTGAACCTAAAGCTTTCTCTCATGACGCGCAGTTTAACTGCTGAGGACAGGGAATGGGCAATAAGTGCTAGCAACACCCACATTCATACCCTTAAAAATTACTGTAGATGTTTTTTAAATTTTATTTTTATTTCAAATCATGTTTTGTGTTCACAGTTATGTTCACTTCATTTGCTCTGTGAAGTTTAGATGCAAGTCTTTATTTAAATCAAGGAGATATCAGTGACAGTCAACATTCCAACAATGGAAGTAATAGATGCATCTTTCAGGCCAATGGAGCAAAGGGTTGTGAGGACATTTTTATACAATGCCTAGCTTTGTGTTGTATGGAAAACTTAATTATTAGCAATAATTGCTTTGCAAACAAGTTGCACGTATAAACTGTTAATCTTCAATATCTTGGCCTATAGATGAATAGACTAGAATGCTTTGAACATGCAAGCTTCCTAGAATACTTGCATGTATTTGTTTTTTTTAAGAAATTGACTCACATCAGCTGTGTCTTAATGGGTAGCACTTTCGTCTCAGAGTCAAAATGCCCAATCCAAGGACTTGAACATACACTCCAAGCAGGCACTTCAATGCTAATGGATCAGTTTTCAGATGAAATATCAAATTGAACCCTTACTGCCTTTGCAGAGATTTCCCGTCAGTTTGGAAGAAGAGTGGAGAGTCCTTTCTTGTTTTGTATTCTCTTGAACAAAGGAGCAATCCAATCAAAATATTTAGAATGATCAAGGGATTCTTTGGGTAGGTAGAGACAATTAATTTCCTATTGTGATGGAATCTAGGAGAACCTTAAACATCTTACAACAGAGGACGACAACATGGGCCCATTTCAAACTTTTTGGAAGACCTACTGAATATCTCACTTCCCTGTTCGCCATTTAAAAGAGATGGCACCATGTGGGAGGGGATTTTCACAGTAACTTCATTGCAATATTAACGCAAGTCTAGTTGTGATATTATAAATAAACTTTAAAACTAGTACAGAGGGAGGAGGGACGCTCTTCCCCACCCCATATAAGCCAAGTTGACCATTAATAGATGATCTGGCCCGCCTGCCCTTTTAATTGTTCACTGGCATGCTCCAGGTCTTTAGTGAGCAGCAGGATCTGCAGAGCTGGGTAATCACAAATAAATACAACATCTCCATTTTTATCTCTGTTTAAAATATGGAGCTAGCATGGCTGCAATGGGTTGAAGAGCCTTCTCTGTGCACGATCTTTGTTGGGGCAGCATGGTGGCACAGTGATTGGCACTGCTGCTTCAGAGCATCAGGGTTCCAGCCCTGCGAGTTTCCTCCAGGTGGTCCGGTTTCCCCTCAGTCCGAAAGAGGTGTTGGTTGTGCTAAATTCTCCCTCAGTGTACCCGAACAGGCGCCAGAGTGGCGACTAGGGGATTTTCACAGTAGGTTCATTGCAGTGTTCATGTTAGCCTACTTATGACACGGATAAATAAACTTCAAGTTACCATAATAAATCTATTGGACTTTAACCTTGATGTGGTGAAACTTATTACCGTGCCCAACTCAGTCCAACATCGGCATCAATTAAGTAATAACTAATAAGTAACCTTCTTACCGGTGACATAGATGTCGTTGCCGAAGGCGGTGATGCTGTAGCCTCCCGCCAGCTGCTCGGGGAACTCGGCCAGGTAGCGCCACTGGCCGCTCTGCGGGTTGAAGCAGTCCACGGTGACCAGCTCGTCGCAGTCCTTGTCGCAGCCGCCCACCACCACCAGGATCTCGGCCAGGCCGGTGGAGGGCCGGGCCCGCATCCGCTCGCACGGGTAGTCGTGGCGGTCGTACTCGGAGGACTGGAAGGCGCGGGCCTGGTGGATGAGCTGGCGGCAGCGGGGGAAGTAGGAGACCAGCGGCTCGCTCTCCACGTAGGCCAGCAGGTAGAAGCGGCGGATAAAGGGCAGGCGGATGTGCTCGAAGAGCTCGGGCCAGAGGCGGAGGCGCCGCTTGGGGTCGGCCTTGACCCAGCGCAGCGCCAGCTGGTAGGCCGCCTCCTCCTTGTCGACGTGTAGCCGGTCGTCGGACAGGTACTCGAGCAGCCGGCGCTGCGGCAGCGCCTCGAAGTCCTCGTGGGCGGACAGCTCGACGATGTGGCGCAGGACGAAGCTCTTGGCCTTCTCGGCCAGGCCGCGGCAGGCGTAGGCCTCGGCGAACTCCTGGATGTCCAGGCAGTTGGCCACGTCCAGCTGCCGCTCCAGGTAGGCGCAGCACGCCTCCTTGACCGAAGGGAACTGGAAGAGGTCGGCGGCGCGGGCCAGCGGCTCCACGTTGGCCTGGGTGACCGTCACCTGGCCGCTGTAGCAGAAATCCAGCAGCAGGCCCAGGATGGCGGGCTGCACCCCGTGCAGCTCCACCCGCTCGGCCTGGCTCTCCCGCAGCCGGCCCGCGAACATGGCCCTGAAGTAGTGGCTGGCGGCCGCCAGCACCGTCCGGTGGCACGGGAAGTCCTGCCCGCCCGCCGACAGCGTCATGTCGAAGAACTTGCCCTCCGCCCGCAGCTCGCTGATGCCCTGCAGGATGTGCAGAGCGTGGCCGGGGTCGGAGAAAGGCAGCACCGAGGTTTGGGTCAGCGTACTTGGCCTGTCCATTCCTTCAGAGCGCTGGAGATCAAACCATCTGCAAGCAGAGAGAGTCAGAGATTATTACAGGCATGAGGGGGCCGCTCTGGCAGCTTTTATAACCCAGTCATCCACCCAGCAGGTTATATTTACCAGCAGCTGTAGCACGCAAATCATCCTTTTGACATCTGCCTTCAATGGATTAAAACTTGGCTGGCTGCAACCTTTTCAACAACCCAATACTCTCAGCTCAGTCATGCAGACACAGTCACAGCACCAACCTATGCTTTTTTCCTTACCAGAAACACCAACCAGCATGGACCCTTAAGGACTGAATGGCCGCTTGCTGTTCTGTCAAAATCTGTGTAACTCACCCTCCCTACTTTTGTTAAAAGTGCCACCCTGGCATCACACTTTTACTACCAGACTGGAGTCCAGTCCCATGCCAGAAACTCAAATACCTAATTAAGGCTGACAGTACCAAAGTCAACTGTTTTAAAAATTATTTACAAATCGGCTTACATTAAAACTGCACTGAAGCTGTGAAAATCCCCTAGTCAGCACGTATTTTTGCACCTGAATCCAACAGGCCGAGAGATCAGTAAATGTTAAAAGTGTTTCTTGGGAAAGCAAGGAAGCAGTGGGATAACACATCACTGAACGAGTGGGATGGAGCCTGTGCATTGAGATAGCACTTTCCACCTCCAATTAATCTTCAAAATCATCCTCTTAGACCAATGATCTTACCTTGGCTTCAGTTTAAAAAAAAATTTTGTTTCTGTCAGCGGCTGAAACTATTTGTGTTGGAAATTTTTTTTTTTTAAAAAGTCAGAATTTTTCTCCCAGAGTTGATATCTGTAATTTTACCGTCCTATTCACCACAGGAATCAAAGCAGGCAAGAGGGTGAGCCATGGAAAGGTCTGCTGATCCTGGGCGTGATTGTATGGTTTTGGGACGAGCAAGGCTGTAAAATCCCTCCCCAAATACTAAGGGCCATGCATTTGGGGCAAGAAGGGGAAAGTTTAAAGGAGATATGAGGAGCAAGTCTTTTCTTAGAGTGGTAGATGTTTGGAAATGAGATGCTAGGAGTGGTGATGCAGGCAGATACAATGAAGGGTTTTAGATAAGCATATGAATATGCAACAAATAGAGGGATACGGAACAAGGGCATGCAGAAGGGATTAGTTTAATTTGGTATCATGTTTGGCACAACATTGTGGGCCAAAGGAGTTGTTCCTGTGTTGTCCTGTTCCATGCTCTATACTCCAGCGCATGTTTGTGTACACAAAAGAGAATTTAGCATGGCCAATGCATCAATAGCATATCTTTTGGACAGTGGGAGGGATAGGCAGTCTTTCAAACAATTTACTAAACCAAGGCCTCATTTGCTCTCAAATGGATTTAAAACATCTCACATTAATGTTTCAAAGTAGAACAGGGAAATAAACCCCTGTTTAGGGGTTTACTCTAAACCCCTGTTTAGAGTAGGTCGGAGGCTGAGATATCTGTGATGAGTAACTCACTGAGTCTGCAAAGCCTGTCCACTATCTACAAGACACAAACCAGAAATGTGATAGAATACTGTCCACTATTCTGGATGACTGCAGCTCTAACAACAAAGCTTAGCACCATCCAGGACAAAGCAGCCCACTTGATCAACAACCCCATCTGCTACCTCAAAGCATTTATGCTACAGTGGTAGCAGAATGTATTATATCAAAAGATGCACTGCAGCAACTCACCAAGCTTCCAGCAAAAACAGCCTGCAAACTTGCAGCCTCTACCACCTAAAAAGGTAAGGGCTGCAGACACGTGGGAACATAAGCACCTGCAAATTCCCTTCCAAGCCACTCACCATCCTAAGGAATTACATTGCTGTTCCTTCACTGCCAATGGGCAGTGAACTCCCTAACAGAACTGTGCACTTGTACCACATGGATTGCAGTGGTTCAGGAAGGCGTCTCACTGCAATCACCTTCTTCAGGGCTATAAGGGATGGAGTAACAAATGCTGGCCAGTGACCATCATCTTGTGAAAAAAATAAAATGTCTTGGTCAATATTCAACCATCAACAAACATTACCAAAATAAATTTTCTGATCATCATCATTACATAACTTAGTTGCTGGCATTCACACATTAAACAATAGCTTCATTGCTTGTAAAGCATTTTGTGATGTTCTAAAGTCATGAAAGATGGTATACAAATGCAAATCTTTCTTTTGTGTTAATAATATTCTTATTGGAGATGGAACAAAGGCAACAAACACTCGCATTGCAAGCACCAGCATAGGCAGCTCAATCTGACAGTCACTATATAAGCACATATCACCTCCTTACTCTCCACCTTCCATGCCCGAGACCAGGACGCTAGGAGAATTTGGACAGTGGCACACAATCTTCTGAAGCCTATCTACTGCAAAAAGTCTTGGTTTCAAAACTTATCCCAAAAAAAAGACACTTCCAACAATGCATCACTTGGATTGCTCCAGAGTTCACCAGATTGTGTGTCCAAATCTTGAGAATGGAGCACAAAACATTCCAAGTCAGGAATGAATGTTACCACAGAGCAAAGTTACCTCCACAGAAGTGGAGAAATTTACATCTCTGGCAAAGCTATTCAACCCAACATATCACTCTCACCAAAAGGCTCTATAAAACAGACTGCTCCAAGAAACTGTCCTGCATACAACATGAACTAATTTTCCAGGCTACTTTTGTCAAGTTGATTTGTCCAATCTACATGTAGATAACAGTCAGCTATGATTATTATAGTACCTTTTAAAAAGTTCCCATTATTTTATACCCTGTCCTATAACGTAACGATTGTTAAGGCCTATAATCTAGTCCCACAAGTTACCTCTTAGCTTTCCTGTTTCTTACTTTTATCCAAATTGATTCAACATCTTGCTCTTTCAAGCCAAGGGCATCTCTCACTAATGCATTAATAACATCCTTAAATAACAGAGCTGTCCCCCTACCTTTCCAAAACGTCAAATAACCTTCAAAGTTCAGGCCCCAGTTTGATCACTGGGGGTTATCAGGTCATAAATTTTTCCCTTACCAATAATTCATCCATTTTGCTACGAATGCTGTGTACATTGAGATATAGAAATGTTTAACTCTTCATAATTTTTGCAAACTCTGGCCTTATCTGCTACTGTTAAGCTTGTACATTTTGTCCCTTTCTTCACAGTCTGGTTATCACTTAAAAGAAGACATGCTGTCAAAGCTTTTTATATTTCATTCATCAGAACAATTTGCAAGAATACCAAATTGTAAAGGAAACAGTTTACACTGCACAAGAGTTATTGATTGGCACATGGAGTCTAAATTGATAGCAGCACAGCTATGAAGAATGCACCAATTAACTGACAATTGACAGCTAACCGCCAAACTTTGTTTAAATTCAAATTAAAAAGGTTAACTTTAATTGGTCAAGGCATTTATCATGTGCTAATTAATTAAATTTTTAATTAATAAACCTGAAGACATGAGTTTTATTATTTTTAGTAAATCTTACCACTACTAAAAATTTTACAATTACTGATACATTGCAGGAGTTTTGAAAGATAGAAGAGCCAAATACCCACCAACCACTTAACTTTTTCCCTGCCTTCCTCAATCATCAAATTCCTAATTTCACACTCTGTAACTAGTTGTACTCAGTGATAAGCTGCTGTCTTTATGTTTGCTTATTATATTTTCTATATGCTGTCTGTGGTCTCAGTGTCCATTTACTTTGGGATGCTCAGAATTACACTCCACAATCTTGCATGTTTAGGTGTAATATTGGACCATTGACACTCAATGTAAAATATCCAATTACACTTTTTTTTGGTAAGTAGTCTCACAACAGCAAGTTAAAGTCCAACAGGTTAATTTGGTAGCACGAGCTTTCAGAGTGCTACCAAATAAACCTATTGGACTTTAACCTGGTGTTGTAACTGTACTTACTGTGCCTACCTCAGTCCAACACCAGCAATTTCACATCATTTTTTAATCAAAATGCAACCAAGGAGCTGTTTTATCAGTTTTTCCAATGAACAAAGAACAAAAAAATTACAGCACAGGAACAACCTATGGCCCTCCAAGCCTGCACTGACCATGCTGCCTGTCTGAACTAAAACCCCCTACTCATATGGGACTATAACCCTCTATTCTCATTCTATTTATGTATTTGTCCAGATATCCCTTAAAAATCACCATGATATCTGCCTCTGCTACCTTCCTCAGCAATCAGTCCCAAGTACCCACCATCTCTGTAAAAAAAAACTTGCACCAGAGTGATTGATTAGCAAACGGACTCCAATTGGTAAAGGCACAGCCATGAAGAATACACCTATGAAGAACATACCTTTAATCCCTGTGCAGCTGACTATTTAAGGCTTTGATCCCTGTTCTGCACTAAATTAGCTGATCCAAGCTCACCGAGGTTGCAGTATTTGATTAATGTAGATCTTGTGCCTCTCTATCATGAGGCAGAAAGTAATCAACTGCAAAATGGCAGCCAATCTCCAGCCAAGAGAGAGATGGTCAAAGAGAGAACAGATCAGAAATTAAACTCTGCAATAACACTGCACTTGTGCCTTATTTCATCACAAAGCAGAATATCAGGGCCAACAAATGATTGCAGAAGCATTACGTGGACTCAGAATGCCACCAGGTTAGGTGAATTGGCCATGCCAAATTCTCCCTCAGTGTACTCAAACAGGCACCGGAGTGTGGCAACTAGAGGATTTTCACAGTAACTTGAATGCAGTGTTAATGTAATCCATTTGTGACTAATAAATAAACTTTTACTTTACAGATGCTACTAGAGTAGCTGAGTTTTTCCAGCACTTTGTTTTTATTTCATATTACAAATGATTGATTTATTTTGCTGTGTATTATCAATGGCTCTTCAGTGTTGTACCTCTGATCCATAGTCAATTATTCAAGATTTTGATGCCTATTCTTCACTAATTACCAGGATGCTGCCTGGTATGGAACATCTGAGTTACGAGGTGAGGTTAGGCAAATTGGGACTGTTTTCCTTAGAAAGACATAGACTTAGAGGAGATCTAATAGAGGTGTACAAGATTATGAGGGGTATAGATAGAGTAAACAAGGTTAAGCTTTTTCCTAGGATGGACTTGGATAGCACAAGGGGTCACGGGCTTAGGGTGAGGGGGGTAAGGTATAATTTGGATGCTAGAGGGAGTTTTTTCACACAGAGGGTGGTGGGGATACGGAATGCGCTGCCAAGTAAAGTGGTGGAGACAGGTACTGTGAAGTTATTTAAGAAATACTTAGATGGGCACATGAACAGAATGGGAGTGGAGGGGTATAGAAAACTGATTCAAAATAGGGATCGTGAGTCTTGGGAGTCCCTGGGAAGTGTGTGAATAGATGTTGATATTGATGTACTTGTTTTTATCCTACAGGTGCTTTGGTCCACCTTGTTGTCTAACAAGGGGCATACACGCAATGGGTCGTGGGAGGACTGCTCTTGGATTTTTTCCGAGAGCATCCTAGTGCTTCACGTCGTTAGTGTACACTTGACGTAGACCATTTGATGGGCAACACGACAGCTCAGTGACTATCGCTGTGCTGTGCAAATACATGGATTTGGGCCTGTGTCTGTGGGAGTTTGCGCATTCTCCCCGTGCTTGCGTGGGTTTTCTCAGGGTGCAAGGCTAATTGGCAAAACAAATTCTCCCTAAATTGTCTCAAATTTGGTTTTTAATCCATAGATCTATAAACATTGACAGGGATCACGGGTAGAGGTGGGAACATCAGGGTGGCGGTGCGGGCTCGTTGGGCCGAAGGGCCTATTTCCAGTGCTGTTTTGTTCTTTGTTCTTTTGTAAATTAGCTGATCTGACTCAGAATAACAGCAGGTAGGAGGGGAGATACAATTAGCCTCAGCACCTTTCTGCCATAGAGAGTAAATTTTAAAGCTATACCTGATCACTCTGCAGTACCCTTGGGGACAATGGATGAGGATAGGATTGGATTCACAGACAATGGTCTGTTTACAAAGACAAATCATTTAGATTTATACACAATTAATCGTTGCTTGTATAAGGGGCTAAAAGGTGATTGGTACCAAGGAACCATACTTCAGCAAAGCGTTAGGGAGTGGAGAAGAAAACAGCAGAAAGAGTACGACAAACTTGTCATTTTGCCAAATTTAGAAGTTGGATCCTTCATTAAACAAGCTGGCAACTGGTATTTAAAAACCTTCACCAGTGTGACAGTGAAAAATTTAAAAGTAAAATGGCAACTCTCCCATTCCCTCTTTAAAATGGGTTTTGAACTTACTCAGATTTTACATAGACCTCAGCTATGAGTCATTCTGATGTCACCAGGGATATGGTTTCAGAGAGAAAAACTAAACATTTGTAATCACCAACACTCCAAAGCTATTACAAATCTGATGACTCACCATAGGATCCACTCACAGGGACAACTTACTTAGCTTCTACGAAGTGAGTGCTACAAGTATAGATTTGACACCAAGCCACACAGGGAGACATTAAGACATGTAACTAAAAGCTTTAAACAAAGATGTAAGTTTAAAGGGGAGCCTTAAAAGGAGGAGAAGAGAGAGGGGCAGAGAGCTTCAAGGAGGACATTCTGAAGCTTGGAGTTCAAACATCTGAAGGCTCTGTTGCCCAATGGTGGAGAAATAAAAACAAGGGATTTGCAATGAAGCCAGAACTGGAGGAGCACAGGGATGGACTGGATCATGACAAAAATCACCTTGTATGGGGTAGAACTGTGCAGACCAAGAGATCCTTTATTTGACTGTTAGTTGACGCTGAGTTAACCCACGTTAACCTGGGCAGCTGCTGGGATATTGCCATTGCTCTGAATGCCCCTGTACTTGTTGGGTTGGGGGGTGGGGAGAGATAGTTAAAAGTCATCCAGAGTTCCCTCTCAATCATTGTCTAGTGACTCAACTTTCGCAGAGGGTTTGGTGGGGCACATTTGTGACGATCTCCAATATCCACCAGCATTTGCTGGCAAGAGTAAACAAACTGTTTATATTGCATCTTTTAGATCCTCAGGACATCCCAAAGCATTTACAGTCAAAAATATACTCGTGAACTGCAGTCACTGTTGCAAACAAGTAACTGAGGGCTCAGATAACCCCAGCATATGTCAGTGCCTTCGTGTCGAAAGGGAATTTTAAAAAAGTCAAAAATATTCCACACGTGCAATGAAATTTAGCTGAACGTGATGGGTGGAAATATAGTGAATTTTAAGTGATGCTTCCAGCCTGGACTCAGTGATGTAAATGCCACAAAAATGTTGCAAGTTGGTAAGCATATCGGGGAGATGCTCCAAAGAGGGAACCCAACAGCAGCAGAGGGAATGAAACAGAGGTGAAAAGTTATTAAAAGGCAACAGGTTATTTTTCAGATTGTAATTGCTGCAATCGTTGACAAGCGTAGTCTCATTGCCTAGATCCCAAACTCTGGAATTCTCTTCTTAAAACACTCCCTTTCTCCCCAATTTCTTTGCTCAATCTTTTGGCAGTTGTCGGATGTTTCTGTGATGTGCCTTGCCCTCTTACCTCTATGATAGAGGTGCTACGTACGTTGAAGTATGTTCATTGTGTTTTCAAGCGAGTTTATATAACTGGCACAAGCGCAAAAAAGTGAAAAAAATCTCAGTTATCCCACTTAATGATGCTCTTGCTCCAGACGGACAGAGAATGTTCCTCAGAAATCAGTGTAGTTGCTATGTAAATTCTTGTCGCGAGGCGGCGCCAGACATTGCAGTACCATATACTAGCCACTTGATGGCGCCAGACGCGGTTGCACAGCGCCATCTACTGGCAGACGTCTCATGCTCAACATGAATCTGACTGGGCCTCTCAGTGGCTTATTCTGCCTGTACAGAATGGCTCACACTACAAAAGAATTTCTTGTGTTTACAAAAAGCCAGCCACACAGAATTGCATAGAATGCCGTCATTTGGCCCATCGTGTCTGCACTAGCCCTCCAAACGAATATGACTTGGTGTCATTCCCTCAGATCCCTGTATATTGCTTTTCTTCAAATAATCATCTAATGCCCTCACAGCACCTAGCTGTGTGTCATCTGCAAATTTGGAAATGTTATATTTTGATTCGCACGTCCAAATCATTGATATATGTTGTGAACAGCTGGGACTCAGGTACTGATCCTTGTGGTACCCCTCTAGTCACAGTCAGCCAGTAAAAATGATGCTTTTACTCCATTTTCTGCTGGTTAACCAATCCTTAATCCATGTCAGTACATTACCTCCTATCGCATGCGCTTCAATTTTGCTAACCAACCCGAGAGACTTTATCAAAAGCCTTCTGAAAATCCAAGTATACTATATCTACCAACTCCCCTTTATCAATTCAGCTTTTGATATCTGCAAAATACTCCAAGTTCACCAAATGTGATGTCATAAATTCATGCTAACTCTGTCCAATCAGGTCATTATTATCAACTGCCCATTTAGCATATATTTTATTTTTCCTAAAAATGATGAGTTCCCCATTTTCTCTCTCCCTCTGTTTCAAATAATGGAATGACACTTGCTACCTCCCAATCTTAGGAACTATTCCAGAATCGATAGAATTTTGGAAGATGATCACCGATATATCCAATATCTCCAAAGCTACCTCTTTCAACACTATGGAGTATAGTATATCAGATCTTATCAGTTTCCAATCCTATTAATTTCTCTAATATAACATTCTTAACAATACTAAATTTCCTTCTATTTCTCATTTTCCCTATTCCCTTGGATCTCTAATTCTGGAAGATTTTTGCATTTTCTAAAGTTAGAGATTAAAGATCATGTCCTTTGTGAAAACATTCACAAAGTGGTTGTTTAGCCTCTCTGCCATTTAAGAAATGTACTTATACCATGTTTCTTGTGAGAGGTAGGTTTAAAATTCAGCATTGTTTTATATAGTGCCAATTTGATTGAAAAATAGGCAGCTCACATGCCAAGAATGCAGACTGTTTGATTTTAGCTAGGGTTTTTTTTAAAGTTTAAAAGTGTCATAAGTAGGCTTACATTAACACTGAAATGACATTACTGTGAAAATCCCCTAGCTGCCACAATCCAGCACATGTTGGGATACACTGAGGGAGAATTTAGCATCGCCAATGCACCTAACCAGCATATCTTTCAGATTGTGGAAGGAAACCGGAGCACCCGGAAGGAATCCACACAGGCACAGTGGAGAACATACAGACTCCACACAGTGACCTGAGGCCAGAATTGAATCTGGGCCCTTGATGCTGTGATGTAGCAGTGCTAACCACTGTGCCACCATACTGCTTTTAATCTGAGGTAATGCACTTGTTCATTTGATTTCCCCCAGTGTTTTCAGAGTATGGTTTTGATTAGGTTGATTGACAGGGTTATATGCTTAAGGGGAGGAGCTAGGCTTACAGGGAAGGAGACAGCAGTTCCTGCTGGGTTTATATAGACAGATAGACTGCTGTTTGGCATCTGCTAGGAGAAGTGGGCCTCTTTTGCTGTCTCTCTTCAGAGGTATTCTGAAGGTTTGAGGACTGGCAGCCCAAGCATATAGCTTGCATGTTGCTAACTGATTTGGAAGAATTTAAAGAAGAATATTACTGGAATTGGAACTACAAGATAGATCAACAGTTAAGCATTGTATCCTGTCATGCATATGTATTTCAATTGGTAAAATTTAATTTGTTACAGTTAAACAGTAAATAAAGTTTGTTTTGATAAAAGCTTCCTTGTGTTTCAATAGAATCACACCTGGAGTGAAAAATCTTATCCTCGCACTAATGCCAATTTAGAAAAACTGTTGGGGTTTAGTTGAGCTTCATTACATGCTTTGGGGTTTCTTATCTAATATCTTACATTCCCCATTACAAAATCTCTCGATTGCCTGTGATGGACCCATGTTTGTCTTAGTCAAAATATTTTTAGCATGTCAATAGAAACTTTTACAATTCATTTTTATGATTTTTATTATTTTACATTCCTATTTTATTCTTTTTCAGTCCTTTGTTGTATTCTAAAATGCTCTCAATCATCAGGTTTATTACTATTTTTGGCAATCTCCTACAATCTTTAATTTCCTTTTTATTCACAGTTGACTACTTTTTAAGATTTTTGTGCCTTGAAGGAATGGATAGTTGCTATAAACAATGTAATAATTATTTAAAGACTATCCAATGTCTTTGTATAGTCATATTTTTAATGCATTTTCCTAAGTCAGCCAATTTGCCTCTTAATTTTTTTAAAATTCAGCTTCAAAGTATCTCACTTTGAATCATTTATCTTTATATTGAGTAATTATACAAAAATCATTTACCTTCTTGTAGATTCCAGCCAATACTGTTGGTGATACTTTTTGCAGTTGTGTTTGCCCAAGACACACAGTGCGCTCATGACTTTCCACGAACTGCAGGATGTACGTCCACTTGACCATAACTAATTGTAATAAATAAATATTAAGTGTAATAACTTACCAGTTATTTAACAATCAGCTTCTTCCTTGTATAGAATAAGAGCCAATTGCTGGAGGCTGAAAAAGGTAAAAGAAGGGAGCACCTCACTCACAGAACACACAGCTTGACACTTTATATACTCAAAGCTGCACTCAGTGCAGACCAAGCAGAGTCAAGGGAATCCCTGTTTTTAAATTTCTAGATGCATCAGCTGTCAGCACAGATCAGTTTTCCATTTGTCCCTGATTAGCTTGTCCCCTTGTGCTGGCCCAGTGTCCTTTATCTTCAATTTCTAGAGTGTTCATTAGTTCATGTATATCAAGAGGGAGTCTCCTTATTAATCCACTTTCAAGGCTATATAGCTCTTACCACAAAGGATTTGCTGTTGGTACCCTACATAATCTGTAGAAATTGCCTGCACAGAGCGAGATGTACTTGGAAACACATTATTGGAGGAGAGATGAGTTGTACAAAGTAACTTGGCTGATCCACATTGAATTAATATTGTTCAGTTGGCTTCTAACTTGCTTGGTCCTAACCATTAGTTGATAGAGGGTCAAAAGAAGCAACAGTATAATGTAAAACCCTTCACTGTATTATCCATTATGTGCAAGCACCATTGTAAGGACAAACTAGGTCTGACATCACAGCTAACTTCTGCACAGCAAAAACGATCTCCACACAAACCTTCTACACAAGATAATGGCTGGGATTCTCTGACCTCATTCGCTTTGCACTGCAAGAAGAGAAAATTCCAATCACTGCAGCAGGACTAGAGAATCCTAGCCCTGGGCGTGGTTGAAGAATTCTACTCAACATCTCTAATTTGAATTTGAGAGATTTGTCTTTTGCTGTGTTCTATGTAAATTGGGTCCACCATACGAACTGAACCCCCAGTGGCAAACATCCATGATATTCCAGAATTTTATTTTTTAATCTACTCTCAGAATGTCAGCACTGATGGCAAGGTTTGTATTTATTCACATCTTTAGTCTTCCTGGACGGTTTGACGTAATTATGTACTAGGCCACTTTAGATCTAGGAGTCTTAACAGGCAGACTGGGTAAAGATGGCAGCTTTTCTAAAGAATAATAATGAACCCATTGAGCATTTATGTCAACCTGGCAATTTCATGTCAATTCTACAGTGACCAATTGTTTTATTTGTAGATGTTAAAAATTGAACTAAATTTCTCAACTGCTGTGGTGAGATCTAAACCCTTGTTCCCTTAATTACTAGTTCAAGACTCTGGTTTGCTTGGCGACGGACATAACCACAACACTACCATATCGCTACAGTTCCTGATTTCAGGTGTGACATGAAGGAAAACACAATGATAAACACCCCCATTCCCAACTCTTAATGCATCTCCTAGCAGCTGGTTATAATTCAATTGATACAGTGAGAATGCACGTGGGCATGAGGACAGATGTATCAAATAAAGAGAACAAGAAGCAAATGCCAAAAATACACACCATCAGTATCTGCGAAGGGTGCATACTTGTCGCAAATGTCACAATATGTATTTTTTTAATCACTGATCCTCTATGTGCTCCCAATAACTTCTGTTTTTATGAATCAAGCTGACACCAGCCGTGTTAATGGACATTTTCACCTCTGGATCAGCAGGTTGCAGGGTTAGATAACCCCATCCTCAAACCCTTAGGCACATAGCCCTTTGACAATCTGCCACTTCTGTGATGACATAGTGCCTTTTGGAAATGTATTTTAATTATGTTCCTGTGCGGGATGTTTCTAGCAGTTGATAGCACTGTGATGTCTGTGAGCATTGTCCTTTGTTGCTGCTGAGGCCTTACCATTATATCACGTTGATTTTAATCTGGCCTAATGCAGTGTTCTGGGGTTTTATGGTCCTTTGGGGATTGGTGAGTGGAGCTTGACTGACAAGTCAGTTTCTTCCCCCGACAGAAAATTACAAGTTTTAGTTTCATTTTCTCAGTTGCTGTTTGAAGTTGGTGGAAGAAGCCAGTGTGTCTGCTTCTCTCTCTTCTCCAGAGGCTTTCTGAAAGTTTTGGAATCGGGAAACCACAGAGAATTGATCCAACATTCAAAAGACCGATTTACGACAAGTATTAAAAATCTGAAATCACAGCATCATGTAAGCATACTTGTTTCTGTGCAAGTCTGAAGAGGAATGTGTGTCTGTTATATAGTGTTTGACTTGGAACAACATAGATAGCAGCTATTATGGTTTATACTGTGTTATATTTAAATCTTGTAATTGGTAAAAAAGTTATGCTTTTTTAATTATATTTTTAACCGTGTTCTTAAATAAACTTTGTTTGATAAAAGCTTCCAAGTGGCACATTTGAATCATACCTTATGCTCACCAATACCAAAATCAAATGTGAAATTTAGGTTTTAGACTAACTTCAAAACACATCTTGAAGTTTCTGGCCTGGATCTTAACATTCCTCAGTATTGCAGGAACGCTGATAAATTAAACAGAGGGACCTTCATCTTTTTTGCCGCGGATATTCAAGATCGGTGATCTTGTAAATTTGCTATTAACAGAGGAACTTGGGCTGAGTGACATGGAGGTGTGGGGAAGGACAGTTAGCTCGCAGTTAAATGTTTCAGGCTAATGACCATTAAATTAGTGTCATCTATTGACTCTGAGGATAGAAATGATACCCCTACAAATGCAGTACCAATCAGATGCTGCTGATTCCCAACCATCAGATCAGAGCCTGGTGCAGCATTCTTCTTTCTCTCCAGCGTCTTGGCTACATTTTGCCCTCAATCACCATAACAACACATTAGACATTCATTACTGTTGGTGAGTGTGTGTTGACACAGAACTGACATTTACCTATACAAGCCACCATGTTCCAAAAAGTGATTAATTCTGATACAAATGCGGGCAGAGTTTATGCTAGTGGTGAAATGAACAGAATGCACAGAACATCATTCTGCTGCTCCATGAGGTGCTTGCTGAAATATCTAGCAAACTCATCAGCCTAAACCTGAACGTAAAATCTTCTACAATTCTATGCAACCAAGCAGCATGATCAATCACAATCAGTTCATGAGAGAATCATAGCAATACTCCAACATCACCAGGGACTGGGATTGCAAGGAAATGAGCCATCCTTCAACTGACTGGTTTAATGCTCTTCTTAAATGGGCTTGAACCAACTACTTTGATCGGCCTTGGTATACAATACCTGTGACCAATGGTAAACGGAATGACACAGGTGCAACCCGCTGTGTTGTCATTGATGAAATTTAGCCCAATTTAAATTGAGTTTAACGAAATAACAGCAGAAGGAGAAACATAATAGAGTGGGTTGGGTGTCTGTGATTCAAGTGCCACACAGCCGAGAATCTGGACTCAATTTGTAGAAACATGCATTTTCAATTAGGATGTGGACAGTTTTGGGGAGGTGGATGGACTTTTGAACCAATGTGAAACAACTTGCATACTCCAGTACAAAACATGCAACTCATTTAAGCTCAATGCAGCACAGAGTTTATTTAATTCTGCCCAGAATGTTATTTGGGAAGAAGTCATACAGAAACTTGACCCCTTGAAGTATTTATTTCCTACTTAACTCATGCTGTGTGACTGCAGCTGCACCAAGCTCTGATCTAATGGTTGGAAATCAGCAGCATCTGATGGGGACTGCATTTGTAGGAGTATCATTTCCATCCTCTGAGTCAATAGATGACATTAGTTAAATGGTCATTAACCCAAAACATTCAACTGCGAGCTAACTGTCCTTCCCCACCCCTTCATGTCACTCAGCCCAAGCCCCTCTGTTAACATCAAACTTACAAAACAGCTCTGAACATCAGCACACAAAAAAACCTATCAAGATCACAGCCTATTGCTAGGAGACTGGTTTATAACATCAAAGAATTCACTGCGCCACATGGTGTTAGTCACAAAGTGACTGGCTTCAGTCTAAAACCTAAACCTTTCATCCCCACAATTCTTTTATTGACAATGGTTCCCCTGATCCCTCTTCTTTCTAATTTTAATCCCCCTGGCCACCACCACATTCTACACCTTCTTCTTTGCATTCTTGCTATATTAAAATCAGGACACGTCACATTTTTCTTCCCTAACTCATTGTTTCCTGGGACTTCAGAACTGCAGAGCTCCTCACTTCCCTTAGTCTCTTTAAGCTTTAATACGCAGCACCACAGTCACTACTCAGTTTACTTCCCCAACTTACTGCAGTCCTGGACTTCAGCCTTGACCCAGTGACCCGGGTTTGATTCCCGTCTTGGGTCTCTGTCTGTGTGGAGTCTGCGCATTCTCCCTGTATCTGTGTGGGTTTCCTCCAGGTGCTTGAATTTCCTTCCACATTCTGGAAGACATGCTAGCTAGGTGCGTTGACCCAAATGGGCACCTTACTGTGGCGACTGGGGGAGTTTCGCAGTGGCTTCATTGAAGTGTAAATTCTTAGCCTTACTTGTGACTAATAAATAAATGCAGATAAATGTGTAGTGGTCCATTTTGGCAGGTCCAAAGGGATGAAGGAGTATAATATCAAGGGTAGGACTCTTAGCAATGTTGAGCAGCAGAAGGACCTTGGGGTCTGAGTCCATAGGACTCTTAAAATCAGCCTCACAGATGGAGGATGTGGTCAAAGAAGGCATTATGGTGTGCTAGCCTTCATTAATTGAGGGATTGAGTTTAGAAGTCGGGAGGTGATGCTGCAACTTTATAAGACCCTTGTCAGACCCGACTTGGAGTACTGTGTGCAGTTCTGGTCGCCTCACTACAAGAAGGATGTGGAAGCTATTGAGAGGGTGCAGGGGAGATTTACAAGGATGTTGCCTGGATTGGGAGGCATGCCTTATGAGGATAGGTTGAGGGAGCTAGGTCTCTTCTCCCTGGAGAGACGAAGATTGAGAGACGACCTGATAGAGGTTTATAAGATGTTGAGAGGTATAGATAGCTTCTGAGAATCGACCCTATTTCCCAGGGCTGAAATGGTTGCTATGAGAGGACACAGGGTTAAGGTGCTGGGGAGCAGGTACAGAGGAGATGTCAGGGGTAAGTTTTTCACTCAGAGGGTAGTGGTAGAGGCAAACTCACCAGAGTCTTTTAAGAGACTTCTGGATGAGTACATGGGATTTAATGGGGTTATTTGTTATAGATAGGCCTAGTAGGTATGGATATGATCGGCGCAACTTGAGGACCAAAGGGCCTGTTTATGCTGTATGTTCTACGTTTGAATCAATATTCTCAATATTAAAATAGTTTATCAAGCAATGCAAGATACTCGCCTGCCTTTTGGTTGGTTCCAGTGCAAAGATTGATTCAGAAAGGAGCAAACAGGGAATTGAGTCCAAATGCACAACCACTTTCAAACAAGAATTGTAGTTGACAGAGTTTCTGACTGAGAACAGCCTGTTAGGTTTATATAGATAGCCACTGTAAAGCAAAAAGACAGTTTGGTCGGCATAGTTAATCCAAGCACACGTGACAGCTTCTGACATTCAGTGTCGCTGGCGGATGTGGTTTATATTTCCCCAAAGCTGAAACTGCAACACACATCATATCAACACTTTACTCTGAATCAATAATTCCTGTGAAGACTTTTGGGGTACTTAGTTGCACTGAGGCCTAACAGAAATTCAAATTGTTGTTGCATTTTCACATGTAGAAAGGAAGCAATATAAATGAACCAAGGAATACTTTAACACCAATGCACAAGTTCTTTATTCATTCCCTTTGGGTATATTTGAAAAAGGCTTTTCTGAGATTCATCTGGTTCTATACTGCCATGATGTGGAGATACTGGGGTAAACAGAGTAAAGGAGTCTCACAACACCAGATTAAAGTCTAACAGGTTTATTTGGTAATAAAATCCACCAGCTTTTTGGCTAGTGGGCAAACCCTTTTTACTACTAGTGGGTAGCAAAAGCTAGTGGCTTTTACTATCAAATAAATCTGTTGGACTTTAACCTGGTGTTGTGAGACTTCTTACTCAGCATTGCCAAACAGAGAAGGAAGGTCTCCCTCTACACTGAGTTAGTACTGTAGCAATAGTTCAGTATTAAGGGGAGTTAAGGGGAGGAAATCAGACATGGCTCTGACTTACTATGTAGTGACCCCAGTTGCAAAGTGTTTTTCACATATCAGGTGACGACAAGATCAAGATCCTCTAATACTCTCACACCATGATGGAACAGCTCTATTCACACTCAAGAGTAAGGTGCAAAATAATGAACAGTAACTGAAATCATACCCCAACGTTAAATATACATGGAATAACATGCCCACCTGTTAGAACACACAGCAAGACACTCGGATATATGCAGTAACACATGCACAGAGATAGATGTACACAGATAAACAGGCAGATAAATATGTGTGTTATTTGATATACAGAGTATTATACCAAAAGTGTTTTACTCAGGACTAACTGAATTATATAGACTTGGGTTGTGGTCACTAACTTGTTATCTCTTTAAGGCCAATTCCAAATAGGATCACCAGGAAATCATAAGCATTGTGATCAGAGGATACCTTATAGATTTCAGGCAGCAAAATATTGTAGAAAATGGTTTTATTACACAGGTGTGTTGAATACCAGATACAAGACTGAAATACCATACATGGTGCCACAGTGGTTAGCAGTGCTGCCTTACTACACCAGGGACCCAGGTTCGATTCCCAGCTTGAGTCATTGTCGGTGTAGAATCTGCATGAGTTTTCTCCGGGTGCTCCAGTTTCCTCCCACACTCCAAACATGTGTGGGTTAGGTTGATTGGCCATGCTAAATTGCCTCTTAGTGTCAGGGGGACTAGCTACAGTAGCTGTGTGGGATTATGGGATTATGGCTTGGGTGGAACTGTGGTCAATGCAGACATGATGGGCCAAATACACTGTATGATTCTATGATTTGAATAACTCCGTCACTCAAAACAACCAGAAATTAAAACTCTATCAACCATTTGATCCTTGATCTTGCATCATAGATTCATTGAATATTGTGCTGCTTGGTACCATTACAGGAGTGGTGAGCTGTTGGCTGGGATTTCTTCTATCCCTATTTTCTATTGCTTGCAGTTGAAATTGCCAAGAGATAGATGCACTTGGAGCTTTGCAAAGTGGTCATTCAGCAATTTTCAGCCAAGACAGGGATTTTCATCACCTCAGGGTTGTCAGCCATGCTTCTAAGTGCCTTGGACTGAAGCTCTCAAATTCCTTCCTAAACATTTCTGTCTCATTTTCTTTTAAAACACTATTTCTTTGACTACTGGTATTTGCCTTCATATCAAATTTTATCTGATAATTGCCCCTTTCATTTGGCTTGAGACACTTTGCTAAGTTAAAGGAACTAGATAAATGTAAGTTGTGGTTATATTGGCTGGCTATTTGGTCACAAGTGGCATCACAGCCAACAACCCTGACCTCACCCAGCAGTGCCCGTCCCAGATACTCGCCTGATAGTCAGAAGGTGCAGAAATGCAAACTGATTTTCCTGCCTCTTAAAACAAGGGTATTGAGGCCAATTATTGCCCACCCCACCAACTAATGCCCCAAATTAGAGCACTTAAATACAGCAGACTGGGTGCCAAACCCAGAATTTTCTGGGTGGAATTTATTGTAGGTGATGTGGGTTCAGCCCACCGGTGAGAACTCACGTCACTTCTCCAAGGGCTTCCAGTTGGTATGCATGTACAATCAGGCATTTAAGTGGACAGTGTCAAGCCTCCCACAGAAATAACAAAAGCTGCCAGCCAATCAGCCACCTCCAGCAGGAACCATCATTGGATCCCTGGAGACAGGTGAGTGTTGATGGGTCAGAGGTTGCAGGAAGCGTGGGACGGGGGTTTGAATTAAAGGATGAGGTTGGTTCTCCTAGTCCCAATATGGGGTTCCTTGATCGGATGCTAAATGCCTTTAAAGACCCGCCCATGCCATTGGCAGCTAGCAGAACTAAAGGAATTTTCTGGGCAGCTTTCTGAAGGCACTACATGTATTTGTCAGAATCTCAGAGCCACCACTAATTCCTGCTGAGCTAAGGGATAATAAGAAATACGAGCAGAAGTAAGCCATCCAGCCCCTCGAGCCTGCCCCACCATTCAACAAGATCATGGCTGATCTATAATGGTTCAGTACCACTTTCCTGCTTTCTCCCCGTAACCCTTAATTCCCTTGTTAATCAAAAACCTATCCTCTCTTGACTTGAACATATTCAGTGGGGAAGCCTCCACCACCTCATCAGGCAGAAAATTCCAAAGATTCACCACCCTTTGCGTGAAGAAACCATAACTCTGATCTGAACCCCCCCAATTCTTGAGGCTGTGCCCTCCAGTCCTGCTATCTTTGCTAAGCAGGAAGAGTCTCAACCTGTACCCTATCCATCCCTTTCATTATCTTACAGGTCTCTATAAGATTCCCCCTCAGCCTTCTAAACTCCAAAGAGTACAAACCTAGCCTATTCATATATATATATTCAAGGCCATATAATGGCCTTCAAGTGGCTCAATAATGAACTTGATTAGCCAGCAGACAGGTTTGCTACATTTCCTGCTGACTAATTGGGAATTGCTTTCCTTTGGCAGGAAAGGGCTGGAAGACTCACCCTTGCTTATGTAGATCCATCCAGCCTGTTTTAGTGGGCTCCATTAAATCCAGCCCTGGTCTTTTGAAAAAGCAAATTAAATCTGGGGATTATTGACAAGGCTAGAACGTCTTGCTTTCCTTTGACAAGCGGTTGATTGGGTTTCTTCTTGAACTGCTGTAATATTGCTCAGTACCAAATCCCCATGATGCAATTACCGACTGTGCCATCAGTGAAACTAACAGCTTGCACTTTTCAATGAGCAACCGCTGGTGAAGGTCACTAACCCAAGAGACAATATATAAATAAATAACCAAATACATTCTCATTGACTGAAGGGTTGTGTGAGGGTCCATCATTATAAAATTAATAATAGCATATCTCATCTAATTTGCATAACACACACCATCTGTGAGAAACTCTCTTTGGAATGAAAGAAGACCAGATTCAGAATTGCAAAGACATTTGCTCTCCAACTGCAATAGAAATACTTTTTTGCTTTTAGAGTGCCTAGTTATTACCATTTAATGCATTTCTTTTTGTGCCTGTTCTAACAGACTGACTGTACTGCATCACCACTTAGACAATGCAGTCATTAGCTTTCAGTTGCAGGAAGTGTGTGCATGTAGATGCAGCTCAAGGTAGATCACTAAACATTCATAATATACCTTAGCTGATCTCCTGTGGCATTGTTCGTAGGGATGTCAGATGCCTGGTAAGGCTAAGCCTTTTCTTCTGACTTCCAAGGAGCTACAAGCAATACAAGACTAAAGCCAAGTTTTTTTAGCTGCTCCTCCAAACATCAACCAATCTTGCCTGCTGATTATGCTCCAACTGAATTCACAGAGCTAACTCAAGCCAAAGAAACCCACTGAGCACCACCCATCTCCATGGCAACATGACAGACATGGTCTGTTCCCAGATGGAAATGCAAATGAACTATCTTTTAATTCCAAAGCCTATTCCTAATTCCTGATGTATCCTATAATTATAAAGTTAAATCTAGGAAACTGTATACATACTGCATAGAGGGCACTTGTCACTAGTTATCTCCTTTCCACATCTATGTCCACACCAGGGTACCCAAGGACAGTGTCTGCTGCTATATTCGAGGCCTTCCTTGATTGGTGAGGCCAAAGTGTGGCAAACTCCAAATAATTTAATGGATTTAACTTGATAGATTTCCTTCTTTTTAAAAATTTAATATTTTGACTTTATAGTTTATGTTCTTTGAAAAATGGGACACTTCTTGTTAATTTGATTAAATGATGTGTCATCCTCATCAACGATCAAAAAAGCGTAGAGGACATTTGCAACTTAGGAAATTTCAGGTTAATTACTGTTGTAATATTATTGTAAAGAGAATTGTTCTTGAAAAATAATATTCTGCTAAAATATAACTACATGCTTCTTTAAAACAGCACATGATGAAATGTTCACATTGGGTGAGTTTATGCAGAAATTAATTTTGGAGACGGCAGATATTGTGGCTCCAGTTTCGTTCCCTGTTGCTAGGAGCGTTTTTCTGTATATTCTAAATGAGTGATTTTATTGCACTAAATTACATATCTCAAAGTAACAAAAATCTTTATTAGGCACTGAATGATAACCATCCAAGTTGCGGACCTATGGAACATTTTTTTAAAAATTATTTAATATCTGCAGTGAAAGATTAAGTTAATGTTGCAAATGTCTAGTTTATAATTTATTTTAGAATATAGCTTTCAATTTTAGCAATTAAAATTCTTAACTGCAGAAAATAAGCTCATTTGATTGAGAAATGAATAAAAGCAACCCTGAAGTAGATACAGTCAAAATAAGCTTGGAGTTTACTACACTTAAAGGTTGGGGCATGTTGACTTAAGAGGTCAACAGCAAGATAGAAAAGATCATGAACAGAAGGTGGGCTTACTTAACTAAAGGACAGGAGTTTACAGTTTGTCTAGTAAAGGACAAGTCATTCATGTGTTTCCCAGAATTAAGGAAAGCTTTGGAATTAAAAGCCAGTTCATTTACATTTCTGCCTGGGAACAGGTCAAGTCTGTCACATTGCCATGGAGATGGGTGAAGTTCTTTGACTTTAGTTCTCTCTGTGAATTCAGTTAGAATATAACCAGCAGGCAAGGTTGGTTGATGTTTGGAAAAGTAGCTAAGGAACTGTGTTAGCTTTGGGTTATACATAATTTGTAGCTCACTGAAGTCGAGAGAAAAGGCCAGACCCTACACCTGAAGTAGAGGAAATACTAAATCTATCATTCATGACTAGAGCTGGTCTTCAGAATAAGTTGGTAAGGGGGAAAGAGTAAGAAGTCTGACAATACCAGGTTTAAGTCCAACCGCTTTATTTGATAGTAAACTCACAAGCTTTTGAGGCTGTGCTCTTTGTCAGGTGAATGAAGTGTTGGGGTCTCAAACAGCACATATAAACAGCACAGACTGTTTACAGATTACTGATTAGAATGTGAATCTTTACACCTAACCTGCTATTCAAGTCTTAAAGTGGCTAACAATGTGAGTGGATGGAGCACTGAGCACAGGTTATAGAGAAGTGTATTGTCTCCAGACAGCACAGAAAGTGACATCTTTTGCTAACCCAGGCAAGTCATGGGGAAAAGGTACAGGCAGATATGTTTAGTTGAAAGCTAAAGGAAGGAATCTACAGTTATACTCAATAAAAGGCGGTTGTAATCATGTTGCAGTTCTTGAAGTAATCGGCTCACTTGTAGCTTAAAACCACAGAAGTCTATTGGAGTAAAAGATGTTAAAATAAGTGTTAAATCACTCCACAGGAGTCAGAGGGAGACTCATGCTTGAATTTTGGAATCCAGGGCTCAGTAAACAAATTAGAGTCTCTGTCAAAAAGTTAATGGAAGGACCCGCATGAAATCTTGTAACTTGGCAAATAGCTGGAACGTGGAGGAAAGATCACAGTAAATTCCAGTGGGCTGTGATACATCTTTTAAATTGGTCCCAAGAAAAGGAAATGAACGTTAAAGGTTTTATAAAGAGAATTATTGGGAGAGCTGGAACACAAGTCTTTGAGCTTTCGTGTTAATAGTGCTTAGCTTGCCAATTTATTTTGATGTACAATACTTTTTTTAAAACAAAAATGTCAGTTAATTGCTGGTTGTTTGGATTTCTTCAATAAATGTTAACCTCCCCCAGCCTGTTCATAACGCCAGATGAAAAATGGCAGAATCATTTTCATAATGAATAACGCTAAGAATAAACTCATGAAAATGTGCAAGGACGGACAACTATAAAAGAAACTATAAAAGGTTACTGGCCAAAAGGCCATTCGGTCTGTCAATCTTTTTGGTAAAACAATTAAACTAAATTAAATCAACTGAGGGACAAAAACATTCTATTAATCGTCCTGGCAAAACGATTAAATGAGAGATAAATCAGTAAATATTATTTGGCCTGTCAAATCTGTGCTGATTTTCCTCTCTAACAATCGAAATTGATTCTATAATTCTAACTAATCCCACTTTAAGCCCCCTTGGATACTCCTCAACACCAGATATTTCTCGAGTTATCCATGAAAAGCGACATCTTCGCATTCAGTCAGTACCTTTAAATGTGGAAAATAGCTCAAGTTGCTTGAATGATGTCTGCCTCATAAAATGAAAACTCAGAAGCATTCCATGTTCCAACAACCGTAAAGAAAATTTCCAACGTCCTCCTCATTCACTTCGACACGATAGATGGATACGAACCTATTAAATCTGTCGCTTAAATCTCAAGCCCGTGTCACTTATTCTAGACACTAACTGGGCACCTCGATTAGATTGCAGTCTGTTGTAAACTGCCTGCTGGCTATTCGGTATTTTACATATAAACCGCACCAAAATTCCATGCAACCGTCGAATCGCGATAAGAACGATTTTGAAAAATAATAATCATTTGGCACGCCTAATTTCATTTGGGAAAAGTGTTTTATACCTTACACGGTTATAAACAAACCGCACGGGAGCGCTGCGGCGCCTAACCACAAAGCATCTACTTTCACAAAGATCTGGTTAATTAAAAACCAAAAATAGTCCCCGGGTTTGTTTGCGGGAGAGTGAAAACTGATGACGTGTGCCCCATACAGGCTGAAACTCCCTCTGCCATCTCCCCCCCACACGTGTAGTCTAGAGAATAGGCCCACTGAAAACCCTTTGTCATTGCAAAGGGAGTGAGTGATCCTTTAGAGAAAGATATATAACACCGAGAACAAGCTCTCGTTATTAAGTAGCAAGGGGGAGAAACATATAACAGAATCGTACACTGAAATTCCCCAATTAAGCCTCCGCTACGAAGCTGGAGGTGCTGGCTGGAGAAACGGTGCAACTGATACGGGTCTGTTTCCTGAAGCTGTCTTGTATCTGTCTCCCCTCCCCTCCCCGCCAGCCCTTGGAATAAAAGAGGGAGGGTCTGGGAGGGAGAGGGAAACAAACTTGCAACAGAATCAGCTATACTCACCGGAAAATCAACTCACAACAGCCAGCCCTCCGACCTCGCCATCTCCCTCCATGCACTTTCGAAGTGAATTTGGAAGATAAGGGTGGATAAAAAAACTTCTTGCAAATTCCTGCTTGCAACTATTTCAGGGGGTTGGGTTGGGCACAAACACACCCAGCGGGAGAGGTAGAGAGGACACTTTGGATTGATCTAAAACCATTAATTAAACAACAATAAAGAAGAGAGCATTTACAGGATGACAAAAAATGTACATTAATCATTACGTGCGTGCATGTAAGTGAAGCTGTTCTTTGATAAAATACTGTGTTAAGAAGATTAATCCATGTCCCACCCCCCAGGCTGCGAGGCTGATGGAAGGGACCTCATTTACATGAAGATTAGGGGTTGACATCAGGATTTTGTTACATTGTATCATTCGGCGGGGGAAAAGGGATCAATTTATTTTTTTAAAAATTATTTTCTTTCTGAAAATCGATTGAAATCTGGAGGAATACTGTTACAGCCAAGCCTCGGATGTGGGAGAACCTTTTATCCCGAATGACAAATCGTGTCACCCGAGAATCTTTCCAAGGTGGGCTCCGGATCCCTGCATTTTCTCTCTTTCTCTCTCTCCCTCTGTTTTTTAAATGCTACGTTTAAACGATTGGTAACTTTCTTTCTCTTTCTTCGAAAGAGCATCAATTCGGATCAATTGCAGGCAAAGATCAGACTGAATGGGCGTGTTTTTTTATTAATTGGGGATTTTTTTTTCTTTTTCACAATTAACTCGGCGCCTTTCGTGTTAATTTTTCGGATGGAGAGAAAGAGAGGTGGCAACATCGGTGTGGAGTATTATTTCCACGGTGAGGAAACACTTTTTCCTCCCTCTGTGTTGAAAACCGGGAGGTTTCTGCTTTACCATTCTTCTGCCTGTCTCTCCGCCACCCCCCACTCTCTCCGCCAGTCTGGTCTCAGACTGATCAGCCTTGCCAAATAAACATTAAAAAGCTCCCAAACCAACTTCACTCCTGTCTCCCATCGAGGCCATTCTCGTACGTTTACGAAGGGGGGGGGACTAAAAAGAAGGGTGAGAGTGGGGGAGATATTTGGGTTAACTTCTAAGTTTGACCTGCCCTCTTTATTCTCCACGGTAATTTCCCCCGACCCCCTGAACTCCTTGAGCTAGCTCTCGGCGTTTCCCCCCTTCCCCCCGCTCCCTAATCTCTTTGGGAGTGTAAAAACTCTAATGAATTTTCTCTTTTCCTTTATAGACATGGATTCTGCATCGCCTTCAACTTTAGACTCGGAGGTAATTCTATAATAATTTTGAACGGTGGGCTGAACCCGGGGTTTGGGAATGATGTTTGATTTATTTTTTGGGGGTGGGGGGAGAAATCTGTCTTTAGAATACTGGTTAATTTCATTCGACAGTCCTGTGGATTTCATGCCTACAGGTTTCATGCCTACAGCTCCGTTGCGCCATCTTGTCAATTTATTATATTAATATATATTTAAAAACCCTTTATTATTATTATCTGAACAAATTAAGGTTTTTGTATAAAGCTGTATCCCGCCTCCTTGCTGTGCTTCCATCTGAAGTGTGGATTTATTGTTGAGGATGGGGGGGGGGGGAGGGGGGACATTTCCCTTTTAAATCAGAGCTGTCTTGTTTTATAAATTCCCTCCCCTCCAAGTGTCTGCTGCCTGTCTGTTCCTCCGAGATCGCCAATCCCGGTGTGTGTGTGTTTTTTAATGATGAATATTCGCCATCTTGCTTCTGACCCGTCCCTTTTTCCTCCTGTCCTTCCCTCCTTTTCTCAAAGTAATTCCATTCTCCTACTTTAATGGTCCCGCACAGTCCTGCCTCTGCCCCCACCCCCACCCCCACCCCCACCCCCGGGTCTGATCACCCGCTTGGATTTTACTAATCCAAAAATGTCCCTCCTATTTAAAAAAAACACCCAAGACAAATCTTCCTCCATTCGGATGTGTGTGTGTCCCCTCTTCCCCCGAGGCGCCCTCTTAGTTTATGCCCAAATGAAAAGGTTCACTTGATAGTGAATTGTATTAAATATAATACGAGGAATGAATCGGTCCCTTTGTTAAGTGGTGTCATTTGTACAAATGTTGTGATTGTGAGTGGAGGGACTCCCCTGTTGTTGGCATGTGGATTCTCTGCCAGAGAGGTAGAGAGCTCAGCATTATAACAGCAATGCCGCCCAGGCTTGGGGAGAAGTGTTGGATTGAGATTAATACAATCGGGAAGCCACAGCAGTCCCGGTGTAAATATATACATATATATATGTTTTTTCTCTGATCTGCGGGACTGTGTTTATTGTTGGGGTTTTAAAATAGGTGACATTTTTCACATGTAGATATGCTTTGGAGTGCAACGTCTGACCTGCTTCATTGCTGAGCTATGGGGGGAACGGTTAGGTGGCAAGAGGTTAACTCTTCTATATCATCCACGTTCAGAATTTTCCTGAACTTGTACTACCCCCTCCCCCCCCCTCCCCCTATTTGCTGGAATGCCATCATGTGGGTAGCACAGTGGTTAACACTGCTGCCTCACAGCTTCAGGGACCCAGGTTCAATTCCCAGCTTGAGTCACTGTGTATGGGGGTCTGTATGTTCTCGTGTCTGTGGGTTTCCTCCCATTGTCCAAAGATGTATGGGTTAGGTTGGTCAGCTATACTAAATTGCCTCTTAATGTTCTGGGATGTGTAGGTCAGAGGGACTAATGGGGTCAATATGGGGGGGTTACGGGGATAGGGCCTGGGTGGGATTGTTGGTGCAGACTTGATGGGCTGAATAGTCTGCTGCACTGGAGAGATTCTGTGATTTCTAGCATGACAATTTATTAGTCACTTCAGGGTGATACAATAATAGAATGGAGTGTAATAATTCCTGACACTGGGTGTCTGGAGTTTAATTGGGCTTTTGATCTTCCTGGGGACAGGTCCTGTAGTCTTGGTGGGGGTGGGTTCAGGCTGTTGTGTGCCTCCTGTACTACATTGTACATTTGAAGGCAAATCACACTGTCTTTTTTGTTTTGTATTATATCACAAAAGATCATTGATTGTCAAATTAGTTTTTTTATAAGGTATTGAAAGATGTTGCCCAGATCTTTGCAAACTATATAACGTAATATGGATGCGTATTATTCCAGTTCTCACTGTGATACCTGTGCTCTGCAGTGTCATTGCATAAAGGGCAGGAAATATCATTAGTCTTAAGATATAATTTGAGAGTCACTGCTTAAATTGCTGTCTCAGCATAAGTGACAGACCTCTGAATCCACAAGAACAGGATCCAGTGTTAGATAGCCACAACTTGCATTTAACATAGTAAAGCAGCTTGGCAGGAGCATTTTCAGTTACAGTGACTGTTCTGTCCCACCAATACTGTATCCCTGTATTACTTAATTGAAAATAACATGAAAATTTCACTTGCCATGGGGTAGCACGGTAGTACCACTGCTGCCTCATCGTGCCAGAGGCCTGGGTTCAATTCTCAGCTTAGGTCACTATCTGTGGGGAATCTGCATGTTCTCCCCATGTCTGCCTGGGTTTCCTCTGGGTGCTCCGGTTTCATTCAAAAGATGTGCTGACAGTGCTAAATTTGCCCTCAGTGTACCCAAATAGGCACTGGACTGTGCTGACTAGTGGATTTTCACAGTAACTTCATTGCAGTGTTAATGTAAGCCTACTTGCAACACTAATAATAAACTTTAATAAATAAATACGGAAATCTTGGGAATGACACAAAACAAGAGTCCCATCTCTCTTTCAGTCATACTATCCCAGTAAACCACTATTTTTCTAAGTAATGGTGGAAACCATGGCTGATTTTGGGCAAGACTTTGTTCAGGTTTGAAGTATTAGCATTATGAAGTAAAACTAAGCAACATATGTACCTCATACATAGGTATAGTCTCATGCACTGCCCCCGCTTCAGCGATAAAGGAGGAAAACAAATGGAAAAATGTCATATAGTTGTGTTAACACACCTGACTGCCAATACAGAGCCTGTACTGATTGCACAGATTAATTTCTAACCTTGTATCTTTCTCTCTCTCCCCCTTTTTCCTAGGACTACACTCCAACAGATAAGAGGTGCAGGACAGTGGAAGATTTTAACAAATTCTGTACTTTTGTCTTGGTTTATGCTGGATACATCCCCTACCCTCAAGAAGTGAGTAGAACCATTCCTGTTTCAAACCCCAATCTTTTATTCTCTGACTTTTACAATTTGACAAAGATTGTTGGAAAAGACGTGCTGATATTGTGGATAGTGTTCTCAATGTAAATTCCAATAACGATCGTTTCAAGAAGGAGATAGATATATTTCTGATTAAAAATGGGTTAAAGGGATATGGGGCACAGGTAGTGAGATGAATTTGAGATCTGTCATGATTTGATTGAATGGCTGACAGCCTCAATGGGCTGAATTACCTATTTCTGCTGCTAATTCCTATGTAAGGCTCCACCGAGTGGCTCAATGAATTTAGTCCAGTAATTAATCAAGCTGGAAAATTCCCAGTTTGATTAGTCACCTGGATTTCAATGCCTTGAAGATAGTGGAAGCAGATTCAATAGTAATTTGAGAAAGAGGGAAAAGATAAATATTAAGGATGGAAATTGTAAGACCAAGAAGAGTAAACAGAGTCGGACCAATGGGGTAGCTTTTCTAAAGAGACAGTCTCGATACTAGGGGTCAAATTGTCTCTTTCTGTGCAGAATGATTTTATTGAATTCGTTGACCTCAGCTGGGATGGGAATAGGGGTAGAGCAGTTGGCCTTAATGCTGTGTTGAGGTGGGAAGAATCTAGCTATGGTTCTAGCTCCTGATTACCGGAAGGTAACTAGATGCTGAATGGATGCTTTCCCGTGTGGGAAAGACTAGTCCTAGGGGACACAGTTTAAAAATAAGAGTCTCCCATCTTAGACAAACATGTGGAGAATTTTTTTCTCTGAGGGTCACTAGTCTGTGGAATTCTCTCCCCCAAAGAGCAGTGGAGGCAGGTTTGTTGAATATTTTTAAGGCTGACTCAGGTAAATTGTGGATTGACAAGGGAATAGACAGGACAGTAGAAGCCATAATCTGATAAACCTTGATCTTGTCAAATGCCAGAGCAGGCTTGATGGGTCAAATAGTCTGTTCCTGCACCTACTGTCACAGAATACTACAGTGCAGAAAACGCCCTTCAGCCCATCGAGCCTGCACCAACATATGAAAGGCACTGACCTGTCCACTTAATCCCAATTGCCAGCACTTGGCCAATAGCCTTGAATGTTATGCGTGCCAAGTACTCATCCAGGTACTTTTTAAAGGATGTGAAACATCCTGCCTCCACCACCCTCCCAGACAGTGCATTCCAGACTGTCACCACCCTCTGGGTAATAAGGTTTTTCCTCAAATCCCCCTAAACCTTCCATCCCTCACTTTTTTAATTTCTGTCCCTCGTAACTGACCCTTCAATTAAGGAGAACAGCTGCTCCCTATCCATACCTCTGATAATCTTGAACACTCAATCAGATTGCTTCTCAGTCTTCTCTGCTCCAGAGAAAATATCTCAAGCCTATCCAACCTCTTATAATGTAGATGTTCCATCCCAGGCAACACCTTGGTGAATTTCTTCTGCACACATTACTCCAGCTGTGATCTCACCAAAGTTCTATACAATTCCACCATGACCTCTCTGCTTTTGTAATCTATAGCCCGATTGATTAAAGGCAAGTGTGCCATATGCCTTTTTCACCACTCTATTAACCTGCCCTTCTGCCTTCAGGGATCTATAGACAAACACACCAAGGTCCCTTTGTCCTTTGGAATTTCTCAGTGTCAGACCTTTCATAGTCTACATCTGGTCAAATTATCTGGTCTGCGTCACTTCATACTTTTTAGGGATAAATTCCATCTGCCACTTACCTGCGAGTTCCATAACAAACTCCTCATTCTCATGGGTGAAGACAAATGTGAAATATTCATTTAACACTCCACCAATGTCCTCTGCCTCCACCCACAGATTTCCTCCTTGGTCTGTAATGAGCCCTACTCTTTCCCTGATTATCCTCTTTCATTGATTATTCTTCCAGGATATTTTAGGATTTTCCCTACTTTTGCTAACCAGAGCTTTCTCGTGTACTCGTATTTGCTTTCCCAATTGATTTCTTAATCTCCGTCCTGCATTTTCTGTACTCCACTAATGCCTCTGCAGGCTTACTCCCTTTATACTTGAGCAGCACAGTCGTTAGCACTGCTACCTCACAGCGCCTGGCTTCAGTACCTGCCTCGGGTCACTTTCTGTGTGGAGTTTGCACATTCTCCCTGTGTCTGCGTGGATTTCTTCCCATAGTCCAAAGATTTGACTAGTCATGCTAAATTGACCCTAATGTAAGGGTAAATACATAGGGTTTACCAGAATAGGATTTGGGTTGGATTGTGATGGGTGCAGACTCCATGGGCCGAATGGCCTCCTGCATTGCAGGGGTTCTGTGATACTTATTAAAAGCCTCTCTTTTCCTTCTCATTGTACCCTGAATGCCTCTGGTTATCCATGGTTCTCTGAGTTTGTCACACCTTCCTCTTCCCCTAGGGAGAACATATTGAGCATCCTTTCATCTTTGAACATCCCCCACTGCTCTGCTGTAGATTTCCCCACAAATAACTCTTTCCATTACCTTGGCCAGATCCTTAATTTTGTCGAAATCTACTCTCCCCAATCCAAAATCATCTTCCACAACTTGTCAATTTGTCATACCATGTATGTATGTAACTACAGATGAAGATGAGATGAGCTGACTGAGACTATATTCAGCTTTTTGTCAGTCATTGTCTGGAGACAAGGGCTGCTAGATTGAGATCATAGAATCCATATAATGCAGAAGGCTCATTCAACCTATACCAACAACAATCCTACCCAGGCCCTATCCTGTAACCCCACATATTTGCCCTCCGAATCCTCCTGACTCTAAGGGACAATTTAATTTAACGGTCAATCCGCCTAACCTGCACATTTTTGGAATGTGGAAGAAAACTGGAACATCAGGAGGAAACAATCACAGATACAGGGAGAATGTGCAGATTCCACACAGACAATCCCTATGACTGGAATTGAACCTGATCTCTAGTGCTGTGAGGCAGCAGTACCAATCACTGTGCCATCATGCTTCCCGATATCAGAGAAGAGTTGATGTTCACAAAATGCACGAGTCCATGCCTACAGGAGAGAAAAGGGGGCTGACAAAGGGATGAGAAGTCAGTATCCTAAAACATGAACATAATAAATTGTTAAAATACTTGTCTGATTTTGTTGCAGCCTAGAGGAAATTGTGTATAATAGAATAATAATGTAGAGTGGTAAGAGGGGAGAGGATTCTGTGATTGTTGCCAGGTGAAAATGAACCTGGCCGGGAAGAAGCTGCAACTCTCAGCATTGGACTAGTAGCATGCACCTAGAGGTGACATCTCTGTAACAATATCCAACTGGGGGGAAAATAAAAGGCTTTTAAAAGGAAGATCAGTGCTTCCGAATTTGATAGGCAGACTTATCACCTCCTCCCTCCATCCCTTCAATTTCTAGACATGTATTGCAATAATGTCACAGCGCTGAGATTTCTGTTCAGCTGCAGTTTCTCTTCAGTCAGCTCACAGGCTCAGACTGGAGATCTGTCCTCTCTCTATCCAGCCCCCAGCCCCTCCCCTTCCCATTCACGCACATTGAGTGAATAGTTGAGTGTAATCTGTTTCTTATTTCAATCCCGTTTATGGGTAAAACTCTTTGTTTTGCTGTTGATGTTGTGGCATTCTGAGCATGTTGTTTGGAATGTGCCAATTCCCAAAAAAAAATCAGGGACATTTGGCCAAAGAAGTGTTATGTTTGACTCTGTAAAGCTAAGCTGCATCTTTGTCTTGAGGTGCTGATTTTCATGAGTTTTGCAGTTGTGAGCAGCCACCCACCTGGATAAGACTGTGCAGAGCACCAGGCAGATATGTTCAAATACAGCGAGAGACTTGCATTTCTATAGCACCTTTCACGACCTCTGGATGCTCCAAAATGCTTCACAATTTGTGCACAGCTAGGTTCCAGAAGCAATTAATTAATTATAGTGCAGTTAATTGAGGGATAAACATTAGTCCAGGATGCCAGGGAGAACTTCCTTGTTCTTCTTTGAAATAATGTAATTGGATCTTTAATTTTCAGGTGAATGGGCAGATGAGACCTCGTCCCATCCAAAAATGGCACTTCTGAGAGTGTCGCATTCCTTCAGTACTGCCCAAGAGTATCAACTTAGATTATGTGTGTACATTTCTTGTGTGGGACTTAACCCCAAGAATGCTGCACTTTGAACTTCAACTGACTCTATTATTCTTGACATGAGGTGAGGTGAAACTGTGCAGCTGTTTATTTACCTGTTGTCTTTCTCCTTTCAGGAGATGCCTCTGCGGACGAGCTCCAGTCCCCCCAACAGCACAGGTAGCACTGCAGAGAGTGAACCTTGGGATCTCCCGCTCTCTGTCCCAGACACAAATAAAAGCAGAAAAACATTTACCAGCTTCAAACGGGCCAAACCATACTCATTTCTGAAACATCACAAATCGGGTAGCTTCATGCTGCCCCCCTTCAACCGCAGGAAGCCTAACAAAGTGAAGAAGAGGCGTGAGGTGAAGGCAAAGGAAGACAGTCTGAGGATAGAGGAGCCTCAGATTGAAGAGACGGTCAAGCAGGAGCCCCCTAACCCGACAGCAGAAATCAAGCCAGACTCTGCTGACTGTGAAGGCGAGGATGTAGCACCAGCACCTATTTCCCTGGAACCTCACTCCCAGCAGTCTCTCGCTCAGCAACCTCACTCCCAGCAATCCCACGCTCAGCAGCCACTCATCTCAGAGCCCCTCACTCCAGAACCTCTTCCCCAGCAGCCACTCACCCAGGAGCCCCTCACAGACTCCCCAAGCATCGGCCAGGACAATTCTTATCTGCTGGCCACTGCAACAGATGTGATGGATGAGACGATAAAATGTGAGAAAGTTGTGCGACAGAGGACCGTTTTCCGTCAGGGAAAGCAGGTTGTGTTCAGGGATGTGGACACGACTGGGAATGATGAGGACATCATGGTGGATTCTGGTAAGTGAGCATTTTAAACACTAAATAATTTTCTGCCACAAACTGTCATACTTAGATAGCAAGACTGTAGTGCAGAGTCAATCCCCTGTGTCTTAGTTGTTAAATTCCCTTCCCAATGAGGGACTGAACTGTGTGGGTAAGGAAAATTGCAGGGTTAACTGTTCTGCTGTCAACTGAGACAATGAAAGTGCTGTAACTAATGACAGACCAACACTAATGGGCATGACAATAGGCTGACTAATGGAAGGATCAGAAACAAAAAAAAAACAGACCTGTAACCAGCAAAAGTAGCAACAAACTACTAGGTAGTACTAGTATTGGGTGTATGCATCATGCATACTGCCAGAACTAGTGATGGATGATAATCATCGATTCCAGTATCCAATAGGAATAGTGCCAGAGAATCATGCAAGGGACTGGTGATCTCCAGGTCTTGGTTTGCGTGTCTTGAGTTTATGATTCAATTTTTCATAGTTCAAGGACACATTGTTTAGAAATATCCCACACCTACACTTCATTGAAATGCTGGAGGCAGTACTCACTACTCTGCACGTGTGCCTAATCACCATGGATATGGCCCAGGTCAGTCTCCCTGTATACAGCCTGTGTGGTCTCCCCGTGTCAAACACTCTACGATCATGCATGGGATAAATGGCTGTCTAACTACGTATTAACCCTGTTTCCTAATGTACACGTCAGTGAATTAAATAATTAATTTTGTAATATTTAAGATGATACACCTTTGTATTCCAACATTTCCAAGGTTATTCTTCCCTTTACTTTTAAAATGCTGAACATTGTTGAGGTTTGATTCTATTGCTCTCAGATGGTTTTCAATAGATCCAGTTCATTGTCATTTCTTCATGGTAATGCCACCCTATTTGTGGGGAACCACATCAAGCTTTTCATACAGCTGTTAAATTTACATTCACCTTCCAGAAGAGAACATTCTGCTTGAGTTGGCCTTCCCTGGTTCAGAGGTACTGAAGCCAACTTTAGCTGCCCCTAAAGTTACTTTTGCTCAGGGCTGCGAGAGCAACAAGGGACGTTCACGATTTGCATGACTGCATTTGTAAACCAAGCTAATTTTTCAATGACTATAGACAGCTATGCAGGAGTCCTTTCCAGCTTTTCAATGTTGAAGAGGTTATTACAGATTGAGAAATTCAAAAGGTTTCATGAACTCGACTTATTTCAAAGAGTATGGGGTGATTATATTGATGCATTTAAGATGATGACTGATTATTTGATAATTTCTTGTTATTTGCTCTGTGGTGGTGAGTCCAGAACAAGGCATAACCTTAAAATTAGAACATAGCCATTCAAGGATGATATCAGGAAACACGTTTTCACTCAAAAGGATAATGCAATTCTGGAATACGCCCCTCTGAGACACATTGAAATTGGGGTCCATTGAAAATTTCAAATCTAAGATCAACAGTTCTTGTTGTGCAAAGGTATTCAGGGTAATAAATAGCTAATTAAGTAGTAGAACATATTTGAAGGGCTGAATTGAGCCTCACTGATCTGATGTCTTCTCTTTCCCTCTTTCTCAGTGATATGACTTGAATCCTGCTGAGTCCAGTTCTGACTCTTTTGAGTTTAATTAATTAAACAAATGAGGGATAAAGTGAAAAGGGAACTGCCCTGTACAAAAACAAGAACAGAACTCCACAGCAGTCAAGTGCCAATCTTGCTTAGAAAAATAGCAGATAGGTCAAATGATCACACATGGTGGCTTTTTTGAACTGGAGACTGAGAAATGTTGATATGTTTGCACACTAGTTAATAATTTTAAAATGAAGTTTGGGGCTCCTATTGACCCCGTAGATATCCATCAAGCTTTGCCTTATTCACATGTTCCTGGCTGTCAGTTATTTAGTTATAAATGTTTCTTGTATTTCTCAAACCACCAATTTCCTTAGAAAATTTGGAATCTCCTGAAGCCTGAGATCTGCAGGTACAACTTCTGGCAATCCTGCAGTACCTTATCCAAATGGTCACTCTTCCCATGTGAGTCTAGAGCCGCTGCTCAGTGTATGCCACTGTTATCACTAAGCCAGAAAATCTATGGGCTAATTTCCCACTCCCAAGGACCTGAGCACAAAATCCATGCTCACTACCATTGCAGTACTAAGGAACGCTGCACCATCAGATACCCTTATTTGGCTGAGACATTTAAACCAAGTTCTACTGGCCCTCTTGGGTGGATATTTAAAAAGTACATGTCCTTTATTTCAAAGGAGATTCTCCCTAGTGTCCTGAACAATAATTATCCATCAATCAACATCACTAAAATAGGTAATCTAGTGATGATCATGTTGTTCTTTGTGGGATCTCACACTATGCACAAATGAGCTACTTCTATTCCCATGTTACAACAATGATTGTTCTCTGAAAGCACTCTATTGGATGTGAAGTGCTCTGGACATCCAAAGCTTACAAAAGATGCTATATAAATGCAAATTATTGTTGATCTGATATGTGATTTAATTTTTGGACCTTCTTCAACAGATGATGATTCCTGGGACCTGGTGACGTGTTACTGCATGAAGCCGTTTGCTGGGAGGCCAATGATTGAATGCAACGAGTGTGGTACCTGGATCCATTTGTCCTGTGCCAAAATCCGCAAGTCCAATGTCCCGGAGGTGTACGTCTGTCAAAGGTGTCGAGACTCCAAATTCGACATTCGACGATCGAACCGATCTCGAACCGGCTGCAGAAAGCACTTCCTCGACTGAGGGATTCAAGTCTTTCTTTCTTGGTTTTGTTTTGTTCCGGGGAAAGAAAGGAGAACTTTGAAATGGTAACAAGGGCAACAAAAAAAAAAATTGCATTTAAAACAAAATAGATTGATGTTGCACTTGTTTGAAGAGTTCCATCCATGTGCACAGGAGTTGCCTACTTTTTGACTCTCTGTCTCTCCTTTCATCCTTTAATCCAAGAGATCAAGACAGGTTAAGTTTTTGTTTTCACATCCTGGCTAAACCAGCACAAGAGAAATTACCTACTGTCCTTTGGCTCCTTATTCCTTGTCCATTGCATCTAAAAGGCCTTAACCCACCAAGGTCCCCAAGGATGACGGTGGTAGCCATGTCTGGTCTCTCATGCTTTCCTTTCTGTGCAATGCTTGTTGCTAATGGAGCTGCAACCAGACAAACAGGGCCCTGTGCAATAGACAAAGGCTTCAAGCATTAACATTAACAAAAGAAATGAGAAGGGAAAAAATTAATAATCAAAACCTAGTGGCCTGCCATTTAACAATGTACAATAAAACCAAATAATATACCACCAATCTGTCAATATCCAAGTTAGTAAAAATAAGTTTATTGTTCATGAGTTCTGACCAAGTGGGTACATAGCCCTGTCTTTTCTCTTTACATGTGCTCACTACCTTGCTATGTACTGCCAGCATTTTCTGATTTCATTTCAGATTGCCAACATTTTCTGTTTTAACATGACAAAATTTACTTTGGTCAAAATGAGAGTAATTAATGCCTTTTGCTTCCACTGCACTTTTCTTAAACTTTGCACCAGTCAAATCCCAAGCGAGTCCAAATATTCGTCCCTAAAGCTACAGGAGGCGAGTTGACAAAGGGTTAAAGTCCTATGGAGCAAGTGTGGTAACATTCTCGGTTAATTTGTTGGGTTTGACAATTGCTATTAAAAGGTTTGGGCTACACAAACAATTTATTCACCATTTTTCTTTGACTATCCCTCGAGAAGATCTTTACAATCACTATGCCTGAAATTCAGTATTAAAACCAAACTTAGTACTGCAGTGAGAAGGAAACAAAATCTTTAAGTGCCAGGACTGTGGCTTTTAAATGATTAATTAATTAACTCTGAACCTCTTCTATGCATCTGAACAGTTGTTTTATGAGCTGCAAGGGGAGGAGATGACAAACTCAACATGGTATCAATTTTTAAAAGGTCTGGACAGAGAGTTCTGCTTAAAAAGGCAGCAGTCCAGATTCTTTGAGGAGAGGGGGCAAGTAGAATCTATCTGTTAGTTTAAGTTTATTTGGTCCAAACTTGGCACCATGTGCAATAAATTCAGGAATCTGAACTCAAAAGTTGGGTGAGGGGAAAAGGAAATCACCTTCATCCCATCCCCTCTGCCATCTTCTATCCCTTACTCTGCACGTCATGATAATATGAAGATATTGAGGATGTGTTGACAGCAAGGAACATGATTATGGTTCCCAAGATGTTGCCGCACCCATTCAACGGACCTGTTGTGTGGCAGGTTAAGTGTTCAGTGGTGATGTGGTTTCGTTTAGACAACCTCTTGTGGGTGATCCATGTGGTTCAGTCACAACCTGTGACTGAGCAGTTGAATGGGTACACACACTATAGCTTTGTGCATCATTAATCGAGAGACTTCATCCTTTTGAATCCTTCCATAAAAATAAGTTGTGGGGGGAGAGATGAGAAGGTATCCTTGTTCAACCTTCCATCATTGTATATTGTAAAATATATATTGCCATAAAAATATTGCTAATGTATTTTTACTCAAATGTCTTATCCCACAAATATTTGCCAAGTTGGGTCTGCTCAATCTGATGTTTCCAGTGACAGGAAAGAACTTAGTACATGGAATAAGAAACCTTTCACTTGTCTCCCTTTCCACATTCTTTCCCCTTTAACCAAGGTTCCAGGTTACCTCAAACCAGCAATATAACATTTTCTTCTCTTTTGTAACAATTGGTTTTAGGTGACAACTTAAAGACATAGCACTTAAAAAGATGTCTGACAATCAACCAGCACCCCTGACAAGCAACCACCTAACACAAGGGCCAGAATCTTACCACCATTCATGCTGGCAGGATTATCCCATTCCTGCTGCAGGGAACAGAAATTTGGCAGGGTGCCATATTCTCCAACTTCACTGCAGTGGGAATGTGGCATGAACGCCTGGTAAGATCGCACCCGAGGAGTTAATTGGCTTTGGACCCAAATTCAAATAGAAATGTAATCTTGCTGTTGAGGAATGATTTTTCTCTATTTTCTCTGGTGGTTCCCTTTTGCTGATAAACAGTAATCCTTCAAATATCTTACATGGATGGAGGGGAGAAGGGAGAAAGACAGCGTGGGATGGGCAAGATGGTTCCTGTACAGTAGCATAGCTTGCGCGAAAAGTTACCACTAGAAATCAGCCATTGACCCTTGGTCAATATCTGCTAGGAATATGTGCACACATGGACACTGGGTGAGAACAGAATCAGGCTCAACTTGTTAAGCACAGAGAATTAGTTGGCTGACGCGTACTTTCAAGATATGTCGAAGAACAATTGCTGGGAAGGGTGACTTTCTTGTGGAACTGGAGGGTTAACCCCTTCAGAAGAGGAGAGAATCTTTAGCCAGCATCAGTCAAACAAAAGTCCGAAAGGCCCTGGATATCCATACTATGTAAAACACTAATTAAAACATTGGTATAATCTGGTCTTCATTACATGCTAAAAACTGTCTCCACCATATTCTCTTGACTTCTAACTTATTTTGTTGAAAAATGAGGGTGAAAACTATTTTGCAAAGCAGCATTGTGATATTTCAAGCACTAGTGTTGCTCTTGCTGTTGATGGGAATATCTGCATGAGATTACCATGGACACGTAACAAGTCTCTGACTGTGAAACTGTGTCCAGTGATGTTGCCAGGAATGTCGGACTGTCTCCTTGGAAGAAACGTTAAAGTGGAACAAAAAAAACCTTGTTTCTGTGAAACTTTGTACATGTATATCGGAAGTTATTTTGTAAATAAAGATTTAACTATTGGTATTTTAAATAATAAACCTGTTGTAATTTACTTCCTCCTTGTCTTCTGCACCTTGCAAAGGAAATAGAAGACATGGAAAAAGTGCAGAATGGGTTGATGCAGACAGCTATCTTTCTCAACAATCCAGATGAAGTATGGTACAACTTGATGTAGAAAAAAACGATAAGACTTAGTCAGCTCCAACCACAGAACAAATTCCCTCTTGCTGTAGCACTGTGATATTTTCATAACTTGCCTACCTGTGACTGAATAATTTGAATAGTTTATATTGTTATTCTTTATTGCTACTCAGTGATACCAGTTAATGGCCCCATTGCTCAAATTGCTTGACATTTAAAGCCTAATTCATACAATGCTTCATACAGCAGAGAATGAATAGCATCATTAGAATAGAACAGATAGAATGCAGTTGATGGTAGGGTTGATAAACTGATTAAAGAAAAAAGTTCTTTGTTTATCTCAGTCGATAGGACTCCCACCTGAGGCAGGTTGTTATGGGTTCAAGAGCCATTCCATCCTTGGGTTGATACTCAGTGCAGGTGAAATGCTGCACTGTTTGAAATGCTGTTGTTAACAACTCAGTTAAGGTCTCACTCAGTCTGTTGATTCAGGTGGACATTTTTAACATAGAAGAGCACTCCAGTGACCTGACCATTTTATTCCTCAATTTACACCATCAAATTATTCATTTATCTCAATATAATATGAGGAGCCTCTATCACCGAAGTGACTAAAGCACTAGTACAAAGTGAGAATGAGCATTATAAAGTTGAAGATGAGTGGGTCAAATCTATGGAGATACTTAAAGATGAAGATATGGATCTTGAAATTGAAATTGTGACAGAGGAAGCCAGTGACAGCCTGAGATGACCGTCCAGGCAGATTCTCAATGAATACACTTGATAAAAGGTAGGAATGGAACTAAGGGAGCAATAGAGAAACCCAATACAGGAATGTAGGAATTGGGAGCAGAAATAGGCAAATTCCGCCCTTTGAGCCTGCTCTGCCATTCAATCTGATCATGGCTGATTTCTCACTGGTCTCAAATTCACTTCCCTATCTGTCCTCCATATCCTTCTTTCCCTTTTTTTATTATAAATATGCCTTTCTTCCTCTTGAAACCATTCAACAATTCAGACTCCAAGGCGCTATGGAGCAGCAAGTTCCGCAAATTCATCATCTTCTGAAAAGTAGTTCCTCCTCATCTCCCTTATAAATTTACCACCTCTCAACTGTTACGTGTGACCTCTTGTTCTAGTTTGCTCCATAAGAGGAAACATTTGATCTACATTTACTTTATCAATACCTTTTAAAATTTTATATACTTCAATCAGATCCCCTGTCATCCTTTAAACTTCAGCGAGTGCAAGCCCGAACTATTTAATCTCTCCTTGTATGTCAACCCTTTCATCCCAGGAATCAATAGTGAACTTCCTCTGAACTGCCTCTAATGCCATCACATCCTTCCTTAAATAAGGAGACTAAAATTGGACATAATACTCCAGATGTGGTCTCATGAATGCACTATACAATTACAACAATACTCCTCTACTTTTATATTCCAATCCTTTTGCAATAAATGCCAACATTCCATTTGCATTTTGTTTTTACATGCTGCACCTGCATACCGACTTTCTGCAATTCATGAACATAAGACACCCAGATCCCTCTGCCTGGATGGATTCTGAATCTGCTTTCCATTTAGATAATTTGCCTACCTTTCTATTTTCTCTGCCAAAACAGATAACCTCACATTTACCCTCACTGAACTCCATCTATCTGCCCATTCTCCATCTGGGCCCATTCTCCTTGTCTATCTGTATATGTTTGTAGAATCTTTACATTCTCTTCACTTCCTTTATTTTCACCTATTGTAGTATCATTCACAAATGTTGCTATGTTACCTTCTGTCCATGCTTGAACAGCATTTATATAGATTGATATAGATAGTTGAAGTCTGAGGACTCCGCAGCACTCCACTACCTACATTTCGTCAGCAGGCCTTGACCCTCTGTTTTCATCAGTCTGCCAATCCTCAATTCAATCTTGTAGTTTACCTCCAGTCTCCTGCGATCCCACATTCTAAATCAGTCTTTCGTGTGGACAGGCTGGTGGACAGGGAAACAGTTGACATTTCAGGTGGACAACCTAGTGTCAGAACTGCAAAAAAATTAGCAATGGTTACCAACAAAAATTGTGGAATTCAGTGTGAGTCTGGAAAGTTGTAAAGTGTTTTACTGAAAGATGCGGTGCTGTTCTTTGAATTTCCAGTGAGCTTCACTGGAATGGTGTAGAATGCCAAGAATGAAGAGTTCAGAATGGAAGTGGGACAAATAATTAAAATGGGAAGTTTGCTCAAGTTTGAGGAATGAATAACTTGAGGTCTTTGTCATGATCACTCAACTGTGTTTGGACTTTTCAATGTAGTCTTCTAGACAGCAAGGTGAGTAGGAAATAATTTCGTCATTGGCTATGCTTTAATTCAGGATGACATCGATGCAGGGCCGTGGGGTTTCTGGCATGTGACTGAACAGGCCAATTCTAAACCCACAGAACTTTGGGTACATTGGGCAGGAGGCTCCACGAGTCAGTGGAGTAATTGCTTCCCTTTCTTTCCTTCTCTGTTGGCTGCTCTTGCCCCATCGTGAAAATGTTGTGATACAAAGCACGATATAGTTTGATGGACACATTGTTGCTATTTTGAGCAACTGGTAGCACGTTTATTGCAATCATTAATGTCAAAGCTGTCATACTTAAAGTAGAACTTCAAAGTGCCTTTCCAGGATTTTGTTTGTCCTCCCTTGGAATGTTGGCTATTTGAGAGTTAAAAAAAACAGTATCTGGTAGGTTAGAAACTTCTCAACCATTCAGACAGAATCCAGACCATTCATACTTATCTTGTAGAAGTTTTGTCTGGTTGGCTTATGTGGAGCTGACTTCAAGAAGGGAAATAATGTATATTCAATGGGGCAGTGAAATAGATGGAGATGAGGGCTGGTGATGGAAATCGATCAACTGAAAAAGAAAATCTTCCAAGAAAATGCACTTTGGTCATCTGACTTTCACCTACTTTGATCTTGGGTTCATGTCACATATTTGTAACCCCCATGACTTGCTTGGGCTTGCAACATCTCAATTACTGTCTTGTCTGGAGACAGAACACATCTCTTTAACCTATGTTTAATGCTATCTTTACTCACATTGTCTGCACCTTTAAGACTTGATTAGCTGTAAAGACTCACATTTTAATTAATATTCTGTAAACTGTGTGTGTCTTTATATGTTCTGTTTGTGATCAGAACTCCCATTCACCTGATGAAGGGGCAAACGTCAAAAGCTAGTGGCACTTACTACCAAATAAACCTGTTGGACTTTAACCTGGTGTTGTGAGATTTCTTACTGTGTCTCACCTAGTTTTACAGATGTATAGATATGATACATCCTTTTAAGATGTATCACAACTTGGTATGGCTCCAGCTCTGACCAAGACTGCAAGAAACTATAAAGGATTGTGAAAATAGCCCAATCCAGCATGCAAGCCAGCCTCACATCCATTGACTCCATCTACACTTCTCGCTGCCTCAGGAAAGCAGCAAGCATAATTAAGAACCCCACGTACCTTGGTCATACTCTCTTCTATCTTCTTCCTTCAGGAAAAAAGATACAAAAGTCTGAGATCACGTACCAATCCCTTCAAGAATTATTTCTTCCCTATTGCCATTAGACTCTTGAATGAACCTACCACTTATTAAGCTGATCTTTCTCTTCATCCTACCTGTAACTGCAACACGACATTCTGCACCCTCTCCTTTCCTTCTTCCCGTGCAGCACGGTGGCGCAGTGGTTGGCACTGCTGCTTCACAATGTCAGGAACCTGGCTCCGATCCCTGGCTTGGATCGCTGTGCAGAGTTTGCACGTTTTTCCCTGTATCAGCCTGGGTGTCCACGGGGTTCCTCCCACAGTCTGAAAGGCGTGCTGGTTAGATGCATTGGCCATGTTAAATTTGGCGTACCCAAACAGGCGCTGGAACGTGGTGAACCCGGGGAATTTTCACAGTAACTTCATTGGCAGTGTTAACTTACTTGTGACTTACTTGTGCCTTACTTGTGACACCAATAAATAAACTTAAGCTTAAAAAGTTAAATATGACAGTAGTAAACCAAATCAAATCAGCATTTGTGCTACAGCAGTGATAATCAGCCCACAGTGAGGGCTGGTGGTGGGAAAAGAAAATCTCCCAAGAAAAAGTACATTGACCATCCAACTCTTGCCCAACTACCAAAGCCGTCTCCACGTGACGTCATCACGCACGCTGAACACGTTTCCTTTACGCACGAATGCGTCATGATCTGTCTCCGCCTCCAAATGCGCCCCCCCTCCCCCTCTTCCCCCGCGGGGAAAAAATCCCAGCAGCGTTTGCGGTAAAAGGGCTCGCGCCTGCGAGATTTTTTTTATATATAAATACACGTATATGTAGTCTGTACATGTGTGTAGAATTACATCTTCTTTCGTAAGTGAATCGCGTGAGGGGCCCGTTCGGGAGCACTGTTGTGGGATTTTTTTTAAACCCTCGGCTGGTCGGATGTGTTGGCCGTGCCGCCAAGCAACGGCGCCATTTTGCGGTGAGGGGTCGCGGCGGGCCGGCTGTTGCCGCCAGGCCGCCATTATTGTGGGGGGCAGAAGCGGGGCTGGGTCATGCCCAAGTCGTGCGCTGCCTATAACTGTACCAACAGGTACAGCAGCAAAAATAAGGAGCTCACCTTCCACAGGTAAATCAGCCCAGAGTCGCCGAATATCAATATATTGCTGAGGTGGGACAGTCATTTTACAAAACGAGAAGTTTTTTTTATATATGCATTAATTTTGTGTGAAGAATTAATTTTCACGAAAATTATTATAACTGCCAGCTGCACATTAGGGCAATATACTCAGCTCTCACAAATCACTCAAACACGGAGCCAGAACACCAAACTGTAACATAAAATCAGACAGGGATCCAAAACACCAGAATTGTAACGTAAAATCAGACAGGGAGCCAGAACATCAGTACTGTAACGTAAAATGAGACAGGGACCCAGAACATCAGTAGTATGTATTGATGCACTGTACTATGTACAGGGTGGCAGATAGCACAGTGGTTAGCACTGCTGCTTCACACTCTAGGGTCCTGGGTTTGATTCCTATCTGAGGGCACTGTCTGTGTGGAGTTTGCACATTCTCCTCGTGTCTCCCTGGGTTTTCTCTGGGTACTCTGATTTCCTCCCACAGTCCAAAGATGTGCGGGTTAGGTTGATTGGTCTTGCTAAGAAATTGCCCCTTACTGTCTAGGGATGCATAGGTTAGAGGCATTAGTGGATATAGTATGTAGGGATATGGGGGTAGGGCCTTGGTGGGATTATGTTAGGTGCAGACTCGATGAGCTGAAGGACCTCCTTCTGCACTGTAGGGTTCTATGATTCTATGATACTATAACATAAAATCAGACAGGGACCCAGAACATCAGTACTGTAATATAAAATGAAATCACAATGTGGAAAAACACAACAGATCTGCCTGCATCTCTGGAGAGAGAAATGTGATTAATGTTTTGAGCCCAATACCAATCTTCTTCAAAAGAGGAGTCATATTGGACTTGAGCTTTTAACATTGTTTCTCTCTCCACAGAAGCTGCTAGGTCTGCTGAGTTTTTTAATGCTTTATTGTAATTTTAGATCTCCAGCATTTCCACTACTTTGCTGATATACTGTAATATATACATATTAAGAGATAAAGATCATTTCATACCAATAATTAATCAATGTGTTTAGAAAAATGTCCTAACTACCAACAGGATGTCAGAGACAAAAACTCACCTGTCGCAGGTAAATCAGAGAGGGAGCATTAAAATTAACGTATGTGCTGAATAGTAATTTTTATAAAGTCAAAATATCATAGCTGCACGATGGTACAGTAGTTAACATTGCTGCCTCACAATGCCAGGGACCGGGGTTCAGTTTGGATCACTGTCTGTGTGGAGTCTGCAAGTGTTCTCTCTGTCTGCATGGGTTTCATCTGGGTGCTCTGATTTCCCCTCTCAGTCTGAAAGACGTGCTGGTTAGGTGCATTGGCCATGTTAAATTCTCCCTGTGTACCCGAACAGGTGCCGGTGTGTGGCGATAGGGGATTTTCACAGTAACTTCACTGAGTGTTAATGTAAGCATACATGTGATAGTAATAAAAGATAAATTTAAACTTAGTTATATATAAATAATTAATGAATGAATATGTTGAAGTAATGATATAAATCACCAGTAGCATATCAGGAACAATTAACTCATATCAATGATAAATCAGCCAGTGGTCCTGAATAAAATAATCAGAATTTGTATATATTGAGTGTTTTATATAATTATTTTTACGCACAGTGTTATGATCTGGCATGCATGCTTTAAAAAGGGTTGGAAGTAGATTTAATTGTAATTTTCAAACGAAAATTGAATAATGCTCAACAAGGAAAAATCTGTGGGGCAGTAAGAATGAGCAAGAGAGTGTGACTAATTGGATAACTAATCCAAAGAGCAGGCATAGCCAGGATGGACCCAATGGCCTTTTTTTTGGGTTGTATGATTCAATGAATTAATGAGTAAAGTTAAAATATAGTTCCCCGACAAAATGAGTGACTCACCTGCTACAGGTAACAGGTCAGGACCAGAATTATTAGCTTTGAAACTGAGAAGGAGTAACCATTTATGTAAATACATAATGAATCAATTAATAATTAAAATACAAAGTATAACACTTCAGAGATAAGGAGCCTACCTTCTACAGGTCGGTCAACCTGAATTGTAAAATATTAATGTCTGTAGTGAGGGTGAACAGCCACTGATGTAATTAATTAATTTGTAAACCATCAACATCAGGAAGTGAGAGTTAATCTTCTATAGTCACTCAGCCAGGAGCCCAAAATAATGATTACTGTAGCTCCTGAGTTAATAGCGAGTTACATAATTAAAATAGGAGAGATTCCTTTGGAAATGATAAAAAAAAATCTAATGAATGGCTATATAATATAACTGTGTCTGTGTGACTGGACAACAACAGTTTGTGACTTTGACATATCAAAATCACCAAGTTTTCTCCACAGGATCTTAATAGTATCAGGGACCACAGCTGAGTGTGGAGCAATGATCAGGAGGGAAGAAGAAATCTGGGGGATAACTCAGTGCAAATGTTGATTTGATTTATTATTTTTGCATATATTAGTATACAGTGAAAAGTATTGTTTCTTGTGCACTGTACAGACAAGCAAACCATACATAGGGAAGGAAAGGAGAGAGTGCAGAATGGTAGGGAGAAGGGGGTAACCTGGGCTCCAGTTCATATTAAAAGGAGGGAGAGACTTGCTGTTTAACATTGGACAGTTTCTTTATTGATGACCTTTCACTGTTGTTCAGGTTTCCCTTCAGCAAGCCGGACCTATTGAAACAATGGATGAACAATGTTGGAAGAGCAGAATTTAAACCCAATCAGCATACGGTCATTTGCTCGGAACATTTCAAACCAGAGTGCTTCAACACTTGGGGCAATCGAAAAAATCTGAAGCATAATGCTGTACCCACAGTTTTCCGCTACTCAGAGATTGTGAAGGTAAAGTATGGATGTGGTTCTGGCCTTGAGTACAATTTTCATTGCTCCACTGTTAGCAGCTATGCCCTCAGCTGCTCAGGATGAAAGCTTTGGAATTCACTCTTAAAATCTGTCTGCTTCTCCACCTCTATTACCTCCTTTAAGTGCTCCTTAACACCTATCTCAACATCTATCCGAATATTATCAAATAGGTCAGTCTATAATCCAGTTTGATAATTTTCCCCTGCAGTACCCTGGGATGTTTTAGCATGAAACACATTGTACACATTCAAATTGTAGAGAAGAGTGTGAAAGTCTGGGTGATGAGTGTAAAGACTGGCTTTTCACCTCTGGGATCTTTATAACTTAAATTCATGAGGCAAAAGATTCTGTTGGCTGCCAGGGTCATGTGGGAAATGAAGTTGAATGTCTCACCCAGTCCCCAAAGGGCTCATTGCGAGGCTGTAGGATGGCAGACATGCAAAAGTGAGTACTCCATTGAGGCTGGGGGCTGAGGCAGCAGAAAAAGGGGAAGCTGAATTCTGTGTTGGCTGGTAGCCTAATGTTATCACTGAGAACTCATGAGAGGTTTTGCCATTTGTATATCTCAATGTTCCGTGGAATGGTTGTCTCTTTCTGGGCTCACTCTCCTGATCACCTTTCAGTGAACTTTGTAAGTGCATTGCATCGAGATAAACTCGGGTTTGGTTGCTGCCACAGTCAACAGCCTATCAAAACTCACTACTCAGACTCTCCAGTGAAGAAGGTTTTACGAGGTGCCAGGTGGCGCCAGTGGAAACCATATCTGAGGCAGTCATTACTTATGTAAGACTTTGCATTAAGATCTTTGTCTCTTTCTCCCTTGTTCTGGAGCAATGGTTCAAGATGTGATTTTGTTTTTAATTGCAGCAGAGACATCGGGCAAGAAAAAAGTTGAAAATGGCCACAGATACAATAACTCCTGAAGTAACTGAGGAAAAGGTCGAGACGGTGAGTAATTGGTTTAGTTCAGTGTGTTTGACATTCAGAGGAGTCAAATATTTCTCCATATTGAGAAATAGTACTCAAATTTGACTCTGGTCAGATTAGCAGTGAATAGCACAGAGTAGCACTTGTACCTTGGAACCAGAAAGTTATAGCTTTAAATCTCATTCCAAAGATTATATAATCCAAGCTGACTCCCCACTGCACTGTCAGAGATGTAGACTTTTGGATCAGGTCCTTTTTGAGTAGTACTGTCCGGGCCAATAATTGTTCCTCAACCATCACGTTAAAAAGAAATATTCTGTTACTGTCACGTGACATTTTGTGGAAAGTTGCTGTGTACATATTGGCTGCCACACTTCTAATATTACAATAGTGATTACACTGAAGGACTGAGCTCTAGTGGGTATAAAAGGCAGTATGTAAATGAAAGCCTTCCTTTACTTGTTTTATCTCATGGGTGGCATACCATGGATGCCTGCTGAAGATTCTCCACACACTGAACCAGTTATACCAGCTGTGCCTTTGAGGGAGATACAAGCCAATTGTGGGAGGAAGAGGGATCTGAAAGTGTGGATCGTTATTGTTTGTTCTTGTGCTGGGCACAGCCACATTATCAGGCAGCTCAGTGCCATTTATACTTCAAAGTCTTCATGACTGAATATTGTGGGCTGTTTTTCTTAACCGTCACCTCGCTGTTGGATAAATTCTGTTACACCTGATAGTGGGTATGATCATGCAAACATGATTTGCCTGTAATATCCCAGTGGTCACCTTATTCCAACTCATTCCCACGCTTAGTGCTGCACAAAGTCAGGCTTCTGTCTGTTTCAATAGCTAGTAATTCCTGGAATGGATCGCTAGTCTAGCACCAGGGTCTTCTAGCTTGAGGGGTGCCACTCCACATCCAGTATGACTGACTAGGAGTCTCTCCCACCCTTACATCAGTCATTGGCACATTTGAAAGTTGACACAACACCTGTTTGGCTGCGTTATGTACACACTTTCCTTGGCCATCAAATCTGGGGTGGGACTTGAACCTGGAGCTTTGAGTTCGGAGGGATGCTACACACTGCACCAGAAAACTCCCTGGTCACATTATTACAGTACTGTTTAACACACAAGTTATTCCTTGTGTGGTCCTTTATCCACAGTTTCGTAGAATTACACAGTGGAGTACAGAAACAAGGGAATTCAGCCTAGCAGTATTTATGCTTTGCACATCTCTGCTCCAACCTCCCCCACCACCACCTGTCATCTCACCCAGTCAGCATGCCCTTCTATCAGTCCCTCCTTATTTAACTTTCCCTTAAATGGATCACTGTTACTCATTTTATTTTAACTGGTCATGTATTATATATCTTCAGCAATCCACTGAGTGAAGCTGCTGAGTTAAAATGGGAATTGGGTCAAATGTGCTTTTTGAATTCCTGTCCGCAGAGATGGTTTAAGACTATCAAAGGTAATTTCAGTCTCAACAGCCAGAGTAGGAAACCTTTCATTCTACATGGCTGGGCTGGATTTAAACACAGCTTCCAAGCATGCAAAAGGCACTGTTCATTTTAGCTCCACTCTGTCTTGCAGCTTTTGTTTAAACTGCAGTTATTGTTTAGTATAGAGTGGAATACCTCTCTTGCTGAATAGGAAATTGAAGCCTTAAGTATGCAAAAGATAATCAAACATCATTGGAGACCTAAAACGTAATACTGTGGATGCTGGAGATCAGAAACTGGAAATACTCAGCAGGTCTGGCAACATCTAGAAAGAGAAAAATGGTACTTAAAGTTTCAGGTCAGTGTTCTTTCGTCACAAGTTGTTATTTATATATTACTGATTTAAATATTTAACAAGGTGCAAAATAGTGAACATTCTGTTTTCCCCAGAAACGAAAAAAGCATTTAATTCACTACAATGACAATGATGTGATCAGCTAACTGTTGGTGCTTTTAATCCGATAAAAATTATGGGGATTGTCTGTGCCAATTAGTGTGATGTATTAAGGGCCAAATCAGAAACTCCCAAGCTTTATTATGAAGGTAAACTACACCCCAGCTATGTTTGATTTTGGCATTAATCCAGGCATAACCGCCGGAATTCCTATCATCTCTCTCAACACAGAATTGGAGTGGGAGAGATCTTAAAATCCCATCCACTACATTTCATTCCAGATGTGATTCTATTGATGCATTTGGAAGCTTTAATTAAGACAAACTTTATTCAACAATACAGTGTAACTGTAACAAAAATAATTAGCATAACTTTTACCAATTGAAATTCTTAAACATGACAGGATATAATTCTTAACTCTACCTCTCACTGTTACTTCCAATTTAAGCAATATTCCTCATCGGTATAAACTCCCCTTCACAATCAGTTAGCTAAACACATAGGTTTACGTGTGTTGCTTCTCTTCCATCCTTTAACACCTCTGCACAGAGATACTACCTGACTTCTGGCTCTTAGACAACAGAGGATCTGTCTTCACACGACGGAATCCCAGAGAAGGAGAAAACACTTCTTGCTTTTGCAGAACTCTAGAAAGAGAGACCTCCAATTTCCAGAGAAAGAGCTGCACGTTTCAAATTCAAATAGCAACTGCCTGCTTTTCTCTCTGTAAACCTAGCTCCCCCCATTCCCATGACTCTCTTGTTGATCAACATTAGTAAACTGTACTCTGGGATCCCAGGGGACAATCTAAAATAAAATTGCATTAACTCAGATTGAACCAAACACCTCATTAACTAGGGGCAATTACTCTTCTGCATGCCCCTTACAGACAATTGGCATCGTAACCAGAACTGAATTTTAAAACAGTCCCTTCACAAGAAACGTGACACAAATATATTTCTTAAAGGCACAGTATCATCACAAATGTGATGCATGCTCCATTGGTGAACTTACAAGTTTTGTGACCATAATACAGCCCAGGAGTACACAGGGTTAAGTGCTCCTGGATTAAGGACACATTATTGACATCATCTGAATCATAAAACATTTCTGCAGGGGGTTAGTGGCCACGCATGTCTTCAAGGGACTATGTGGACATGCACCTCTGCAAGGGTGTGAGCTGGTCACCTGTGACTGCAGGAGGGTATGTGGTCATGCATGTTAGCCAAGATGGTAAGAGTGTTTATTCCAATTGCTCAGTCTCGGATTTCTGTTCCCTCAGGTACCCTTGCCCCCTCCAAGCGCAGGAGAGGAAAACCCACTTCAGGCAAGTCTGGAGAAAGGTGCTCCCTCTGAGGGCAGTGCTGACCACACTTACGCTGCCACCAATCTGGGCATGATGAAGAAGAGGCTGTTCTCTGCCCTGGAGAAGAACGAGAAGTTGAGGAAACGGCTGAAAGTAAAGCAGGAGGAGATGAGGAGGATGATGAAGAAATGGCAAGCGGTCAAGGATGAGCTGGAAGACTTGAGAGCCAAGAGTCTGTTGACGGCCAGTGGACTGAACCTCGCAGGCATAACTCAGCTACAGCGCTGTATGAACTAAGTCACTGATTGTTCTCCAAGCAATGAGGTGGTGAGCGAGGGGATAACTTAAAGTTACTGTGCAGTCCACAAGGTAAAACTGGCAATGCAAACAAACTGCAGCAAGTGGAATTTGAACAGTTTAAAAGGCAAAGTGCAGACAGTCAACTCTTTTAATCCAGAAATGATGTCCGGGATGTAAATCAAGCTGATCATGCTATGAGTTGTCTCCCCTCTCCATGGTTGCAACCTGCAATGTTGCCCTGATCCCCAGGAAATTTCTCAGCAGCCAGTCAAAAGGAATTCTCACTGTGGACTGTCACAGGCCGTTGTAAGTCAGGAGTGACCTGTGGTGACATCCCGCTTGCAATCAAAAATCTCCTATCTTTTTTGGACTGCGTTCTCGTCAATAAGAAGCCTTGACATTTTAAATAGTGCCATGCTTGCGTGCCAGATGTCAGGCTTATTTTGTGTGAAATGCCTGATGCTCAAACTGTCAATTCCTTTGCCGCTCTTACGTATTTATCTCCCAGTTTAATTCCTTCTACAAGCTCCTGTGCTGTTAATCTATAGCAGCAAATCCCTCAGGCACTATCTGCTAGCAGTAAGGAAATCTGTGCGTTATACATCCGTTCAAGATACAGATTCCAAGCAGTTTAGTTGGCCTATGGTTTTTAAATGCTATGTACTGTACTGTCGCTGGTACGAGTAGTGTTGGAACACCATTTGAATGCTGTCTAGTGCCATTCAAATTTAATGAAGAATAAACTCTCTCTATATTGTCCTTACAAATGCTGCTGATGGGCAAGTGGGCGAGGTACTGGTCTTCCAACTCTGGGACTTGAATTCAAGTCTAACCCAGATTAATAGGCTGAAAGACTCCTCTGACTGTAGGCTTTAAGATCCCAGTAGCTTCCAGTTAGTTCACCTTGTACAGTGATCTATAACACAAAGGTGCCCCTGACACAGCACAAGTTCACACTAGGTTGATGTATTTACTGAGAAAGATTACAAAACAAAATGGCTGTTGTATGAAATGTCTCAGACTGGCACAATTGAAGTCGTCTACCAGGTTACGTGCCCTCTTTGTACCAGGATACACACCCAGTGTACCAGGAACTACACCTTGCATGCAGCCAGTGTACCGGAAGCTGCACTCTGTATTTCCCTAGCGTACTGTGAGCTACACCCAATGTACCATGAGCAGTACTTAGCATAACAGCACACTGAAAACTTTATTCTGTATTTAACCTGTGCTCTATCCAACCTGGGAGTATTTTATGCTGACCCTCACACTAGGTGCACAAAACATGAAACTGTTTCATTTCCTGACACTAATATCCCTCATCTTTTTAAAAAAAAACCAATACATCTTAATACCATAATTAAGAAAAGAAACAGCTAAATAAATTGAACAGATTAACTGTCAGTGAATAAATGCAGCCTATGCTGTCACCTCATAGTGGGCTGCAGGTTCAATTCCTTATCTAGGCTGATTCAGTTTTGGGTGGCAGTAGCCCCTTATTGCCATTAGCCTCAGCACTGTGCGGGTGGGGGGAGGTAAGAGTACATACATATCAGTATCCAGCTTGGAAATGGATGTGACCATTCGAAACAGCAGGATTGAGTAGTGTGTTGGTATTCACTACCCAGGCTGTTGGGGAAAGTTAGTAGAGGGATCGCTCCTGACTTGGTTGACGCCTTCAGGAGATGAGAGAAAAATGGAAAAAAAAATAAAGCAACAGTTATCATGAGCACTTTGAGGTAGCTGTTGATCTCTGAGTACCTCAATCACTCTCTTATGGTTTCAGCCTAAAAGTGTAGATCCCTTTGCAATAGAATGTGGCTCAGAGGAAGGAGATGTGGATGTGATTGCTTACTCGTGATTTATCACAACCTCCCACTGCTATTACCCCATTGCTTTTTGTCATTGAACTCCATCTCCATAGCAGCTGACGCCAGGTGCAGCTGCAATGGTTGTTGACTGAGTTGTTGGGTGATTGGATGAAATCAGACGGGCTGCCTTTTCCAATATCTATTCAATTCCCTTTTGACAGTTATTATTAGAATCTGCTTCCATCATCCTTTCCAGATTGCAGCATTAACAGTGTCCTTGTCTTACCTCTTGTGTTGCCCAGTGGCAATGGACACTCTTAATTTACTTGAACCTCTATTAAGTATCTCCTCAGTTTTTATGCTCTGAGGAGAACTATCCCAGTTTCTCTAGGCACCCCACACAGCTGAAGTTCCCACATCCCTTGAAAATATGAATTCTTCAAATATATCTCAGACCAGTATTGGATCTACATCTCAGATCGCAGTCTACACACCTGCTGCCTGGCTGGCAGCCTCGGCATCACAGCCCAGGGAAAGCCTGAGGACTCTGACCCCCGGCCTGAGGATCTAGTGTGACCCACCCCTTCGTCCTGGGATCTGAACCCCCTCTCCCTAGGATATATATATATATATATGGCTTGTGCCCAGATCACTAATCTTGGTTTGGAGCAGTTATGTTTACTTAAAAAAACTGTACCCTGATTAGAGAGTGACCACCTTCTGGTAAATCTGTGTGGTTGGTGTTCAAATGAGGGTAATGTGAAGATGAGCTGTGGTTTAAAGTTTACTCATTAGTGTCACAAATAAGTTTATATTAACACTGCAATGACTTTACTGTGGAAAATCAGTCGCCACACTCAGTGATTGTTCGGATATAGGGAGGGAGAATTTAGCATGGCAGTGCACCTAACTATCATGTCTTTCGGACTATGGGAGGAAACTGGAGCATCGGGAAGAAATCTGCATAGATGGTGAATCCAGTCAGGAATCGAACACAGATCATTGGTGCTGTGAAGCAGCAATGCTAACCACTGTGCCACCCATATATCCCAGGAAGAATTGGGGGGTGACTGCAAAAGGAATGAAAGCCCATTTCATATCACAGACTGTGCAGAAGAAGCACGGAGAGTGGGACTAATGCAGTGTGCCAGATGCACATTGGGCTGAACGATTCTGCTGTGTGATTCTATGATTCATTTACTGACAGACGTGTTATCAAGTCTTCAATCATCGCAGCCAGGGTGTAGTCAGTATTAGTGAAATATTCAGATCCAAGTGAAGATATATGTCTCTAATTGTGTTTTCCTTTGATGAACTGAGTCGGTGTAAGTACAAAATCAGTGAAATAACATTTGAGGAATTAACTCAGTTTTGGCTGTTCTCCACTGGGGGGTGCTGTTCCATTGCTGCAGATATCAAATCGAACACCAGATGGCGCTTGATCACTGCTTTCTTTCACAGGATGTCATTAGCACCACATCTCATTTTAGCTTAAATAGAAATAACTTCATTGGATGTTTATGATTCAAATGGACACAGTTTTCTAGGTAAATGCTGAGGAGCAGCTATGAAATGACAGCAAAAAATGCTGAGTGGATGTGTTAAGAAGGTGAGAATGGATCAGTGAATGTAAATGGAAAATATCAAGGATGCTGGGGGTCTGAAATAAAAACAAAAATTTCAGGATAAACTCAGCAGGTCTGGCAACATGTGTGCAGAGAGAAACAGAGTAAATATTTCAAATCCAATATAACTTTGGAACTAGAGAGAGGTAGAAATATGATGGGTTTTATGCTGCTATATAAATGGGAGTGGAGAAGGTGGAGCAGAACATAAAATCAGAGATGGGTTGGAGGTCAGAATATGACAATGATGTAATTGAACACAAGACAAAGGGTGCGGTAATTATAGTATTAAAGACCAAAGCTCTGGTTTAGGGTAGGTGTTAATAGCAGAATAAAGGTCAGCACTACCTGAAAACAAAATAGCAGAATTTGTTGTAACAGAGAAAGGTCCGCACTGTCCAAAAGCAAAAAAAAAATGAGAACACAATACAGAATGGCACTGGGGAAATATTCAAATGGAAGGCAAAGTGCACGGTCTTGTTGTTGGAATAGAATCTGCTGTGCAGAAGGAGGCCACTTGACCCATCGAGCCTGCACTGACAACAATCCCACCCAAGCTCTATCCCCATAACTCCATATATTTACCCTCCTCAACCTTCTGACACTACAGGGCAATGTAGCAAGGCTAATCACCTAACCCGCACATCTTCAGATTGCGGGAGGAACTGGAGCACCTGGAGGAAACCCACGCAGACATGGGGAGAATGTGCAAGCTCCACACAGATAGTCACCCGAGGCCGGAATTGAACCTGGGTCACTGCCACTGTGAGGCAACAGTGTTAACTATTGTGTCATTTTTGAACTTAATGTGGAGTCAAGAGCCCTGTGAAGTGCCTGATTGGTACTGTTCCTCCAACTTGTCTTGGAACACTGGGAGAATGGGATAGGATCCTTAGAGGAAGCAGGCTGTGAGGAGGTGTGGTTATGGTAGCTATGGCAATCATTGGGCTTGTAATTGATATTCATAGAATCAGAATTCCTACAGTGCAGAAGAAGCTATTTAGCCTATCAAGTCTGCACTGACTCTGTCTGACAGAGTATCTTACCCAGTCCTTGTTCTCTGTCCTTTCCCGTAATCCCGCACGTTTCCCAAGGCTAATTCACCTAACCTATACATCTTCGGACGCTAAAGACAACTTAATATGACCAATCCACCCAATCTGCATATCTTTGGACTGTGGGAGGAAATCGAAGCACATAGAGGAAAACCACGCAAACGTAGGGAAAATGTGTAAACTCCACACAGATAGTGGAGACAGTCACCCAAGCTATAATTGAACCTGGAGCTATGAGGCAGCAATTCCTAACCATTGTGCCACCATGCCACCACTTTCAAGTGGTAGACAGTCTATCACCTGAAATGGAGAAAGAGAGGTCAAGGAAGGGAAGGGAAGTGACAGAGATGAACCATGTGAAGGTAAAAGAGGGGCTGCATGGTGTCACAATGGTCAGCATTGCTGCTTCTCAGCACCAGAACCACAGGTTTGTTCCCAGCTTGTATGGAGTTTGTATGTTCTCCCTGTGTCTGTGTGGGTTTTCTCTAGGTGCTCTGGTTTCCCCCCACAAGTCTGAAAGATGTGTTGGTTAGGTGCATTGACCCAAACAGGTGCCAAACTGTGGCAACTAGGGGAATTTCATAGTAACTTCATTGCAGTGTTAATGTAAGCCATTTGTTGTGATATTAATAAACAAACTTAAAACTTTAGAGAGGGGTGGGAAATTGGAAGTTTTGGCTGAGAGCAGGAAACAACACTGATGTACTAGAAAACCAATTTTGTATCCATTTAATACCTCACTCTGGATCCTGTGAGATTTAACTTTATACAACAGCCTACCATGTGTTACCTTGTTAAAGGCCTTGCTAAAATTCATGTCGACAACATCAGCTGCACTGCCCTCTTGGTTATCCCTTCAAAAAACTCAATTGAATTTGTGAGACATGATTTTCCACTCACAAAACCATGCTGACTGTCCCTAATCAGACTTTACACCTCTAAGTGCCTTTGGATCCCTGTCTCTCAAAATACCTTCCAACAATTTGCCCACTATAGATGTGAGGCTCACTAGTCTGTAGTTCCCAGGCTTTTCCCTGCAGTCTTTTTTAAACAAAAGCACAACATTTGCCACTCTCCAATCTTCAGGCACCTCGCCCGTGACTATCGATGATTCAAATATCTCAGCTAGGGGAATCGTGATTTTGTTCCTAGCATCTCACGACATCCTGGATATACTTCATCAGATCCCAGGGATTTATCTACCTTGATGCACTTTAAGACTTCCAGCACCTCCTTCTCTGTAATATGTACACTCCTCAAGATACCACTATTTATTTCCTCAAGTTCCCTAACCTCCATGCTTTTCTCAACAGTAAACACTGATGAGAAATATTCATTTAGGATCTCATCCATCTCTTGTGGATCCACACATAGATGTCCTTGTTGATTCTTAAGAGGTCCTATCCTCTCCCTTGTTACTCTTTTGCCTTTCATGTATTTGTAGAAGCCCTTTGGATTCTCCTTTGCCTTACCTGCCTAAACAGTTTCGTGTCTCCTTTCTGCCCTCCTGATTTCTCTCTCAACTCTACTCCTACACTCCTATACTCTTCAGAGATTCACTTGATTACAGTTGCCTTTGCATGTCATGTGCCTTTTTCTTCTGACCAGGGCCTCAACATCCCAAGTCATCCAGAGTTCCCAACTTCTGCCAGCCTTGCCCTTCATTCTAAGAGGAATATGTTTACCCTGGACCCTGTTTAACACACTTGTGAAAGCATGCCACTTACCAGATATCCCTTTGCTTTCCCACAGACTTCCCCAATTAACTTTTGAAAGCTCCTGCCTGATATCATCAAAATTGGCCTTGCCCTAATTTAGAATTTTAACTTTTGGGACAGACTTACCTTTCTTCATAGCTATCTTAAAATTAATAGGATTATGGTCACTGATCCCAAAGTGATCCCCCATTAACACTTCTGTCACCTGCCCTTCCTTGTTTCCCAAGAGAAGGTCAAGTTTTGCCCCTCTCTAGTCAGGCTGTCCACATGCTGAATGAGAAATTCCTCCTGAAGACACTCAATAAATTTCTCTCCATCCAAGCCTCTAATACTATGGCTGTCCCAGTCACTGTTGGGAAAATTAAAATCTCTGACTATTACCACTTTTTTTTTGGAGCTATCTGTAATCTCCTTACATTTTTGCTCCTTAATTTCCTGCTGACTATTTGAGGGCCTATAGTACAACGCTATCAAAGTGATTTCCCCCTTCTTATTTCTCAGTTCTACCAATATAGACTCAGTCGTCAAACCCTTGGATATATCTCCTCTCTGTATGGCCGTGATGCTTTCCCTCATCAAAAGTGCAACTCCCCCTCCTCTCTTACCTCCTGTTCTATCTTTCCTATAGCATCTGTACCCTAAAACATTAAGCTGCCAGTCCTGTCCCTCCCTTAGCCATGTTTCGGTAATTACTATAATACCCCAGTCCTACGTATCCATCAATGCCCCGAGTTTATCTGCCTCGTCCATCAGGCCTCTTGCATTGAAATAAATGCAGTTTAATCTGGATTTCCCTTGCTCTCTGTCTTGCTTTTAGCTGATCTATCTGGTACTAGGATTACTGACACTGCCTTAGCTAATTAATGTACTCTCTTTAATTTCTGTGCTGTCCTCAAATTTCTCTTATGTCTCCCTACTTCTTTGAAGTTCACTCCCGCGCCAAACTAGTTTAAACCCTCCCTAGTGGTTTGAGCAAATCTCCCTGCCAGGATGTTAATCCCCCTCCAGTTCAAATGTAACCCATCCCTCTTGAACAGATCAGCCCTTCACCAGAAAAGATCTCAATGATCCAAAAATCTAAATCACTGCCCACTGCACCAGGTATCAAGCCAGGCATTCATCTGCCTAATCCTCCTATTCCTACTCTCACTAGCATGTAGCACCAGTAGTAGTCCTGAAATTATTACCTTTGAGATCCCACACATTAGCCTTCTGCCTAACTCTCTATATTCCCATTTCAGGACCTCATCCCTTTTCCTCCCTTTGTTGTTGATGATCAGTGAGTGGGAGGGGGTGTCAGCTGTACTCTGCCTGTGATCAGTGAGAGAGGAGGGGTTCCACTGCCTCTCTGCCTGAGATTAGGGAGGGAGAGGCGGGATGAGGGGATCCGTTAGGGAGGGAGAAGGAGGATGAGGGGATCTGCTGCCAGTCTGCCTGTGATCAGTGAGGAGGAATGGGGGGTTTCCACTGCCCCTCTGCTCAAGATAAGTGAGGGGAAATTGGGAAGAGAGAGTCTGCTGCCATTCTGCGTGTGATCAGTGAGGAGGAAGGGGGGTTCCAATGCCACTTTGCCTGTGATCAGTGAGAGGGAAGGGGGAAGTAGAGGGTCCACTGCCACTCTGCCTGTGCTCTGTGAGGGGGAAGGGGGGGGGGTTTCCACTGCCATTCTGCCTGAGATCAGTGAGGTGGAAAGGGGGGTTCTGCTGCACTCTGCCTGAGATCAGTGGCAGTGGGGGGGGGAGAGCCGCGATCAGTCTGGGTGACAGGGGCAATGGGGGGGGTGATAGGAAGTCAGTAATGTTGGGGGTGGGGGGGGGGAAGGTGGGAAATGCCTGTAGGACCAGAAGCAGGCATTATGCAGCTCAGGAGTGATGTGGCAAAGGAGCCGCATTCTATTTTTTCTCTGTGCATACGCAGTTGGAGGTGCTGATCAGCGCTGCAGGATTTCAGATGCATTAAACTCCCTCCCCCAGGCTTCTACAGCATGATTTGGAATCACTGATATTTTTTTCAGGTAGAGTGGATATGGGGACACCTCCAAAAGGGTTAAAAGTCGGATCTGAAACATTTCCAGTTTCGAATCCGTCCAGCACTTTACAATCAAAATGATAAAATAGGGCCTTTAACAACAACAAACATGTTACTGAACTACAAACAAGTCACCATAATGGCCAGCTGGTATGCATTGCAAGTTGTCCACAACCCAGCTTCAAAGCTGCAGACAGCTTGCAACAATAGACCAGCCAGTTTTTATATGAACGTTACTGATGGCTAATGGCATCTGTTAACCAATAACAAGCCAATACTATATTACGGTAAGAAAGGGTTTGTTGTATAAAACAGACATCACCGCCACACTCTCATGGAACTTGGCAACTCCTCGTCAGGGACCACCAATTAGCTCTCAATTGGGGAGTTCATATTCAAGCAGGCTAACCTCAATTGCCTGATTAAGGTTATCACATACAGGAAAAGTAGCAGCTAATAAGCACACAGCAAACTCACAGCCAGATGATAATGGAAAGATAGTGTGAAATTCTCCCATGGCTGTTTCAATGTTGGGCTGGGAGGGAGAATTTGGTGGAGCGCAAAAACCAATTTCCCACTGGCGTGAATTTACTGCAATATTTTCCATTGGTGCCCACCATGGCGGATCAGGAAACCCACTGGAGGCTGGCATGAAACTGATTTGCATTCTGCCAGTGGGATGCAGTTGGAAGTTTGACCAGAATCAGTGGGAAAATACACCTGTCCAAAATAATCCAGAACAACATGGCCTGCAGACATGAAGGCTCACCTGAACATAGGAACATATGAACATGGAAAATAGAAGCAGGAGAAGACCATTCAGCCCTTTGAGCCTGCTCCACCATTCATTTTGATCATGGCTAATCATCAAAATCAATAACCGGATCCCTCTGTCCCCCCTAATAGAGCAAAGCCTGGGATTGCCTCCAGAGTTTAGGGTGGAGGCCACCAACAAACCTGGGTTCCAGAACCCCAGAGCAATGGGAGAGGGAGGGCATCCACCAGGGGACCTCCCAGATTCATTATCATCGAGACAGTCCATCTTCCAACCTTGTTCCTGGAGATTAGTCTTCCTTCTCCAGAGGCCTATCATTTTTCTTCAATAGTGAGTCAATGATGTTGGGCGCCATTAAAACATGGCACCTGGATATGATGGTAGACTATATGCTGTTGGTCTGCCCCATCGCAGAATATGATGCAAAACACCCAGTTGCATTATTAATGAGGTCGGGATGGAAGAGATGGTGTGTTTTTCCGCCAGCCCCTGCAGCAGGAAGTACTTCACATTCCACCCCACCATAGGACTTCATCCCAGGTGGGAGAATTCCACCCATAATGTTTTTACTATGTTGATTGAGTAATAAATATTGGCCAAGGGATCAGGAAGAATGCCCATGCTCTTCTCTGAAATAATCCCATAGGCCCCTTTGCATCCATTTTGGAGGGCAGACCGAACCTTGGTTTAATGTTTTATCTGAAAAACAGCATCTCTGACCATGAAATGCTCCCTCAGTACTGTAGTGGAGTATGAGTCTAGATTCTGAATTGGAGTGTGGCTTGAACCCATTACTTTTTGACCCAAAGACAAGACTGCTATCAACCGAGACATGGTATGTTTGTGGGAATCTCTTTTGACTGCAGCAATTTATTTATCGCTACCCACACAGCTTGCCCCACCGTTCCCCCCCTGCCACACACACACACACTCAGAACCAAAGTAAAAACACCAAAACATATTTGTGAGGAATTACAGATGCTCTCGGGCTTGGTATTGGGAAAGTGCTCTCAAACCTGCACAAGTCCTTCGACAGCTGTGCTTGCAGTATATTCAGCAGCAGCCATGGGAACCAGTTGGAAATTTCATGATTTACAGTGCGGTGCGTTTTGCAAATGTGGTGCTCCTTGCCACTTGCATTTTTTATTTTGTCCCTCTGTATAATTTCCTGGCAGTTAAAGTTCTGAGTCATTCTGCATCTTTCTTAAGAGATGTGGTTTTCAAAAACAGCGCAAAGCGCCAGTTAGTTAATCATACCTGCACCACAGAGCCATATGGGCAGCCATGCCTACAAGCTAACCTAAATACCATCAGAAGATTCCTAACTGCTGTGCATCTTTAGTTTTAAGTGTTTCCCATTGCTTGTTTTTCTGTTTTTGATGATCTTTGAATTCCTTCCAGCTGTTTTTTTTACTGTTGTATCATCAATCATGGCGAATATAGAAAAAATCTAAGATTTTTCCAAAGATGTTAGAAGAAGTGAGAATGGAAATTGCAGAGGCACTAGTCATAGTCTTTGAATCTTCTTTCGACTCAGGGGAAGTGCCAGAGGACTGATGAATTGCAAACGTTACTCCCTCGTTCAAAAATGTTGTAAGGATAAGTCCATGAATTACAGATCAGTTGGTTTAACATCAGTAGTGGCCAAGCTTCTAGAAACAATTATTTGGGATAGAATTAGTCATCAATTGGAAAAATGTGGGCTGATTTTGAAGAGCCAGCATGGATTTTTAACAGCAAATCATGTTCAACTAATTTACTAGCATTTTCTGAGGAGGTAACAGATAGAATCGATGAGGCTAATGCTGTTGATGTAGTGTACGTGGACTTTCAGAAGACATTCAATGCAGTGTCATGTAACAGCTTCATGAGAAAATTTATAACTCAGGGAATAAAAGGGGAAATAGCAACATGGTTGGCACAGTGGTTAGCACTGTTATTTCACAGCTCAAGGGACCTGCGTTTGATTCCCGGCTTGGGTCACTATGTAGAGTTTGCACATTCTCCCTGTGTCTGTGTCAGTTTTCTCTGGGTGCTCCAGTTTCCCCCCACAGTTGAAAAGTAAGGTGCATTGGACATACTAAATTCTCCCTCAGTGTATCCAAACAGGCATCACAGCGTGGTGACTAGGGAATTTTTACAATAACTTCATTGCTGTGTTAATGTAAGCCTACTTGTGACTAATAAATAAATAAACTTTGGATGAAAAATTGACTAAATAATAAAAACAGAGAATAATGGTCAATGAATATTTTTCAGGCTGGAGGAAGGTATGTGGCGGTGTTCCCCAGGGGTTGGTGTTGGGACTTTTGCCTTTACTGATGTTTATTAATGATTTAGATCTTGGTGTGCAGGGTACAGTTCCAAATTGTGTGTATCGTACAAAGCTTAGAAGTATTATAAACTGTGAAAAAGACAGCATGGAACTTGAGAAGACATAGACAACTTGGTGGAATGGTGCAGTTTTGCATGGTCTCAAGTTTACAGAGGGTTGAAAATGGGAGAGCATTTTCAGGAGTGTGATGGAAAGGTCAAGTCTCAAAGTAATGAAGGCAGCAATTAGAGATTCAGCAGCAAAGGAGTTGAGACAGGTGAAAAGTCAGGAGATGTTACAGAGGTGAAAATAAGCACTCTCACTGATGGTGTGAAATTGTGTCTGGAAGTTCATCTCAATCACAAATATGTCACCAAAGTAACGAATAGACTGGTGTAGTTCAGATTATTATCAGGGTGGGAGGTGGAGTCAATTGTGAGTGAACTGACTTTGAAAAGGGGATTAAAAACAATGGTTCCATTTTTCCTGATATTTAATTGGAAGAAATGTCTGCTTATCCAATACTGTATGTCAGATAAGCAATCCGGTAATTTAGCAATAGGGGAGTCATCAAGATAGGTGGCGATGTAGAGCTCTGTGTCATTGGTGTGCAAGTGAAAACTAACGCCGTGATGATGTCACCAAGAACGGGGAGTAGAAGGGAGCCAAAGAGAGAACTTGGGAAAACCATAAGTAATGATGTGGGAGTGGGAAGGAAAACTGTTTAGTGATTCTCTGACTATGATTAAATGGATAAGAATGGGAACAGGTGAAAGGAATTCTACACAGCAAACTGTGCTGCATGGTATGGTCATCTGTGTCATAGACTACAAACTGGTTGAGGAGAACACCACAGGAAAGTTTATCTTTGTCACAGTCATATGGGATGTCATTTGTTACTTTGATAAGAGCTGTTTTGGTACTGTGACAGGGGTGGGATTTGATTGGAGGGATTGAAACATGCGTGGGTACAATCTTAACATCATGCCCTGTTGGCTGATGAACAAGGCGAGCAGATAAGATCACGCAAGGACTGAGAAATCAGATTCGTATCCGATTTCTTGCTTCTCACGCTTTTACCAGCATCAATACCCGGTCCAATCAGCCTTATGCCCGTTTCTGTTGCAAGGCTAAGTAAATTATTTAAACTAAATTTGAATATAATTTAAATGAAATTAGCGAGCGTGGTTCTGAATTGTCTGGGCTCACTTGCCTGTGTGGCCTCGCCGGGGTAAGTTTTCTCCAGCAAAAATTACAACTGGATCCCAGCAAAGGGGACCAGTTGTGATGGCCTTGCCACTGGGACCAGAAGTCATTGAAACCACCCTAGGAGATTGAGGATGAGGGGCTGCCACTGGGCAGTGCCAGCCCAACACTGCAAGCTTGTAACCCTGGCTCTGACAGCCTGGCACTCTGGCACTGCCCATTAGGCACTGGATAGTGGCAAGGGGGTAGTCCTGAAGGTGCGAGGCCTACTGGAGGACCAGACCAGGATGGGTCACAACTCACTCTGCACAGTGATTGGATTGGGGGGTAGTGAAAGGGATGGGATCACTAGCACTGCATAGCAATCAGTGATGGGTGTTCACTGCTATTCTGCAGTTGTGATTATGAGGGGTGCTGCTACCACTCTGCATAATGTTCAGCGGAAGGAAGAGGGCATTGATTAGTCCAGCCGGGACGGGTGGGGTGGGTTGCGGGTTTCGACTGATCCAGCCAGGGGCAAAGAAGTTGAGGTCTGCTTTAGGCCATGTAGACCAGTTGAAAGCAGCAGAGGCTGCGTGACAGATTTCTTTGCTGCTCAGAGCAGAGTGACTTTCATACGTGCAATTGTACCCTCTACTACTCTCAATCAGCTTTCTGGTGATTTAAGTCTGGCCCAATAGACAAGAAACGGTTTTCAGCATTTTATTTATGCACTCAGTGTATAAGACACCAGATTTGGACTCGCCAAAAGAATGGATTTGATGCTCACCTGTTTTCATACTCATTCTGTTAGAATTTATTTCATAAAATCGCCTCCTCAAAGTTAGTTCCATAAAATTAGTAATGGATTTTGGAAACACCAACATGCTCAAAGTCTCTGGGGAGAGGAAAGAGTTTGAGCTGGAATGGTGTTTACAAGGATAGTGGAGTCAAGAATTGTTTTCTGAAGAGAGAGGCAAAGGTGGCTGATTTACAGAGAAAGCAGCTACACCTGAAGAGAACAATTAAAAATATAGGTTCACATGGGGTCCAGGAGGAAGCTTAGTGATTGTGTCTTATGGACATAGAGACCAGGAAGTGGGTCATAAATAAGTATTACCTAACTGGTGGAGCAACTGTACAAATGAAGATGAGACAATTGTGAATTATATTCCTACAATTTAGTTTTGATTCAAATAACGTTTTAAAAACTCATATAGTTTTTGACATTATGGTCAAAGAGTTGGGAAGTGGCACTGAGGCAGCTTGTGGAGGAATGTGTAATATTATAAAGGTTTTGTTTACTGCCAGACCTCACACTCTTCTCCTCATCTCTCTATCCCACTGTTGAGAATTTAACATCACACCACAGTTAAACCAATGTGTAAGGTGCCACTGAATAATACTTCCTGTGACTTTTGACTGACATCCTCTATGTAATATATAGGGACCTGCAGTCAAACAAGTGATTTCCGTTTGAAGTGGAACAGTTCACAAACAACTGGTGTTACCTCAGGACAAGATTAAATACCTCAATTCAAATATTGCAACAAAACATTATAGTGATCTTTAATAGTTTGTTCTTGGAGAGTGAGACGCCCACACAGAGTCTACTGCTCAGAGCATAGGTGGGAAAATAGAAACTGGAAGAATTTCTAAGATCTGTCAGAACAGCTTCTTTTCCCATACTGGGGAGTGTCTTCTTCCATTACATCCCATCACAGTGGTGAGTCATCCTGTAAACTCTTCCATGAGTTGAATTTATTCTGTTTTTTTCCCTCCCTCCCTTTCTCCATCTCTTCACTCTCAGTTTATTTTGTGTTCTCTAAATTATCTCACTTTCTCCTCCATGTTCTCTGTGCCTCACAGTCTTTCTTGTTTTACACCCAGACTATCTCTTTTCATTTCTCTCTCCTCCTCCACCTGTATATCATCTTATTTTCTGTCTCTCAATCCTTTTCTTTCTCATGCATGCACATTCTCTCTGTATCCAACTCTCTCTCCCTCTTCCACATATCTGTCTCCCTTTCTTCGTGGTTCAAATTTGTATATTCACAACCTATCTTAAAGCTCAGAACCCAGGCTGATGCTGAGCATTTGCTGAGCTGTTGGAGATGGTGCCTTTCAGATACGTTGCTCTGTTACATGGATCTAAAAAGATTCCAATACATTATTTTGAAAATTGGCTGACACATTTCCCCACAGCGGAAACCACATTTTGAAAACTTGTTGGGACATCCTAATCTGGTAAAACTGACACAGTTCCCGTGGCGAAAGTGGAATAAATAAAGCTGATAAGTTAAGGGTGTGGATTGACATATGGAATTGTGATATTGTTGCATTACAAAGACATAGTTGAGGGAGGGGCAGGACTGGCAACTCAACTTTCTGGGATATAGGATCTTTAGACAACACAGCGGAGGGTGTAATAAAGGAATTGATACCACATTATTAATTAAGGAGTCAGTTACTTCATTAAGGGAGGATGATATCTTAGCAGGATCTTCAAACATTGTGGGTAGAACTTAGGAATAAAAAAGGGGCAGTCACATTGTTGGGTGTGTATCATAGGCCCCCAAACAATCAGTGGGCAATAGAGGTGCAGATATGTGGACAATTCAATGAGGTGTGTAGAAATAATGACAACAGAAGTGGTACAATGGCACAGTGGTTAGCACTGCTGCCTCATAGTGCCAGAGACCCAGGTTCAATTCCAGCCTCGGGTCACTGTCTGTGTGGAGTTTGCACATTCTCTCCATGCCTGCATGGGTTTCCTCCAGGTACTCCGGTTTTCTCCTATAGTCCAAAGATATGCGGGTTAGGTTGATTGGCCATGATAAATTGGCCCTTAGTGTCAGGGAGTTTAGCAGAGTAAATATGTTGGTTTACAAGAATAAGGCCTGGGTAGGATTGCGATCAGTGCAGACTCGATAGGCTGAATGGACTTCATCTGCATTGTATGGATTCTATGATTGTACGATATTAGGGGATTTCAACTTCCCCAACATTAATTGGGATAGTCAAAGGGTTTAAAGAGGGAGTAGATTTCTTGAAATATATTTAGGAGAGCTTTTTATGCCGATATGTAGAAAGTACAACAAGAGACAGCACAGTACTGGATATAATTCTGGGGAGCAAAGCCTGATTGTTGTTTGAAGTGACGTGGAAGGGGAGCATTTTAGTGATAGTGACCACAACAATACACTATTTAAGTTTGATACAGAAAAGGCAAAAAAAGGTATGCAAAAAACAGTTTTGAACTGAGGAAAGGCAGATTTTATCTGAACAAGGCAGGACCTGACCAAAGTGATAGGAGACAGCTTTCTGTGGGAAAATCTACAGCAGAACAGTGGTAGGCATTCAAAAAGGAAACAGGTCCAACGTATTCCCTTTGGTGTGAAATTTAGGAACAGCAAACCCAGAGAACCCTGGATCTGGGAATACTCAGGACAGGATAAGAAAGAAAAGAAAGGCTTTTAGCAGACAAAGAGCTGAAATCAATGAAGGCCTTAGTGGAGTATAAAAAATCCAGGGGGAACTTAAGAACATAGTTAGGAGAGCCAAGAGGGGACATGAAAAAGCATTGGCAGGTAGGATGAGGGAGAATCCCAAGAAATTCTATAAATATGTTAAAGGGAAGAGGATAACCGGGGATAAAGTAGGATACATTAATGACCAATGGGTTAATCTGTGTGTGAAGCCAGAGGACATTGGTAGAGTGTTAAATGAGTACTCCACATGTATCTTCACTCAGGAGAAGGAGGATGAAGGTACAGAATTCGGGGAGTGGGGCTGTGAGTTCTTGGACAATTTGACATAGGGAGGGAGGAGGTATTGGAGGCTTTGGCAAGTTTGAAAATGGACTATTCCCCAGGTCTGGATGAATTGTATCCCAGGCTGTTGTGGGGGCAAAGGAAGAGATTACAGGATCTGTGACAGATATTTTTAATTCGTACCTGGCCACAGGATTTGAGGACAGCTAATATGGTTCCACTTTTCAAGAAGGATGATAGAGAATAACCAGGGAATTACAGAACAGTGAGTATTGCATCAGTGGATAAACTACAGGAGAAAGTTCTGAAGGAGAGAATTAATCTCCATGCGGAGAGGAAATGTTTGATCAGGGATAGTCAATATGGATTTGTCAGAGAGCGATAATGCCTAACAAATTGGATTGTATTTTATGAGGGGGAAACTGGGTGTTTAGATGATGCTGGTGCATTTCACATAGTTTATATGATTTCAGCAAAGCCTTTGACAAGGTCCCATATGGGAAACTGATAAAAAGGGAAAAGCACATGGGATCCAGGGTAGCTTGGTGCAATGATTCCAAAACTGGCTGAGTAGTAGGACAAAGAACATAGAACAATACAGCACAGGAATAGGTCCTCCGGCTCTCCAAGCCTGCACCAATCATGTGTTCCTAACCAGACCATCCATTTGTGTTCCTCTATTCCCAGTCTATTCATGTGGCTATCTAGATAAGTCTTAAATGATTTTAGCATGTCTGCCTCAATCACTTTGCTTAGCAATGCATTCTGGGCCTCCACCACCCTCTATGTAAAATATGTGCCTCACATGCCTGTATTGAACCTTAGCCCCCTTACTTTGAACTTGTGACCCCTTGCGTTTGTCATTTCTGACCTGGGAAAAAGCTTCCAACTGTTCACGCTATCTACGCCTTTCATAATCTTATAAACCTCTATTAGGTCACCCCTCAACCTCCGTCTTTTCAAGGAGAACAACCCTAGTTTACTCAATCTCACCTCATAGCTAATACCCTCCATACCAGGCAACATCCTTTTCTGTATTCTCTCAAAGCCTCCACATCCTTCTGGTGATGTGACTACCAGAACTGGATGCAGTATTCCAAATGTGACCTAACCAATATTCTATCATATGCCAATTTTTATACTCTGTGCCCTGTCCAATAAAGACAAACATGCCATATGCCTTCTTCACCATCTTTTCCACCTGTGTTATCACTTTTAAGGATCTGTGGACTTGTACATCCAGATCCCTCTGTGTGTCTATACTCCTGATGGTTCTGCCATTTATTGTATAGCTCCCTGTTGCATTAGATCTATCAAAATGCATCACTTCGCATTTATCTGGATTAAACTCCATCTGGCATTTCTCTGCCCAATTTTTCAGCCTATCTATATCCTGCTGTATTCTCCGACAATGTTCATCACTATCCACAGCTCCAGCAATCTTTGTGTTGTCCACAAATTTACTAATCAGACCAGCTACATCTTCTTCCAAATCATTGATAGATATGTCACACACATGAGGACGGTCTTAACAGGGATCTTGGCTTCATGTCACACTATCTGTAGCCCCCATGACTTGCCTGGGTTAGCAAAAAACTTCACTTACTGTGCTATCTGGAGACAATACACATCTCTCTAACCTGTGTTCAGTGCTCCTTCCACTCACATTGTTAGCCACTTTAAGACTTGAATAGCAGATTAGGTGTAATTCACATTCTAATCAGCAATCTGTAAACTGTCTGTGCTGATATGTGTGCTATTGAAGACCAGAACACCTCATTCGCCTGAAGAAGGCTATAAAACCGAAAGCTTGCGAGTTTACTATCAAATAAATCAGTTGGATTTAAAACTGATGTTGTCAGACCTCTTACTATGTTTACCCCAGTCCAGCGCCGGCATTTCTACATCGTTACTTAATATATCACAAACAGCAGAGGTCCCAGTACAGAGTTCTGCAGAAGTAAGAAGTCTCACAACACCAGGTTAAAGTCCAAAAGATTTTTTTGTAGCAAATGCCACTGGCTTTCAGAATTTGTTGTTCCTGTGTCAGATAGGTGGGAGTTCTGATCACAAACAGGGCATACAAAGACATAAACTCAATTTACATGAATAATGATTGGAGTGTGAATCTTTACAGCTAATCAAGTCTTAAAGGTACAGACAGTGTGAACGGAGAGAGCATTAAGCACAGGTTAAAAAAATGTGTATTGTCTCCAGACAGGAAAGTTAATGAGATTTTGCAAGGGCAGCCAAGTTGTGAGGGTTACAGATAGAACCCAAGATCGCGGTGAGGCCGTCTCTGCTCAGCGACTCTGCGCTGTTGTGTGTCATGAAGGCCACCTTGGAGAACGCTTACCTGAAGATCAGAGGCCAAATGCCTATGACTGCTGTAGTGTTTACCAACAGGAAGAGAACAGTCTTGTCCAGTGATTGTCAAGTGGTGTTCATTCATCCATTGTTGTAGGGTCTACATGGTCTCCCCAATATACCATGCCTTGGGGACATCTTTTCCTTCAGCATATCAGGTAGATAATGTTGGCTGAGCTGCTAGAATATGTGCTGTGTACGTGGTGGATGTTATTCTCACATGTCAATGATCTGGCATGTCTTGCAGAGGTTGCTGTGGCAGGGTTGTGTGGTGCCATGGTCACTGTTCTCCTGAAGGCTGGATAGTTTGCTGCAGCCAATGGTCTCTTTGAGGTTGTGTGATTGTTTGAAGGCAAGAAGTGAGGGTTTGGGGATGGCCTTTACGAGATGTTCATCTTCTTCAATTATATGTTGAAAGCTCCGGAGAAGATGTCATAACCTCTCTGTTCTGGAGAAGTACTGGTCAATGAATGGTACTCTGTTCACTTTGTCCCGTGTTTGTCCCGTGGTCGATGCGGTTTTTGGCTAAGGCATATTGAAACAGTTGATCAATGAGTTGAGCATCATATCCTGTTCTTATGAAGGCATCTTTCAGCTTCTAGAGTTATCTGTTGCAATCCTCCTCAACTGAGCAGATCCTGTGTATATGGAGGGCTTGTTCGTAGTTGATGGCTTCTTTAACATGTTTAGGGTGGAAATTGGAGAAGTGGAGCATCGTGAGGTTACAGGCAGCAGTCATGGGCATTCGGCCTCTGATCTTCAGGTAAATATTCTTCAAGGTGCCCTTCACAACACCCAACAGTGCAGAGTCGCTGAGCAGAGACTGATAGCCAAGCTCCGCACACATGAGGATGGCCTCAATTGGGATCTTGGGTTCATTGTCACACTATGTGTAACCCCCATGACTTGCTTGGACTTGCAAAATCTCATTAACTTTCCTGTCTGGAGACAATACACATTTTTTTAACCTGTGCTTAATGCTCTCTCTCCACTCACATTGTCTGTACCTTTAAGACTTGATTAGCTCACATTCCAATCATTATTCATGTAAATTGAATTTGTGTCTTTATATGCCCTGTTTGTGATCAGAACTCCCACCCACCTGACGAAGGAATATCCAGTTCCAAAAGCTAGTGGCGTTTGCTACAAATAAATCTGTTGAACTTTAACTGTTGTTGTGAGACCTCTTACTGTGTTTACCCCAGTCCAACGCCAGCATCTCTACATCATGAACATCAGCAGACACAGACCTCCAATCAGGAAAAGACTCCTCCCTTGCTACCCCTTGTCTTCTATGGTCAAGCCAGTTCTGTAGCCATCTAGCTAGTTCACTTTTGATCCTGTGAGATTTAACCTTTTGCACCAGCCTGACATGAGGGACCTTGTCAAAATGCTTTCCTAAAATTCATATAGATGATATCCATGGCCCTTTCCTCAAGGAAAATACTATTTTTGTCATCTCCTCAAAAAACTCACCCGGATTTGAGGCATGACCTCCCTTGTACAAAACCATGTTGTCTATTGCTAATGAGACTATTTAGTTCTAAATATGTATAGATCCTATCTCTAAGAATCTTCTCCAACAATTTCCCTACCACAGACGTCAAACTCACTGGTCTGTAATTACCCAGGTTATCCTTGCAAGCCTTCTTAAATAATAGGACCACATTTATTATCCTCCAATCCCCTGGGACCTAACCTGTGTCCAATGAAGAAACAAAGATTTCTGTTAGAGACCCAGCAATTTCATCACTTGTTTCTCTCAGTAATCTAGGACAGATGCCATCTGGCCCTAGGGATTTGTTTACCGTAATGCTGCTTAAAACACTTAACACTTTCTTCCTTGTAATTGCGATTTGCTCTAATGGGTGTACACATCCTTCTGAGACACTACCAATCAACATGTCCCTCTCCTTTGTGAATACCGATGTAAAGTATTCATTTAGGATCTCACCTACTTCTTTGGGTTCTAAGCATAATTCCCCTCATTTGTTCTTGAAAAGTCCAACTCTTTCTCTGACAACCCTCTTGTTCCTAACGTATATATAAAGTGCCCTGTGATTCTCCTTAATCCTGTCTGCCAAGGACATCTCGTGACCCCTTTTTGCCCTTGTAACTCCCTGTTTGATTCTTCTTTACTTCTCTGTGTTCCTCCAGTGATTCATCTGTTTTCAGCTGCCTAGTCCTTATATGTGCCTCTTTTTACTTTTTGATTAGACCCACAATTTCTCTGGTTATCCACAGCTCTTGAATCCTACCTTTACTGTCCTTCCTTTTTACAGACACGTGCCTGTCCTGCACTCCTATAAACTTCTCCTTAAAAGACTCCCATGTGCCAGATGTGGATTTACTCTCGAACAGCCTCTCCCAATCAACAGCCACCAAATCCTGCCTAATTTGGTTGTAGTTAGCTTTCCCCCAATTCAGCAACTTACCCATAGGACAACACTCATCCTTTTCCATGACTATCCGAAAATTTACAAAATTGTGGTCATTGTTCGCCACACGTTCTCCCATTGAAACTTTGATGACCTGATCTGGCTCATTTCCAGTACTAGGTTCAGTAGAGCCCCTTCTCTAGTTCGACTATGAACATATTATTCCAAAAAAACCTTCCTGGACACATCTTACAAATTCCTCCCCGTTCGGAGCCCCAGATCTAAGGGATTTCCAGTCTATATGAGGGAAATTAAAGTCTCCCACTATAACAACTGTATGTTTTTCTGCACCTGTCCGGAATCTCTTTACAGGTCCATTCTTCAACTTCCTGTGGGCTGTTGGAAGGCCTGCAGTAAACATCCAATACAATGACTGCACCCTTCCCGTTTCTGAGTTCAATCTACCGTGTCTCGTTACATCATCCTTCCAAATTGTGCATCCTCTGTACCGCTGTAATCCCGAACCAGTATTGCTACTCCCCTACCTCTTCTAGCCCCTCTTCTGTTTCACCTAAAACACTTATACCTGGAATATTCAACTGTCAGTCCTGACCTCTTGTCACTGCAACCATATCCAAGTTGCATGCATGCATTAAGGCTCTAAACTCATCTGTCTTGCCTGTTACACTCCTTGAATTTAAGCAGATGCACTTCAGACCTCCAGGCTCACTGAGTTCATCCTAGGACAGATTGCTCTTCCTCTTAGGTCACCTTGTCTTGGCCCCATGCTCGTCCCCAGTCTCTATGCTTGTTAACCAATTGTTCTGATTCCCAATTCCCTCCCACATTAGTTTAAACCCACACAAACCACATGAGCAAAAATCCCAGTCAGGATATTGTTGTCCCCCCAGTTCAGGTGTAACTTCTTGTACAGGTCCCATCCTCCCTGGAAGACTTCCTGCTAATTTATGAATCTGAAACCTCCCTCCTGCACCAGTTCTTTAGCCAAGTGTGCAGTGGCATAATCTCCCTGTTCCTATCCTCACTAGCACGTGGCATAGGGCATAATCTTGCTACCCAAGAGGTCCTGTTTTTCAGCCTTTTACCTAACTCCTTCAATTGCTCTTGCAGAGTCTCCCTGCTCTTTCTGCCAGAGGACCTAACCCTAACCCTAACCCTAATTCTAACCCTAACCCTAATGCACCCTAACCCTAGCCCTAGCCCTAACCCTAACCCTAACTCTAATGTACCCTAACCCTAGCCCTAGCCCTAACCCTAACCCTAATGCACCCTAACCCTAACCCTAACCCTAATGCACCCTAACCCTAACCCTAATGCAGCCTAACCCTAGCCCTAGCCCTAACTCTAACCCTAACTCTAATGTACCCTAACCCTAGCCCTAGCCCTAACCCTAACCCTAACCCTAATGCACCCTAACCCTAACCCTAATGCACCTTAACTCTAATCCTAACCCTAACCCTAACGTTTGTGTGACAGGAGGCCAGTGACTAGTGTCAGGATCAGGTCACATATTGTTCATGATGTATAGAAATTATATAGATGAAAACATGGGAGGGATGATAAGTAAGTTTGCGGATGACACAAAGATTGGCAAGATAGTTAATAAGTGAGGAAGAAGGTCTTAGGTTGCAGGAATATATGGATGCATCGGCCAGATGGACAGATCAGTGGCAGATGAAATGCAACCCTGAAAAGTGTGAGATGATGCTCATTGGAAACAAGGCACTAACAAAAAAATATGGCTCCGTCTGATGATGAGAAGTGTACAAAATATAGGAACTCATTTTCAATGAAATTAGAGACAATGACATCTATTTAAAAGGAAAAAGGAGGATAATTGAGACAGTCAAGGTTATCTGTGACATAATAATGATGCAATTATAAAGTAGAAGTGAATCTGGAAAGTGTTGATTTATTTTGCTTGTTTCTGACAGAATTTTGGCTGAGAATGTTAAAAGTCACCTAAGATGTTGGCCAGGATTTTCCCAAAAAGATTGTAAATGTCGAATTTGCATAAAAACTGGCATAAATCCCGCTGGATTTTTTCATGGGATTTTCAAAATGCATCTCCCATGTTCTGTGCATCACAGAGAGCCCCAGTGTGAATCATGATAAAAATCTATGGGTGAGGTGTATTCCTGCTGGAGAGGCCAGCAGTTTAGTGCTGAATGGGCCACTATGCATGCTCCAATCTGACAGTGTGGCCCCGCACTGCTGGCTCCCGATCGCTAGCCAGCTTGATCATTGGCCAACTCCTTGTACCTGCAATGCTGCAAATCCCCCCATGACCCCATCACTGGCCTGCTGGATGTCCCCGGGCCAACCCTGATATCCCCCTCACCCCAGCTCGTCTCAATCTCCCCTCCATCCCTTGCAGTTCCAATCTCTGAATCTACCCCATCCCACTGGTAGCTCTGACATTCTCTGCCATCCCAAACCTCCGAGCCCTAACCCCCCCACCAGGCTGATCTGCCCTCCCCACCTCAATGACCTGTCCCAATTGCTGTCCATTGATCCCAAATGCAGAATGGTAGCAGTAGCCCTCCACCAATCCCCCCTCCACAGGACCTGTCCCACCCCCAAATGGCCCCCCCTCTGGCCCTGCCCCCTTGACACTGCCAATGCTCAGTGGGCAGCACCAAGGTGCCCCTTGACCATTGCTACTTTGTCCATTGGACAGTGCCAGAGGAGCATGCTGGCACTGGGAGGCTGGCAATGTTCAGGGGTCATCCCACTTACCTTCGACATACTGGAGGGACTCCATGGCTTCCCTTTACTCCAGCTGGGTCAGGTTGCTACCTCTCTGCTAGTGCAGGGGTGGACAGGAGTGGGGGAGGCTCGCGGGCATGGAGACTTCAGTCCCAAGGCCCTCTAATAGGACAGTAATTTGAAATTAAGTTTTCTAATCCACTCCACACTGATTTCCGGCATGGAGTTGACAACGCTGGAAATCTGGCAGTTGGTGACGCTGTGGAGGCAGTGGGGTGCCTGCTACACAGCCTCCCAGACCACTGTACTAGAATCACCCCCATTAAGTGAATTTTACTGGGAAGACATAGACCCAAATCTTTTTGGAAGTGAAGTGAAACAACTCATTCATTTCATTGACAATGTGTTTCAAAATCAACAGCGAATTTGTACAGACTTGTATGTGTTGGTTTGCAGGCAACCTTTCTCAATATGGAAACTATGTTTAACAATACCTGTCACAAATCCTTCTTGTGCAAATTATTTGCAAAGTGCATTGAATCAGAAATATTTGACGCACTAGACACTCTACTCATGTGAATTAATGGCAATAATGTCTTTGATTTTGCGAGTGGAAGTTAACTTTTAGTTTTGAAACTGAATGAGACTCTGAAATATATTGAATGGAGCATTTGCATCTTGTTGATTGGAATATTTATTTGCTCCTGCAGTGGACTTTCATTCTGTCCTACACTGACCGTGTCATTGTCTGATTTTTCCATTTTGTTGCTCATCAACAAGTTCCATGTTTTTTCGCCCCAAGACACACATCGCAATATTGACCTCTTTACTATCATTCTGAGAAGAAGTGTTCTTAAATTTCAATTCAGCAATTATTCATAGAGGCATGTTTTTACAAGTTAAAAAGCAGTGATCAATTTGTGTATATTTTTAGCTTCCATCTTTGTTCTGTGGGATGAGGGTGAGTGGGGTCAGGAGGAGTGTACGGTCGAAGAGGGTTGGGGCCAGAAATTAAGATAACAGAGGAGCCCCATGAACTTTAAATTCTCCTTTGGGCAAATGGGATACTTGCCTTTATCAATTATGGCATAGAGCAAGAAGGTTATGTTGGAATTGTACCAAACTTTGATTGGGCTACAGCTACACTATGGTATGCCGTTCTGGTCACTTCACTGTGGGAAGGATGTGCTTACACTTGAGAGGATGCAGAGGAGATTTACTAGGATGTTATCTGGGATGGAACATTTGAGCTATGAAAAGAGGCTGGATAAATTTGGGTTGTTTACTTTTAAAGCAGAAAAGATTGAGGAGGGACATGTTTGAGATATATAAGATTTTGAGAGATATGGACAGTGTGGATAAGAAGCAGATGTCCCCTTTAGTCAAAGGGTCAATAACGAGGTGATGTAATTTTAAAGTGAGAGGCAGAAGGTTTAGAAGGGATTTGAGGAAAAATATTTTCATCTGGACGATGGAGGATCTGGGATGCAGTGCCTGGGAGGCTAATAAAGGTGGAAAACCTCACAACCTTTAAAAAGTACCTGGATGAGCACTTGAAGTGTTATAACATTAAAGGTAATGGGTCAGGTGCATTAGTGTAGATTAAGAATGGAATCTTATTACTGTTGGTGGGATTTTTCCATCCCGCTACGGTGAACAGAGATTTTGCTGGCTGCCAAATTCTCTGACCTCACTACATCAGGAGCGAGCATGAATGGGAGGTAAGATCGTGCCCTTAGTGTCGTTTTGTCAGTGCAGACTCAAAGAGCTAAAGGCCCTCTTCTATACTGTATGATTCTATGACTTACTCAGTTTTTCCTGATTGCTATTTTGTTGAAGTTTCTGAATTTGATATAATATTTGCAAATAATTTTTGAACTGTCACCAAGATTTCCCTTTTGATCTTTGTAAAACACAAACCAAAAACTCAGTTCTTGAAGAATGGTTCAAGAAATATTCTAAACATTTATATATAAATTACTATATATTGGCATATAACTAGGTTGTGTTACATTTGCCTCTTCTTTCTGTAACTACTCCAAATACGTCAATAAGGTTATTCAAACATGACTTTTCCTATTGAAAAAGTATTTCTCTTTAGCTCCTTGACATTTTCTATAACATCTATAACTAAGGATTTCAATATCTTTCCTGTCACTGATCTTAAACTAGTTGGTCTGTAGTTCCCTGAATTTGTTCTCGCTCCCTTTTGAAGATAGGAAGATATAATTAAATCTTGTCTTTTTTTCCAATGAGTTACTCTTAGATCATAATGCCGGGTGTGGTGACTGCTGATCTATTTGAACGAGTCATTCCTATGTTACCACAGTTTTCAACATTTGAGAGACAGAAGCGTTTTCAATTCAACACCTATTTAGAGAGGCTGGCACAGAATGTTCTGATAATTACCATGGTCTTTACAATGGTCCTCTTTGCCAATGATGTTTTTGATGGTAAGAATTAAATATTGTTTTGAATTCTATATTCCTCCATCTTCTTTTATTATTCAGGGCCAGATTCTGAATTTGCTTGCAGCTGGGATTCTCTGGTTCCACTTCACTGAACGGAATTCTGGCTGAGTGCCAGATTCTCCATTCTCGCTAGCAGTCGCATGAATGGCTAGAGAATTCTAGCCTCTATTCACTGATGCTCTTCCCCAGCACTCACTCCTATTACGTGTGAACATACAAATTAGGAGTAGACCACTCGGCCTTTCAAGTCTGTTCTTCCATTCAATAAGCTCATGGTTGATGTAATTGTGAACTCATTCCCACATTCATATCTTCCCCGATAACCTTTTATCCCCTTGATTATCAAGATTCTATTTAATTCTGCCTGCAAAATATTCCAAGAATCTCTTGCCACTGGCTCTTGAAGAAGATAGTTTCAAAGACTCATGACCCTCTGAGAGAAAAACATTTCTTCTCATCTCTATCTTAAATGAGCAACCCCTTATTTTTAAATCATGAATCCTAGTTCTAAATTCTCCCACATCCACCCTGTCAAGGTCCCTCAGGATCTTAAATGTTTCAGTTAAGTGACTTCTTACTCTTCTAAACTCCTGCGGATACAAGCTTAGCCTGTCCAATATTTTCTCATCAGACAATTTGACTATTCTAGCGTTGTGCAATAACACTTCTCTAAAACTTCTTCTATATCTTTCCATAAATAAGGAAGTCACACTACTCCAGATGGGTTTCACCAGTGCTCTATACAACTAAAATATATCTTCTCTACTGTCACATTCTATTCACTTTCTTAATCTTTTGCTGTACTGATTGACCAGCATTTTGTGATGCATAATACCCAGAACCAATACTGCTGAGCTTCACCCGAGTGCTCCAAACAGTGGGCCAGCATGTTTAACAGCCCTTTGCACTGCTCTATGATGCTCCTTGTGGCAGACTGGGCCTCATTGTAGCAAGTATCCACATGGTCTGGGCCTTCTCCATAGATGTCATTAGCCATGACATTGGCAGATAGCTCTTGCCCCCCACTAACCAACCCATTTGCCTGGGTGACCTTCAAAGATGACAGGCACCTCTGAATGTCCCAGGATGTAGGTAGGCAAGGTTAGCGTGCACAAATGTGCATGATATTCATTTGCAAAGGGATATAGATAGTGAGTGGGCAAGGGTCTGGCAGATGGAGTACAATGTTGGAAAATGTGTGGCCATCCATTGTGGCAGGAATAACAGCAAAATGGACTATTATTTAAATGGTAAAAAAAATGCAGCATGCTGTTGTGCAGAGGGACCTGGCTGTCCTTGTGCGTGAATTGCAAAAAGTTGGTTTGCAAGTGTGGTAGGTAATTAAGGAGGCAAATGGAATTTTGTTCTTCATGGCTACAAAGATGGAATTTAAAAACAGGAGATTGCAGCTTTATAAGGCACTGGTGAGGTCACAGCTGGAGTACTGTATGCAGTTTTGGTCTCCTTACTTGAGAAAGGATATACTGGAGGGGATGCAGAGGAGATTCACTAAATTGATTCCAGAGTTGAGAGAGTTTGCTTATAAAGAGAGACTGAGTATACTGGGACTATACTCACCGGAATTTAGAAGAATGATGGGGGCGGTGGGGGAGGGGGGGTAGTGCAGCAGGTTGGTGAATTTTATAAAAACATACAAAATAAGATAGAAGTGGAAAAGTTGTTTCCACTGGTGGGTGAAACTAGAATTCGGGGCATAGTCTCAAAATAAGGGGGAGCAGATTTAGGACTAAGTTTTTGGAGGAACTTATTCACCCAAAGAGTTGTGAATCTGTGAATTTCCCTGCTTAACAGAGCTGCAGAGGCTATCTCGTTGAATGTTTTTAGGAAGGATCAGAGACTTGGAAAAATTAACTGCAGAGTGAAAATAATGGGGCCAGACACAACACTTGTGGCGAAAAGAGGAAGCACTTCTAGCTTAGAGGAATGTAAACTGATTATATCCTTTTTCTCTTTGACTAGGCTCACAATATCTTTTATTTTCCAAGACTCCTGAAACTTGCCAAATTTATCCTTCATCCTTATAGAAATGTGCCAGTCCTGAATTCTTGTCAACTTACACTTGAAATTCTCCCACATGCCAGATGTTGATTTACCCTCAAACATCTATCCCCAATCTACATTCTTCAGTTCCTCCTAATATTGTTGTAATTAGCCTTCTCTCAATTTAGCACCTTCAGTCGAGGACTACACTTATCTTTATCCATCAGTATCTTCAGGCTTACTGAATTGTGGTCACTGTTCCCAAACTGCTCCCCTATTGAAACATCAACCACCTGGCCAGACTCATTCCCCAGTATGGCCCTAGTTGGACTACCTACATACTGTTTCAAGAAACCCTCTTGGATGCTCCTTATAAACTTTGCTCCATCCATGCCCTTAGTATTAAGTGAGTCCCAATCAATATAGATAAAGTTAAAATCTTCACCACAACAACCCTGTTACTTTTCAATCTTACCAAAATCTGCCTACATATCTGTTGCTCTATCTCTCGCTGGCTGTTGGGAGACCCATAGTAAACCCCCAACACTGTGATTACATCTTTCTATTCCTGAGCTCTACTCACATTTCCTCACTGTATGAACCCTCCAAGGCGTCCTCCTGCAGCACAGCTGTGATATTCTCCTCAACCAGTAGTGCAACTCCCCCACCCCTTTTACATCCCCCTCTAACCTGCCTGAAACATCTGTATCCTGGAATGTTAAGCTGCCAATTCTGTCCTTCCCTTAACCAAGTCTCTGTAATGGCATCAATATCATAGTTCCAAGTACTAATCCAAGCTGTAAGTTCATCTGCTTTACCTGTTACACTTCTCGCATTGAAACAAATGCATCTCAATCCACCAGACTGTTTTTGGTTAGCAACCCCATCCTGCCTGCTGTTTCTGTGAGTTTTACTGGTCTTACTCTCCTTCAGTTAATTCACTTTGCTTTGGTTCCCACCCTCCCTGCCAAACTAGTTTAAATCTTGTCCTGATTGAAGTCAGTTTACTTGGCACAGACTGTGGATAAAACCAGGAATTTGCTGCTGTGGTTCACTACAGCTATTGGAAGCTTATACCTGAAAGTGTGAATACTGAAAGAAAGTGACTTCATTTTTTTATTATTTTCCTCTATATTTTCTAGTTGGATATTATGTTGTGTGCTATGAAAATGAAACACTTGTTAGAAAGAAGGACATCACTTTGTGTATTGAAAACATGAAACCATCAAATGAACCACAAGCACCTGAGGTAGAATTTGATGTCATTTTTAAAATCTGTTCTTCACTCTTTTTTTGTCTTCCATTTTCTGCTTTAATGCCCAATTTGTGCTTGTTCATTTGCCCACTTTCTTTACTCTGTCACTGGCAGCCTTAGTAACCATGCCTGAAGTTCTGGAACTCCCTCCCTAACTATTTCCATCTCTCTACCACTCTCTTCTCTTTAAAACCAACCTTCTTGATTCAGCTTCTAATCCTAATATCTCTTCATGTGTCTGAAATTTTCTCTGGTAAGTCTGCTTTGGAACATTTTATTGCATTAAACGCATTATATAAACTCAATTTGTTTACCTTGATTCTGCTGATTGAGACTCCCTGAAATCACTTGACTACAGTTCTGTGGTTCAAGGTTGTTTCCCCTCACTTCATGAGGTCCAGTGATCTCTAAAGCTGCAAGATGTTCTTGAATTTTTCAATTTTGATCTGATGTGGTGGCACCAATATTCTCCATTAAGAGCAGTATCTCTTCTCCTGATCAGCTCAGTCACAAATGCCTGACTAATTTGTTAACCAGCTCATGATAATCCTGAACATTTGAACATCTGACTTTCCAGTTATAGTGTTCAGCTGACTATGTTTATCATTTTGGAGGAATAAGTAAAGCAATTGAAGTGTTATTTTAGTGGGCTGAAAGGCCTCCTCCTGTCCTTTTTTCATGTGTTCATATGACGTTCTTTCAGAAATGTTTGCTGCCTTTCTTTGGTACAACTGATGCTTTTTCTCTTTTGAGCCTTCCACCTATGGCAGTGATACAATTGTCTCAGTTTCCCGAAAGGTTTCATATCCTAGCTTTCCACTTGTTGTTCAAATGTTGACCACTTGCTCCTCCCACAAATACTCTTTATGGTACCTTCCCATCAGAGGCAGATTTACAATGAAGCACACTGTGCATAGGCACAGGCCCTGACCGACAGGGAGTCTATGCCGGGCTGCTGCACTGGGCATCCAGTCAGAAGCTGATTTCTCTGCATTTGCTGATAGGCTCAAACAAATATAAATGAGCCTCAAGCATTGCATGTTGACCTTCTTCACTGTCATTCTGACAAGAAGTAAGCTTGGATTTCAATTCAGCAATGATTTCTATAGGAGGGTTTTCACAAGTTAAAAAACAGAGCAATTTTGTGGCTTCCATCTTTGCCTTTTGTGTTGGTGAAGGGTCAAAAGGGGCGTGAGTTTGGATGTGGCAGAAACAAAGGTAATCACAGGGCTCCGTGAACTGTTTCCCACTTATGTTAATTACCTTAGAAAACGTCCCGATCATACTCTTCTTCCACTTAACAGCCCAGTTTGGTCTTTTTCATTTCCTTTCTTGCTCCAGCTCTAATCTTGATGATTTTGGACTTATGGACTTTAATGACTGGTGTTAAGTTTCATCTCCACAACTTTGTTTCCTCTACTTTCTGGACTCTCTCCTGACCATGAAGAAACCTATCCTTCAATCTTTTTGTCATTTGTGCTCCTGGACTTTCCTAATTACATGTCATCTCTTTAATCTTTGTTTTTTTTCTTGGGAATTTGGTCATTTTCACTCTCAGGAGCAATAAGAAAGATAATTTCTTCACCCCTTCAGAGCACATTATATTTATTTGCAATGTCTCCTTATTCTGATACACCTATATCAATGTTTACAAGTCATCCAGTTAACAATTGACAAGTGTTTTTGGAGACAACATATGATTCACTTCAAAAATTCTAATTATTCTATCTCCAGTATCTGATGGTGTGGATGGGAATATTGCTTGTGTGCATGTTCTCCATAAACAGAATCTGGGAATTTTATTTCCAAAATTATATTCGTCAACATGTGGAGGAGGTGATCTTTGAGATAAACGACAGTGTTTACCGGGCTATGATGGTGAACATCAATGAAAACACTCCTCAGCATAAAAACAGAAATAGGTAATTATTAAATAAAACTCCAGGAGTTTCCATGTAATTGCATTATGCATTATGTTTGATTTTCCTCCTGAAGAAATGCTCTGGCGGCTGTATATTTAGTTCCATTACTTCAGATAGTTCTTCAGGTTGCCTCTGAAATGTGCCGATATTCAAATTTGAATATCAGTGTCAATATTCAGAGAGCCAGCTAGGAAAGGAAAGAACATTGTATAGTCTTTATTCACTCATTAGGTTTTATTCACAGAGATGCATTGCATACCATACATCTCAAATACAGCTCTTTTTCAGCCAGTCCCTATATACGTTGGCACAGATGAGTCCCCAGTTAATATTCTCAATCTGAATGTAAATAATAATTAACTCAAAGTACTGAGTTATCAATGGTCATTTGAGACTGGAGGATATTTCAATAACTGTGCTGGATCAGTGCTTTCTTAAGGACCATTAAAACCTGCACATTGTTTTTATATTTTAATGCTTCAATCCTGCTGTTTTCAAAACTGGGCCCAAATTTGACGGTCCTTTTTTTGGTGCATCTCCCCAGGATCATGATGGAAACTGTGATAATCACACCAACTGGAGTATTATGGTCATGATGTGGACTACTGGAATAAATAATGTTGCTAACTCAAATTTCTTTTCCTTCCACTTCAGGATTTACAAGAAAATCCTCACATTGAATATTGAAGATATCTCCCCCATGGACATCTGCGAACGCCGGTGTATTGTAGTATTTTTCATCATCAAAAATCTGGCTTATTGTTTCATGGCATTGCTACACATGACCCTCCTCCAAAACATGGGCAAGAGTTATGAACATGAAAAACAAAAGTGCGATATTGAGAACAGAAATCTAGTTTGCACTATTCCCGAATATCACACTTTGAAATCTATTCAACGAATGGCTATGGCTTGCTGTATAATCATCATTCGTTTCCTTGTTTTGTATGTGTGTTTCACATTGTGCAAGAATGTTAGGGATGACTCATTCTTAAAAGTTTATAACTCTGAAATTATACCACATTATAGTTATAGATCATTGAAATTTCAATCTCATACTCCAGCCTGGGGTGTAATCCTTCTCTATATGAAAGAGAATGATTTCCTGCTGACACATTACCAATATTTGAGAAGTTTGTACACTTTACAGAAGTTTCTTGATTTTAATGAAACTAATCCACTTTTCGCAAATCACAGAGGCCTCAATCTTCTGAAGAGAATGAAGCAGCAAGTTCTCATCGATGAGTTCAGCAGAGAGTGGTCTGACAGGTCACAATCTTAGGATGAACTGGATCACTTGCAAAATCAGCATTCTATTTAACATTGAACTGACCTCCCCCAAGCAGGCAGATCCCCCCGCCTCTCAGCTGAACGTCCCCCCCACCACGACAAGCTCTCCCTTCCCCTCACGAATGAACGCTCCACTATCACTGGCCTCCTTCCTTAGCTGATTGATTCCAATGGCAGAGTGGCAGCCGGACGCTAGCCACCACTGAATGTCCCATAGGCCCCACCCTCATCAGGGCCTACCATTTTGTCATGGCCCCAGACTCAATGGGCAGTGCCAAGGTGCTCCCTTGGCATGGACACTTTGCCCTTTGTATAGTGCCAGGGCACAGGCTGGCACTGCCCAGGCCCCCCATCACCTATCCCCTACAGGGGTGCCCTAATTGCCCCCTTCACTCCGGTAGGGTCAGGTCACCATTTCCCCAAACACGGGGAGTTATATCAACCCCTGCTAGAGTAAAACTCTTTGGTGGGTGCGAGAGCCTAGCAAGCCTGGAGAATTCCGTCCTGGGCCCTCTTTTATCATTTAAATGCAGACCCTCATTCCCATCAGCTGGCACTGAGAGATGCTAGTGGGGCCCAAACTCTTGCACAAATCCCGCGCATTGCCCCATACGCAATTCTCCTGGCCCACTGCACTAATCTTTTAGCACAGCGAGATGCGAGAATCACAGTATTTTCACCATTTCCCATTGACCTCTGGCATACACTGACCCCAATCCAATAATGCCTGAGTTTTACAATTCGCATCCTTATATTCAAATCCCTCTAAATATATCTAATCAGCAGAGGCACAGTCACCAACGTTGGAGGGAAGGAAATGGGGAATGCAGAAAAAGTCAATGTTGGAGGAATGCTGAGATCTTCGAGCTTTGTAGGATTGGTGAGGTTATAGAAATAGGGACTTTCCTCCCTCTACTCCATGTCACTCTCTGCTCCTTTAAGGTGTTCCTTAAAACTCAACTTTCCAGTGAAGTCTTTGGTCACCTGTCCCAATTTCTTCTTTGTCTAATTGTCTAATGTATCATTCTATGAAGTTTTTAATGAAATTTTACTTTGTTAAATGCAAGTTATTATTGTTGCTTAAGATCTTATTAACCAGAACTGAACTGAACTGGTCCTCTGCCTGACTAGAATATTGGTAGAATGTGCAAATAATTGTTCAGTTGATTATTTTTGTTAACGATTCAGTTAATGAGAAATATACAAGGGAAAAATCATGGAGTTTCCAAATAATCATGGGATTCATTGATTCATTTTGTCAGAGAGTTGTGCAGACTCAATGGGCCAAATGGCCTCTTCTGCACTGCATTCACCCAGGGTAGTGGAGAGTATTCCATTACACTTCTAATTTGTGTCTTGTAGACGGTTGCAGGCTTTGTGGAAGGTTGCAGTCAGGAGTAAGATGTTCACCACAGGATTCCTAACCTTTGACCTGCTCTGGTGGTCACAGTATTTACATGTCAAGTCAAATTCAGTTTCTGCTCAATGGTAACTGCCAGGATATTGACAATGGGGAATTCAATGATGGGGTAATGTCATTGAATGTCAAGGGAAGATGGTTAGATTCTCTCTTGTCGGAGATATTCATTGCCTAGCACTTGTGTGGCCAGATAAATTTTTTCAGAATGTAAGAATGTTACTTGCAACTTATCAATCCAAGCTGATACCAAAATCAAAACATATTTTATTTTACACTTATATTAGGAAGGAAAGTGTTGTTAGGAGTAATATAAATCCTGATAAACATTGATATTGTAAATGACAGAAAAGTACTGGCAGGCAAGTGAATCATTCATTTCTGCCAATATTTACAGTAGATGAAAAGGATAACATGTGGGAAATCCCAAAGAAACAAAAATTTAATCAGGACGATGAGGTGAGGGGGGCGGTCATCAAAAGCAACAAAACTGAAAGAACAGCAAAGAGGAAAATAATTGAACTAAAGAGGAATAAATTCCTCAGACCGATGGTTTCACTCTTAGGATTTGGAGGGATTGCAGCTGTCCCAAACACAATTTACTAAAGTTCTCCGAATTTGAGAACCATTCCTTTAGGTGGAAAAGTGTGCAAGTGTCTGCATTACTTAAGAAAATTGATAAGTGGAAAATAGAGAATGACAGACCAGTTAGCATAACGCCAGTTACTGGGAAGTTATAACAATCTTCAATCAAGGAGAGTTTTTTTTTAACATACTTCACATTTAATGATGGTATAAATCTACACCATGGCCTCGATTCTCCCCAAATGGCTAAGTGCCCATGCCAGTGGGAAAACGGATGCTGGCAGTGTCTGTTAGATGGGATTCATCCATCTGGTCAATCCATATTAATGCATTTTGGAGAATCCACAGGCCAGCCCTGCCAGCAGTAACCTTCCAGTCCATCCACAAGGCCACCATTCCTGCAGACAGTGGTGAAGTCAACCCTCATGTCCCTAGCCTGAATCCACCCAATCCCCAGTATCTTTACGGGAACATTCCCTCTGCAACCTGGCAGTGGCAGAGGGACAAACGGCCACTGGACCTACCCCCTGACACCTCTCTGGGCCCAAGGCACCACAGTATCAGTGCCACGGGGCATTGCTAAGTCCAGGTCTGGGAGTGGAGGGGGGAGGGTGGCTGACTGTGAGCCTGAAGAAGGAGGGTGTCTGTGGGGAGGGGGGGGGGGGGGACTGATGGGTTGTTGGGAGTCCTGTTATTTGAGCGGTGGTGGGGGGGAGGAAGGCCCTTCTTGCTGAAGGATTGGTGACGATCCCCAGATACTCGGATTCAGTTTGTTGGGGGGGGGGGGAGGGGGGGAGGAGGAGGAGGTGGTGAATGGACCATCAAATCCACTGATTATTAAAAGGAGCAGATCTGCATAGTTATCAGGCTGCCTCCTATGGCCAGGGGAATCACCACCTGACTCCCAATTCTCTCAACGATGGTGAATCTAACCGGCAACTCGCGGGGCCGGAGAACGCCCCCCCCCCCGACACATACACACAAAACGACTCTTTAATTTTAAATGTATAAAGTTTCAAATAGTTTCCCACTAACCCTCCCAATCCGGGGATATGGTCTTAAATTGAAAAGAAAACTGCACAATTATTCATACCACTATGCAATTAAAAATTATTTATTCCTTTGATGGGTTATGAACTTAGATCTTTTTTTCATGGTAAATACCAAATTGTGTAACAAGAGCGGTATTGATGGAGCTAACATTGACAGCTGTCCTGTACAAGCTGGAAGGAAGGTTCATGATTTGATCACTTAACCAAACACGCGGTCCAAACCACTTCCAAACCAAAAGTGTAAATAACCGCATTCTACTAAACAAGATAAACCAATGTTTAATTATTAGTAGCCAGCAGTAATCTTTCAAACATCAATGGACACATTCAGAAATCTCAAATAAATGCCGTTTTATCCCTTGCAAATACAAACAGAAAATGCTGAAACACTCACTTTATTCTGCCTCAAAGCATTTTAAATGTTTGTTGTGGACATTTAATTTCTTTTTTGTTTCTTTTCAAGTCGTTTGATTCCATCTCAATTGTCCAACTTAGGGTTTTTATTGAAACAATTTCAGAGCACATTTTACGCTATTAACTGTACTTCCTTTTGTATAAGTCTGTCTTAAATAATTAAAATTCTCCGATCTCGGCCACTGCTTCCAGCGATAACGGAGAATTTCGGCGCTCAGCCAAATCTCCATTCACTGCAGCGGGACTGGAGAATCCCAGCCGCAGCCGGTCAGGGAATTACGGCCATTGACTGCAGATGACCTGTAACCTTATAACAGGGTTTTACCAATTCCAGACTACCTCCTTTTCTGATGGGAATTTTACCCACTATACTTCAGCCATATCGGCCGGAATTTTCCAGTCGTTCAGGCCAGTGAGATTCTCCGGTCCAGCTGCAGTTGGATACATCCGGTCAACATCTGTGGATCTCACTGCACGGACTTGAACAATCGGAGTAACAGTTTCGACCCTTTCTCTAGAGTTCCTTTCTTGCTAATAGATATCCATTCTCCAATTCTTCCATTAGGGGCGAAGGTTCCTTAATTACAATGCTGGCACTGGGATATTCCTGGATTTCTTGGTTTACACTCAGTGGGGATAATCTGGGGTCCGCATTTTCCATGCGTGGGGTCGGTGGCGGAGACACAAAGTCCTCCAAACATCACCATTCACAATTTTCACTGCCCTTCGCCATTGACACAATCAGGTTCATGTCCATACTTGGAATGAACAGGGTTTCAATTGATTTTAATACATTGGAATGTCATTAACTCCCCCACCCACCCCCGGCACGTACTTCCCCCTCAGCTTATTTTCAAACCTCCCCGATGAAATGTTAAGGTCAGTGAGGTTGATTCACCCTGTCCTGAGGATCTCTCCAGTGGGAGGAGCAGTGGTGAGTACAGCCCACCGGGGAGGCAGGGACCCGCCAGGCAGTGGTACAGCGCTGGGGAGAGGAGGTAAGGAGGTGCTGATGGTGACTGAGGGAGGGATAATGTTGGTTGACGGGGGAGATGCCAGTGTTAATCGAGAGGAGATGAGGATGGGGGGAAAGGAGGGAGAGCACTATGTTGATCGGTGCAGGGGGTGAGGGGACAAATGTTGATGTCGATCGGGGGGGAGGGGTGGGGAACCCCTGAGACCACTTTGGGTGTCCGAGGGAAGGGTATTTTTTGGTCTGAGTGGGGCGCCCCGATCTGTATGGAGCCAGTGTGTTCAGACTACACCTCTCCGAATGATGAAAGATGCTTCCTCTCCCCCCTGCTTCTTTCTTTACAAAGAGTCATAATATCTGGAGAGAAAATCTGCCTCTTTACAGAGAAATATGCCGGTTTTCAGTCAGATCCTGACACTGCCATTTTTTGCTAATATTCTGCCCAATGACTCTGTCACCCTCCTCCTTCTGTGTAAATGGGAGTCATGAATATTAATGAGCATTGCCGAGTAGAACAGATGTCCTCGTGTCGCATGATCTGGTTTTTTTTCTCACTTAATCCGTGTCCTCCTGTTACCAACTGTCCTCCACTGGGAACCTGTTGGGAACCGAAGCTTCTCTCACACAAGCTTCTGAAGGTCAGATGGAAGAATAAATAGCAGATATTGGGGTGTTCATCTGAGCTGGTGAGGCAAACAACTGCATCATAGTAAGTCACAACTAAATTTTTTTCACACAGAGGGTGGTGGGGGTATGGAATGCGCTACCAAGTAAAGTGGTGGAGGCAGGTACTCTTGATTATTTAAGAAATACTTAGATGGGCACATGAACAGAATGGGAATGGAGGGGTATAGAAAACTGATTTAAAATAGGGATCATGAGCCTTGGGAGTCCCTGGGAAGTGTGTAAATAGATGATGATATTGATGTACTTGTTTTTATCCTACAGGTGTTTTGGTCCACCTTGTTGTCTAACGAGGGGCATACACGCGATGGGTCATGAGAGGACTGCTCTTGGATCTTTTTCGAGAGTATCCTACTGCTTCACATTGTTAGTGTATGCTTGACCTGGACCATCTGATGGGCAACACGACAGCTCAGTGACTATCGCTGTGCTGTGCAGATACATGGATTTGGGCCAGTGTCTGTGGGAGTTTGCGCATTCTCCCTGTGCTTGCATGGGTTTTCTCTGGGAGCTCTGGTTTCCTCCCACATCCCAAAGATGTGCTCTTAGGCTAATTGGCAAAACAAATTCTCCCTAAATTGTCTCAAATTTGGTTTTTAATCCATAGATCTATAAACATGGACAGGGATCGTGTGTAGAAGTGGGAACATCGAGGTGGTGGCGCGGGCTCGTTGGGCCGAAGGGCCTGTTTCCTGTGCTGTTTTGTTCTTTGTTCTTAAATTGGGTTGATCATGTAAGTACCCCCTTAGCAAAGTCAATTTTTCTATGGAGAACTTGAGTCTGCTACTGTCTCTTTGCTGGTCATGTGGTACAATGGGTAGTGTCCCTGCCTCTGAGCCAGAAGCTTTGTGTTGGAATCCCACCTCAAGAATTGATGGTCAAGAAGGTATTTTCCTAACATGGCCAAACAGGTGAAGTGTCAACCTGCAAATCCTTTCAATACACATCAATGGTAGGTGCTAAGAGTGGGAGAGACTCCTGGTCAGCCATGTTTGATGCAGAATGGCACCCCTCAAGCTATAAGCATCTGGTGACAGACCAGCCACCTGTTCTGAGAATGACTAGTTATGAAAACAGATGACAGCCAGCCTTGTGCACCACTAGGTGCAGGAAGGGAAGTAACAAACAAAGGTAGAGATTAACTTCTGACTGCAGCTCCCAACAAGTTAAGTATTCTACCATGATGCCCTGGTTTTAACTGTATATGTTTTTAATTCCATGTACATTATTTGAATGAATGGCTCCTGGAGATAGTTGTGTCCTTGTAACAATCAATCTCTATCATTGGTTTGTAGCAGAATTGAGGCAATGCAAGGGAAGCATTACTTTAAATACAAAAGATACTAGTCCTATCAATCATCAGTGACTCTTCCTGTCCAGCTACCACCCCCACCCCCCACCCCAACCACCAATCCACAAAGTGGAACGTCAAGGAAAGGGAACTTTTCAATTCAACAGTTGAAGGCTTGATCCATCTAATATTCAGAGTTGTTCCACATTGCAGATATTCTCCTCTGAAAGACATAATTTGTGCCTTCACCGAACCAAGAAAAGATGTTTTCCCAGACTTGGTTGTCTGAGCTGTATTGTGTGGTAACTATTCACTAGATTTAACTTTTAGGATGGGATTTTTCAGTCACACTGACCCCAAGGTCAGAAAATCCCACCCAAGGTCAGTGAACCTTTGCATGATCCATGTCCCGCCTGTTACAATTCCCATGGCGGGCAGTTCAGTAGAATTCTGCCCTTGGAGTTACCAAATTGTATGTTGTTTGGGAAAAGGGTGTCTCAGTGAATTCAGAGAATGTGAGTGTATTTTGGGAATAAGAGGTAATTACAGATAAAATTGTGTGTTTATTTATTAATACAGAGCCATAGCAATGTTTGGTTGACTCTTAACTACCCTCCAAGGGCAACCAGAGATGGACAGTAAGTGATGGCTAGCCAGCGACACCCATGTCCCATTAATGAATGAAAAAACTCAAGTGTCATAATGCATATTAGTCTTTCTTGTTGTGTGTTTTGCTTTTCTTTTACTTTCATAAATACTATATTAATTGTTTACACAATGACTGGACTGCTTCCTCACTGGATTGTTCATTGTTCTCATATTATACCAAACAAATATATATCTGTAGGAATCAGTGTTTATCGTTTGGGGTTTTGAGAGATTCTCAAGATAACATCAGCGGGGTTCTTAATAATCTCACTGAATGGTGGAGCAGACACATTGGGTCTGATGGGTCTACCTCCACTCTTTTATCTTATGGTCTTATACTGAGATTTATCCCTTAGTTTCATACAGTGAACTATTTTTGCATTGCAATCACTTACTTAGGGAAATCTGAGAGCCATGTTAAAGGAATAAGGTGAATGAACAGAATTTTTTTGGCAGTACTGACAGGAACATAGGAACAGAAGTAGGTTGCTTGGCCCTTTGAGCCTGCTACACCACCTTTCAATAAGATCATAGCTTCAGCTTCACTTTTCTGTCTGGCAGCCGTAATGTTCGATTCCATTTCCTAATAAACATCTGTATAAACACCGTATTGACGCTGCCTAGTCATTGGGAAGGCTCCATCCTATTCTTTGAATGGTGCATTGGGACTCTAAATGTTCCCTAAGCAGGAAAATTTTACTTTGATTTAACAGCCTTTGCTCAGTGATAGCAATTCCATCTTTGAATCAAATCCCTATGCAGATGCTCACTCAAAATCCAGCCTTTTTTTAATTCATTCAAGGAATGTGGCCATCACTTGCTGGGCCAGCATTTATTGCCCATCCCTAATTGCCCTTGAACTGAGTTGTTTGCTAGGATTTCAGAGGGCAGTTAAGATTCAAGTACATCGCTGGATCTGGAGTCACATGTAGGCCAGGCTGGATAAGGATGGCAGATTTCCTTCCCTAAAGGACGTTAGTTAGCCAGATGGGAAGTAGATGTCCTGATGCAGCATTGTCTTAAGTTGTTGAACCAGTTGCTCCCTTAAGCGAATGCTAATGATCCTGTGCTTTTATCCTATGTAGAACAAGTTTGCTCCAATGTCTTGGTCAATATCTATTCCTCATTGAGCATCAAAGTGATGATTTGCTCATTATGTCTATGCTGTTAAGGATGATTAAGGGTGAGAGAAACAGATTTGTAATCATTGAAGGAATCAAGGCTTATGGAAATGAGTCGGGAAAATGGAGTTGAGGATTATCAGATCAGATCAGTCATGATCTCATTGAATGATGGAACAGATTCAACGGGCTGACCTATTTCTGCTCTGATGCTTTCTGGTCATATGATTTTATGGAGGATTGGTCTTACCGTCAGGCAGTGGAAATGTTCTCTCTCATGGTGCTGATGACAGGAGAGTTGGAGAATTCCAGAACTTCATCTGCAATGGAATGAGGAGGACATAAAATAAGGAAAACTCTAGTGCCTGTTGATTAATCCGACTGCCAGCCAGGCATTGGGAGCGAGGTGTAATCACTGTTGTCTCTACCATACAACTGGTGTTGTTTCCATCAATGGAATGCTTATAAAGTAATATTAACTGCCCAGAGACAGCAGTTTCAACCTAAAGATTCATTCTGGTTGAAACTGTGTTTGAGAATTGCATTCTTTTGTGCTCTTTCCTCCCACCCACTTCACTGCAGACCGACCAGGTCCCTAGAGGGGGCATGGGAGGGAGGCCATGGCAGAGATGAGCAGTGGCCCATTCTGGTGAGGGCTTTGACTGAGAAGGTCTTGCTCAACGTCACTTGCCAGACCATCACCCCAAAATAGGCGGGCTTCATTAGTTCAGGTCTTAGTGTCAAATGTCAGCAATGAGGTTAGAGCACACAGAGTCTCTTGTAATGTACAGGGCACTGAGACGACATGGAGTTACTGATGTGCTGGGGCCAGTGCAGAGAAAATATATAAATCATTTTCCTATTATAATGAAAAAGAAGAGAGATTTGAATGTACGACTGATATCAAAAATCATTCTTCACACAGAGATCAAACCTGATTCAGTACAAACCACATGGCCTTGGACATCAGGAATATTATTCAATAACTTTATTTAGCACCTTTAACAGAATAACATGTTCCAAGGCACTTCACAACAGCATTATGTAATAAAATACAACATTGAGCCATATTTTAGAGCAGACAGCCAAAAGGAGCTACGTTTTAGGCAGCGTACCAAAGGAGGCACGGAGGGTAGAGAGGCCAGAGCCAGAGGGAGAGTTTAGGATCTCAGCAATCTCAGTTCAAGGGCTATTAGGAATGGGCAACAAATACTGGGCCTTGCCAGACATACCCGTATCCCAACAAAGAATATTTAAAAAGGCAGCTAAAGATATAGCCGCTAATATTGGAGCAGCTGAAATCAGAGCTGTTCAAGGGGCCAGAATTAGAGGAATGCAGACACCTTAGAGAGCTGATGTGGAGCTGGAGGAGATTACGGAGATCAAGCCACGGCGATATTGAAACCCAGGATATCATCAATCAATATCTGAGTCTCACAGAGTACAAGTTCCGCTATTAGTCTCATCCAGTAGAGAAGGAGCAGCTTGAAAGCACTCAGTCAGGCAGTCGAAGGGTTCTGGGGACTCACCAGTACACTGGAGCCACCAAACAGCGTATTGTAAGTGAAGGGTGGTGGAAGACCAACCTCAGGGAGATCATTATACCAAGGATGAGAATTTTAAGATCCAGACATTGCTTAACTGGGAGTCAATGTGTGTCAGCAAGCACATGGGTGATAACAACTTTGTGTTGGTTAAGACAAGAGGTGCAGAGTTTTGGATGGTCTTAAGTTTACAAAAGGGTTGAAAGTGGGACAGCGGCCAGGAGTGTGATAGAAAAATTAAGTCTAGAGGTCACAAGACATGGATCAAGCTTTCAGCAACAGCTGAGCTGAGATGGGAGCAAAGCCAAGTGATGTTACAGAGGGAGAAATAAGCGCTCTCAGTGATGTTGTGTAATTGTGGTCAGGAGGTGACCTTGACATCAAATATCTCACCAAGATTACAAATAGTCCAATTTAGACTCAGATTGTAGGCAGGGTGCAGGATGGTGTCAATAGTGAGATACAGGGAGTGAAAATTAAAGTGGGATTCCAAAAACAATTGCTTTAGTTTTCTAAGTTTTCATTTGGAAGAAATTTCTACTCGTCCAATACTGGATGTTGAATAAGCAATCCAAGAATTTAGCAACAAAGAAATAATTGAGATAATTGGCGAAATCGAGTGTTTTCATCAAAAAAGGTCTTCAGCACATTATAACAGTCTGCTTTGTAGAACTTTTCATGAAAAGCCTTATCAATTTGCTTTGGAAAAATATTCTCAATATGCCAAACCATAACCCTGAGATCTAACCAATATCTTCAGTGAAGAACTTAGATTAATCAAATGGAAGCTTCTCAAGGCCTAGATCTCAGCATCTGGCCTTTAGGTCTGAGTTGACATCAACTAACACCAAGCCTTTGGATAATTCAAGTGGCAGCATGTGTACAAAGAGTAGAAGAGGGCCAATGAGAGATCTATGAGGAAACCAGAAATAATGATGTGGGAATGGGAAGGGAAACCAATTAAAGTGATTCTCTGACTATGTTTAAATGGATAAGAATGGGAACTGGTGAAAGGAGGTCTACACAGCCAGACTATAATGCTGGATGGTACGATCGTCTCTGTCAAAGGCCACAAACTGATTGAGGAGAAAACAGCGGGAAAGTTTATCTTTGTCACAGTCATACAGAATGTCATTTGTTACTTTGATAAGAGCTGTTTTGATACTGTGACAGGGGTGGGATTTGATTGGAGGGATAGAAACAGGAGTTCTGTGACAGATGGTAATGGATTTGGGAGGTGACAACACATTCAAGCTTCTGAGAAGGAAAAGAGGGTTGGCTTTAAGATGATGGTTTGCAAGGTGATGTCAATAATTATTCTTTGAGTACAGGAGTGATGACAGCAGATTTACACAGAAGCCACATGGTGGAACAGTAGTGTCGCCTTCCACTGATCCAACGTCAGTTGCCACAGAAGAAGCTTTCACCGTGGTTCAACGGGGGAGGGAACTGAAAACCAGCTGGGAAATCCTTCCACCACTTCCTCACTATTCCCCAAAGGGTGAAATAAAACAGTATGGGTGTGACGATATGCAAACAACAACAGGAGCAGATTTTACAGAGAAAGGAAGTACGCCTGGGGAAAAGCATTAACAATATTGGCTAATGTAAAGTCCAGGAGGGAAACTGGACGGTCAGTAATTTGTCTGAATAACATCGAGGGAATAGAAGGTGGATCATCAGTAAATATTTCCTAACTGGTAGAGTGGCTGTGGTGGTGAAAATGAGGCAATTGTGAATTATTTTCCTATCATTTATTTTTGACAAAAGTAAGGTTTTAAAAAGCCACATGTATCATTTTTGACAGGGTGAATGAAAGGTTTGATAGTGAGGCAGCTTGTGAAGGAATGTGTAATGTTACAAATAGAACAAAGTACAGCCCATCAAGATTGCGCCAACACACAGTTTCTGTTCTGCTGCTTTATTTACAGCCAGATCACTCTTGCCTTCCTTATCTCTCTGCCTCATTGCCTGGAATTTGGCAACATGCCAAAACTATGGGTAAGGTACCACTCAATAATATCTCTGTGACATTTGAAATTAAAACAGAAAATGCCAGAAAGACGCAGCAGGTCTGACAGTATCTGTGCAGCAGAGAAACCAAGTTAATGTTTCGAGTCCATTACGGCTCTTTCTCAGAATCAAAGAGGGCGGAATTGTATATAGTTGGCGGAGCTGGGGGTGGAGGCAGTGGGGTAGAAGAGAAGGTCAGAGATTTGTCAGAGCTAAGGAGAAATTGACAGAAATGTCATGGACACAAGACAAAGGGAGTGTTAATGGGAGCATTAAGGTCTGCAGAAGGTGCTGATAGCGGCAAGAAGGTATGAAACCAGTATGTGTTCATGGGAGAACAATAGCAAGTGCTCAGTGAAAGCAAAACGGAAGAATGGTCCTATTGGGGGGATTATCTCATCCACACCAATCCCCTCATCCTTTTCCTTCCCTCTCAGAACCTTGACAGAATCCCTCTTGTCTTGATTTTCATTCCCACCAATTTCCAGATTCAAAAGATCATTTTCCACCATATCGACCCAACGCCAACATTGAACGCATCCCCCCTTCCTTCCCTCATCCTGTCAGCACTACATAGGGACTACTTCCTGCATGATATCCAGGTCCAATCCTCCATCACCCTCAATACTTCATCCCCTTCCCATGGCACCTTCCCATGCAATCACAGTAGGTGCAACATCTGCTCCTTCATCCCTCTTCACTTTCAGATGAAGCAGCGTTTCTTGCAGATTTTTCAATTTAATTGCCTGAATTTGCTGCTCCCAACGTGGCCTCCTCTACATTGAAGTGGCTAACATCGACTGGGTGACTGCTTTGCAGAACACTTTCACTCAGTCCACCTCCTGTCACTTGCCATTCCAACTCAGCATCTCGATGTGCTGCGCACATGTCTGTCCCCTGCCTGCTGCAACGTCCAGTGAAGCTCAGTGCAAACTGGAGAGACAACACCTCATCTCCTGATTAGGCACTTTACAGTCTTCCTGAATTGGTTATGATTTTAACAACTTTAAGCTGTAAACTTTCCCCTCCATCTTGACCCCTTTTTGATTTTTGTTTCCTTGGTGTGTCCCAGCACAAATAACACCCCCAGCAGCCCTGTTTACAATTCACATTTTCAGCATCGCAGTATTTTGCTTTTAATTGCTGTGACATTGGAAATCCCCTTTGTAATATTTCATCATTATCAAATCCCTACAGATGAAGGCCGTTTGGACCATCGAGTCTGCACCAACCACAATCCCACACAGGCCCCATCCCCACAGCCCCACATATTCACTCTGCTAATCTCCGAGACACTAAGGGTCAATTTAGCACAGCCAGCCCATCTAATCGTCACATCTTTGGACGGTGGGAAGAAACCAGATCACCCAGAAGAAACCCACGCCAACATGGGGAGAACGTGCAGACTCCGTACAGATAGTGACCCAAGCCGGGTTCAAAACAGGGTTCCTGGCGCTGTGAGGCAGCAGTGCTAACCACTGTGCCACCGTGCCACCCTGTTCGATTTAGGGACCTGCAGTCAAACAAGTGATTTCTGTTTGAAGTGGAACAGTCCACAAACAGCTGGTGTTAGCTGCTGGACAAGTTTGGCAAATATCTCAATTTAAATATCAAAACAAAAGTGATCTTCAATAGTTTGTTCTTGGGGAGTGAGACACCCACACGGAGTCTGCTGCTCAGAGCATAGGTGGGAAAATAGAAACTGGGAGAATCTCCAGGATCTGTCAGAACAGCTTCTTTTCCCATATTGGAGAGTGTCTTCTTCCACTACATCCCATCACAGTGGTGAGTCATCCTGTAAACTCTTCCATGAGTTGAATTTATTCTGTTTTTCTCCCTCCCTCTCTTTCTCCATCTCTTCTTCACTCTCAATTTATGCCGTGTTCTCTAAATTATCCCACTTTCTCCTCCATGTTCTCTGTCTCACAGTCTTTCCTGTTTTTCACCCAGACTATTTCCTTTATTTCTCTCTTTTGAAGATAGGAAGATGTAATCAATAATAATATCTTCTCTTTTTTTTCATGAGTTACTCCTGGATCATAATGCTGGGTGCGGTGAGTGCTGATCTATTTGAACGAGTCATTTCTATATTACCATTGCTTTCAACATTTGAGAGAAAAAAAAGCATTTTAAATGCAACACCGACTTAGAGAGGCTGGCACAGAACCTTCTGATAATTACCATGGTCTTTATGATGGTCATCTTTGCCAATGATGTTTATGATGGTAAGAATTACATTTTGTTTTGAATTCGATCTTCCCCCCTCACAACCCCACTCTACTCATAATCCTTTGAGACTTTCCCTGGCACTCACTCCTATTCATGCAGAGTGAGTTGCTGCATCAGAAGGTGATGCCATACTGAGGATGGTGTGGGACTAGAAGTCGATGAGATTGTTCAAGTATTCATGATGAGATGGAGGAGAGTGGTTCGAATAACTTGCAGTTAGCAGCAGGTTGATGTTTCTTCTCTATTTCGTTCTCTGATTTCTTTTGGTTGTTTAGCTTCCCGGAGCCACCATAATGTTTTGAAGTAGGAGCCACACCAGTATAAAACAGCAAGGAAAGAATTTGACTTTATATTCAACACATGAGGGCATTCCATAAAGAAACTTTACAGCTAATAAAATAACTTTGAAGTGTAATCACTGCTGTAAAATAAGCAACATCACAGCCAATTTGCCAAACAGCATTGTAATCGTAAGTTAATCTTTTTTATGATGTTGGTTGAAGGATAGCACAAAGTCTCACAACAGCAGATTGAAGTCCAACAGGTTTATTTGGTAGCAAAAGCCACTAGCTTTCAGCGCAGGTGAAATACAGGGATATGTTGACAGAAATGACTTGAAATGGTTCTATGAAGCCCTCAACCTTCACTATGGACCTCAATCCCTCGGGAGCTCCCTCCTCCTGAGTACAGATGGTACAACTCTCATTACAGAGAGGGCTCAGATCCTGCAGAGGTGAGTTGAACACTTTGAAGCTGTCCTCTATTACTGATGAGGCAATAGACAGGATTCCCCAGGTTCATATCAACAACACCATGGGTTACCCACTGGTAATGGCCAAAGTCACGAAAGCTGTCAGCCAGCTATCCAGCGGCAAAGCCCCAGAGGCAGACGCCATACCTGCAGAGATCTATAAAACTACTGGTCTTGCACTTAAAGCTGGAAGCTCACTGAGTTGTTCCAGTCCTTTTGGAAGCAAGGATTCATTCCTCAGGAACTTAAAGATGCTTCCATTGTACACCTCTACAAGAGGAAGGGCAATCGGCAAGTATGCGACAACCACCAAGGAATCTAGCTGCTCTCCATCACTGGAAAAATCTTCGCAAGAGTCCTGCTAAATTGTCTGGTCACTCATCTGGAGCTGGGCCTGCTTCCAGGATCACGGCGTGGCTTCTGCAAAGGTCGTGGGACTACTGACATGATTTTTGCTGCGCTCCAACTTCAGAAGTGTCAGGACAGAATTGCGAGCTCTACATAACCTTTGTTGACCTTGCGAAAGCCTTCAATACTGTGAGCCAACAAGGCCTGTGGAGGATCATGTCAAAGTTCGGCTGGCCCCCTCAACTTCATTCAGATGGTATGCCAGTTCCATGATGGCCAGAGTACTGGATGACAGAGAATCGTCTGAGGCATTCCCAGTCACCAATGGCGTCAAACAGGGCTGCGTGCTTGCACCTACACTGTTCAGCATGATATTTACTGCCATGCTGAATGACGCCTTCCAGGACAGTGTTGCTGGAATCAGCCTCAAGAGTGTACAGGAAGCTTTTCAACCTGAGGAGACTTCAAGCTATTACCAAAGTGAAGGAGACTGTTCTGAGAGATTTCCTCTTTGCTGATGACTGCGCTCTGTATGCTGGCTCACAACCAGAGATGCAAGTCAGTTTGGACAAATTTTCCATGGCTTGTGACAACTTTGGACTCGCCATCAACATTAAAAAGACCGAAATCATGCAACAGCCTGCTCCTCGTGCACCGTACACAGAACCCATAATCACAATCTAAGGGCAGAAACTACAGGCAATGGACCAGTTTACATATCTTGGCAGCACCCTCTCCCAAGCAGTGACTATTGATACAGAAGTTAACTGCAGAATAGCAAAGGCAAGTTCTGCTTTTGGTAGACTGCGCTCCACTGTATGGAAATGTCAAGGAATCACCCAGCAACAAAACTGAAGGTTTACAGTGCTGTGGTACTCACTACCCTCCTGTATGCCTGTGAAAAGTGGACTGTGTATCAAAGATATGCAAACCAGCTCAATCTTTCCACATGACTTGTCTTTGCAGAATATTACACATCCGATGGCAAGACAAAGTATTAGACACTGAAGTTCTTTCTAGAGCAAGTCTACCATCAGTCCACACACGGCTGATGAGAGCGCAGACCCGGTGGCCAGATCATGTCATCCGTATGTCAGATGAGCACATACCCAAGCATACCCAGGTCCATTTTGGGGAACTCTCTTCTTAAGCGTCTTAAGACGCTTGCATGGAGGGCAGAAGAAACGTTACAAAGACACACTCAAGGCCTACCTGAAGTCGCTTGTCATAGACACGACTACCTGGGAAATGTTGGCACAAAACTGCCCTACCTGCCACTGCCTCATTCACAAGGACTGTCAAGCTTACGAAACAAGGTGTATTGCTGAAGTGCAACTTAAGTGTAAGCTGCGCAATGACTAATGGTGTCGAGATCCTTATCGATGACTACAGACAAACAACATATCTACTTTGTGTGGCCACTTCCAGGGAGTCCCAAGTTCCCTCTGTATATCAATGGTGAACAGAGTCCTGCCATTAACTGTATATTTACCCTTGACATTTGATCTCCCAAAGTACAACACCTCACATTTCCCCAGATTAAACTCATTTGCCTTTTCTCCGCTCATATCTGCAGTTGATCTATATCCCACTGTATCCTTTGATAACCTTCTACACCATCCACAACTCCACTTATCTTTGTGTCGTCTGTAATCTTATTAACCCACCCATCCAAGTCTTTCAGATATAATACAAACAACAGAGGTCCCAGTACAGATCTCTGTGGAACACCACTAGTCACTGACCTCCAACTAGAAAAACACTGTTCTATCCCTACTCTCTGATTCTATGGGCAAACCAATTCTGAATCCAAGCAGTCAAGTCACCATGGATCCCATACATCTTAATCTTCTGGATGAACCTATCATGAGGTACCATGTCAAGAGCCTTACTAAAATCCACGTACACAACATTTACTCTGTATTTCATTGATCACCTTCATCATCTGGTTGAAAATATCAATAAAATTATTAAGATATGACCTGACTTGCACAAAGCCATGCCAACTTTCTCTGATTAAGCCATGCTTTTCCAAATGCGTATAAATTCTATCCCTAAGAATCCCCTCCAATAGCGTCCCAATCACTGATTTGAGACTCACCAATCTATAATTTCCTGGATTATCCCTTTTTCCTTTCTTGAATAAAGGAACAACATTTGCTACTTGCTTTTCTTCTGGGAACTCTTCAGTCGCTAGCAAGGATACAAAGACCTTTGCCCAGTTAACAATTTGATTGATTCTTCCTCCAGCTCCTGACATTCGTGATAGGAGTATTGCTTGCGTGCGTGTTCTTTGTAAACGGACTCTGGGAATTTTACTTCCAAAGATGTATCCGTCAACATCTGGAGGAGTGATCTTTGAGATAAACGACAGTGTTTACCGGGCTATGGTGGTGAACATCAGTGACAACACTCCTCAGCACGAAAACAGAAATAGGTAATTATTGATCATGGCTCTGAACAGTTTCTGGATATGATCTGTTGGTTATGTGGAGAATTTGTTTTTATATTCCTCCTGAATAAATTTTCTTGTAACTGGGTTTTTAGTTCCATTTGTTTATGCAGACCTCCAGATTCTCTCTGAAATCAACATTCCTTATGTGTGGGTCTAGGAACTAGGTGTTAGTAGTGATTTTGGAGGACACCATAACCAAACAGGATCAGTGATTTGTTAAAGGCCTTTCTGTATCTGTAGGCCACCTTTTCAATTTAATGTTTTAATCTTGTCCTGTTCTAAACTGGCTTCAAATCTGGCTGTCCTTTTATTAGTGCATTCCCTCAGGACCACTCAGGCAGGACCATGATAGATAGCACCAGCTGGGATGGTTCAATTGTGATACAGTTACCAGAACAGTTACTGTCACTAACATGGATCTCTTATCTTTCAACTTTAGGATTTACAAGAAGCCCTTGACACTGCATATCGAATCAATCTCCCCTGTGAACACCAACAATCATTGTGCTTCATCTTAAAGAATTTGGCTTATAGTGGTGTAGTGTGGGGATTCATGGCCATTCTCATATCATTATTTAAAAGTTATAAAGATGAAGTTAAAGAGCACAAGATTGAGAACAGAAACTTTTTGTGCACCATCCCAGAATACCACACTTTGAAATTTATTCATATATTAGCTATTGAACAAAGAACAAAGAACAAAACAGCACGGGAAACAGGCCCTTAGGGCAACGAGCCCACGCCGCCACCCCGATGTTCCCACCTCTACCCGTGAGCCCTGTCTATGTTTATAGATTTACGGACTAAAAACCAAATTTGAGACAATTTAGGGAGAATTTGTTTTGCCAATTAGCCTAAGAGCACATCTTTGGGATGTGGGAGGAAACCGGAGCACCCGGAGAAAACCCACGCAAGCACGGGGAGAATGCGCAAACTCCCACAGACACAGGCCCAAATCCATGTATCTGCACAGCACAGCGATAGTCACTGAGCTGTCGTGTTGCCCATCAAATGGTCCAGGTCAAGCGTACACTAACGACGTGAAGCACTAGGATACTCTCGAAAAAAATCCAGGAGCAGCCCTCTCACGACCCATCGCATGTATGCCCCTTGTTAGACAACAAGGTGGACCAAAGCACCTGTAGGATAAGAACAAGTACATCAATATCATCATCTATTTACACACTTCCCAGGGACTCCCAAGGCTCATGATCCCTATTTTAAATCAGTTTTCTATACCCCTCCATTCCCATTCTGTTCATGTGCCCATCTAAGTATTTCTTAAATAACTCCAGAGTGCCTGCCTCCACCACTTTACTTGGCAGTGCATTCCATACCCTCACCACCCTCTGTGTGAAAAAGCTCCCTCTCACATCCAAATTATACCTTACCCTTCTCATCCTATGCCCATGACCCCTTGTGCTATTTGAGTCCATCCTAGGAATTGCTTGCAGTATCATTAGCAGTTTAATCATTTTAGTTTGTATGTTTTGGCCTTGCTGTCATATCAATTCCTCTTGGAATTCATTTCTAGCTGTTTATAACAACAATATTATACCTAATTACAGTTATGAATCATTGGAATTTCAACACATTGGAATTTGTTTCATGGCATGAAACAAATTTGAAAGAGAATGATTCCATGCTGGTACATTATCGCTATTTGAACAGTTTGCACAGCATACATGAGGAAATTTATTGTGGTGGAAATGGGCATCTTCTCTCAAACCAAAATGAGTTCCAGTTACTGAAGGATATGAAACAACAAACTCTAATTGATGTCTTTGACAAAGATTTGCCTATCAGGGTATTATCTTAGTCTATTTCAGACTCCTATTCTCAGAGTTCTATTTCCTCCTGAACTGAACCCTTGACTCCATTTCCTCTCTATCAAAGATTATTTACTTCCACTTCCATAATATCATCCACAGTCTGCCTCAGCTCATCTGTTGCTGAATCCTTCATCAATTTTGTTTACCTACTGTGTTTTTTATTCCCATGAGGTCCTGATTGGCCATCCATCTTATACCCTTCATAAATTTGATATTTAAAATTGCTGCCCGTGTTTACTTAATCTCAAGTACCATTCACCCATCAGCCCTGTGGCCACTATTTGGCTCATTGCACTGTGCACCACAACCTCAATTTTATATTCTTCCTTATCCTTGTGTTCAAATCCCTCCATGATCTCCCTCTCCCTAGCTCTCCAAGACCCACCATCCTCTCAAGGGCAATTAGGGATGGGCAACAAATGTTGGTCTACCCAGTGACATTCATATCCCAATCAGAAAAAATCTCTAAGATTTCTATGGAGCTCCAAATCTAGCCAATGCAGTTTCCACCCTCTTCCCTCCACAACTGGGAGTCAAACCTTCAGTTGTCTAGCTCTTAAGATCCTTAATTCTCTCCCAAAGCCTCTGACTCTCAGTTTTCCCTGAGTTATTGTTCAAATCTAACTTCTTCACCAAGTATTTGGGCACTCATCTCAATGTCTTCCTCTTGGTGTCAAATTCATCTGTAATTAAGTTCATGCAAAGAGCCTTGGAAAGTGCTTTAAAGATATGATGCACTTTTTGCTGTTGCTTGAAACATAGTTAACCATTTCTGGATCCTTGTTTTGTGCTGAATTGGGATGGTGTAACTCTTATCCACTGTGCCCAGGTCATACAGGAAGAAAATCCTAGTCTGACCCCAAGCCAGTAACTGCTCTTGGAGCTGTTAACGGAGGCTAGATCCCTGATATTCCTTCTAAACAAAGTACTTTTATCGGCTTTCATTTTAGAATAATATTTTCCATAGAAGTATTAGACATTTAACAATGTGTTCAAATCTTCTCGTGGTTACAGAAGATGTAAACTTCAGTCTTGGAACATCATTACAAGAATTTCTCAAACTAATGTCCTAGGCCCAACTATCATCAATGCTTCAGAATGACCCTCCCTCCATCATAAAATTAAAAGTGGGGATGTTGGTAGATGATTGTATGATGTTCAGTTCCATTACAATTCCTCAAATACCAGAGCTATTTGTACCCTCACGCAGCAATATCTGGACAACACTCAGGCTTGAACTGAGAAATGGCAAGTTTATCCAAGCTACACAAGTGCAGGCAATCTCCAATGAGAGAGAATCTGGTCATCTCACTACAAAATTGTTGGATCCCAATCTACACCACCCCTCTCACCTTTAACATTCATTGACCAGAAACTTAACTGGACAAGTTACATAAATACTGTGGGCTAAAAGAGCAGGTTAGCGACTGACTTATCTCCTTACTCCTCAAATGCTTTCCATTTTCTGCAAGATATAAGTCAGGAGTGTGATGGATATTCTCCACCTATCTGGGTGAGTGCAGCTTCACCACCTGGTACAGTAGCATAGTGGTTAGCACTGCTGCCTCGCAGCTCCAAGGACCTGGGTTCGATTTCCATTTTGTGTCATTGTCTGTGAGGAGTTTGTATGTTCTCTTTGGGTCTAGGTGAGTTTCCTCCCACAATCCAAAGATATGCGGGTTAGGTTGATTGGCCAAGCTAAATTGCCCCTTAGTGTCTTGGGATATGTACATCAGCAGGGTATATGTGTAGGGATACAAGGATAAGGCCTGGGTGGGATTGTTTTTGGTGCAGACTTGATGGTCTGAATGGTCTCTTTCTGCACTGTAGGGTTGCTATGGTATCAATGACAATTTGCAACTCACATGATTGGCACCTATCCATAACCTGAAACATTCCCTCCCTACCCCATGAGTGTAACTGGGCTGCACAAGATGCACAGCAGTAACTAACTTGCTATGGTTTCTCTGACAGCATCTTTCAAGCTCAATCTCTATCACCAACAAGGGGAAAAAGGCACATGTGAACAACCTGCACTTCCAAATTACATAATGTCCTAACTTGCAACATACTGGTATCACTTCACTGTTCTGGATCTCAATTCTGGAACTGTCTCCCTAACAGCACATTGCAAGTATCTGACCTGGTCAACACTTTCCTTGGAGCATTCTGAGGAATGGAGGCATCCATTCATTTTGATTATCATATGTTTTACAAAATGATTCAAGAGAATCTTGGGGAGTCAGAAGTGGGTAATGTGTATAGACTTCAGATGAGGTAGTAGGACAGTCATTGGACTAAAGACAATGCAGGTGTTTGATTGGAGTCCTCTCAATGGAAGAAGCACAGTTAGGAATAACACTTCCTTAAAGTTTTGGAAGAAGCATTGATCATTAGAAAATTCTCAGAACTGGAATGAACTATATGAGTTTTATGATTATTATGTTTAATACCAATGTTTTATTCAATGTGTCATTCTTTAGTAAGTATAATCATTGCATTTTAGCTGTTTTTCTTCAGCTGCACTTCCTTTTATAAGTATAATAAACATTTATACTTTAGAACTAAACTCCCTCTAGTCTCTTGAGTTTCAAAGATCCAATTTTACATTCTTCCAGCACTCAGTTTAGATTCACACATGGAGAATGGAGGTCTGGGAACAGTTAGTTGTTCTGGAACTGAGTCTAATGAAGAGAGAAAAGGATCAGGCCTGGAATAACAAAGTATCTGTTATTCAATGAGCAACTCACCCACACTGAAAGGGACTTCATCTGCTAAGATCCACCTTCATTTGATGAATTTGTCACTCAGCCAACCTTTTGCAGGCTTGCTCTTCCCCCCCCATTGTGTGTTGATGGTCTGCCTACCCACTGATGCAGACTTCAGGTACTGACTAAAGATAGGAAATCCCCAATACAAAGAGAGACTCAGATTTTGGCTAAATGCTTTGTATAGAGATAAGGATGAATTTGTACCAAACTCACTGGTCCAGTAATTCTCACACAAACACATGGTAGCTAATCATCATCAACACATTACCCAGCAAGAAACCAACACCACCATCACTACAATTTCTGGAAGAATGGAAAATCAATCTAACTGAGCTAGTGTCCTGCTTTGATTAACTCCAAAGACAGTTGTCCTTTCAATGTACGAGGTACTCAGTGAAGCCAATGGGGACTTGAAACAGAAAATTACTCCCTCAGCACCTTAGTGTCCTGCCTTCTATATCAATGGACTTGTCTCTAATGATAGTAAACTTCTGAGTTCCTATCATTAACTCATTTGAAAATGTTTCTCTGTTGTCTCTAAGCACAGTTTGAATCAATATGGCACATCTCCAGCAAATTTAGGGGATAGTTTCAGAAGCATTATTTACGATCTGAAGATACTCAGGTTCCTTCTGGCTGTGATGGCTGAGGGAAGTAAGAGTGTTAATCAAGCCATTGTATATTCCGTCATATCATAGATCTACAGGTACTGAACACTTGATTCCAAACAAGAAATTATGTCTGTGCCAGTGAGCTGCAATTAACCTGACAGCATAGTGGTTTTAGATGGTGTACCTGCAGTTTAACATTGGTCATCCACTGTAGTAGAAAAGCACATTTAACATTAGCCCATGTGTTTTTACCTGGTGGACCTCAGTGGTGGCAGCCTCTCCAAGACAACAGGGATTTCTAAGATTTATCAACTGGGAGAAACATTAGGACCATCCTTCCAAGAGGCTAATTCCAAAGGTGTGCTATTCTAGTCTGGTTTGATACAAGCTTATTGCTCAGCATCAAGAATAAGCTCCGAGCTTCAACTACCTTAGTATCTGTATATTCTAATATGAGTCGAGGTCTATGGGAGCAGAGAGGAAAGTGGAGCTGAGACCACAAGCAGATCAACTGTGATCTTAGCAAATGGTGGCAGACCAGGCTCAAAAGGCCAAATGACCTACTCCTATTCATATATTACTAGGACAGTACCACCAAAATTTAACAGCTCATTCATCTTATTCTTTTAAAATTTCAGATTTCTCTAAGCAATTACAATCCAAAGTGGTTCATTATACTGTGAACGTACTGGCCCTTAAAGAAAGGTATTTTAATTAAATTTCCTTGCAGGATATTTTAGAGTCCCTGGTCTGCACTGTGTTGTCTGCAGCTTGTATCCCTTATTGTTACTGAAGCTGCGTAATTGACATCATGGTTGTTTCAATATGAACTAATGCAGTGTCCAGTGATTTAAATATTCCCTTGGAATTGCAGAGTAGAACTGGATTTGGGATCATTGACAGGTCAGGTTATATGACTGGGGGTATTCTTCACAGATCATTCCAGTCTTAGTTTCAGTTTTCAGAAGCTATTTGAAGCTGAGAGAAATGACAGTACTTTCCCTCTCTGGAGGTGCAGCTTTTGCTGTTTAAGTGTTGCTGTGTTGGAAGCTGCTAAAGAATGATTTACATGTGAGGTTTTGCTATTTGGACAATATATCCTTCCCTGAAAAATGCTGTCAGATTTGCTCTCTAGAAGTCTTAAAAAGCTGAAAATTCAGCATCATGCTAACATACTTGCTTTTGTGCTAAGTAGTGCTGGAGAAGGGGTATATGTCTGTGGGATATTGCTTTACATTGGAACAACAGAGATAACTAGTTCTGTTATACTGTATCATGTTTAAGTCTTGTAATTGGGAAAAGTTATGCCAATTCTTTTCGTTGCATTCTGTGTTTGATAAAAGCTTCCTAGTGGGTCATTTGAATCAAACTTGGAATGAAAAGCTCACGTGCCAAAATCAAATATAAAGTTTAGGCTCCAGGCTAAGTTCACAAAACAGCATGGAGTTTCTGGCCTGGGTTTTAACAGTATGAAACTATTGTTTCAAGAAACAAAGCTCCATATCAGTATAAGTTGTTCTTTATTTTTCTTCCTCCTGATGCATTGCTCACAAATTTCCTTAGAAGTAACTTCAGAAAGCAGTGCATCCCATGGAGTATTTTGACTTCCAATTCCATTTAAATACTCCTTACTCGGTGAATTTAGCCTGTGAAGCACAAGTGCTTTTGCTGAGATGTCCCTCAAGTAAGTTTCACTTCAGGTTGATGAGTTCTCCACTTGCGTTCTCCAACAGCAGACTCGTAATCCTCCTTGAACAGCCTGCAGGTCCCTCCCCAAATCATGCGATAGGCTAATACTCTGGAGACCTGGATCACATCCCCTTGCTCAATGTTCATTTCTACACAGAAAACAAGTTCAGCACTGGGAACACAATAGTGCAGATTTAACACAGAGTATTTCCAATGTAAAGATCCAACAGAAAAAAAATCTCATTAAGATAATTTGGGGTTGATTATGAGTTGTTCAATGGTGGAAATGGGTGATGGAAAATTAGCTGTTTCACATCTCCTCTTGATTTTTCAATTAAAAAATGAAAACCAGGCTGTGAACTGTTGTCACCTGTTTTAAATACTGCCCAAGGTTGAGATCCACCCTTTTGTGTTCATTTTGGCCCAGTAATAGAAAACCTATTCCAAAGCATACAACATAAACAAACAAAGAACACTAGCATTAAGAGGAATTGAGATACAGGGTAGTGGCACAGTGGTTAGCACTGCTGCCTCTCAGCACCAGTCATGGTTGGTTTCCTTTGGGTACTTCGGTTTCAGCCTGCAGTCTGAAAGATGTGCTGGTTAAATTCTCCCTCAGAGGGGCACCAGATTGTGGTGACTAAGGGATTTTCACAGTAATTTCATTGCAGTGCTAATGCAAGTCAACTTGTGATACTAATAAATAAACTTAAAACTGAGATGCCTTAATTGCCCATTTTTGAAATGGGAGAAAGGTAGTGAGGCAAAAGGTTTTACAGAGGAAATTCTGGAGTTTAGAGCACATGCACGCAGAGATGCAGCTTGTGGGGTTGGTACCTGAGGTCCAAGCTTTGGTTGGGATGGAGAGCTTGAGGAATTGCAGAAGTGATATTGGGGTGTAGGGATGAGGACAAAGCAGGAGGTGATTTCTGTACAAGTGCAATGTCTATTATGGCAATTGTGTCTGGTTTTGTTTTATTATACATCAAATAGACTCAATAAAACGGAATCTTCTTTCAGGGCCCAGGAATCACTGACAAAAGGTCTGGATCCTGTACTTCAGATTGTTTCAGACACCCATGACAAATAATGACATGGAGAAAACTACAACTGAACGTTGCTACTTAGTGATCTGTAAAAGCAGTTTTTAAATCTTTTATACATGGAAAAGAACCAAAAAAACTCTACATACATAAAAATAATTATATATGTGCACTTTTTTTTAAATTTATGGGACAAAGAAGATTTTTAGCAGCTGGTCTCTCTTCGGATCCAACTTCTCCATCACTGTCTGCACATCACTTCTCCTCAGCCATCTGTGTCAATCCTATGCGCTGTGGAGGGAATCAGAGGAAATGGTGATCCCACAGTCACAGATCGCACTATTTACAAAAATAGATACAACTTAAACTTAAAAGCTGATGAAGCAAAACTATTCTTTACTAAGATACAAAATTAGACTGGAGGGGGCAGTGGAATATAAGTTCCTATTAGCTCAAGCTGCAGAGATATCCAACATCTCCATCACCCATTTAAAGGAGAAAATACTGAAAATAAACAAAATGCTAGTCTGCAGGAGTAACTTAAAAACTACTGCATGGGCTACACATCTTGATTGTAATGGATTTATTCTCCACGTAGAACTGGAAACACGGGAAATGCTGAAAAGTGCTGAATGATATGGCAAAGTTTGGTTTCCCATTTTAAGCCTGTTTCCAGCAGTAGTGCTCACTATTTTATACATTGTACTCCTGTATTGTAATTCCATGTCTCAGTCATTAATACAGAGCCTATCCAGGAGCTTTCAGAATGCTCTTCTCCACAAAGTCATTAACATCTTTAGGGTAAAGGGGATATATGTACAACAAGCTAATTAAACATCAAGATAGTTCATCCCTTTCTTGAATTCCTGCTAACTGCCCTTCACACTCAAGTGTTTGCATACCATGTCTTGCAAAATCACTTCAAATTATTTTCCTACAACTGATATTAAACTAACTGATCTGTAGAGTTCAACTCCACCCATCATTTTTCAAATAATGAAGTAGCCTTGCCAATACGTGGCATAACTTGGACAACATTCAGATTGGGTTATACGTGGGAAGTAACATTTTTCAAGTGGAAAACACTGACCATCTCCAACAACCTTCTCTCAATAGTCAATATGGAGTAAATCAGCCAACAAGATTCATAACTCAAGACACATCCTTAAATCCCCTTTGCTTATTGTACATTAATAATGATGTGCATTGCTAACACAGTTAACATGATCCAGCTTTGACCTCCTTTACTAACAAACTGATGGTCAACAGGGGTGGTACAAGAACCACTTTGAATATAACTCACATTGCTTTGGTATCCTAAGGGACTCGTTGTCTGCTGTCATGACCTGGTGCAGAACCCCTCGAAACAGATAGATCACTTTCAGACTCTTTTCCTCTCCGACACATGGGTCATAGAATCCTGGTACACCAGTCTGTGACAAAGACCATGAATGAGGAATTTTACAAACAAAATATACACGACTGAACTTGGCAGGAAGAATCTGGGAATGTTTACTGTACTACACTCCCAAGGAAATTGCAATTGCATCCCCACTGCCCCACTCCAACCCAATGCTATGGGAGATTTATCTGTAATGAATCATAGTAGTAATAGTAAGTAACAAACTTGCTAGTAAGATGAGGAAAATGAGAATAAATCTTCAAAGTCCCTGCTCCCAAATATTATGCAGGGATTCCTGCTGTGAAGGCACAACTGCAAATCCTGGTTGTGATGAAATGCAAAATGGTAAATTGGCAGTCCTAGTTTAAGAATTACAGTTCCTGGCGGGTTTTGTGATTTCTGTGCATGGACTGGGCTGGGGAAATGGCTGCACATACGTAGCCATTGGTTTTACATTCTTTACATCATAGACTGTTTCCTGCGCACCTGCACAGAAGAAAAAATAGTTAGACAATTTACAATGCAGGTCTGGTGACAGGGAAGGGACACAGGGAAGGGGATAGGAAGGTCTCAGGTACGGGATAGGAACAAAGATCAAAGGCAAGTCTTGTTGAGTAAATTTGAGAGTAGTAGTTAAATAAGATTCAGATAAAGAGACAGCTGCGGCAAACTGATTTAAAGTTATGCAGCACAGAGCAGCCCAGAGAGGTCAGTCTAAGGTTAGTGACTCTGTCGTGTGGACAGTGAGACAAATGTTCTGAAGACCTATAAGTGTGCATAGAAGGTTTAGCGTGAGCGTACTTGGAGATCCATGGGAAAGGAATCTTGGAAAGTGAGATCGAAATCCTGGAGATGGCTCGTTGTTGAAGCAGTTCAAGTGGGAATGATACTGGGAGAGCATTTTCAGGACAATTTCTTCAAAGTTGGAAACAGGAAACTTTTCTGAGAAAGAGAGTTTTAGCGAGACGAGTTGGTTCACTGTACAACACGATGTACAGATGCCAGTGTTGGACTGGGGTAAACACAGTAAGAAGTCTCACAACACCGGGTATAAGTCCAACCAGTTTATTTGATAGTAATCCCACAAGCTTTCGGAAACGGTGTTCCTTCGTCAGGTGTGTGGAAGGTTCTGATCAGAGAAAGGCACATAAACTCTTACACAGTTTATAGAATACTGTTTAGAATGCAAGTCTTTACAGCTAACCTGCTCTTCAAGTCTTAAAGAAGCAGATAATGTGAGTGGAGATAGCATTAGCATAGGTTAAAAGAGATGTGTATTGTCTCCACACTGAGTCCTATTTTACCTCCCACAAACAAGTAAATACAAAAAAAATTTCAAAGGATTAAGAATCATTAGAGTTGTCTGCTTTTGAAGATGCTCAATCGATCGATATATTCCTGACTGAAATCCAAAAATTAGTGGTCACTAAGATTTGGGATAGAGCAGGAATAAAGTGTTGACTTGGAAGTTCAGCCATGATCTCAATGAATAATGAAGGAGGCTTGAACGGTTGCTTCATCTCCTAATCCTCGTGTTCTGATGTCCTGGCCAATTTTTATCCCTCAATCTATGTTGCAAAAGAGATTATCTTGTCGTCATCACAATGCTGTTTGTGCAAGTTGGCTGTTGTGTTTCCCATATTCCCACCAGTAATTGAAATTCTTCAAAACAAAAACTGTTTGTGAAATGCTTCAGGACACTGAGGCTGTGGAATATGTTATATTGATGCAAATCTTCATTTCCTTTATTCTCTAATCCAGATATGGATATTTGTGTGGAGCGAGGAGGAGGAAGTGAAGAATAATGAGGAGATGGGCAATGGTTTTGGGGGACCGTGAGGGTGAGGCGATAGGGAGGGAAAAAAAGACCCCACAGAATGAGAACAGTGTAAGCAATACAATGTTGCAGAACTGAAGTGAAGAGCAGATCTTTATCAAAGAAACATTCAGTCTCACCTTACAAGCTTCTGTAAGAATTAGTTTTGACTCCTTCACCAGGCACTGAAGAGGAATAGTCACATCAATCACTTTCGCCCTCTCATTCTTCCCACTGCTGTCAGTCACAAATTTCCCATACCAGGCGTTGGTGATAATTAATCCTGAAGACAAGTGGAGATTTACACATGTTCCAGCAATATCACTTTCACATCAGACATGCCCAATATTACAGCACAAGCCAGTCAAACTCTAAAAAAGAGATTCTCAAAATGACCTTGGAAAAGTTCTCTAAGGTCCTGAGGAGGGCATGGAATCAGAGGATTCCTGTGTATATAGCTCTGGCACAGGGCTCATCTGGAGCAGTGAGTTTATATTTGTTGATTTACTGAGGTTTTGCCTTTACTGCAAAATGCCAATTAATATACTAGATCCGTGGTATTGTTTTTCTTTAGGTTCCTGAATCACTCTTGCTAGTTGGTACAGGGGAATAAGAACATAAGAAATAGGATCAGGAGTAGGCCATCCAGCCCCTCGAGCCTGCCCTGCCATTCAATAAGATCATGGCTGATCTGTAGTGGTTCAGTGCCACTTTCCCGCTTTCTCCCCGTAACCCTTAATTCCCTTGTCAATCAAAAACCTATCCACTCTTGACTTGAACATATTCAGCGAGAAAGCCTCCACTACCTCATCTGGCAGAGAATTCCAAAGATTTACCACCCTTAGCGTGAAGAAACTCCTCCACAACTCTGATCTGAATCGCGCCCCCCAATCTTGAGGCAGTGCCCTCTAGTCCTGCTATCTTTGCTAAGCGGGAAGAGTCTCTCAACCTCTACCCTATCCACCTCCTTCATTATTTTATATGTCTCTATAAGATCCCCTCTCAGCCTTCTAAACTCCAAAGAGTACAAACCTAGCCTATTCAGTCTCTCCTCATAATCCAACGCCCTCATCTCTGGTATCAGCCTAGTAAACCTTCTCTGCACCCTCTCCAAGGCCAATATATCCTTCCCCAAATGCAGCCACCAAAACTGCACACAATACTCCAGGCCTCACCAGCACCCTATACAGCTGCAACAGAATCTCTCTACTTCTATATTCTATCCCCCGAGCTATAAAGGCCAGCATTGCATTCGCCTTCTTAATCACCTACTGCACCTGCATACTGTGTTTTTGCAATTCGTGCACAAGGACCCCCAGGTCCCTCTGCACCGTCGCATGTTGCAGCTTTTCTCCATTTAAACAATAATCCTTCCTACCATTATTCTTCCCAAAGTGGATAAACTCACACTTACTAACATTATACTCCATCTGCCAGGTCCTCACCCATTCACTCAACCTATCCGGATCTCTCTGCAGGCTTTCCACACCCTCCACACAATTTGCTTTTCCACTCAGCTTCGTGCCATCAGCAAATTTCATCACCCTGCACTCTACCCCTTCCTCCAGATCATCTACGTAAATGGTAAATAGTTGAGGCCCCAGCACCGAACCCTGGAGCACTCCACTAGTCACCAGCTGCCAATCAGAATAGCATCCATTAATACCTACTCTCTGCTTCCTATTAGACAACCAATCCTCTATCCAGTCCAACACCCTACCCTCGAATCCCTGCACCTTAACCTTCTGTAGCAATCTTTTGTGAGGCACCTTATCAAACACTTTTTGGAAATCCAAAAACACCACATCCACTGGTTCCCTCTATCTACCGCAGTAGTCACTTCCTCATAGAACTCCAATAAATTCGTCAAGCACGACTTCCCCTTAACAAATCCATGCTGCGTCTGCCTGATCAAACAGTTCGTATCTAGGTGCTTCGTTATTTCTGCTTTGACGACAGATTCAAGCATTTTTCCTATTACAGACATTAAACTAACCAGCCTATAATTCCCTGCCTTCTGTCTGCTACCTTTTTTAAACAGCGGCGTAACATTAGCCGTTTTCCAATCTTCTGACACTTTCCCGGAGTCCAGCGAATTCTGGAAGATAATTACCAAGGCATCCGCTATCACCTCTGCCATTTCCTTGAGGAAGGAACTCAGTAAGAATTTAGCAACACCAATTATTAATCCAACCGATTTATTTGATAGTAAAAAAGCGAGCTTTCAACACTCCCGGGTCTTCATCAGGCAAGTGCAGTGTTCTGGTCTGCAATAGCACACATCAGCACAGACAGTCAGAGATTGCTGATTAGAATGCGAATCCTTACATCTAACCTGCTATTCAAGTGTTAAAGTGGCTAACAATGTGTGTGAAGGGGATCCGGAGCATTGTTAGAGAATTGTGTATTTTCTCCAGACAGCACAGTAAGTGAGGTTTTTTGCTAACCCAGGCAAGTTACGGGGGTTACAGATAGTGTGTCATGAAGCCAAGATCCCTGTTAAGACCGTCCTCATGTGTGCGGAGGTTGGCTATCAGTCTCTGCTCAGCGACTCTGCACTGTCGTGTATCACGAAAGCCCCCTTGAAAAACGTTTACCCGCAGGTCGGAGGCCGAATGCCCATGACTGCTGAAGTGTTCGCCCACAGGAAGGGAACTGTTTTGCCTGGTGATTGTTGAGCGATGCTCATTCATCCGCTGTCGTAGTGTTTGCATGGTCTCCCCATGGTATCCAATTGGTATCCAATTGGACTCCTCCGGAAGGCCGCTGCCCCCGACTGGACATGTATGCCCAAGCCATCAGGAGGTACGTGAACACCAGATTTATCAACCGCACTTACAAGACAGTCCCGAACATCACCCAAGTACAACGCAAGGCCATCCGTGCTCTCAAGCCCAACCGCAACATTGTCATCAAACCAGCAGACAAAGGAGGCGCCACCGTCATACTGAACAGAACGGACTACTGTGAAGAAGTGTACCGCATCAAGGACGGTCACCTCAGCACCTCACTGTACTGCAAACCGACAGACAACCTCACAATGCTCCACTTCTCCAGCTTCCACCCTAGACACGTTAAAGAAGCCATTCCCTATGGACAAGCCCTCCGTATACACAGAATTTGCTCAGATGAGGAGGATCGTGACAGACACCTCCAGACACTGAAGGATGCACTCGTGAGAACAGGATATGGCGCTCGACTCATCGATCGACAGTTCCAACGTGCCACAACGATAAACCGCACTGATCTCCTCAGAAGACGAACACGGGACACGGTGGACAGAGTACCCTTTGTTGTCCAGTACTTCCCCGGAGCGGAGAAGCTACGACATCTTCTCCGGAGTCTTCAACATATCATTGATGACGATGAACATCTCGCTAGGGCCATCCCCACCCCCCCACTTCTTGCTTTCAGACAACCGCACAACCTCAAACAGATCATTGTTCGCAGCAAACTACCCAACCTTCAGGAGAACAGTGACCACAATACCACACAACCCTGCCACAGCAACCTCTGCAAGACATGCCGGATCATAGACATGGACGACATCATCAAACGTGAGGATACCATTCACCAGGTACACGGTACATACTCTTGCAACTCGGCCAACGTTGTCTACCTAATACGTTGCAAGAAAGGATGTCCCGAAGCATGGTATATTGGGGAGACCATGCAAACACTACGACAGCGGATGAATGAGCATCGCTCAACAATCACCAGGCAAAACAGTTCCCTTCCTGTGGGCGAACACTTCAGCAGTCATGGGCATTCGGCCTCCGACCTGCGGGTAAATGTTCTTCAAGGGGGCTTTCGTGATACACGACAGCGCAGAGTCGCTGAGCAGAGACTGATAGCCAAGCTCCGCACACATGAGGACGGTCTTAACAGGGATCTTGGCTTCATGACACACTATCTGTAACCCCCGTAACTTGCCTGGGTTAGCAAAAAACCTCACTTACTGTGCTGTCTGGAGAAAATACACAATTCTCTAACAATGCTCAGGATCCCCTTCACACACATTGTTAGCCACTTTAACACTTGAATAGCAGGTTAGATGTAAGGATTCGCATTCTAATCAGCAATCTCTGACTGTCTGTGCTGATGTGTGCTATTGCAGACCAGAACACTGCACTTGCCTGATGAAGACACGGGAGTGTTGAAAGCTCGCTTTTTTACTATCAAATAAATCGGTTGGATTAATAATTGGTGTTGCTAAATTCTTACTGAGTTCTTACCACTCCAATCCAACGCCGGCATCTTTACATCATTTCCTTGAGGACCCTGGGATGCATTCCATCTGGTCCCGGGGACTTATCTGCCCTTAGCCCTGGACATCCCAGGACTATGTGGATGCTGGTCACAGGATACACCTGCGAGTTATGCAGATGTAGTTCGCGAAGACCTCGAAGTACACAAGTTTGGCTGCGGGTATTGGCCTTGGGAGTATCGAGTCACGGTGGGAGGGTGGTGGGAGGGTGGGGGGGGCGGGGGGGGGTGAATTTTTTCATCCTGCCTGGCACAGGAATTTTAGCAGGCAGAAGGGGCAGACCATGCAAAGGTCCATTGACCTCAGGTGGGATTTTCTGCTTTTGGGGTGACCACAGCCAGAAAATATTGCCCATTATGTTTTACAGCACAGAAAGACGCCCTTTGGTCCATGAGGATATGGACCAGAATTTCTCCCTGAAAGTACATCAAAACTAGCTGGAGATGTCCACACAGAGGAGATTGGTAATGTGACTCATTATTCTCTTTTGAAACTATACAAAGAATTCAAAAGGGCAGACTTTATGCCAAAGAATTTTCCCTCCCCTTCATAAACAACTTGGGCTGAAATTGGTTTACATTTTTCATAAATTACTTCTGGTTGTTGCATAACCATTTTTCTCAGCTTGAGATTACAAACATGAACTAATCTCTACTTTTTGCAATATTGTGGGGAAGAATTTCAACTTCAGTTATTGTGATTTTTTAATCATGTTATAGCAATTCATCATACATGTGGCTGGGCTAATGCAGCATTAATGAGTAAGAAAGAAAATGTAAAGAAAAAAAGACATTTAAAAACAAATATGTAACACAAACTAACTCTCACCTAGTTTAGACTCTTCTATTTCTATAATCCTCCTCACAGACTCTTGCATCAACCGAACCTAAAAAAGACATAAACAGTTACACAGATTCCCTGCCATAAACAGCAGAGAATGTACATGCGTTAGATTAACTTTCTTACTTGATACAGTAGTAGGAACATTTGTGAACAATGCCCACTTATGTTAAGACTTTTTGTTTTTCTATACTAAAGACGCTAAATAAATGCAAGTTGTTGCTAATAATGAAACATAGGAATTTATAGGGTGAGTAAAGACCACAGTCCATCTGGTTGAGTTCCTCCATTCAGAGTGACATAAGATACAAAAATAAGAAACTGGCTGACTAACTTTTAATAAGCAATTGCCTAATTTTAAAGATATTTAAGGATTTTAAGGATATTATTAAACTAGAAAGCGCAAGGAGAGATCTACTAAGATGCTACTAGGAATCAGTGGCTTGGGCTATAAGGAGAGGCTGGATAGACTGGGACATTTTCCTCTGGAGCATAGAAAACTGAGGGGTGATTTGATAGAAGTCTACAAAATAATGAGGGGCACAGATCAGTTAGATAGTCAATATCTTTTCCCAAAGGTAGGGGAGTCGAAAACTAGAGGACATAGATTAAAGATGAGAGAGGAGAGATACAAAAGGGTCCAAAGGGGAAATTTTTTCACACGGAAGGTGGTGAGTGTTTGGAACAAGCTACCAAAGGAGAATTCACGCAGGAGAAAGACAATGTTGTCGGGGAGAATACTGCGATACCAGGTTGTAGACTGGGCAGGATTGAGGTTCATAAGGAGGAGGTATTAGCGAATCTTGAGGGTATGAAAATTGATAAGTCCCCTGGGCCAGATGGGATTTACCCTAGGATTCTCTGGGAGGCTAGAGAGGAGATTGCAGAGCCTTTGGCTTTGATCTTCATGTCGTCATTGGCTACAGGTATAGTGCCAGAAGACTGAGGATGGCAAATGTTGTCCCTTTGTTCAAAAGGGGAGTAGGGACCATCCTGGAAATTCTAGACCGGTGAGCCTGACTTCTGTTGTGGGCAAAGTCTTGGAAAGAATTATAAGGGATAGGATTTATAAGCATCTAGAGAGAAATAAATTGATTAGGGATAGTCAGCACGGTTTTGTGAAGGTAGGTCGTGCCTCACAAACCTTATTGAGTTTTTTGAGGAGGTGACCAAAGAGGTAGATAAGGGTAAGGCAGTTGATGTAGTGTATATGGATTTTAGCAAAGTGTTTGATAAGGTTCCTCATGGTAGGCTACTGCAGAAGTGCAGATGCATGGGATTGAAGGTGATTTAGCAGTTTGGATTAGGAATTGGCTAGCTGATAGAAGACAGAGGGTGGTGGTTGAGGGGAAATATTCAACCTGGAGTGCAGTTACAAGTGGTGTACCTCAAGGATCTGTTTTAGGGCCACTGATGTTTGTCATTTTTATAAATGACCTAGATGAGGGTGTAGAGGGTTGGATTAGTAAATTCGCTGACGATACCAAAGTGGGGGGAGTTGTAGACAGCGAGGATGGATGTTACAGTTTGCAGAGGGACATAGATAGGTTGCAGAGCTGGACTGTGAGGTGGCAAATGGAATTCAATACGGATAAGTGTGAGGTGATTCACTTTGGTAGGAATAACAGGCATATTAAATATAGGGCTAATGGAAGGACCCTTAATAGTGTTGTCGAGCAGAGGGATCTTGGGGTACAAGTACATAGCTCTTTGAAAGTTGGCACCAGGTTGATAAAGTTGTTAAGAAGGCGTACGGTGTGTTAGCTTTTATTGGTAGAGGGATTGAATTTAGGAGCCGTGAGGTTATGTTACAACTGTACAAAATTCTGGTGCGGCCGCACTTGGAGTATTGCGTACAGTTCTGGTCGCCGCATTATAAGAAAGATGTGGAAGCATTGGAAAGGATGCAGAGGAGGTTTACCAGGATGTTGCCTGGTATAGTGAGAAGGCCTTATGAGGAAAGGCTGAGGGACCTGAGGTTATCTTCATTAGAGAGAAGAAGGTTACGCGGTGACCTAACTGAGGCGTATAAGATGATCAAAGGACTGGATAGGGTGGATAGTGAGAGCCTTTTTCCTCGGATGGTGATGACCAACACGAGGGACATAACTTTAAATTAAGAGGTGGTAGTTATAGGACGGATGTCAGAGGCAGGTTCTTTACACAGAGGGTGGTGAGGGCGTGGAATGCCTTGCCTGCAGCAGTTGTGGACTCGCCTACTTTGGGGGCATTCAAATGGTCGGTGGATAGGCATATGGATGATATTGGAATAGTTTAGGTTAGGTTAGAGGGTACACTGGCCGGCGCAACATCGAGGGCCGAAGGGCCTGTACTGCGCTGTAATGTTTTATGTTCTAAAGGTAGTAATAGAGGCAGGTACAACTTGGTCTTTTAAAAAGTGTTCAGACAGTTACATTGTAAAATGGGTATAGAGGGATATGGGCCAAATATGGGCAATTAGGACTAGTTTAGGGGTTAAAAATAAAAGAGCATTGGGTTGAAGTTGGCTGAAAGTTGGTCTGTTTCCATGTTATAAACCTCTATGACTAATTGCTCCACTTACGGTGGCCATGCCTTCAACTATCAAGACCCACTTCTGTGAAGTATCTTAAGATGTTTTCTTGTGTTGAAGTCGCTATACAAATGCATGTTGCGTGCTGCTGAAGAAAATTCAAACTGAAGCCACAACATTAATAATAAACTTTCTTGCATCAAGAGACCCAACAGTGAAAACTGACTTTACTTTCTTAAAGTAGCAGGCTCAGATATGAGTTACCCAGAAATCTCCAGAGGAATAAATCAGAAAACACACCAGCTTTTGACAGTCAGGGTTCTCAAACCTCCCCACAGGCGCATGACGTTACCCACAATTTCTCACATTTCTATGCCCTAAGTGATTTTAACTTTAGGTGTATCCCAATGCATTTCACAAATTCAACACAGAGAAATGTAACATCAAGAGAGCTACTTGGGAGGGGCAGCTGACAACCTGGCTGAACACCTGATGTTTGGGTCAGATGAAAAGAAATTAAAAGCATGAATCTCAGAGAGTAGGTGATTGAAGCTGCTATCAGAGGGACTGTGTGGCTGGAGTCAAAGGAGAGTCAGAGGGAATTGCAGATAATTATAGAAATCAGAAATTAAAAAAAAACTTGTAATGTGCCTCTCTTAAGCTGTATTAAGAGAACTTGCCAGCGTTCAGATCAAGTGTCCCAACTTGAACCATTATTGAGCTCTGCCCAGTTTCGATCCTGCCAGACCTTACTTTGGGCTGATGGAAAGCTCTGTGTTTCCACGCAGTGGTAGAACTATGGTACTACGACACAATACTGAGAGATTGGATACAGACGTGCCTTTTACCTTGTTTTTTGTATTAAAATATGGGTCAATTTCCAAGAACATTGTTTATGTCTCCTTCTGATTCTCCAAGGTGTCTCACAATTTCCAACTTCAGAATTTGCGTCTTTACAGGAAGAGGAAAGCACTGCCACTTTACCTTTAAGCTAACTCATGTCATTGTTAAACTGGGGATTTCTCTGCACACTCACCCACATAACAGCTATTGCATTTCAGCAACGTAGTGAGGAAATGATTTTTCTCACAGGCATAAATCTTTTTTCCCTCTCAAATTGTTGCTGAGGCAGTTTCCAAGTAATCTTCATATTCTAGTTCTGGCTCAAACAACTATTTTTACTGCGCGAGTGTGGACTAGGTACCCGATCACAGCAATTATCACTGTCCCCCGCAACTGAGATCACATCACTTAACACAGCCAGGATCAACTCTGGACCAGCCTGGGCCTTACAATTTACAAGTAGCCATGGAAGAAGTGCAGCAGATTGACCAGAATATTATCACGATTCAGCTGGAGAGAGATTACACAAACTCTGTGTAAACTTCCTGGAATATGGACAGTTACTAGATTAGAGATCTTTTATTATTTTGGAAAGCATTGATAGGATAGATAGAGAAAAGCTTCTAATGCTACTGAAAGTCTGTGAGAGTGGAACATAATCTAAAAATAAGAGCAAGGCAATTAAAGACAGAAATTAGGAAACACCTTCTGAGTAAAGAAGTAACGGAAGTGTGAAACCTTCTCCCACAAACAATTAATAATTTTAGATTTATAGTTTTTTTTTTAAAAACAAGCAATGGGTATTTAGAGATATGGAGCCAAGATGGCTGGACCGAATTGTGCTACCAATCAGCCATGATACCACTGAGCCGTGGGATAGGTTCGAGGGATTGAATGGTCTCTTGTTTCTACCTTCTTATTGTACAAAGTCCTGCTTTTATTCCCTCACGAACTGTGTGAAAGATTTATACTATTATCAGTCCTAACTTTAGCTATAGCATACAGAGTTGTGCCTAAGGCACATTACTTACCGCTGCCTCAGCTTCCTGCTTCTTCAGTGCTACAGTACTTGATGAATTCTCTCTCTGTTTCTCTAATTCTCTGTCAGATAGACACACACAAAACAAAATGGCAAATTATCTCAGTAACTATCCAAAGCCTCAGAACTTTTATACCTTTGAAAAAAAGGTGAAAAATTATATTATAGTGGATTGGTAACATAATAGAAAAAATAGAGGGAATAACAGACAGCAGAGAGTGAGCTGCAGGCTGAATTATAATGGAAGGATTCACATAACTTATGGGAATAGAATTAAAACATTTCCAGTTGCTGACAGTGAATTGATAGATATGCTTCTCTGCAACATTGTAGTGTAGTTTGAACAAGCACATCAAAAACTTGCTTCACAGAGCCATCCAGTGGCTAAAGCACGTTACTATACGTATAGAATCCTCGTGCAGGAGGAGGCCATTCGGCCCATCGAACATGCACCGACAACAATCCTACCCAGGCTCTATCCCCATAATCCCATGCATTTACCCTGATAATTCCCCTGACAGTAAGGGGCAATTTAGCATGGCCAATCAACCTAACCCACACATCTTTGGAGCGTGGGAGGAAACTGGAGCAAATCCTCTCTGACACGGGCGAACACGCAAACTCCACACAGTGTAATAGATACTAAGTGGAGGTACAGGCTAGAATCTAACACAGATTTGTATCGTTTGGACAAGTAAAGTGACAAAGATCGAAGAACATGTTTCAGATTGCAATCTACCAGAGGGGTCTGAAAAATTTAGACATTTAATAATGCATACTTTGGAGTCAGTTGCAGGCTGGTGTCAAACCAAGGAAATCAAATATTCTATTTAAAACTAAGGCCTGTGAAAATTAAAATGTTTAGATTTTAACAAAATCTTGCATTCCCCATATAGCTTGCAATAATGTTACTATTTTGCAGACCTTCAAGGGAGCCTGTCAAACTTTGAGTTAATCTTTCCCTTGCTTAGGTCTCAAAACATTCTACTTTTCGACCTTCACCAGAGGTTGCAGGAGTCTAGATTTTTTCATAACAAATACCAAAGACAAGATATGGGGATATGCTATGCAAATGAAGGATTAGCAGAAGTCAATTTTTCATCGAATGAGAAAGGGCGAAAGGTCGGGATTTAATTGGAAATATGTACGTCAATGCAAGATGTGAAAAATCTCGTTCCTGATTTGCTGAAATGGGCAATAATTGCTGAGCTGTTTTTCTGTAACCTCAGAACCACTCCAGCCATTTCAATGTAGGGAGGGGAATTTCCTTGTGCACAAGTAATTAAAGATCTTGCATTAGTTGCATGGTGTCCAGCACTGCTTGTGTTAAGAGTCAACTGAGTGTGCCTAAGGTTGCTGGTACCCAAAGAACTCTGACAGGTTCGCATGCTGGGAAGTGTGTCTGATTGTCGCCAGGATCCAATAAACAGCTCATGAAAGCTGATGTGGCTCTGACATTCTCTTACTAGATTGTCCCAGTACATTTGTACTATGTTCTATGTAGTAATTGCTATAAGTTGTAAAATGCACAAGGAATTTCAGAATCAAATGTTTGCTTTTCCCTTGGTCTATTTTCTCGGGATACAGTTACTGAGGTACTCATTGCTGTCTCAATCAAATAGGCATTATTTTCATATTCCTGGGACTTACTGCTGCCTGGTTCAGCAGCATACAAGGCTGTACATTCTCCCTAACGAACAGGTGGATCTGATGCAATGGGAAGAATCTAAAATGTGGGAGATCCAGAATTTAAAAAAAAAGTTTGACACTCCAATAAAGGAACACTCACTTTTCTTTCTGTAATTGGAGGTAGGGTTTGATGATGAGTCGATGCATGGCAAAGTAGATGACCAAGGGTCCGACAGTAGCGTAGAAAATGGCACTGGGCAAGAGTTGGTCTGTCAGATGAATAGGGAAGAAGTAAGTCTGGCTGGCTCGATTTAACCTGCAGTGAAAGGAATTTTAAAAACAGAATTCAGAAGGGTAAAGTAAAATCCATGGATGAAGGTTACCCCAACTGCTTAAGGGACTCTAGCTTGTTACACAATCTTCAAATGTTATTCTGCAACCTATCGTTCCATTCTCTATAAATGGTATGCTTTGTCTCTAGAGCGCAAGAAACGATATTTATCACTGTATGCTAATACATATGACAATAATAAATCAAATCAAAACTAATATAGTAAAACACCTCAAGGAGCATTATAAAACAAAGCCTGATAGTGAGTCACAGAAGTCGGTTTAGGTCAGAAGACCAAAAGCTTTGTCAAGACACAATTCTTAAAGAGTGCCTTAAAAGGAGGAAAGTGGAGAGATACAGGAAGGGTATTTTAGAGCTTGGGACTTGGGTAAGTAAAGGAGTGGCCACAAATGGTGACAAACAATTAAAATTGAAGGTACATAAGAGTCTAGAATTCGAGGGATGCAGATATCACAAGTCTGTTGTGGGGCTTGAAGAGATTCTGGAGATTGGGAAGAACAAGATCATGGGTGGATTTGAAAACAAGAATGAGAATTTTTAAAATCAAGATATTGCTTGACTGAGAGCCAGTGTAGATCAGTCAGCACAGGGATGATAGGGAAATGGGAAATGCTGCGAGTTTAGACACGGGCAACAAATATTTAATTACTTTGTTTATGGAGAGTAGAATGTGGGAAACAGCCAGAGGTGTTTCCCACACCTCTAAAAGTCTAGAAGCAACAAAGGCATGAATGAGGATTTCAGCAGCAGATGAGCTGAGATGGGGCAAAGATGGGTGATGTTTCAGAAGTGGAAATGTATGAACTTAGTGATGGCATGAAACTGAGGGCAAAATCTCATCCTCGAGTTGAGTGTGACACTAAAGGTTATGAACAGATTGACTGTTGCTAGGGAGAAGGAAGGAGTCAGGTAGTTGCAGAATGGAGTTTGGAGTGAGGACTGAAAACAATGACTTCAATAAAAGCCCATTCTGAATACACAAAGAGTTTCAGATGGATTTGCTATTGCTAATGCTCCAGCTGAGATTCAGCTAAGTCAACACAGGTCAAGGACTCTGGGTGATGCATGATGTAGAGAACTCACTGCGCTGTGCATCAACATTTATTGTCACACCAGTCACCGGACACAACTTTAATTTGTTACTTGTCACTCAATTCTTGGCTTTGGACGTGATGTTCTGGGAGACAATGAGAGATAGCAAGGTAGGAACAATCTATCAAGATTTAAAAACTGAATACTTCTGTAAAGTGTTCCACCGCACTGAAAGATGGCTTCAATGATTCATAAGAACAGAATAAACCTATTCACATCTTTGATCTCGTATCAACATTCACTTAAGATCATGGTTGATCTGTACCTCAGCTCCATCTACTGTCTTGATTGTATAGCCCTCAAAACCTGCACTGAATGAAAACTGACAGAAGACAGATGCAACGATGAGACACTTATCAGATGCCCGGTCTGGAATCGGGCAATACATATTTTCCTAAAATTTACTTTGAATCTCGTTTATTTTCCTGCAATCAATATAATCAGAGGTAGGCAGACAATCCGCCCTCTGCCAGAGTTTGTTAATGAGTAGCCAAATGCAGACTGAAGACGAAGAATTAGAGTCAACAGGCCGATTTTTTTTATTTATTTGCCCTTCCTTCGGAAAAGCCATCACAAATCTTGGCATTTCTCTATGGCTGCACTGTCTGTTGTAGGCTGAGGCAGTGGAGTTGAAGTCACACTTCAGCAGCTGCACATATCCAGGACCTAGGTGACCAGAAATGGAAAAGCTGCAACAAATCCTCAAGTCAACAATTCTGGCTCCTTAACTTCACAAAAAAAAGAATGGCCAATTAAAGAATTTTACACATACAATACATTGTTCAACACATACTTAATTTTGAGGGACACTCCCTGAGGCACTCCAATACTGACTGTTGCTCCTAGGATACTGTGTCTGGAGATTTTCCTCTCAGCACCATATTCGACCAGAGTACCAAAGAATCCAGTTCTGTCGGCAGAACAACATCAGTCTCCATAAAACAGTCACTTTAGTACAGTTTTCATTCCTACTTATCTATTATTAAATATTACCTGCTACTCACTCCAGAGTATCCTATTATTCTATATGTTATTCTATATGTGAACCTCCCAATACCATGTAACTGACTTTCAGTTATGTGCTATTTCGTATGTACACCACCTGAACCTTCTGAAAACCCCGCAGTCTGGAATCCATTCCTGGAAGTACTTTATATAGAAACCCTTTGAACCTCTTGATCAGATTGCCAGCCTGTAACTCTCTTCCACGTATATATTCTGAGAATTACATGACCAGTCTACATCATTATCTTTCCCATCATTGTTACAGTGGCTTTGCTTTAATAAATAATATCCAATATAATCATTTTTTAAAATTCATTTGTGGGACATGGGTGTCACTGGTTGGCCCGCATTTATTGTCCATCCCTAGATGCCAAGGACAATTGAGAGTCAACCATATGGCTATGGTTCTGGAATCACATATAGGCCACACCAGGTTAAGGTGGCAGATTTCCTTCCCTAAAAGGCGTGAGTGAACCAGATGGGTTTTTCGACAATCGACAATGGTTTCATGGTTATCAGTAGATTCTTAATTCCATATTTTTTTTTTAAATCGAATTCAAATTCCACCATCTGCCGTGGCGGGATTCAAACCCATGTCCCAAAAACATCAGTGGAGTTTCTGGATTAATAGTCTAGCAATAATGCCACTAGGCCATCGCCTCCCTATAATACTTCTTATACTACATATTACAAGTGTCTACTCCTTTTACAGCTGAAGTCACTATATATTGAAAATCACACCAAAGTATCTTACTTGATCGTCCCCTTTATTCTGGTTTGGTCGTCATCCTGGAACTTGTACTGATAGCTCATTAGCATAAACGAATTAGGAATTCCTAGCTGTAAACAAATCAGCATACATTATTTAAAATATTTACTTAAAAGGTTTCAATAACAGAGTTGGGACTGGGTGGTGCAAACAATTTACGTCCTGGAATTTGGATTCAAACCCTGGCCAGTTGGTGGGATTATGGTCTCATCTACAGCCTGTGGGAAGCCAGTATAAATTAGGTTTGGACAGTTTCAATGTGATCTTGAGTGTCAAGCCACAGAACAAAACTACCTCTAATTGGACTCAAGCTGCTAATTTTAAGTCAGTCAAATATGAGTAGCTCCTCTTGTGGTCTATTGGTATGGTTATTGAACTGGTAATCCACAAACTGAGGGCAATGCTCTGGAGTTCCAGGCTTGAATGCCACCAAAGTGGATGGTAAATTATCTTCTGGCAGGCATGGTTGAGGTGAAAAATTTTAAAATGTAAAATCATCTGAGTACTGCTGTTGGGAGAGCTTAAAGGAAGCTTTATTTCTAACTTATGCTATACCTACCGTAGGTTTGATGATAGTGTGGAGGGAGCATTTAAACTGTGTTATGTGGAATATCTATCTTGGGAGTGTTTTTGATGGGGCAACATAGAGGTAGTTTTACTTTGTATAAAATTAGTGCTGTATTTGTTCAGAGCAAGTGTTTAGTGGGACTATGTAGACAGAACACTTAGTTTGTGTCTAGACCATGTTGTATCTGGCTTGGGAGCATTTAACAAGAAGTATAAAGGAAACTTTAAAAGAACATAAAAAACAGGAACCACACGGTCCCTCGAGCCTGCTCCACTATTTAATCTTAGGCTCCAACTCCAGTTTATTGCCTGCTCCTCATATTCCTTTATATACTGAAAATCAAAGGCTTTTTTATTCTTTTATGGAATGTGGGCATCCTTGGCTAAGGCTAGCATTACTATCCAGCCCTAATTGCTCGAGAAGGTGATGATGAGCTATCTCCTAGAATCGCTGCAGTCCATGTGGAGTAGGTAACACTGAGTGTTATGAGGAAGGAAGTAACAGGATTTTGACCTAGTGACAGTGAAGAAACAATATAGTTCCAAGAATGGTGTGTGGCTTGGAAGGGAATTTGCAACTGGTAGTGCCCCCATGCATCTTCTGCCCCTGTCCTTCGAGAAGGTAGAGGTCATGTGCTTTGAAGGTACTGTCAAAGGAGCCTTGGTGAGTTGTTGCAGTGTAGGTGGTACACGCTGTTGTCGTTGTATGTCAGTGTTGAAGAAAGTGAACATTTAAGGTGCTAAATAGATGCCAATTAAGTAGACTGCTTTGTCCTGGAGAGTATCAAGTTTCTTGAGGATTGTTGGAGCTGTAGTCATCGAAGCAAGTGGAGAACATTTCATCACATTCCTGACTTGAGCCTTGTAGATGATGGACAGGCTTTGAGGAGTCAGGAAGTGAGTTACTCTCCACAGAATTCCCAGCCTCTGACATGCACGTATAACAATAACATTTAAATGGTTGGTCCAGTTCAATTTTTGGCCGATAGCCAATCCCTGGATTTTGACAATGGGGGATTCAGAGGTTGTACTGACATTGAATATGATGGGAGATGGTTAGATTCTCTCATGTTGGAGACAGTCATTGCCTGGCACTTAAGTGGCATATATGTTACTTTCATTTATCAGCCCAGATCTGAATGTTGCCAGATATTGCCACATATGGACACAAATTGCTTCAGCCTATTTCACCCTGCAACTAACCACTGTTGTATCTGGCCTGGGAGTGTTTGAAGGTGACTGCGATGTTCTAACCATCCACACCATTCAGGTTAATCATAATAAAAGTCACTAATTGCTGAGAGGAGGGTTGAAATGTTACAATCCAAAGTGAATAACAAGTAGAGAAATGTTTGTGATCTAAAAGTCAATAGCGCCTATTTAAAAAATGTTTAAATCCCCCTTACCTGCAATGCTATTGTAAGGTGACTGGTTTTAGTGTCCCTTACTAGACTGGTATTCATGGCAGACTGACTGCCCCAGCGCCACTGCAGGTAACCCACTGTGTTCTTGTCCAGGTTTCGTGCTAAGACTGTGGTTAAGCCAGGACGGATTCCACGAGATGAAAACTGTAGTCCACAATGAGTGGTGATAAAACTGCACAGGATCAGGGAGAACAGAACATTTGTTTAAGTATCCTTCCTGATTTTCCTCCCTCTTAGATTACCTGCATATTGTTCATTAGGGGAAAGCAGAAGCACTGAATGTTAGTCAGCCAAATCTGACATTGCCCTCCCTAATTTTCACACCTAAATACCTGCAGGCTATGAGTTGGGGAAATGGGCCATCAATGGAAGTGATTGGGTGTGGTAGCTCTGTCTGATTTTTTTTTTCCCTTCTCCATCCATAGACTTTGCCTCTGTCAACACTCCAGCCCAGATCAGCTAACTCAGATTGTGCTTAATCTGACTGGCCAGATTGTGCTTAATATTCTTGTACATTGTGTGTTCATCATTTATTCAAAAAGATGACTACTTTTAAGATGAAGTCTGTTTAAAATATTCTCAACTAATGAGAACATTTTCCCTGCAGCAAAGTTGTGTCGCATCATTTTGTATTTGCTAATTGATTGTTGCCCATGAACCAACTTTGGATGCAACAGACCACATGGCCAGTGCTTTCAACCGGGAACTGGTGTTGATGGTGGAGGGAAGGGAATAATCCTCATTGAGTTACTTTCAATTGAATGTGAACCTAAAGGTTTGGAGTCCTTGTTTCAATAACAACTTCGTGCATTCATCTCCTCCCTCACACACTCTACCTTTAGAAATATAGGAATTGATGAACACAAACCACAGCCTTGGTCCCTCCAGTTTACCTTCCTCCATCCTAGTAGACGTGGTACAATTATAACGAGTTAATTAATAAGAATAAGTAATCTCTATTGAACAATCTGAACAATTTCAGAAATGACACTATGAAAATTCTGAGCAGTGGAGAGAGTTCTGAGAACTATAGACCCAATGTCATCTGTTTCTCCAGACCACATCACACTCACTGAGCCAAGTGTCATTCATTCATTGAAACAATGCTTCCTCAGATTAGTTTTGCGTCTACTGCATTAGGAGTGCAGCTTCTGCGAAGTCAAATAGCTGATTATATTCTATACTATATAGTTCATTTAAAATCTGGAAGGTCAATTGAAACATATTGAAACACATAAGATGATTAGAGGTTTAGATAGGGTGGACAGTGATAGCCTTTTTCCTAGGATGGAGAAAGCTAGCACGAGGGGACATAGCTTTAAATTAAGGGGTGGTAGTTATAGGACGGATGTCAGAGGTAGGTTCTTTACCCAGAGGGTGGTAAGGGTATGGAATGCCCTGCCTGCTGCAGTTGTAGATGCGCCAAGTTTGGGGGCGTTTAAGAGGTTAGTAGATAAGTTTATGGATGAAAAGGGAATGTTTTAGGTTAGAGCGTCATTGCTTTTTCTTAATTGGTCGGCGCAACATCGAAGGCCGAAGGGCCTGTTCTGCGCTGTAAAGTTCTATGTTCTATCTTTCAACCTTTCCTATGGCAATAAGAAGGTGCTCAATTAATCTCATAATCCAATCCCCGATCTCCACAAATATTGCTCTCTTCCATATTCTTGCAATAGCTGAATTATTATTTTTGTACTATGGCAATCGGAAGTTTACACAACAGCCTGAGTAAGGTCAGAGCAACAATTTACAAGTTGTAGGATGAGTTTACTGTTTCCACTCAACATGATCATTTAACTATCCAAGCATCTGTTTTGCTTTACTCACTGCCGTCGGCAATGTGGCTCAATTTGTCAATCAGGATCTCTAGATCTGTTTCATTGTCCATACTTTAAAAAAAACTTTTCCATATTGAAGATAATTTCTTGATAGAGAGCAAGTTGGCGAGTAGCTGATTTCTGGATTCTACTTCTCTTATTTTGCGACTCCCTGCCAGACTTGGCAAAAACCTGACAGAAGGCCAAGCATTTCCCAACTAACCATCATCTTGGAGTAACTATTATAAAGAGGAGCCAGTCGAAATAATTTCATACCAGCATTGGTGCATGTAGCACATTGGTAGCCATTTAATTTTATGGAGTGATATGCTTGAAGCGCAGGAAAGATATACAGGGTGCAGTGCGGATGCACCAGATTGAGACCTAACCTAAGAGAGACAAACTGTGAGGGCAGGTGCATAAACCTGGCTTGTAGATTGAGAAGTATTGTGATATGAAAGGATTTTCATTGGGTGAATCAAGAGAAACTTTCCTCTGAATGTGAGCAGGACAAGTATTGCTGGCTATTGTACTTCCCTGTGAACATAGAACAAAACACCAATAACAACAGTCATATCTATTTGGACATTAGTATTGGAACCTGCTCATGTCACTTACCTTTGCGATGTGAGGTTCCTAAATATTTTTAACCCAAATAAAGGTCCCTGAATGTCTCCGGCCCCAAATTCTAACTGTGAAACACAAAATGAATATTTAAGAATTATTGGAACATTACAGGCTATGTACCAATTTATATGGCTACTTTAATATCAAGATTCTATGTTGCTAATATTCTTGCCTCCAAGTGAGTGATTGCAGATTCAAACCCCACTTGAGGGTCGAATATAAAAGCTCAGCTGAAATGATATATTAGGATCTGTCTATTTGCTATGCATAAGCTAGTGTCCAGTAGTTTCAGGACACTACACAAAGAACAGGAAGTTCTCCTTGAGATCTGGACAATCCTCCACCTTTTAAAAGAGAACAAAAACTGTTCATTCATCTCATTTGCTGTTTGCATTTGGTATGATTGTACAAAAGGCTGTGATGTTCAGCTACCCAGTCATCACTGTTGTTCAAATAGACTCACTGCTTCGAAATATTCTAGTGAAATGTAATAAAGAACCATACAAATGCAAAGCTTTCAGATACAGAATATTCAGCTGTTGGAGAGCACAAATCTCCAAAATTCTTTCTTGGTGATTAAATACTAGAGCCATTTTCAATGTGTTAATAATGATTATGATTACATGCTACTTCACAACACAACCTGTAGCTGCATGACCCTGCATTGCAACTGATAACAGCAATGTGGCTGCATATCTAAAGATCTCTGCCAAGTAGCGAGGAGACACTGGCAGTGGAAATAGTTACTTGCTGCTACAGACTGATATGCATTATTTGTACTTAAGCTGCACAGTGCAAATCTTTATCAAATAGGGAGGTATGGGAATCAGTCTCTATTGGGGAACATAGCTGCCAATTCTCAAACTGACACAACCAGATAGCCAATTAAGAATCAAAATATATTGGGAACATGTTATATATTTCAATTTGAGAAAGGAAGAGTTTGATAGCATGCCATATGAACTGCAGAGATAAGTTGCCTCAGCCTCATATAGCAAGCTAATATGTATCTTTCCATGAATCAGAGTCTTGCAGAAAACGCTGTATCTGAATTAAAAAACATAAGAAACACAAATTTAAAGGTTACGTCAAATAAATTCACATGTTTCAAAAAATCTGGGTACGAGTGTAAAATTCCAATGGATCAAACCCTTTCCAATTCACTAGAGGTACAGAATTGGTTTGGGGTGATTGAAGGAGCAGTGGAGCAACCATTCGCAAACTGTCGATTTTATGCATCTTTTCCACATCCAAGTTCAACGTCATTTTAGCAAATTCATCCTAGATCGGGAATGAGGTTCTGAACAATAATTGCAAATTAATTCCAGGAGTGGCAAGTTACACCCTGTTACTGTAAAGAGTAAAGTTTCAGCCCTTACCTCACCCCATCCCTTTGCAGAGGTTACCCGCCTCAACGCAATGTTGACTGAACCACCGCCATTGCCATTTTGTGTTGAGAGGCTCCCTGCCAGAACAGCTGTATCCGTCGTGGTTAATGGAGCCTAAGTAAAAAACATCAAATAAATTATATTTGACTTCACCTTTCTAACTTATGCTCCTGAAGATGCTAACCCACAAAGCGGTGCAGAACCACAAGTAGTGGGCAGTCCTCCTGTACCTTATGTGGGCCAGGATTAATTTTGTGCTGCTGGATGGCAGACTTAGCAAGGTGCATTACAGCCAAGTCCAAAAACATCCTCAAGCACGCTCCTTCCATTACTGGATAGTGATCAGCAGGAATGACAATTACCTTTACTCCCTCCTCCTTACTAATCGACCAGTGTAGAATCAGCATCTCTTTAAACACTATGATAGGGACTGAAGGAATATGGTATTAATTGTACCTTCAGGTTACTTTACGTGAGAACAAAAATATAGCCACAGACCATATGTTCCCACCAGGCTGCTCTGTCATTCAATAGCATAATGATTGATCTTCTGTCTCAACTTCACTACAACGTCTCTACAGTGTGAAAGGTCAGTCAGCCTATTAAGCATGCACCAACAACAATTCCACCCAGGACCCATCTTTGTAACCCCACATATTTATCCTGCTAATCTCCTGACACTAAGGGGCAGTTTACCATGGTCAATCAGCCTAACCTGCACATCTTTGGACTGAGAGAGGAAACCGGAGCACCCAGGGGAAAACCACTCAAACACAAGACAAATGTGCAAACTCCATATAGCCAGTCATCTGAGGCCGGAATTGAACGTGGATCCCTGGCAGTGTGCGGCAGCAGTGCTAATCACTGTGCCACAATGCCGTCCCACTTAGCTGCCCACTTTCTATCCCCTTTAGTTTTCTGAAAAAAATATTCTCAAAACTTAAGGGTTGGTTTGCCTAAAGCAGAAAATAGTTGGATTGTTTAGCACAGGATATTTGAAAAAGTACTGTGGATTCAATACGCAGTGGTTACATTCCTCTCAACAAATGCAGCCCCGCATTTTTGCCTCAATCAAGGTCAGTTTATTTGGCACAAGTGTTCTAGTCTAGAAGACTTCACACACAATAGGGACAATATTTATTAAATCAACATCACGACTTGTCACTCCAAATTCACAGCCAGGATCTGGCAGTATCACTTTACCGCAAACAGTCTTTCAGGAGTAGAGGACATTGGTAGGAACAGCAGCAGAAAGTGTTCAGTCTTTATTTTAGCTCTCTCATTTACATCTGGCATGATTTATTCAATGAAACATCAAGAAAGTGTGACAGTACAGCTTCGAAACAATTAACCTTTTTGCAAACTTTTATTAGAAATTCTGAAACAGTGCCCACACAGCACATGGAGGGCGCAAAATGATAAAAATGCCACCTACTTCAATAGATTGCGATATGTGCATTTTATTAATTTCAATTTGAGGAAATCGACTGCCTGGTTCCTCAAATTCCTCATCGTAGCGATCAAACAGATCAGTGGCATCCACACCAACACTTATCGTACCCTGCAAGAAGATTAAGTAGGTTATGCTAGTTCATTAGCATGTGCAATTCTAAAGTAACAGTGCAGCAAATGATGAATGCAGTTTCTGAAACTATTCAAAAGAATCCCAGCCCTTAAACTAAGATATTACAGCACAGTACAGGCCCTTTGGCCTCAATGTTGCGCCAACCAGTGGAACCAATCTAATGACCCTCGAACCTAAACTGTTCCAATATTATCCATATGCCTATCCAATGACCATTTGACTGCCCTTAAAGTTGGTGAGTCCACAACTGCTGCAGGCAGGGCATTCCATGCCGTTACTATCCTCTGAGTAAAGAACCTACCTCTGACATCCATCCTATATTTATCACCCCTCAATTTAAAGCTATGTCCTCTCATGTTAGCCATCACCATTCGAAGAAAAAGTCTCTCATTGTCCACCTTATCTGATCCTCTGATCATCTTGTATGCCTCAATTAGGTCACCTCTTAACGAAAACAACCTCGAGTCCCTCAGCCTTTCCTCAGAAAACCTTCCCACCAAATCAGGCAACGTCTTGGTAAACCTCCTCTGCACCCTTTCCAATGCTTCCACATCCCTCTTATAATGCGGCGACCAGAGTTTTGTATGCAATACAACAAGTGCGGCCGCACCTGAATTTTGTACAGCTGCAACATGATCTCATGGCTCCAAATTCAATCCCTCTACCAATAAAAGCTAACACACCGTACGCATTCTTAATAACCTTATCAACCTGGGTGCCAACTTTCAGGGATTTATGCACAAGTACATCTCTACCCATCAACACTACCAAGAGTCCTTCCATTAGCCCAATACTCTGTAATCCTGTTATTCCTTCCAAAATGAATCGCCTCACACTTTTCTGCATTAAACTCCATTTGCCACCTCTCAGCCCAGCTCTGCAGCTTATCTACGTCCCTCTGCAAACTGTAACATCCAAGCTCACTGTCAACAACTCCTCTGACTTTAGTGTCATCTGCAAATTTACTAACCCATCCTTCTACACCCTTAGCTAGGTCATTTATAAAAAAGACAAACAGCAGTGGCCCCAAAACAGATCCCTGCGGTACACCACTAGTAACTAACTTGAGATTGAATATTTCCCATTAACCACAACCCTCTGTCTTCTTTCAGCTTGCCAATTCCTGGTCCAAACTGCTAAATCATCCTCAATTGCATGCATCCATATTTTCTGCAGTAGCTTACCATGGGGAACTTTATCAAACGCTTTGCTAAAATCCATATACACATCAACTGCTTTACCCCTATCCACCTCTTTGCTCACCTTCTCAAAGAACTCCATAAGGTTTATGAGGCACGACTTACCCTTCACAAAATTGTGTTGACTATCCTTAATCAAATTATTTCTCTCTAGATGATTATAAATTCTATCTCTTATAATCCTTTCCAAACCTTTGCCCACAACAGAAGTAAGACTCACCAGTCTATAATTTCCAGGATGTTTCTACATCCCTTCTTGAACAAGTGGACAACATTTACGTACCTGCCCATTTCATACCATGATGCACAAGAATTTAAAACCAGAGGAAGTAGAGCCAGTTGGCAAATCTGTAGTTTATGTTACCATTGTAAGTTCCTATGTCCACATTTATAAGGGAAACAATGTACACTTATTTCACACTAATGTCATACTAAGTTGTGGCATTGCAGCACCTCCAGTAGTGGGAGGTAGAAATTAGAATGTGACAAATTTATCAGATACCCTACTTAAGTGCACACAAAAGAACTTATAATAGAAAACATTAAAAGAATTCATACATTTTTACACATAGCTATGGACATGGACTCAGGCATATATGCACATGTTGAAGTGCTTTCAATTTTTCACCTCCCTTACCTATTTGGAAATCACCAAATCTAAAGCAATACAGTGACTGTATTTCAAAAATACTTAATTGGCTATGAAATATTTTAGGATATCTTGGCATTGTATAAATATAAGTCTTCTTGACAGCTTAGAATACGGGAAGAATGTTATAGTGAACGTGGTCAGTATTTTACAACCACACAGGCAAAGGCTGGGTTGTATTGAATTGAAACAGAATATTGTATTCCATGTGATTAAAATCTAGAAAACTGTGCAAGAAATGTCCTACAACTGAACAAAAGCCATTGGAAATAACATATTTCACAAATTAACCCATTAACAGTTAAGTTTTCAAGTCCAAAGCTTTATTTGGACATAAAATAGTGGGGAAAGTAATGTAAATGTAGAGCTTAAGACAAAAAGGTTAAAATACAACCTTGTACAAAGCTTGGATAACACTAACAGAAAAAAGCATAGAACCCACCCAATCCTTCAATTAAAAATCATTTTAGAATCTTAAGCTGCAAAACACTATTGCTTTGCAGCTTAAATAATTTGGCCACTCTATTCTATTTTGTAATCGCTGTACTGATTTCCCTGTCCTTCCTGAGCAGATCCCATTGCAAGCAATGGCATATGTTCCAGTGTGGTAGCTATCACAGTCAATCATGACCTTGATCTCTCCCAGATGTCCCTTCCCTCTACCTGAAGCAGGAACCCTGGCTGATTGTCACCCCACCGTCTCCCCCCACCTTCTTGGAAAGCTATAGCTCATTCTGACACCTTCTTTCCTAGCAGAACCTGCTGTACCTTTGGATTTGTTCTTTGTTGTAATCGCCTCTCTTCTCTTTCTCGTTGTAGTCTTTCAAATTCTTCACGTATTTCAGATGCTGCTTTCTTCCTTTCTACTACCTATAAAATACACATGAATTCACATACTGCAGAATTACAATTTCTTTGTATGTTACATAGCTTAATTGCAATTATTTATGAGTCAAAAAATAACCCTGCATAACTTAATGCTCTCCCAGAACTGGTAAACTCCACTCCCTTCTGACTCAGGGGTTTGTGGCAGCAAGTGTTATCTCAGCCAGAGGAGAAAGGTCTCTGCACTCTGATGCAGAGTTAGCTGATCTCAGCTGGTTGGAAGGCCAACCTAATAATGCAAAGCCTCAATTGGGAGAGAAAATCAGAAACTCATCAAAATGACTTTGAAAGAACCTTCCTACTCGGCAAACTCCACCATCAATAAGGACAAGTGAATTATCATCCTGACCTGGGCATATACTGCCATTCCTTCATCGTTGTTGGGTTAATATCCTGTTACTCCCTATCCAATACCTTTGTGGGAACACCATTATCACAAGGACAGCAGCAATTGAAGGAGATGGCCAACCACTATCTTCTCAGCCATCTCCAGATGTTCAGTAGCCAGAGCTTCGCCACTATCAATCACATTCTATGGGTACGTACTTTAAACAGCAAAAATTCTGTTTCAGATTGCAATCAAGTTAAAACTGATTGCAAGTGTGCACATGTGCAGATATCAATTAAAACAATGTTCATGTCAACACCCAAAGCACAGAATCATACAAGAAGCAAGTACATATTAATTGATTTATACAATACAAGCTCAATTGCTTCAGAGATGAAGATTGGGAAAGGGAGAGAATCTCAACCAAGTGAAGTTTGACATAGATGTGAGATGGTACCTTTAAGAAAAGGGAAGGACAGAGTTGAGAAATCTAAGAATCAAAGTTGATAAATGATATCTCAAATTGGCTTGATGTGCAATTCTCTCACGATGGTTACAGGGATCAGGGAACATGGCTTCTGTGCAGTGAGTAATGTCTTACAAAATGGAAAAAAATCAAAATGAGATTGCTAGCTCCTCCCATACTACAAGCTTCTTAAATGAATTGTGTACGATGACATGCCAGAAAAAATAAAAACAAAACTACTTCAAACTTCTGGATCTTGGATGATTCCAACAGCAATTTGTACATCAGCATCAGTTTAATTAATCATTCTCCGAGCAATCTTTAAGCATCTGCAATATGCGTTTAAGACTGAACACTACTGCCAGCAAGGTGTGGGTATCTTCTGCTGCACCTCTGTGACAATTTTTGCCAATTCTTCCACCAACAAATCTGCAAGGTTGTTAGTTTACTGCTGGTTAAGCAAACAGTTGGACTATGGCCTCATGGTCATCAGGAACGGGACTCAGAACACCCAAACTCTTTGTGCAATACTCTTGAAGCTAGTAAAGGAAGATCCTTCTCATTTCTGTCCAAACGTGAGTCCAGCTTTTGGGGGAAGTGCTGGGATAGAACATTGTCTTACCTCCCATCCTTCCATATCCAGGCCCTTTTTACCATAGATATCATAGATGGCTCTGCTCTGAGGATCACTAAGCACTGTTAAGAAAAACAGGAAAAATAGCATGGATGTAGAATGAACTGTTCTTTAAAAGCAAGACATAAGAAAGATGACTATACAACCATGAAGAATTAATAATCTAAACTGTGGCATGAAAGTGTGTGACAGAGTGGAAGAGAGAAAAAAAGTGAGAGAGAAAGGAGTGAAAGCATGAGAAGAGAGATTAAATGAATATTTATCACAATACAGTGAACAGAAGGGGAGCAGAGAAAAGGTTACAAGCAGAATTGAAGATGGCAGCCTCTTAATTTTCTCTCTGTCTTCAGACAAATTGATTGTAGAAAAGATGGACAATTGACATGCCACAATCTGATCTGGTTCAAAACAACCTGCGCTACCAGAAAAAAAGAAATAATTTGGGATTATTTTCTGTGTAATAGACCAATTGAGCAAAGGTAATGAGGAAATGGATGGTTGTGGTGATATGGAAAGAAAAACTCAAACTGCGTGTCCCATTTTTTTCTATCACCTGTAATGCTAATGTGCCTTTAAGTGTATTTTCAATCATGTTCTCTGCTGTTTATAAGCAACCCTGTTTTTGTTATGGGCCCAGACTGAGTCAATGATATCTTTTTTTGTTTTGTTTTTAGTTTAGGCCTAATGCAATGTCCTGGAGTTTTACGACTCTTGAATTGTGGAAGAAGACTATTTGAATAGATCAGGTGCTTTTGGGCAGTTTTTTTCCATTGTGTAATCCAGAGCTCTTTACTTTCAGTTTTAGTTAGAATCATAGAACCCTAGAATGCAGAAAGAGGCTCTGCGGCCTCTTAGAAACAGTTAGAAATTGTTGAGACCGCAGACTGCAAGCAGTATTTCTGTGCCTCTTCCTGATATTGGAAATTTGGCTCTTGATGGCTGGCCAGTTAGTAACTAGAAGCAAGGAATGCCTCTGCCTCTTGAATTGGTTTGCTAGCTAAAAGCTAGGGCCATCATTGATCTCTATGTCAATCTTGAGGTGAACTGGGAGCTCCAGGACAGGGAAGTTAGAGTTTCAATTCTTAATCCAAAGGACAAAGACACAATAGGTGTTGCAAAGCTGCAAGATCCAATGTCACACGAACATACTTAATTTCAGTGTTAAACCAAAACCAGGGTGCTTGTTGGTAAAAATGTTATGTTGGAACAATATTTGTAGCTATTAAAGTTTATACAATATCATGTTTCTTTTGTTTGCAATTGATAAAAACTATTGCTTTTTCTTTCCATGTGTGAACTGCATTCTTAAATAAACTTTGTTTGATGAAAGCTCCCTCGTAGAGCATTTTGAATAATACCTGGCATGAAACATTTTATGCTCACCTGTGTCAAACTTCAAAGTGTAAAACTTATGGTCTAGGCTACTTCATAACACTTTGGAGTTTCTAACTTGGATTATAACACGCCCAAGCTACTTACCTTCATATGCTTGATGCACAAGGTTAAAAAGAGACTCTGCCTGTTGTTTCAGTTCTGGGTCTCGGTGCTTGTCTGGGTGGTAGAGCATACACAACCGGCGATAGGCAGCCTTGAGCTCATCTTGTGTGGCCTGCAATCAACAGATGAATCAGCAATATTAAGTACAAAAAGAAGCCCAAAGCAAAAGTTGTTTCAAAGTGACCTGCTGTAGAGTCAAGATGACAGCACTGTGGTGTGATCCAACAGCTTAATTTAGTCCTCCAGATATATTTTATTGGAAGATATGTCACTCAGTTCTGTCTGCATAATCTGTGTAAAGATCACTGGTGTTGATGGCAGGGCAAAAGACAAAGATGGGCGGGAGGTGCTTTTCTGGCACTTTTTGCTTCCCCGAAAAGCTGAACACTGAATAAAAACTTTCTACTCATTCTCCAGAGTTCTTTGGATCAACATAACACATTGTGTCCCATAGAAAAATTAAGCTTAGATAGGCCACCTCTCTCGGCTAGCTGACCCTCTCTCTACTTCTCTCTCTCATCTATCTTCTGAAAGGGCAGTCAGGCTATTTATTTTTATAATGGATGTGACAAATTTATTTTTAGAACCATGGTGAGGTTCAGGCACATTATTAGCATCTCTGAAGACCTGAAATTAAACGTAATGTCATGACCTGTCTTCTCATACTTTTGTCAACTTTTCTCTTGCCAATTTCATCTCTACCCCTTCTACAATATTTCTCCTGGTTACTACTCCAGAGGGAGCCAATAAATGGCCATTCCTTATGTACATAAATCAACAACAGGTTATTCATGGGAATTGTTGGACAAAATAATAATAATAATTGATATTAATATGGTTGTCTTCTACCATTCTGCTAATGATAGAATTGTAGGGAAGGAAATCTGCTGTCCTTACTTGGTCTGGCCTACACATGACTCCAGAGCCACAGCAATGTGGTTGATTCCTCAGCAATTAGGGATAGGCAATAAATGCTGGCCAGTCAGCAATGCCCATGCCCCATGAATGAATAAAAAAAGAGTCACAATTATTAATGTCCAGCAATTAGTCTACAACAAATGCAGAAATTAGTTGAGGAACATCCCAGTGGAGGAGAGTTTTGAGAACCATAGGTTCTAAGGACCAGTCACTGTTTCTCTTTAGTGTGTTACAATGACTACATTATGTCTCAAATAAGTCATATATAATGTTCAAAAATATCATGTTCCAAGAAAAATCAATCTAATTTACATTTGAATGAAGCGATACCAACTGTTTCCTGAGGGAGTTCGTTTCTTACATTTATATGGGAAGATGGTAAACTGGTGGTAATGCTCTTGGACTTATAATCGAGAGACCCAAGTTCATGCTCTAGGGACATGTGCTCAAATCCCAGCACAGCAGCTGGAGGAATTTAAAATAAATCTGGAATTAAAAGCTAATCTCAGTAATAGGGACAATAAAACAATCACATCATAAAAAAAACCATCTGGTTCACTAATGTCTCGAGGGAAAGAAATTTGCTGTCCCGTCTGATCTGGCCTGGCTGTGACTCCAGATCCACAGCAACATGGTTGATTCTGAGCACCCCTATCCAGCCCTGTTGGCCACTTAAAAAACTGATCCATCGATCTGTGGAATAGGGCTAGTGCAAATGTTATTCCAAAAGGAACGTAGCCTAATCCATCATGCAAATCAGCCTCCCATCCACTGACTCTATCTACACTTCCCACTGCCTCAGCAAAGCAGGCAGCATAATACAGGGCCCTGGGACATTCTCTCTCCTACCTTCTCCCATCGGGAAAAAGATACAAAGGTCTGAGATCACATACCAACTGACTCAAGAACAGCTTCTTCCTTGCTGCTGCTCAGGCTTTTGAATGCATTAAGTTGATCTTTCTCTACACCCTGTCTACGACTGTAACATTACATTCTGCACTCTCTCTCATTTTCTCCTCTATGAATGGTATGCTGTCTGTATATCACGCAAGAAACATTACTTTTCACTGTGAAAAGTAATAATAAATCAAATCAAAAAAAAACTTTTGTAATTAAAAAGACCTTTATGAGGAACAATGGTAAAGATTCAATGGCTACATTCATCCATGAATATGCTTGTGAAAGATCAATCTCTGAATTTATGGCCACCTGATAACCCAGCAATCTTTCACTAAAGTAAATAAATATTGATTGATCGGCACACGACAATGGATTTATGCCTATTTTAAAATCACACTGAGAGGTCTGGTTTCATAACAGATATGCTGGGATAGCCAGGTTATCCATCGGAACCAGCTCTAACATGTCAAACTAATTCTTCTTTGACCTTGGGATGAATCACATATGGCATCACTCTTGCTTTGAGATTTTTTGACTGACTATTAGGCTTTATTGTGACCTTCACTTGAATTCCCTTCTTTGAACCAAGTGTTTCTTTGAATGCATGCACAAGGTGTGAATCAGGTGCCTTCCTGGCTTGAGTAACTCAGCTTCCTATTCAATAAACCTAACAAGTAAAGCTTAACACAGTTAAACATGCCAAAACGCACCTAGGAAGACAACACTGACTAAAACAGGCTCCAAGGGATTCTGTAAAAAACTGTTCGGCACAGTTAGTAACATTTATTTTCTGCAGTTACTCTGATTTGTTTTTGCAATCTTTTGCAACAAAGTTTCCCCTTTAACGGTTTGGAGAATGGAACTTGTTGGTAGAATGAGTAATTTAAAACTCAGAAGCTCGAGAGATAAATTGTTCTTCTACCGTTTCTCTCTAGGAGGAGTGCATCAGCAGAGTCACAGTAACTGTGTGAACACTGTTTCTTAATCCTCCACAGCAATAACCATAAAACCAAGGAACGCTTTTCTAAAATGAACGCCTTTTCCTGGAAAAACTGAATTTTGATAGGTTATGGCTTTGTGGATTTCAACAATCTCATCCAGGGTGAGACTGCACAGGGTCAGTGGGGTGCTAAAGTATGGGAGATTATCAGTCCTGGACAATTCTGTTATAATCATCACTTAGCACATTTATCCAGTGGGCAATCGAGAATACCTACTTCATGATCTTACTCAAAAACATTTGAACTGCGATTACTTAAAATAAAGTGACTACTTGTGACCTGCCTTGCCCTCAACCGTAAAGGTAAAGGTGCCAAAGTCCCAGAGAACCATAGGTTCCGCTCAAAGGGGAGAGCCGGCTGGAAGTGATTTAACCTGAGGGTCACCTTATCTCAAGCAAAGGATTACCTCAACTGCCTCTCACAACTGATCTACTACCTCTGAGTTTCAGCTGTGACACCAGCGAGGTGCAGTGCTGTTCTTTCCCTCTACTGCTTTCCAGTTATCTAGTAACATTCCCATTAAGGAATTTAAAACCGAGATGAGGAGGAACTGATTCCCGCAGAGGGTGATGAACTTGTGGAACTCACTGCCCCATAGCGCGGTGGAGTCTGAATCATTAAGTGGTTTCAAGAAGGGAGATAGGTATATTTCCGATATTAAAAAAAAGGGTTAAAGGGATACGAGGAATAGGTAGGAAGGTGAATTTGAGATCAGGGAGATGATCTGATTGAATGGTGGAGCGGGCTCTAAGGGCTGCTCCTAATTCCTATGTTCCGAAGGAGCCGTAAGATCCAAAGTTTAAACCCCACTCCAGACAGCAATAACAAGTGTAGGCCAGAACCAGTAGATTCAAGTTTTGGCTAATGTCCAACAGGATAATCATACCTGGAGGTGAAGTATGAGTGCAGCCCCATAAAATCCTCTCACCTTACAGAACAAATACCCTCCCAATTGATTTAAACATGGCTGTGGCCAAGGGAGAAGTTTTCATATTGTGGCCTGTTAGACTGCCTGCAAATCTTTCCCTGCTTCACACTGTTCTGAAAGAGCAGTGTGAAGATATGTAAATAACAATATTGTCCTCTAGTTAAAATAAGCCAGCAGTCAAGGTTATCCAGCTTTTATGCAGCATGTTAGTTAGTACTGGACACTTCCATGCCTCATAAAAGATTTCTGTACATTTATCACCTTAGGCAATGTAGAAGCATGTACATGTCAAGAGACAGCTTTGAGGAGACAGTAAGCCATTGGTAGAATCATTTCTTTTAATCAGAATCTTACAAAGTCTCTTTACCAATTTCTGCTTTCAAATGTGAGTCATGCAGGCTTGTGTCAGTCACTCCAAGTGGTTTTTGCTCTGGTCAAATACTAAAAGCAAAAAAAAAACACTTCACACTTTATCTACTTTGCATGTTGGAATAATAAATATTTAAAAACCTGAGCAACAATTCATTCTCCAAAGGCTACCTCCACTTGTGATGACACTGTGCTATTTTGATTAATTTGATGCTTAAGGTGGGGTTACTTTAAAAGGAAATAGTTTGTTACAAGAGTTAATTTGTCTGGTAAACATGAAGCAGATGCTAAGAATACAGGTTAATTTTAGCTAAGAATGTGTTAGTTTGTAGAGTTAACGGATCTTCTATTTATTTAGGTTCTCTTTGGATTTCAGGCTAGGTATGCAGAATCATGCGAGTCTTCACTGGGTTGATTGACAGGGGCAGAATCATGTGATTAATGGGAGGCACTAAGCTTACAAAAAAGTACCATTTTCATTTTTAAAAATATAAGTAGTTATTGTCTGGATCTGTGAGAAGATGATGTAGAGATGCCAGCGTTGGACTGGGGTAAACTCAGTAAGAATCTGGCAACACCAATTTTAAATCCAACCAAATTATTTGATAGTAAATTGGCGAGCTTTCGACTTTCGTCTTAGTCAGGCAAATGCAGTGTTCTGGTCTGCAATAGCACACATAGCAGCACAGACAGGTGCCAGATTCTTACTGAGTTTACTCTGTGAGAAGAAACAGGTATGTCTCTGCCTCACCAGAAGTTTTCTGAAAGTTCCAGGAATATTAAGGCACAAGCAAGTATGTCGATGTCTTTCTAACTAATTTAAAGAGGGTTCAAATCTATAATAGAAATGTTGTTTGATTGGAACTCAGTGATAGATTAGTAATTAAGAATTGAATCTTATAATGTTTAAGTATTAATTGTTAAAGGTTAAGCTAATCCATTTGTTATTAAATAATATTAGTTTTGATAAAAGCTCCCTGGTTTGTCAGTACCATCAGACCTGGAGTAAAACATCCTATCTTCACATTAATGCCAAAACAGAAAATTGTTGGGGACTAGTCTGGCTTCACAACATATTTGGGGTTTCTGATCTGGTACCCTAACACAAAACAAAGAAGGATTACCTGAAGAGATACATCCAGCAACAATTAGAACCATAGAACAGTACAGCAGAAAAACAGGCCTTTTGGCCCTTCTTGATGGTGCTGAACCATTTTTCTGCCTAGTCCCACTGACCTGCACCTGGATCATATCCCTCCACACCTCTCTCATCCATGTACCTGTCCAAGTTTTTCTTAAATGTTAGAAGTGAGCCTGCATTTACTACTTCATCTGGCAGCTCATTTCACACTCCCACCACTCTCTATGTGAAGAAATCCCCCCTAATACTCCCTTTAAACTTTCCCCCCTTCACCCTTAACCCACGTCCTCTAGTTTTTTCTACCCTAGCCTCAGTGGAAAAAGCCTGATTGCATTCACTCTATCTATACCCATCATAATTGTATACACCTCTATCAAATCTCCCCTCACTCTTCTACGCTCCAGGGAAAAAAGTCTTAACTATTCAACCTTTCTCTGTAACTCAGTTTCTCAAGACCCAGCAACATCCTTGTAAACCTCCTCTGCACTCTTTCAACCTTATTAATATCCTTTCTGTAATTAGGTGACCATCGGCCTCCCCAATGTTTTATACAACCTCACCATAACATTCCAACTCTTATACTCAATACTTTGATTTATAAAGGCTAACATTCCAAAAGCACTCTTTACGACTCTATCTACTTGTAACTTCACTTTTAGGGAATTATGCATCTTATTCCCAGATCCCTCTGTTCTACAACACTCTTCAGTGTCCTATCATTTACTATGCATGTTCTACCTTGGTTTGTCCTTCCAAAGTGCAATACCTCACACTTGTCTGCATTAAATTCCATCTGCCATTTTTCTAGCTGGTCCAAAACTACTTTGCAAATTTTAAAAACCTTACTCACTGACCACTACACCTCCAATCTTTGTATCATCAGCAAATTTGCTGATCCAATTTATTACATTATGATCCAGATCATTGATATAGGTGACAAACAACAATGGACCCAGCACAGATCCCTATGGCACACCACTAGTCACAGATCTCCACCCAGAGAAGCAATCCTCCACTACCACTCTCTGGCTTCTTCCATTGAGCCAACGTTTAATCCAATTTGCTACCTCTCCATGTATACTTAGCAAGTGAATCTTGTCAAAGGCCTTACTGAAGTCCATTTAGACAAAATCCACTACCTTCCCTTCACCCACTTTCCTGGTAATCTTCTTGAAAAACTCTAATAGATTGGCTAAGCATGACCTACCATGCACAAAGCCATGTTGACTCTCCCTAATAAGTCCCTGTCCATCCAAATATTTGTAGATCCTATCTCTTTGTACTCTTTCCAATAACTTACCTACCACTGACATCAAACTTACTGGCCTATGATTTCCCAGATTACCTTTTGAGCCTTTTTTAAGCAACACAATAACATGAGCTATCCTCCAATCATCCAGCACCCCATTTGTGAATACCAACATCTTAAACACATCTGCCAGGCCCTTGCAATTTCAATACTAGTCTCCTTCAAGGTCCGAGCGAATACCCTGTCTGGTCCTAGGGATTTATCTACACTGATTTGCCTCAAGACAGCAAGCACCTCCTCTCCTTTAACCTGTACAGGTTCCATGACCTCTCTACTTGTTTGCTTCATTTCCATAGACTCCATGCCAGTTTCCTTAATAAATACGGATGCAAAAAAACCCATTTAATATCTCTCCCATTTCTTTTGGTTCCACACATAGCTGACCACTCTGATCTGACTATCCTTTTGCTCTTAATATAGCTGTAAAAGCTCTTAGGATTATCCTTCACCTTGCCTACCAAAGCAGCCTCATGTCTTCTTCTAGCCCTGCTGATTTCTTTCTTAAACAGTTTTTTGCACTTTTCATACTCCTCAAGCATCTTATTAGCTTCCTGTTGCCTATACATGCCATACATCTCTTCTTCTTTATCAGACTCCCTTATTCTTATTCACTTTGCTTTTAGACCTGACAGGAATATGCAAACTCTGTACTCTACTCCTTTGGAGGCCTCCCACTTACCAATCATATCCTTGCCAGAGAATAACCTGTCCCCATCCACGCTTTTTAGATCCTCTCATTTTTTCAAATTTAGTCTTTTTCCAGTTTAGAACTTCAACCCTAGGACCAGATCTATCTTTATCCATGATCAAATTGAAACGAAGGGCATTATAATCACTGGAACCAAAGTGTTCTACACACACTTCTGTAACTTCTAACTCATTTCCTAATAAAAGATCTAATATTGCATCCTCTCTAGTTGGCACCTCTATATATTGATTTAGAAAATTTTCCCGAACACATTTTACAAACTCTAACCTGTCTAGACCTTTAACAATATGGGAGTCCCAATCTATATGTAGAAAATTAAAATCCCCTACTATCACAACTTTATGTTCCCTGCAGTTGCCTGCTATCTCTCTGCAGATTTGCTCCTCCAATTCTCGCTAACTATTAGGTGGTCTATAATACAATCCTGTTAATGTGTTTAATTCTAGGGCTTTAACCACCTGTCTCCACATTGAACGTGAAGATTCACGTATAAAACAGTTAGTGCATAGAATCATAGATGGTTACAGAAGAGGAGGCCACTTGGGTGATGTCTGTGCCAATTCTCAGCAAAAGCAACTGAGCAAGTCACATATTTCCCTATACTTTCACCATAGCCTATAAATCTTTGGTCTTCAGTTGCTTATCTAATGTCATTTTGAAAATCCCAATCTGTCTCCACCATACACTCAGGCAGTACGTTCCAGATGCTGAGCTCTTGTATGTAAAATCCTATCCCCATGTAGTCACTGGCTCTTTTGCCAACTACCTTAAATCAGTGTCCTCTGGTCCTTGCCCTGTCCACAAATGAGAATAGTTTTTCTCTCTATACTCTGTCTGAACCCCTCATAATTTTGTGGTAGTGAGGACTCCGTTATTGAAATAAATACATTTGACTGAGAGCGCAAGGTATTATATTCAATTCAAATGTAACTGGAGAACTGGTGAGTTGCATCTATGGTGCATCATTCCACAGTACGAGGATAACTATTGGTCCTGCGTTACACTATCCTAGTCACTGCACAAATCAGGCAGCATGTTTTCTCACAGATGTTAGAGATTTACTTCTAGAAACTGCTTTCTTGTCATACACGCAAGTTAAGAGTTGGGAAAAAGCCAGAACTTCAACAAATGATGAGCCTTTTTAAAATAGGAGTATTTAAATATTTATCCAGAATTGTGTTTTCTTCCTGTCAGAAATAGCAGCATCTCCAGCTAATAACTGCCCATGGCAACACAAATGAAATCAGGAACTCACTGTGTAGTCACAGGGACTGAGTGCCCCATGTCACACCACAGTTCATTGCATTCCTCAGAATAACTCTTTCAGCATAACACTGGTTTGCACTTTGGTTCTCAACAGAAAGTTCTTCAGTAAAAGGTGTATCAAAGTACAAAGAGGAATATTATTGCAAAGTTTTTGTTTGTAAAATTGATTTTGAACTAGCAGTTTACAATCAGGCTATTTTCTGCATTGAATAGCAACTTTTTATAAGAAAATAATTCATTAGAAACAGTAATTCATTGGAATCACATAGCAAATCAGCCAGCATTTGTAAATACAAAAGTAAGCTTACATTTTTTGGGTGTATATCTTTCCAGTTCTAATGAACGATACATATCTGGGGCACAGTGGTTAGCACTGCTGCCTCTACAGCGTTAGGGACCCAAGCAATTCCTGGCTTGGGTCACTGTCTGTGTGGAGGTCGCATGTTCTCCCCATGTCTGTGTGGTTTCCTTCCACGCCTGAAAGATGTGCAGGTCAGGTGCATTGATCATACTAAATTCTCCCTCAGTGTACCCGAACAGGTGTCAAAGTGTGGCAACTAGGAGATTTTCACAGTAACTTCGTTGCAGTGTTAATGTAAGTCTTACTTGTGACAATAATAAATAAAGTTTAAAACATCCAAAATATATTCAATCTTTCCTCTCTACTGATGTTGAATGACCATCAGCATTTTTTAAGGAAAGATAAATCATTATTTGGAAAGGTTGTCTCTCAAGATTTTTTCTCTCCCACTTGACATAAAACTGTATTCTCAGTCAATGATATTTACTCAATATCACAAGCACATGAAAGGCGGCTGGATCTGGGTCAACCCCGACATTCACCCTTCAGAATCACTATCTCTTGCTCATCAACCCTGCCAAAAATATTGACAGGAGAAGTCACTGTGCAATATCAAGCCACATCGTGGAATATCAGTGCACAACACATTGCCCCAGAATAGATCTTGAAGAGAAATGTCAATGTTAACATTGCAGTTAAATATATCAATTAATTCTGACAGCACGGGAAAGAAAGTGGTCTCCACCATTTTACCTGCACCCATCAGACGAGGAATCATCCACAAAGTCCAAATGCTCAAGAAATGTGACAGTTTTCATTAATGAGAATCAAAGACTGAAAGTAAAATATTGCATGAACCTTTGATGCAGCCAATCACATTATGCACAGTTATAAATATAAAATTAAATTAGAAGCAAAGATCCCTGAATAGGCAACATCACAAATGACCTTCTCTCTCTATTTGACAAATTGTTTAATAACCTATTGATTATGTGATATAAATGAACAGTTTCATTTCTTGTGAATATTGAATTCATCGAGACAGCAGATTGAATCATCCATCACAGTTGAGTCCTTAAGGTCAGGTGTTCAATACCCAATGAATGATGACTCACATCTGAAGTGGTTATAAAGTGCAAGGTACTGTTACTACTTAGCTCAATGGTAAGCTGCATTAGTCAACCCCATATTCTCCATGGTCTTTCAATCGAGTATAACGGAGTGTGTGAAAAACTTTCTTTTCCCACTTGCTTCTTCCGCATACTTTCTGCCTTCTTCTAACTCCCAACTGGAGTCTGGCTGTGATTTGAGCCCAATGTACAGCCAAGCAGCATTTGTTCAAATCAACCTGTTGACTTGAAGGAGACATTGCAGTCCCAAGTTCTGCAGATACAAACCAACAAGGATCACTGGACAGAAATTAGCAGTAGGAATTCTGGCCTATCTGTTCCTTCCTTGCCCAGCAGGAACAAAACTATATCCCATCATATCGAGCCAGCACAGACCAGGGATCTGTTTGATCCACAACAGGTGACAACACACTTATAAACTGGCTAAATCAGCTGAGCTGAAGAATAAGTGGATAAGCTTTTACATATTGTAATTAAGCCATTTCAAATGGAGGGTGCACTACAGAGACTACAACAGCGGTTTCAGTGCCTCAATTTGTTCTATGTAGAGAATCACCAAGCATCAGGGCTCTTAGAGAAGCAGAACCACTGGATGGTGGCTGACAGTGGACAAAAGCTTGAAAGATCAATGTTCTTTCAAGGCTTCTTTAAAAACTTTAAAGATAAGAATTCCTACATAGCGAGCAAGCATTTGAGTTGGAATTCATTAAGTGACCCATCAGACCAGGCACAAACTTAACCCAAATTAATGTTTGGCAAAAAAGACAAACTTCAATCTTGCAGACCCATGCTAATTTGCATGTTTTCGTTTACTTAAGAGAAGATGGAAGGAGTTATTGATTTAAACCTTCCTTTACCCGATCTGGGAGTGTTTGCTGGGACAGTGTAAAGGCTTGATGGACCTAACTTGGGAATGTTTAATTCCCCTTATTGCACTTAGCATCTGAAATCTGCTATCTTTATAATAGCTATCATTCACAATTAAAATTTAAAACTTCAAAATGACAGACAAGACGTCAGGGAATAAGTATAGTGTAAAAATCTCAACCTGAGGTTTATATACAGAGTTGATCCATCAGTAAAGAACAGAAACTAACATTTAATGACAGATAGCAAAACTGAAATGATTTCGACTATTTAAAGTAACATCACAAACAACAAGGCAGCGCAAGAGATATCAAACACAGCAATCTAAAGGGACATTCCGATATTTCAAACACACCGTTACTATGGATTGGTACTGATGGACCACGTCAATACTAGCTCTCGCAAATATGTTGGATAATTCCCTTTATTCATCTAAAATTGCTCTTGCAGCCAAATTCTGCTCCAACTCCATTTTCAAATTTGCTGATAGCACCACCATAGTGGTGGTTGAGTGACAATGATCAAACAATGATGAGACAGAGCACAAGAAAGAAATAAAGAATCTGGTGAATTGGTGCAATGACAATGATCTATCCCTCTCCCAAAGTCAGTAAAATGAAGGAGACAGTCATCGACTTCAGGAAGCAAAGTGGAGATCATGCCTTGTCTACATCAATATGGGTGAAGTGGAAATGATTGACAGCTTCAAGTTGCTCAGTGCCCAGACCACCAAGAATCTGTCTTGGTCTCTCCATACCGATGCTATAATTAAGAAAGCTCACCAACACCTCTATTTTCTCAGAAAGCTAAGGAAATTTGGCATGTCCACCTCAACTCTCACCAATTTTTACAGATGCACCATAGAAAGCATCTTTTCCAGAATGTATCACAGTTTGTTATGGCTCCTGCTCTGACAAAGACTGCAAGAAACTACAAAAGGCTGTGAATGTAGTCCAGTCCATCAGGCAAATCAACTTCACATCCACTGACTCTGTCCAAACTCACCACTGCCTCAGAAAAGCAGCCAACATAATCAAGGACTTCATGTACCACGGACACATTCACTTCAACCTTCTTCCAGCAGGAAAAAGATAAAGTCAAAGATCACGTATCAATCGGCTGAAGAAGACCTTCTTTTCTGCTCCATCAGACTTTTAAATGGACCTACCTCATATTAAGCTGATCTTTGTCTGCACCGTAGTAATGTCTGTAACACTACATTCTGCACCGTCTCCTTTCCTTCGCCCTATATGTACTGTATTCTTTGTCTGTACAGCGTGCAAGAAACAATACTTTTGTAGAAGCGATACTTCAATACAAGTGACAATAACAAATCAAGACTGCTTTCTCCTGTACTTTACTCCAGTTTATACAAATCAGAACTTTCCAGATATAGCTCACGTCAAATTCTTTTGTTGTACTTTCCAGTTTGGATGGACATACATAAACAGAAACATTTGATATCTAACGCATTTAATTTTGCAGCGATCCCAGTGATTGCTTCAGGGATAGTTCAATCTCAAAGGCAAGGTTGGTAATTGTTTTCCAGAGCGTTTTGCATGTTTGAACTAGACACGTCACAAAATTATGAGGGATGCATGTCTTATAGTAACAACTTTTCCAATCAAGAATACATTGAGTATTTTATATCTACGAAACTATCTGAAACTTATACAGCATATATATTTTACAAATTCATTTCTTAAAAAAAATTAAGCATTGGTTCTACTTCCTCATCCCACCCTAACTCACAGCAAGCCCACCCACTCACTAAGGCTGTTTGCCAGCAGGTTTATTTCCAATGAGTGGGGAAGTTCATTTGGCTCCTGTCACCGGATCCTGTGCCCATTTAACACAATTAGGCACTATTGATAACTGTTCATATAGATAACATTTTACTTATTATGTTGAAACAATGCAACCTAAAGCAGAAGAATGCAACTTGGTGCATGAACATGACATTTCTATTCTCTCCACTAATCAATTTGCCAGTTTTCTGGCAAGTCATATCCCCTGGATTGACACCCATTTGAAACTGAGTTCAGATTAAACTATTTTGTCACAAATGATTTGATTTACTATTGTCCCATGTACTTACAGTGAAAAGTATTGTTTCTTGCTCATTGTACAGACAAAACATGCCATTCATAGAGAAGAAAACACGAGTGCAGAATGTTGTGTTATAGTCTTGCTAGGATGTAGAGAAAAATCAACTTAGTGCAAGGTAAGTCCATTCAAAAGTCTGACAGCATCAGGGAAGAAGTTGCTCGAGTCGGTTGGTATGTGACCTCAGACTTTTGTATCTTTTCCCCGAAGGAAGAAGGTAGAAAAGAGAATGTCTGGGGCATGTGGGGTCCTTAGATATGCTGCTGCTTTGTGGTGGCAGTAAGAAGTGTAGACAGAGTCAATGGATAGGAGACTGGTTTGTATGATGGATTGAATGGTAGGGCCACGAGGTGTCAGGTTTTCCACTTGACCAAATTTTGAACAGAGTCTCCATCCCAAAAAGTTGCACGAGGAATTTCTAAAGCACGCTTAATATGGGAACCCATTTTTTCTACTGTCCTGTGATATGGAGGTTTTAATTATTAAAGCTATTGATTTTGTTTTTGGTGAGCAGCAAAGCAAATCGAGTCTTAAATCACTGCCCCCATCCATTTTGGACTTGGCAAAGGCAATTACTTATGGGACTGTCAATACATTTATTTAGTATGAACATTGATACCAATGCACTGTGGCAGCATACTTCTTGTACAAGGCAGTAATTGCTACAAATCACAACCATCACCAGCAACAAAACTAAAACCTCAGTATTTCACTGAATTGGAATACAATCAAAAACAGTCTCTTTACAGAGAGTTTATGAGTCCGTGCCCATTTAAAATTGGGCTGAGCTCCACTCAGCATAAGTTCACATTAGATACGTGCAGCTGTCAGAAGAAGCTCATTGATTCTGCCAAATCAAAACAGTTAAAGGACAGATCCCTCAGGCATGGAGGCAATTTCACCATTTCTTTTAATTGAGAAACAAATAATCCAAATCACTAATGAATAAGATACATTGGAAATTGAAAGCAAAGTTGGTGACCAATGCCAACGTTGGTGAGCATTTAAGATCAGAAAGGCACATGAGGCCAGAACTGGAGGAGCACAGAAATCCTGAAGGTTTGTAGAACTGAACAAGGTTTCATAGGCAGGGAGCGACAAGGCCACAAGGAGACTGGGACAGAAGGATGAGAATTCTAAAAGAGGCATTAACATACTGATCGCTAATAAAAAGCATAGGAAAGATGAGTTAGCAGGACTGGTTAGCAAATAGGCTAAAGAGTTTTGGGTGAGCAGAAGTTTGTACAGGGTATAATTGATTAGCTGGTGAGGTTTGGAAATAGACAAGTTTTAAAGTGGATGAGTCTGGAGTAAAAAAGGTATAGACTAGGGTTCCTGCAGAGATAGTCTGAGGGCAAAGACCGAGGTGGGTGATAAGTTTTGGAAGGTGTGAAGGCATTGGAGAAAAGATTCATAAGAATAGCTCTAGCAATCAGGAATTTCAGTTATGAATGTAGATTTTCATCAACTTTTTCAGGAGGCCAAGGAAATTTGGCATGTCGTCTCTCACCAATTCTCACAGACACACCATAAGAAATGGTGTGATACATCTGGAAGGAAAAGCATTCCTTTCAGATGTATCACAGCCTGGTACAGTTTCTGCTCTGACCAAGATCACAAGAAACTTTAAAAGAGTTTTGAATGTAGCCCAATTCATCATGCAAATCAGCCTCCCATTCATTGACTCCATCTACACCTGCCTCAAAAGAGCAGCCAGCATAATCAAGGACTGCACATATTCCAGACATACTCTTTTTCACCTTCTTCCGTTGGGATAAAGATACAAAAAACCTGAGATTATGTACCAACTAACCCTACAACAACTTCTTCCCTGCTGCCATCAAACTTCTGAATAGACCTACTGTTTATTAACCTGATCTTTCTCTACATCATAGATATGAGTCTGAGACTATAATATGCAGCCTTTCCTTCTCCCCATTAATGGCATGTTTTGTCTGTGTAGCATGCAAAAAAACTTTTCACTGTATCTCAACACATATGACAACAACAAATCAAATCAAAATGAAAAAATTGGAACCATTTTGCTTGAATAAAAGAATGCAGTGTGGAAATTCAATAGAGATATTCATGAAATCCTTACAGTGCAGAAGGAAGCCCATCGAGTCTGCACTGATCACAATCCCACCAAAGACCTATTCCTGTAGTCTCTCACCTTTAACTTGCTAATTTCCCTGACACTAGAATTAATTTAGCATGGCCAATAAGCCTATCCTGCACATCTTTGGACTGTGGGAGGAAACCAGAGCATCTGGAGGAAGCTCATGCAGACATGGAAAGAATGTGCAAACTCCACACAGATAGTGACCCAAGGCCAGAATTGAACCAGGTCCATGGCGCTGTGAGACAGCAGTATCACCATGCCGCAATCAGAAGGGTCTGGACATTGTAGCAACGGAAAAATGAGCGCGAACAAGACGGCACAGATTTAAAATAATTGGCAAAGTAAAAACAATTGCTTCTGTAATTGCTGAAGGAAAGCATTTTTACACTGCAAATGGTTAAGTAACTAAGACAGAGGGTGGTGGTTGATGGGAATTATTCATCATGGAGTTCGGTTACAAGTGGTGTACCTCAGGGATCTGTTTTGGGGCCTCTGCTGTTTGTAATTTTTATAAATGATCTGGATGAGGGTATAGAAGGATGGATTACTAAATTTGTTGATGACACCAAAGTTGGAGGAGTGGTAGATAGTGAAGAGGGGTGTTATAGTTTGCAGAGAGACTTAGACAAGTTGCAGAGCTGGTCCGAGAGGTGGCAAGTGGAGTTCAATGCGGAAAAGTGTGAGGTAATTCACTTTGGCAGTAATAACAAATGTATAGAGTACAGGGCTAATGGTAGGACTCTTAACAGTGTTGACAAACAGAGGGATCTAGGTGTATATGTGCATAGATCCCTAAAAGTTAGCAATCAAGTCAATAAGGTTGTTAAGAAGGCATACGGAGTCTTGGCTTTTATTGGTAGGGGGATTGAATTTCAGAACCGCAACGTCATGTTGCAACTGTACAAAACTCTGGTGTGGCCGCACTTGGAGTATTGTGTACAGTTCTGGTCGCCACATTAGAAGAAAAATGTGGAGGCATTGGAGAGGGTGCAGAGGAGGTTTACCAGGATGTTGCCTGGTATGGAGGGAAGATCTTATGAGGAGAGGCTGAGGGATTTGAGGTTGTTTTCATTAGAAAGAAGGCGGCTAAGAGGAGACCTTATTGAGGCACATAAGATGATCAGAGGATTAAACAGGGTGGACAGTGATAGCCCTTTTCCTCGGATGGAGAAAGCTAGCACAAGGGGACATAGCTTTAAATTAAGGGGTGGTAGTTATAGGACGGATGTCAGAGGTAGGTTCTTTACCCAGAGGGTGGTAAGGATATGGAATGCCCTGCCTGCAGCAGTTGTAGATGCGCCAAGTTTGGGGGCATTTAAGTGGTCAGTGGATAGGTTTATGGATGAAAAGGGAATGGTTTAGGTTAGAGGGTCATTGCTTTTTCTCAATTGGTCGGCGCAACATTGAGGGCCGAAGGGCCTGTTCTGCACTGTAATATTCTATGTTCTAAAAGCATGGTGAAGGCAGATTCAATCGAAGCTTTCAAAAGGGAATTAGACTGTTAGCTGAAAAAGAAAATATGCAGAATCATGGGGAGAAGACGAAAGAACGTCACCGGCAAATTCCTCATTCAGAAGGCCGATGCTGACACAATGGGCCAAATGGCTTCTTTCTGCACTAATAACAATCCTGTGATTATACAGAGGTCGAAGGCATTGAAGCTCATCTCAGAACGTGCATTAAGAAGTCTGACAAAGGGTCATTCCAAGTCAAAATGTTGCCCCTATTCGCTCTCCCCAGAGACGCTGTCAGACCTTCCCCAGCATCTTCTGTTTTGGTTTCAGATTCCAACAGTATTCCATAGTATTTTATCTTTGCCAACAGTCTGGTTCAGCCTCAGTGACCAGGGAGATGTGGGGGCAATGGCTGGGGAAACACAGACAGCCCAAAGTTGCACAAACTGTCCCAGATCTGGACAGCTGCCAGTCCTTGTTATGTCATATCTCTGTAAGGACAAAAATCGACTCTAGTGTCGGTGTTTTCTCACAGAGCTTAAAAACTTCACACGCTCAACGTTAAGACAATTGAAAATAGTGAAAACAGATCTCCATGTTGCTAGGTATAATAAATAGGTTAAACAGTCCGACTAATGGGAACTGACTTAATAGATGCATATGGTCTAAAGCCTATGCATTAGATCATAGGCTTATTTTACACATAAAGGTGTCTCTGTCCCGCTGTACCATCAATCACACGGTTTTGGCCGGGTCCTGCCTCACGTTAACTGAAACCCGCCAGGCGCCCGCCGTCAACAACGGTAAAACGGCGGCTGATTGGAGACGGTGCCATCGCCTCATCCCCCCCGTCCTTCTCCAAAACGATCACTAAACAGCCCGAGTGTGCCAACAGGAAACCCCTCACCTCCCTCCTGACGTTCAAAAGCGCATAAAAGTCATCGTTATTAATCTCTTCATCCACCAAGGCCGCCGCCATTGTCACCTTTCACCCCCCCGCAGCGGGGCACCGGCCTCCAGCCAGCCCTCCGACTGCCAAGGAGGGCACAATTCACAAAGAGATTTCCCCCTCCCCAAGCCACCTCACCCCTCCGTTCAGCACTGCGCTAGGAGGACCAGCGGCGAGCAGCGGAAAAACTAGTCCCGGCCCCTCCCCCGCCTCGCTCCTCCCCTGCCTCACTCCTCCCCTCAGTGCTGCCCTGGGAAGACTAGCGGGGGAAAGTGGAAGCACCATTGTCTCCCCTCCAGGAACGCACTCCGCAGCCGCCCCGTCCATCCACCGGTCGGAGGTGGAAGAACCATTCTCTCTCCCCGCCTCGAGCACTCCCACTACATTCTCAGTGCTGCTCTGGGAGGACCAGCGGCGGGAGGTGGAAGAACCATTTCCTCTCCCCGCCTCGTGCACTCCCACCGCACCCTCAGTGCTGACCTGGGAAGACCAGGGGCAGGAGGTGGAAAAAACCGTTGATGTCTTCCCCTCTTGAGTAAGCAAAATGTAAGAACATCTTTATTTGCTGTAGTGCCTTTCAGCTCCTCGGCACATTCCAAATATCGTATTAAAAATATAGAAAATGCTGGAAATACTCAGCAGGTCACTGGAAAGAGAAGCAAAAGTCGGACAGGTGGAATTTTTGCCGATGGATATTAGGCGGCAAAGCAGCTAACCGGGCCCGGAGTCTATAGCCAGGCGTCTCAGTGGCGCCACCAGGAGTAGTGGTCATTCCTGAGACTGCAGGCTGCAGCAGCTGGGCCAAAGAAATAATGAAACAACTACAAGAGGGGAGTTCCCCAAAGAGAATCGCCTTTCAAAGTTATCCCAATCTCCTCATGTGGCAGGGGTTTGATTTTGTCAGTGCCTCCATAAAATGGCCCTGAATTGGGTCGTTATCCACATGTAGGCAGTCTGTCTGGCCCGTTCCTGCCGCCAGCAGATGGATTAAATTATCACATGCATCAGGATACAGTGAAAAGTATTATTTTGTTTGCACTATATGGACAAAGCATACTGTTCATAGAGTACATAGGGGAGAAGAAAAGGAGAGTGTGCAGAATATAGGGACAGATTTTCTCATTCCACCTACCACAGGAAATCTGAGGAGGCGAGGGTTAGATTCATTGACCTTAGGCAGAATTTTATGGTTCTGGCGTGAGCGTAGCTGCAAAATCCCACCCATAGCAATGCAGTTGCCATTAGGATGAGAAAAGTGATCAGCTTAATACGTGATGGTTTGTGGAGCTTTTACATGGACCTAGTAATTAATTCTCACTGGATGTTATCTCCTTATTGTTTTACTAAAGTGAGGAGGGGGAAGGGAGCAAATAGAATTCTCTCATGTATTTTGGTTCTGTCCCAAAGATCTGTACAGCCAATTAATTATTTTTGAAGTACAGTGACTGCTTTTAATTAGGCAAGCACAGTAGCCAATTTCTCCCCAGATGACAACAATGAGATCAATGACTCATTTGTCTGTGCATTGCAGTTAAGGTTTGTATTTATTGCTCAGTCGCCCTGAGAAGGTGGTGGTGGACTTTTTTCTTGAACTTCTGAGTAGCAGTAATAGGGGTGGCACAGTGGTTAGCGCTGCTGCCTCACAGCTCCAGGGACCCAGGTTCAATTCCTGGCTTGGGCCACTGGCTGTGTAGAGTCTGCAGTTTCTCCTCATGTCTGCGTGGGTTTCCTTCGGGTGCTCCGTTTCGTTCCACAGTCCGAAAAATGCACTGGTTAGGTGGATTGGGCATGCTAACTTCTCACTCAGTGTACCTGAAGAGATACCAGAATGTGGTGATTAGGGAATTTTAACAGTAACTTAATTGTAGTGTTAATGTAAGCCTACTTGTGACACAAATAAATAAATAAAACATACATACAATCTTGCGAATCAGGATTAATCATGTTGATTAACCGCTGGAGTCACAAATAGGTGACATCAGAGAAAGGCAGGAGGTAATGTGGGTCAGTGAGATGGGGAAGGATGCAATTTAGTGCAGCATAAATACATGTTGCTATTTTTGACAAATTAGAATTGCTGAATATTAGAGATGGGGGGGGGCGGGGTGGCGGTGGTGGATGTTAAAGTAGCCAAGTCTTGAGTTGTTGAAGGAATCCATAAGGGTTTCAAGGATGTTGTAGGAGAGGAGCTGGGCGATATTGAGAAGGGAAAGTATATTGCCCTGGCAATAAGCTGTCAGTTAGAGTCGAAGAGAATGCCAAGATTATAGTCAATCTGCTTCAAACTGTGAGAGTGGCTGGAAGGCCAATGAAGTCTATGGCAGGGAAACAATTTGTAATGGAGACTCATGAAGATGGTTTCAGTCTTCCCAGATTGAGCTGGAGGAATTTATGACCCATGAAAGACCTGACTTCACATTGACAGTTGGATAATGAAAAAAAAGCAGAGGGGTCAAAATGGCTCTGGAGAAGGAAAGCTGGATCTCATCAGTTACATAAAATGTGGAGAGTTGAAGAATATAATGCAGGTGTTATGTTAGTGTTCAATGTTGTTATGGTATGGAGCTGTTAAGTACTATAGGAAGGTGTTACTGGGTGTTATGATAGTATGTTGATTTCAAATGCCTCTGTGGCCTCACCTGTCCCTGTCTCTGTGATCTCCTCCAGTTCTAAATCCCTCCAAGATCCTTGTAGTCCTCCTCCTGGCCTTGACCACATTCAGAATTTTAATTGCTTCACCATTGCAACTGTGCCATCAGCTGCCTGGGTCTAAAGTTTGAGAATTCCTGATCCAAATCTCTTTGCCACTCTCTCCCTTCCTTAAAACATACCACTTCGACATTGGTCACCTGTTCTAATATCTCCATATGAGGCATACTGTCAAATTATATTCAGTATAGCTCCTAGAAAGCACCTTGCATTATTTTACTGTGCTGACGGTGCCACATAAATGCAGATTGTTGTTGTATTGGAACTGGTTCTCATTGGTCAGTGTTTTGTGAAGGAGTTGTCTGATCCTGTTATATTAGATGAACATGCACAGAAATATTGCATTATGTAAAAAGTTACACTGGGAAAAATGGCAGGTCATCTAAAAAGCAGTAAAAAAAAAGAGAAGGAATATGATGATTTCTCAGCTAGGACATGGAGTTTAATGTCATTCAGCAGCCCTGAAATCTCATGATCTTTTATAACAAAGTCATCATTTTTTAATGACTGACTGGAGGTTGGTGCTGCTGGATTAATGCAAGTCATGTAACTCTTCTATAAATTACATTCGTCAGCAGGTCCCAGACGAACAACTTGCAAAAAAAAATGCTTTGGCTTGTCTCCATAGAAACTTAACATTCTGCGAGGAGCCCATCAGATAAAATGAATACTGACAGCACTATGATCTGCTAAAAATGTCGTTTATTTTTAACTTTCTTTTAGCACCGTGTGAATCTTGTTCTTATTAAGGTAAGGAATGTCTACATTTAGGAATGGAGTACTTTCATTTTGGGTTCCAAGCATGAAGGATCAGGTATATTGTAGAGGCTGACTTAAACAGTCTCTCCCAGCCTTGCATCATTTACCACCAGGAACAACAAGGACAGCAGTATTAGGGGATACAATTGCTCTGAAATTCCCCTGCAATCCATCTCCTATCCTGATTTGAATAGATTGCTGTTGCTGGATTAAAATCTTGGAATTCCGTAACAGCATTAGGGCTGATTGATAATTGCATGGACTCCAAGAGATTAAGTAGAAGGTCCACCATCACCACGTTAGTGATGGACCATCAATGCAGCCTTGTCAGAATCACCCAAATACCAAAACGAACTCTGCTCCAACAAGGCATCTCAGCCTGAATCCAGGAACCCTGCTGCAGATGTGTGATGATTTCCATTGCTCTGTCTATCCTGTTGCTTCCGTGGATCAGGCTATTAGTGAGACATTAACTGTTGTTGAACTAGAGACAATTTTGCACAGAGTTTTGTATGGATATCTTTCTCATTCTGAGGCTGCCCCACAGCACCTTAATCTTCTGAAATGTAATTATTCATGTAGGTACGCTCAACAATCACTCTGAGAACAGCAAGTACTTACAAAAAGTAACGAGATAAATGACGAGATATATGTTTTGGTGGTGTTTTCTGAATGATAAAAGGAGCCAATTCTGTGCTGTGAGCTCAAGGTATTGGTACAATACTGTTCAGATTCAGGTGGAATCCCTACAGCCAGCAGAAAACCTCATTAACTGGATTTAATTTTAACCCAAGTTCCAGCATCAAAAGGCTAAAATCTAATGTGCTGTAGTATCCAGAGCCAAGAAACTTGTAACAAAAACAGATAATGCTGGAAATACTCAGCAGGATACTATCTCTCCACAAATGCTGTGTAACCTGCTGAGTGTTGCACTCCTTTCACTCCTGATGCACCAACTCACATTGCATTTGGTATCAATCGTGTCACCAGTCCTCCATTACCAATTCAGAGTGACTATTCTTGTGAATGAGGTTAGGCAGTGAATGCTGATTGGCAATTGGACCCTAAGTTACACTGACTATGAGATTCCTATCACCTATCTGCACTATTACTAAAGGGAGCTATTTCTACCCCAGTACATTCCTTGACTTGCCCTTACCTCGCCATACTGAAAGCTTCATCCATGCCTTCATTATCTCTGGAAAGCAATCCTAGCTGGCTTTCCACATCATAGTTTCTGTAAACTTGTGGTCCTTCAAAACCCTGAATCCTGTGTCACATAAAGATATGAAATAGGAGTAGAAGTAGGATATCCAGCACCTCCAGCCTGTTCCATCATTCAATCAGTTTATGGTTGATCTGTTTGTGCTTCAAGTTCTACATTCCCAACCACCCTGATAATCTTCAATTGCCTTGCCAAACAAGTATCTATGTATCTCTGCCTTAAAATATTAATTGACCCTGTCTTCACCACCTTCTGAAGCAGAGAGATTCAAAGTTGCACAACCTTCTGACAGGAAAATTCTCCTCATCTCTAACCTGAAAGGGAGAACCTCAATTTTAAAATAGTGCCCCGGCCCCCTTTCACCCACAAGAGAAAGCATTCTTTCCATGTCTGCCGTATCAAGACCATGCTTCAATCAAGGCATCCCTCACTATTCTAAATTCTAGTGGAAACATAGATAAATTACAGCACAAACAGGTCCTTCGGCCTACAAGTTGTGCCAATGATTTCCATACCTACTAGGCTTACCTATAACCCTCAATTCTATTAAGTTCCATGTACTCACCCAGAAGTCTCTTGAAAGACCCTATCGAATTTGCCTTTACCACCCCTGACGGCAGCCGATTCCACTCATCCACCACACTCTGAGTGAAAAACTTACCCCTGATATCTCCTCTGTACCTACACCCCAGCACCTTAAATCTGTAGCCTCTCGTGGCAACCATTCCAGCCCTTGCAAAAAGCCTCTGAGAATCCACCTGATCTATACCTCTCAATATCTTATGCACTTCTATCAGGTCACCTCTCATCCTCTCATCCTTCGTTTCTCTAAGGAGAAAAGACCGAGATCTCTCAAACTAGGAAGGAAGAGCAGGGAGGATATACGAAGGCAGTTCAGAGATTTGGGGGGTAGGCTGAAGAGTAGGGCCTCCAGGGTGGCGATCTCAGGGCTGCTACCAGGACCAGGTAACAGCAGGGCCAGGAGAAATGAGATCCTACAGCTGAATGCGTGGCTGAAGGATTGGTGCAGGGCAGAGGGTTTCATATTTATAGATAACTGGGAAGTATTTATGAAAGAAGGGCACCTGTACAGAAGGGACGGGGAACACTTAAATGGGAAGGGCGTGAATATCTTAGCTGGGAGGTTAGTTGGAGTGTTTCGGCAGGGTTTAAACTAATATGGAGGGGGGGAGGGAATGAGACCGATAGCTCGGTAAAGAGCGAGATGGAAGATAGAATAAGCTTGGATAAGAAGAAATACACCAGGGAGAAGGAGGTTCTGAGTGGGCTTGGAGGTCTGGAGTGTATCTGTTTCAATGTGAGGAGTGTAACAGGAAAAACGGATGAACTTAGGGCCTTAATGTTTGCGAGGAACTTGGATGTGGTTGCAGTGATGGAGACGTGGTTAATGGAAGGGGAGCAGTGGCAACTGAATATTCCTGGGTATAAGTGTTTCAGGCGTGACAGAGGAGGGTCCAGAAGAGATGGGGGAGTGGCGTTGTTAGTTAGGGAGAGCATCACAGTGGTGCAGAGGGAGGACAATACAGAAGAGTTAGGAGTGGAGTTGCTGTGGGTGGAGTTGAGGAATAGGAAGGGAGCAATTACTATGCTAGGGGTGTATTGTCGGCCACCCAACAGCCCGCGGATAGTTGAATAAGGCATATGTAAAGACATTTTGGATAGGTGCAGAAAGAACAGAGTCGTTATAGTGGGAGATTTTAATCTCCCTAGGGTGGATTGGAAGAGCTGGGGGTTCGGATGGGGAGGAATTTGTAGAATGTGAACCGGAAGGATCGTTGGAGCAGTATGTAGTTAGCCCGACTAGAGAGGGGGCTATATTGGATTTAGTTCTGAGTAATGAACCAGGGCAGGTGGTTGATGTTGTAGTAGGGGAACGTGTGGCTAACAGTGACCACAATTCTGTCTACTTTAGGATACAGATGCAAAAGGATGCTTGTTGCCCTAGGGATAGTGTGCTGAATTGGAGGAAGGCTAACTGCAGTCGGATTAGGCAGGAACTTATGGAAACTGATTGGGAATGGTTGTTCGAGGGTAAGTCCATGCTAGGCATGTGGGGCTCTTTCAAGGGAATACTGAAAATGTTGCAAGAAAGATACGTGCAGGCTAAGAGGAAGAATGGGAAAGGTAGGATTAGAGAGCCGTGGATTACTAGGGATATTGAGGAATTGGTTAGGAAGAAAAAAGTCATATGTTAGGTCAAAGCAGCTGGGAACAGAGACAGCGTTGGAGGAATATAGAGAGAGTAGGAGGGAGCTCAAACAGGGACTTAGAAGGGCAAAAAGGGGGCATGAAATGATTTTGGCAGATAGGATTAAGGAAAATCCAAAGGCTTTTTACTCCTATGTTAGGAATAAAAAGGTGGTTAGAGGAAAAATTGGACCTCTTAGGTTCAGAGGAGGGGAACTGTGCTTAGAGCCTGAGGGAAAGGGGGAGATCCTGAATGAATACTTTGCGTCGGTATTCACAAAGGAGAGGGGCTTGTTGACCGATCCTGTCTCTGAGGGAACTGTAGACCAGTTGAGGGAAATATCCATACCGAGGGAGGAAGTGTTAGAGCTTCTAGGTAGCATTAAAAACTGATAAATCTCTGGGGCCTGATGGCATTTATCCCAGGCTGCTTAGGGAGGCACGAGGTGAAATTGCTGGGCCTCTGACGCAAATCTTTGTCTCTTCTTTGGACACAGGTGAGGTCCCAGTGGACTGGAGAATAGCTAATGTTGTATCGTTGTTTTAGAAGGGTAATAGGGATAACCCTGGAAATTATAGGCTGGTGAGTTTGACGTCAGTGGTAGGGAAGCTGTTGGAAGGGATTCTTAGAGATAGGATGTATAGGCACTTAGAGCGTTGCAATCTGATTAGGGATATGCAGCATGGCTTTGTTGAAGGAAAGTCATGTCTTATGAATCTGGTAAAATTTTTTGAGGAGGTGACGAAAACGGACAACGAAGGGCGAGCCGTTGATGTCGTCTATATGGATTTCAGTCAGGCATTTGACTAAGTCCTTCATGGGAGGTTAGTTGAAAAGGTCAAGGCTATTGGGATACAGGGACAGGTAGCTAGATGGATAAGAACTGGCTTGGTAATAGGAGACAGAGAGTAATAGTGGAAGGGTGTTTTTCTAGCTGGAGGTCGGTCACTAGTGGTGTGCCGCAGGGCTCGGTACTGGGACCTCTTCTATTTGTAATATATATAAATGACTTGGAAGAGGGAGTAAGTGGAGAGATCAGCAAGTTTGCAGACGATACAAAGATGGCTGGACTTGCGGATAGTGAGGAGCGTTGTCAGGTGATACAGCAGGACATAGTAGGCTGGTAGCTTGGGCAGATAGATGGCAAATGGAATTCAATCCTGATAAATGCGAGGTGATGCATTTCGGGAGAAAGAATATAGGGGGGGTATATGATGAAAGGTAGACTTATTAAGAGTATAGAAACGCAGAGGGACCTGGGGGTGCAGGTGCACAAGTCTCTGAAGATGGCAGAGCAGGTAGAGAAGGTTGTGAAGAAAGCATATGGTATGTTAGCCTTTATAGGAAGGGGTATAGAGTACAAGAGCTGGCCTTTAATGTTGCAGTTGCATAAAACGTTGGTTAGACCTCATTTGGAATATTGCGTCCAGTTCTGGTTGCCTTACTGCCAGAAGAACATGGAGACTCTGGAGAGAGTGCAGAGGAGGTTTACCAGGATGCTGCCTGGTATGGAAGGTCTGAGTTACAAGGAGAGGTTAGGAAAATTGGGGCTGTTTTCCTGAGAAAGACGTAGACTTAGAGGAGATCTAATAGAGGTGTACAAGATTATGAGGGACATAGATAAACAGGCACGAAGGGTCACGGGTTTAGGGTGAGGGGGGTAAGGTATAATTTGGTTGCTAGGAGGAGTTTTTCCATGCAGAGGGTGGTGGTGGTGTGCCAAGTAAAGAAGTGGAGGTAGGCACTCTGGAGTTATTTAAGAGATACTTAGATGGGCACATGAACAGAATGGGAATGGAGGAATATAGAAAATTGATTTAAAATAGGGATCATGAGCCTTCGGAGTTCCTGGGAAGTGTGTAAATTGTGATGATATTGATGTATTTGTTTTTATCCTACAGGTGCTTTGGTCCACCTTGTTGTCTAACGAGGGGCATACACGCGATGGGTCGTGAGAGGGCTGCTCTTGGATTTTTTTCCGAGAGTATCCTAGTGCTTCATGTCGTTAGTGTACGCTTGACCTGGACCATTTGATGGGCAACACGACAGCTCAGTGACTATCGCTGTGCTGTGCAGATACATGGATTTGGGCCTGTGTCTGTGGGAGTTTGCACATTCTCCCCGTGCTTGCGTGGGTTTTCTCCGGGTGCTCCGGTTTCCTCCCACGTCCCAAAGATGTGCTCTTAGGCTGATTGGCAGAATAAATTCTCCTTAAATTGTCTCAAATTTGGATTTAATGCATAGATCTATAAACATAGAAGGGATCATGGGTAGAAGTGGGAACATCGAGGTGGCAGCGCGGGCTCATTGGGCCGAAGGGCCTGTTTCCCGTGCTGTTTTGTTCTTTGTTCTTTGTTCTATCCTCATAAGGCATGCCACCCAATCCAGACAACAGCCTTGTAGATCTTCTCTCCACCCTTTCAATAGCTTCCATATCCTTCCTGTAATGAAGCGACCAGAACTAAGTACAGTATTCCAAGAGAGGTTCAGACTAGCGTCTTATAAAGCTGCAACATTATCTCCCGACTTCTAAACTCAATTCCTCGATTGATGAAGGCCAGTAACCAATACACTTCTTAACCACATCCTCTACCTGCAAGACCGATTTAAGAGTCCTGTGGACTCAGACCCCAAAGTTCTTCTGTCCCTCTGTATGCTAAGAGTCTTATCCTTGATATTATACTCTTTCATCCCATTTGATCTGCCAAAATGGACCAAACAATAAAACAAGCCCAGTCTTAACCTTTTCTCATAAAATAACCCACTATTCTAGGTATTGACCAAGTAAACCTCCGTTGAAAAACATACAACGTATTTACATTATTCCTTAAAAAGGAGACGAAAACTGCACACAATATTCAAAATGCGGCTTCACAAATGCCCTGTATAACTGAAGCATGTGCTACCAAATAAACCTGTTGGACTTTAACCTGGTGTTGTGAGACTTCTTACTGTAACTGAAGCATAACATTCTTACTTTGATGTTTAATTTATCTCATAAAGGATAACACCCCACTAGCCTTCTTAAATGCTTGCTGTACCAATATACTAACTGGTGACTCACACTCAAACACCTAGATCCCTCTGCATCTCATAATTCTGCAGCTTCTCTCTGTTTAAGTATTACTCTGCTTTTTTATTCTTCCTTCCAATGAGAATAACTTTACATTTTCCCACATTGTACTCCATCTGCCAGATTTTTGCCCATTCACTCAAGCTACCTGTATTTGTCTGCAACCTCCTTTTGTCCTCTTCACAACATTCTTTCCCACCTATCTTTGTGTCATCTTTGTGGAAATTTAGACACCACATCATCACTCACCTCAGTCTAAGTCATTAACATAAATTGTAAAAATTGAGGTCCCTGCAGACTCCTGTGGGACTCCATTTGTCACACATTGTGAATCACAAAAAGACCCATTTATGAATACTCTCTTGCTTTCTGCCAGCCAGCAATCTTCTATTCTTGCTAATATGTTAATCCCGCCATCATGAGCTTTTATTTTTTGTAATAACTTTGAGTGATATCTTATCAAAGAGAGGCTTCCCTTTATTCCCAGCACATGTACTCCTACAAAGAACTCCAATAAATTGGTTAAACAAAATTTCCTTTTCACAAAACCATGCTGACTCTTCCTGACTACTTTGAGTTTCTCTAAGAGATCAGCTATAAACTCCTTAATGTTCAATTCTAATACCTTCCTTCCAATGGACATTCTGTTTTCTGCCTCCCTCCTTTCTTGAATAGAGGGGGTTATATTTGCTACTTTCCAGTCTGATGGAACCTTTCTAGAATCTAGTAAATTTTGGAAAGTTAACACCAATGCATCTACTACCTCATTAGTTACCCTCTTTCATCAAGTTCCCCTCTCCCTTCCACCTTTTGATTTTAAGCTATTACTGGAATTTTTTTGATTCTTCTGTAGTGAAGACAAAAGCAAAATATTTGTTAATTTCATTTGGCATTTCCTTATGATCTACTATGATTAACTCCCCATTGTCACTCTCTAGAGGACCAACACTCACTTTATTTACTCTTTTTCTTTTTAAATACCTGTAGAAATTCTTCTCATACTCCAATTCATTCTCTGCCATTCTTTATAATCTACCTAATTATCTGATCTATCACTCATCTTCATGCAGTTGTATGTTTTTGTCTCAGTTTGATGCTTTCCATAACTTCTTCAGTTAACCATGAGTAGTGGATTCTTCCTTAGAGCTTTTCTTTATTGAAGGAATATACTGATACTGAGTATTTTGAAATATCCCCCTTAAACGTCTGCCATTGCTTCTCCACTGATGTATCCCCTAGCCTGGTCTTCCAGTTCACTGCAAGTAGTCCAGCTCTCATGCCCAAATAATTGCCCTTATTTAAGTTTGAAATAATAGTCTCACTCTCTTCCCTTTCAAACTGGATGTAAAGTTCAATCATTTTATGATCATCATTTCTAAGGGTGCCTTCATTCTGAGGTCATTAATTAATCCTGAACTTGCCCCAAGTCCTACTTACCCATTACCCTTGCATTTTATACCTACATTGGCTCCCGGTTAAGCAATGCCTCCATTTTAAGATACTCATCCTTGTTTTCAAATTCTTTCATGGGCTGGCCCCTCCCTATCTCTGCTATCCTCTCTAGTTTTATGACCCCTCAAGATCCCTGAGTTTCTCTAATTCTGGTCTTATTCTAATCACTCATCAAGAGCAGCCATGCTTTTAGTTGCTTAGACACTCAGCTGTGGAATTCCCTCCCTGAAACTCCTCAACACTCTATCTTTCTTTCCACCTTTAATTTGCTCCTTATAGCCTATGATTTAAGCAAGCTCTTGGCCTGCCAATGCTAATATCTCCTTGTGTTGATAGATGACACATTTTGTTTGATAACACTTTGGAAGCACCTTTGGATTTTTATTACGTTAAAGACACTATATACGTGCACGTTGTTGTTGAAGACAAGCCAAATCAATCCTATCCTGACCAATTTCCATAAAATGTGATTTCCAGCAATCATCATTGATAGTGATCAGTGGTGAGAATCCTGGTAAATTTTCACTCTCCCTAACTTGCCGATTAAGGCAAATGTAACAACCCAACTGAAGCTAGCTGACACAGCACAGAGCACAGATAATACCTGGGACCTTTCTGATCTGTATGGCTCAGCTCCACCTGACACTGTTTTATTACTGTAGATATAAAAACTGATTTCTTCAAATAAATCCATTTTTATATCTCTGCATAGCTTGTAAGCTTTCCTTGTGTGTGCTGCTGCTGATGTGTGTCGAGAATCGATTATACACTTAACAGAAGTGCATTGTGCTGACACCTCCATGGCAATCAGCCCAGTTTGCACAGTTCAATCTGGAGTGAATCCAGAGTTGCTTCAGCTGAGTTAGAAGAATGTAGCTGGCAGACAGTATGCTGAAATCTTGAATTCTGGATTGCTTCCAGAGTATTAACTCGCTTCTCGATGGGCAGTCTGGTAACTTTAATATTATCATGTGGCACTTAACTGAAATCTGATTGTCACTCAAATCTACTAGCCACAGAAAAGCACAGATTAACTTCCTTGATCAAAGGGCTTCTGAGTTTTGATAGCTTCGGAGTATGTGCATTGAATACTCACTGAACATTGTCCTCCCTTCCATTCCCAATTTTCTTCATACCTCCAGAGTGCAGCACCGTGGCACAGTGGTTAGCACTGCTGTCTCACAGTGCCAGTTACCTGGGTTTGATTCCTGGCTTGGGTCACTGTCTGTGTGGAGTTTGCGCGTTCTCCACATGTCTGTGTAGGTTTCCTCCAGATTCTCCGGTTTCCTCCCACAGTCTGAAAGATGTGCTAGTTAAGTGAATTGGCCATGCTAAATTCTCCCTCAGTGTACCCAAACAGGCGCTGGAGTGTGGTGACTGGGGGATTTTTCACAGTAACTTCATTGCAGTGTTAATGTAAACCAACTTGAGACACTAATAAACAAATCTTTTAAATTGGCAGCTGGGTTTTCGGCTGTCAGGACTCCAGGCTGTGAAATTCTGTCTCCAAATGTCCCAATTTCTTACCTTTTATCTGCTTTTTAAATGCTACCTTTGTGACAAAACACTTGGTTAACTCTCATAATATCATTTTCTATGGCTTGATGTCAATTTTTTTGCCTAATACACTCTTGTAATGGGACTTTTACAAGTTAAAGGTACCTTATAAATGCAACTTCTTGTCATCAGAAAACCATATTGCTTTGCCTTGGCTAACTCAGCAGTGCTTTATTAAAAGAGTTGAGGTCCCTCCCTTCCATCCCATGCACCCAATACTTATTTCTCTTCCTTTCCTCAGTTGCTGACCCCTACCTGGGTATGATTCTTTGTGCACTTCCATTATCTTTTGTACTTCAACACAATTTCCAAAGTTCCATTCCAGAGACTTGAGTACTAATGCAGGCCAACATGCCCAGGGCAGTACTGAGGGAGCATTGCAATGTCAGAATTGCTGTCTATCTGATGAGATGTTCATTGAATCACAGCAATCAAGACCCACAGATCTCTCTCAGCTGGGTTTAAAAGTTTCCATGCACTATTTGAAGAAGATAAAAAGATTTCATATTTATCCCTCAGTCAACATCACTAAAACAGATTCTGGCCATTATCATATTGCTGTTTTTGGGATCTTTCTGTATACAATTTGGCTGCCATGTTTTCTAACATTACAACAGTGATTCATATCAAAAAGGCTGCATTGACTCTAAAGTGCTTTGGGAAAGGTGCTTTATTTTTTTCTTTTTTCTTTTTTATTTACTACTCATCATGCCTAGTTTTAATCCATCGTCTGACCTTGAGACTTATCACAAATGTATAAGTCTCCAGTGGCAGAAGTCCCTTTATTTTACAACTCTAACAGCAGTACACAAAAAGCTGTCAATTCGCAGCCTACCTCTGGGAGTGTCAGAGGAACTGACACACCTAATATTTACAAGGCTAAGACTCCCTTCAATTGGACCCTTAATCAGGGACATCTTTTGTTGAATCCTTAATCAGGGATACCTTTCAATACCAACCAAATAAACAGCTTAAATTAACTTCGGGACAAATTAAAAGGGGCAGCTCTCCAAAAGGAGAGGGAACAGCCTGAACAAAAAACAAAGTTGAAAGGAAACTTAAAACATTAAATCATAATGTGATTTTTGTGGTTTATAATACACCCTAGCCACTGTGGTGCCCAGTGAGTGTGGGAGGTGTCAACTGCATCCATGGACACCGTATGCTCCCTCTCCAGGGACACCCGGCTGTGAATGTAGCCGCAGCAGAGGGGCAGAAGTCAGGATGGACGACCCCATTGATCGCCCGCTGCCTGGACCTGTTGATCACTCACCTCGCCAGGACAGGAGCAGGTTCATGAAAAGATCGCCATCCTGACCCGCCCCTCTCTGCACCAGGTAACTGTAGATCAGGAGCATGGACTGAAGTGCAAACAAAACATCAGTAAAATGTTTCTAAGTAAACAAAAAGAGAGTGTAACCTCAGACACAAAATGTAAACATGATCCATGTGCTCCACAAGACCACAGGAGTGGCAAGTTTGGGAGCCCATAGAAAGAGTCTACAATTGTACGAGACTGCTGCACGCAACACCCTCCACCCCAGGTTCCCAAGATAATTGAAGGAGATCCCTCTATAGGAGGGACCTCCACTAGGGACCTCTGCTGCCCGGTGGCAGTAGGTCCTGTCAAGATGTATCTGGGCAACAGGCGAGGACGCGGTAGTGGAAGGTGCAAAGCAGCAGCCTGTATAGAAAACGCCTCCTTGTGATGGAAAAGGGGACAGAGGACATTTCCGCAAGATGACACGTTGTGGGGCACCTGACCTGGTGGAGGTGGGGGCATCTAGGCTTTGGGTCAATGTGAAATTCCATCCAAGCAGAGGAATGCTTGAGAGTGGGGATCCTTAATCAGGGAGCTCATACTCCAATAGACCAACCTCAATGCCTGATTGAAGTCATTACAACTGAACACAGTTGTTCTCCTTTCTCTTTCAGTGACCTCTGTGCTTGTACACTTGCAGATTCTCAGCAGGGATGAGGGGTTTGGGATGTGGAGGGGAGGGGTGAGTCACTCAATAATACCCAGGAGTTGATTTTCATCTTTTCACCAGAGTCCTGAGGCCAGTTGAAATTACTCAGCTGCTGCAATGGATGAGTTCAGCTAAAATGAAGCAGACCAGTGATTAAACCTGGAACGTTCCTGGTTAGTATCAAATTGAATGGTGGTATTATCCATTTAACAAGTGAACTATATTAAAAGTGAACTGCATATACACACTTCTTCATTTCTCGTGATCCCTTATCTTTCCAGAATCACATCTTGATGCTTCTTAAACATACTTACACCATCAATTTCAAAAATCCTTCCCAGTAATGTGTTTCACAAAAACATGACATTTTATTAAAAAAAAGTTCCACCTATTTCCTGTTTACTTCTAATTTACAATTATTTATTCACAGGATGTGGTATGACTGGCAAGGCTGGCATTTATTGTCCCATCCTTATAATCGGAGTGCCTTGCTAAACTACTACATTTAAGAGTTAACCACATTGCTGCAGGTCTGGAGTCATATATGAAGGCAGATTTGGTTAGAAAAGCAGATATTTTTCTCTGAAAGACATTAACAAAGCAGATGAAGCTTTACAACAATCCAGCAATTTTATGGTCACCATAACTGAAACTACTTTTTTTCAAATTCTAGATTTAATTAATTAACTGAATTTAAATCCCACAGCTGCCACAGTGGGATTTGAATTCATGGATCATTAGTTTAGGTTTCTGGAGTACTGCTCCCAATGTCATAACCACTATGTTATCATACCCCATGAATTTTTAATTTGTATCCACTGGGTTTCAAGTCCATATAAGAGTGCACAATTCATCTGGATCAATTTTGTCAATTAAAATTGATTCAAACAAACTTTGCTTCTGTTATTTTTCGCTTTAGAATAGAATCACTGCAGTGCAGAAGGAGACCATTCAATCCATCGAGTCTGCACCGACGCCCATCCCAGTCAGGCCCTATCTTCATAATCCCACATTTATCCTGTTAATCCCTCTGATTCTAAGGGGCAATTTAGCATAGCCAATCAACTTAACCCGCACATCTTTGGATTAGGGGAGGAAATGAGACCACCCAGAAAAAACTCACGGAAACATGGGGAGAATATGCAAACTCCACACAGACAGTTACCCTAGGCTGGAATTGAACCCAGGTTCCTGATGCTGTGAATCAGCAATGCTAACCATTGTGCCACCATGCTGCTTTCAAGTGTCTTGGTAAATGTCTAGATTTCGTTCAGAACCTGGGGATCTCTGCCCATTTCCCCTTTCTGCTGCTGCTGAAAAATGCAAGTTAAACTTGCATTGATGTGGCATCTCACAATTGACCCACACTGTCTCATGGACAATGAATTACTTTGACGTCCAGTTAATGTTGTGTAGGAAATGCAACAACCATTTGAAATACAACGAAGTCCCACATCAGCATTAAGACAAGTGATCAGTTAATCCACTTTTTTTTGGTGTGTCTCCAGCAGAGATAGGAATGCTGACTAGGAGAACTTGCTTGTTTTGTGGCTTAGCATTATCAACATCCATCTGGACCACCAGGCCCAGAAACTCTTTATAGAAATACCTTTGTGCACTGTTGCTTTTTGTGTATTTGTCATTGTCATAGTCATCCTGAGAGAGACAAAGGTTTTGTGGAGAAGCTATTTTTACTCACCATGTGAAACATAGTTTCTGTCAAAACCCTACAGAAGGCCATTCAGCCCATTGAGTCCACATTGACTCTCTAAAAGAACATCTTACCCATGTTACCCCCTCCCCTTTTCATGTAGCCCCACACATTTACCACCTAACCTACATATCCCTGAGCTCAAAAGGCAACTTATCATGGCCAATCCACCTAACCTGTGCATCTTTGGATTGTGGAAGGAAACGGGAGCACCAAGGAAAAACCCACACAGATGCAAATGTGCAAATTCCACACAGTCACCCACAGCTGGAATTGAACCCAGATCTCTGGCACTCTAAGGCAGCAGTGCTAACTACTGTGCCGCCCAGAAGTGTGCAGCAGAATTTGAGTGGATCTGACAGCTGTAAGTGAACCAAATGCTGTAAGAAACAGCCGAGAAATAATTAAAACTTCAGTCCACAACCTCGTTCAGAGCATTGACTGCTGGGTGGGTCAATATGACTTTGGATATTCCAGTACTGGCTCCAATAGAGCTGAAAGGAGATCAATTAAATTTCCATGGAGTTAAACATGAAGCTTGAACAAATAAGAGTTGCAATCTTTTAATCAGTGCTGGAGAATGAGTGCTACAAGCTGTATTACAGTCTGGATTTCACTGAGGAACAGAAAAGCCAGTTTAGTGAAATTTTAGAAGTCTTAATAACCTACTTTGAACTCTTGAGTAATGTTATTTTCAAATGCGCAGGGTGAGATTTTCGAAGCTAAGGCTGGAAAATCCCACCCGAAATCAACAGACCTTTGCGTGGTGCATGTCCTGCCCACTACCATTCCTGCGGTGGGTGGGACAAGAAAATTTCACCCTAAGTGTTCAACACCACAGTTCAGGAAGAGGGAGAGAATATTCATCAGTCTATGACTGCACTAAGATGTCCAGCTAAGCATTGTGATTTTAACCACCTGAAGAACAATCTGATCAGAGATCAAAACAAGAGACCTAGCCATGAAAGCACAACTGTTGAGAGAGAAACATAAAATAAAGATATCGACATGTAGAAGTTCTGAAGTGGTCAATTATCAACTGCAGGGTATTGATGGAAGAACTGACAGGACTTTGCACTATGCTGAGAGGCTGTTCTAAGCACAAGACAATGGAGAAAAGGTAGAACTACTTACAGAAAGGTTAGCAGAAAGATCAAGGCTAAAGTACAGGGCAGCACACAAGAGAAAAATAAGCTTGATCAGCATGGACAAAGTATTGCTTTTATCGCAACAAGCAGAATCACTTTGCACGGAAGAGTTCTGCAGGAAAGAAGAAAAGCAAGCTGATAAAGATAGTTGCTGGAGAGATGTTGGGCAATGATTCTGATGTATCACTCTACACTCTAGAAAAGGTTGGCACTGCCAAGTCTCAAGGTAAAAAATGGCTTGTCACTTTTGGAAGAATGACTGTCGAGGAGAGGATCATGCTCATGTGAACTGTCAGTGCTGCAAACAACATCATGAGCTTCGCAGATCTGTGTGAAATTGCTCAAGGTGATGACCCAGAAATGAAGCCATCAAAAGTAAAATTGATGCCACATGAAGGAATGATGCTCACCCCAAGAGGACAAACTAAGCTGCAAGCTGAATGTGAAGGGAAAGAAGAAGACTTGCAGTTCCAGATAGTGGACACAAAACAAAATCTACTCATCTTACATGAAACAAGTCAATAGCTTGGACTAATTACCCTTCTTGTAAGAAGAAGTTTGCAGTGTATTGCACAGCTCCAAGCTATTTAGCACCGAACAGAGCCTGACAAATTACAAAGATGTTTTCACAGGTTTAGATATCTTCCTGGTGACTATCTTGAGGTAGATAAAAGTGTGTATTGTTTGGCCAGCATTTGTTTCCCATCCCTAATGATCCTTGAATTGAGGGAACAATTAAAAGTGGACCGTGTTGCCATGGAGTCACATGTAGTTCACACCAGGTAAGGACAGCAGATTTCCTTCCTTAATAGAATAGTAATGAACCAAATGGGCTTTTACACCAATCAACATTGGTTTCATGGTCATTGCTAGGCTTTTAATACTTCTATTGGATTCAAATTCCATCATCTACTTTGGTAAAAGCAATGCCTGCGGAATAAGGTCCCACAATACAGCATTGAGTTAAATGACTAAATAATCTGTTTTGGTGATGTTCATTGAGGGATAATTGTTAGACCAGGACAGTCTCACTCCTGCTCTTTTTTAAGTAATGGTAAAATAATTTTTAGGTCAACTTGGCTGAGCAGAAGAGAGCAGGTATGGAAAATGGTGCCTTGACAATGCGCTTTTAAATAGTGGTCTAAATGCACATACATCTCTGGGGTGGAATTTGAATCCAAAACACACAGAGGCAAGTATGTTAGCAAAGTTTTATGTTTTTTTTCAGGAGAGCTAATGAATTTTATCACATAGTTTTGAATAATAATTACTTGCTGTTGTTTTATTTATATGTTGGAAATTACAACTCAAAAAACAAAATGTGATCAATTGAGATTATTCTTAGTTTTTCCACCAGATGGAGTAGAGAGATCTGCTTTTACATGTTGAGCAGATGATCAACGAATGTTGTGGCAGGGATATATTGTGTTTGCTCTGACTTTAGAGATAAAAGAGTATAATAATTTAAAATAATTAGAGGCGTTTAGAATAATTTTCGCTTTAAAAAGATAAACTTTCCAATGGCCGAAGTTTTAATTACTAGAAGACACAGATATTGATCCTTGACACAAGAATCAAAAGTAAGATGAGAAATCTCTCTACTCAATGGCTTATGATCTGAATACAATATTCAAAAAGTGGTGAAAGTCAATTCAAAAGGGATTTTTAAAAACCTGTTTTTTTGATGTGAGCATTGTTGGCAATGCCAATGTTTGTTGCCCAAAGGTGGTGGTGAGCCATCTTCTTAAACTACTGCAGTCCATGTGATCTGCAATCGTGATGTTGTTTAGGATAAGCAGGATAAGAAGGGGAAACATTGGCAGAAATATGCGAGAGGGGCAGTGGTGTGGGCCCAATTGGATAAATGTTATTGAACTGTCCTCTGAGGTGGCCTAGTAAGTATAAAACTGCAACAGAAAGTCAAAAAAGAATAAAACTACAGCAACAACCTAGGCTCTAGAAATTACAACAGCACATCCAGCCCTGTTGGCCTTGCAAGTTCATCCTCACTATCGTCTAGAATCTTGTGGCAAAATTGGAGAGTGCTTCCAGTCAAGTATTAGTCATATTCATGAAGATATCTCCAACCAATGTCCTAGACACTTTCATCACCAACTTTGCCATCACCTTCTTTATCATCACCTTGTCAAGATCCCAGCAGCATTGTGGGTGAACCTGCACTAAATTGATTGCAGCCATTCAAGCTGGCTCACTAGCATCTTTTCAAGGGCAATTAGGGATGGGCAACATGTACAACTAATTAAAGAATGAAAACACTTCCTTTTGAATGGCCTCCCTCTGTGCTACATCATTCTCCAAATCTATTTTCAAATAAATAATTTAGAATCCTCTGTTAAGTGACAACACTGACCACCAGTTTTTAAAATTTATTTTTAACAAGATGTGGGCTCTGCTGGCCAGGCCAGCATCTATTGCCTGTCCTCAGATGCCCTTGAAAAGGCGTTGAGCCTTCTTCATCTCTGCAGTCCCTAACGAGTAGGTACACCTACAGTGCTGTTAGAGAGATAATTCCAGGACTTTGACCCAGCTATGATGCAGCAACGGTGATATATTTCCACGTCAGGGTGGCAAGTGACTTGGAGGGAAACCCCCAGGCAGGTGGTGGTGTTCGCAGGTATCTGCTGTCTGCCCCTTTTGTCCTTCCCGAGGGCAGCGGATTTGGACTACGTTTTAGCTGACAGTAGTCCTCCGGGCTGCGTGGACGCTGGAGGACCGACATGAGACAACTGACGTTCATCTTGCATTTCAGTTTATACTCGTTGGCTGGAGCTCCGAGTCAGGGAGGGCGGGAATCTGGAACTCTCGCGAGATTTTGGGCCGATTCGTGGGCGCGCCCGTGCGCGGTCGGACCAATGCGTGCACGCACACGCGTGCAACGATCGCCAGCCAGCGGCCGGGGGGGAGGGAGGAAGGCAACGGGCACAACCTAACCCGCTAACCGGAAGCTCCGGCGGTGTTGATCGATAGGCACGCTGACCAATAGAACATCGATCCGACAGCCGAAGGGGCGGGAGCACGGTGGGCTCAGTCCAATGGGATGAGCGGCACTAGGAGGGCGCGAGGAGGGGGGGCGGGGCTGGGTTCTGTGCCCGGTGCTCAAGGTTGGTTGAGCGGCGGTCTCTCCGGCGGTCGGGTTTAGGGATGTAAGTGGGGGGACTGAAATGGCTGCCGAAAAGAAGCCGGAAGGTAAGGGGGCTGAAGAGGCGGCGGTAGGAGGGGGGAAAATTTCAATGTGCGGATAAATTACTGATATTTAATCTTTAATTATGATGACAACCTTCGGGACGACGAAAAAAAAGCTAAATCTGACAGAACAAGGGGGTGTGAGACGCTGCGAATGGAGCAAAAAACGGTTTTAATCTTAAATATAATAACCGCTGCTGTGTGGAATATGGAAGGGGGGTGAATGGTTTCCACACAGAAATGGGGTAAATATCTGAATATTTTTTATCCTCGGCAAACTGTCACTTTTTAACAGAGGAAAAAAATATTATTTAAAATAAAATCAAATATGCAAGGTTGTGTGGCATTTACTGAAGGTAAAATCCACAAGAGGGCGGTAATGGATTGTTTATCTGGTGTGAAAGTGATTTAACTCCTCTCACATTCAAATATTGAAATACTTTAAGTAATATACTTCCAAAATAACGAGCATGATCATTATCGACAAGTAGAAAATTGCATACAACCAGTAACCTCAACTTTATATTTTGGCTTGATTGTATTTCAGATGCAAACGTGCAAAATTTTGTTTGAAAATAAAGGGAGCGATTTCAGGTTGAATGTTTTTGACCGAATGCTATTAAAATCTGTGTGGAAAATAATCGAAGTTTAGATTGTTTCATTATAGTTATTTTGCTGCGGGTGTAACAATAAATCCAGATTCCAGAACGCCCATTCTGCACGCCCTCCATTTGCTGGAATTTATGAACTTATTAGAAAAGTTTTTATTTAAAACGTACAACTTGTGAGTCGAGTGTTCCCTTTTGAAGTGCAACATGCTGAAGGACGCTGTCCACTATTCAATTATTTAGTGTTTTAGAATTTGAATACATCTCGGGCAGCAACTAAGTTTTCAAACATTAAGTTTTGAAATATGAAAATGCAATGAAACTCCTGCAAGTCGATTGTTCCCATAATGAGAGAGCAATCTGTAATTTTCCTGTATACACAATTTGTGCAAATGAGAAGAAAGCCATGCATGATATAATAATTTCAAGTAAATTCTTGTAATTGCAGTCAGGTATTATTTATTCCATTAACATAAAATGCTGATTACACTCGTATATTTTACTTGCAGATTTGTTGTATCTGAAGCATTCTTTGTATATGCTACAGGTATTTAAAAAAAATCAAATGACATAGCAATATGCAGTAAGTTACTTATAGATTTGTTCAATGTGTAACGCTGATGGAGATTCCCAAGAATCTAGGGCAAAGATTACTGATAAAAATCAATTTTTTAGTAAATGGTATTTCTTTTGAAAAAAAGTAAAATCACTCACGCCAGTAACTGGAGGAAAAAACAAATTTTGAACACATTGTGCGACATTATTTTGTATTCAAATGAAGATTTTGCTGTATGAATTCAGGAACAGAAATTGTTCACTACCATGTCTGTCGGGGTGCATGGGGACATCACTAAGGTTTTCAAAGCCTTTATTGATCATCAGCGTAACCTTTTGAAAAAAATGTTCTGGATAGTTTGAAAATAAATTGGGACTGGGCAGCTTTAACCCTTTGTTTTGTTGCTGCTGTTTGACATGTGAAGTATGTCTCTTTTATAAGTAATAATGATCTGGATGCAAATTGAGCTTGGCTCTGTGTTAAGAAGAACTGGTCTTTATTTGTGCCCATATGATGTATGTGTATTGCTTCCTTTGAAGAAACAGATATTTGTCACACCTATGTAAACCCTGTTTTCCTTGAAAATTTGGACTCATCAGAAATAATTGAACCAATGTCAATTCCATTGGATGAGGGTATTTTGATGGCTGCCAAGATTTTTTCTGTTCTCTTGGCTGCTGGCTTTGCTCGTGATTAAATGATCAATTTTTTGTTCGGCAGAAGGATCAGGTTTCGGGCTCCGAGAGACCCTGCTTTTTTATTAAGCAATTTCTTCTCGCTTTTGTAGATATTCAATCAGCTTACAGTATTCTTGTCAGACAACAATAGCAATGAATCAAATACTCAATGGTAGCCTGTGTATTATCTCAGTCAAACTGTTAATTTGAGAAATCTTTTTGTAGTTTTAGCAGTTCTCTGGTAACTTTAGTACCAAGGAATTTCATAACTGATTGTGAAAAATGAAACAAGACACGAGTATCTCTGAGATTTAGTATTTAGTGTGCTTTTTGTTCCATACACTGATGACAATAATGAAAATTAAGACTAATTTAGTGAAGCACGGCATTATAATGTTAGAGGATTACTGTTACAAGCTTGAAAATTTAAAAAAAACACTAATCGCATAGCAGAGAATTGCATATGCTGGAAATCTGAAATAAAACTAGAAAATGCTCAGGTTATGACAACATCTGTGGAGAGAAACTTAGTTAATGTTTCTGACTGGAATTAGAAAAAGCTTTTTAAAGTCTACATAGAATTTGTTCACGAAAAATAACTTCCTTTTTTTTCCTTAAGTTTCAGATGGTTCCATCATATGTTCTCTGCCTCCTTGCAACCTCCCTCACTCATTCTTTCCCTGGGCGTCAGAGCCCGCAGCCGTGCCTATTTCCCTTCAATCTACAAAATCTTAAAGTCTGGGCTTTGCGTTGTCTGACTCTTGCTAGGTTCATCATCTGTCCTCAACCCTGGCGATATCCTGCACTGTTAGTCTGTGCAGAGCCAAGTTTCTCAATAAAATTAAAGAAAAATGGAAAGAATTTGCTGATCCGTTAGACAAGTCCTCCAATCGCCATCACCAGTCTATGGCTAAATATACTCGCACAGCCTGAGAGATTGATACCTTTGAATAGGTCGATTCACGATTGAAGTTTTGTATTTGAAGTAGGTATTGTATACTTAGTAATGTTGACAATATGTTTAGTTAGAAAGAAACACAGTGTAATCATTGAACGTATGTTACAATATTGTAATTTTTTTCACCTGTAATGAATTGAAGTGTCATTGGAGAAGACAAACTCCCTTAGCAATGGGTTGGTGAGAACTACTTGAAGTACAATTTCATTATGGGCTAATATAAGACACATCTTTTGTCAATTTACATGTGTTTAAATACTCCTCGCCCCTACCCCCGCTCCTGGTATCTTGATCAAGGATAGATTCTTCAAATGCGAGCCAAGGCAAAGAATTATGGCAGGCTGTTTTATAATGGGAATATCACAGCCAAACTCAGTCTTGTTTTCAGCCATGTCAACATTTTCTAATTGGCACTATGGTTGATTTCCCCACCTGATCCTTTCAAAGAACAAAACAGCACGGGAAACAGGCCCTTTGGCCCAATGAGCCCACGCCGCCACCCCGATGTTCCCACCTCTACCCGTGATCCCTGTCTACGTTTATAGATCTATGGATTAAAAACCAAATTTGAGACAATTTAGGGAGAATTTGTTTTGCCAATTAGCCTAAGAGCACATCTTTGGGATGTGGGAGGAAACCGGAGCTCCCGGAGAAAACCCACGCAAGCACGGGGAGAATGCGCAAACTCCCACAGACACAGGTCCAAATCCATGTGTCTGCACAGCACAGCGATAGTCACTGAGCTGTCGTGTTGCCCATCAAATGGTCCAGGTCAAGCGTACACTAACGACGTGAAGCACTAGGATAATCTCGAAAAAAAATCCAGGAGCAGCCCCTCTCACGACCCATCGCGTGTACGCCCCTTGTTAGACAACAAGGTGGACCAAAGCACCTGTAGGATAAAAACAAGTCCATCAATATCATCATCTATTTACACACTTCCCAGGGACTCCCAAGGCTCATGATCCCTATTTTAAATCAGTTTTCTATACCCCTCCATTCCCATTCTGTTCATGTGCCCATCTAAGTATTTCTTAAATAACTCCAGTGTGCCTGCCTCCACCACTTTACTTGGCAGCGCATTCCATACCCCCACCACCCTCTGTGTGAAAAAACTCCCTCTAGCCTCCAAATTATACCTTACCCCCCTCACCCTAAGCCCGTGACCCTTCGTGCTATTCGAGTCCATCCTAGGAAAAAGCTTAACCCTGTTTACTCTATCTATACCCCTCATAATCTTGTACACCTCTATTAGATCGCCTCTAAGTCTACGTCTTTCTAAGGAAAACAGTCCCAATTTGCCTAACCTCTCCTCGTAACTCAGACCTTCCATACCAGGCATCATCCTGGTAAACCTCCTCTGCACTCTCTCCAGAGTCTCCACGTCCTTCTGGTAGTAAAGCGACCAGAACTGGACGCAGTATTCCAAATGAGGTCTAACCAATGTTTATACAACTGCAACATTAAAGGCCAGCTCTTGTACTCTATACCCCTTCCTATAAAGGCTAACATACCATATGCTTTCTTCACAACCTTCTCCACTTGTTCTGCCACCTTCAGAGACTTGTGCACCTGCACCCCCGGGTCCCTCTGCGTTTCTATACTCTTAATGGGTCTACCCTTTATCATATACCTCCCCCCTACATTCTTTCTCCCGAAATGCATCAACTCGCATTTATCAGGATTGAATTCCATTTGCCATCTATCTGCCCAAGCTACCAGCTTATCTATGTCCTGTTGCATTGCCTGACAATGCTCCTCACTATCTGCAAGTCCAGCCATCTTTGTATTGTCTGCAAACTTGCTGATCACTTCACTTACTCCCTCTTCCAAGTCATTTATATATATTACAAATAGAAGAGGTCCCAGTACTGAGCCCTGCGGCACACCACGAGTGACCGACCTCCAGCTAGAAAAACACCCTTCCACTATTACTCTCTGTCTCCTATTACCAAGCCAGTTACTTATCCATCTCGCTACCTCTCCTTGTATCCCATGAGCCTTAACCTTCTTAACTAACCTCCCATGAGGGACTTTGTCAAACGCCTTACTAAAATCCATATAGACGACATCAATGGCTCGCCCTTTGTCCACCATTTTCGTCACCTCCTCAAAAAATTCTACCAGATTTGTAAGGCACGACCTCCCCTTAACAAAGCCATGCTGCGTATCCCTAATCAGATTGCGACCCTCTAAGTGCCTGTACGTCCTATCTCTAAGAATCCCCTCCAACAGCTTCCCTACCACTGACCTCAAACTATAATTTCCAGGGTTATCCCTACTACCCTTTTTAAACAACGGTACAACATTAGCTATTCTTCAGTCCTCTGGGACCTCACCTGTGTCCAAAGAAGAGACAAAGATTTGTGTCAGAGGCCCAGCAATTTCACCTCACACCTCCCTAAGTAGCCTGGGATAAATGCCATCAGGCCCCGGAGATTTATCAGTTTTAATGCTACCTAGAAGCTCTAACACTTCTTCCCTCGGTGTGGATGTTTCCCTCAACTGGTCTACAGCTCCCTCAGAGACAGAGGCTGTCAACAAACCCATTTCCTTCGTGAATACCGATGCAAAGTATTCATTCAGGATCTTCTCCATTCCCTCGGGCTCTAAGCACAGTTCCCCTCCTCTGTCCCTAAGAGGTCCGATTTTTTTTTTTTCCCTCTAACCACCCTTTTATTCCTAACATAGTAGTAAAAAGCCTTTGGATTTTCCTTGATCCTATCTGCCAAAATCATTTCATGCCCCCTTTTTGCCCTTCTAAGTCCCTGTTCGAGCTGCCTCCTACTCTGCCTATATTCCTCCAACGCTGTCTCTGTTCCCAGCTGCTTTGACCTATCATACGCCTCTTTTCTTCCTAACCAAGTCCTCAATATCCCTAGTAATCCACGGCTCTCTAATTCTACCTTTCCCATCTTTCCTCTTAGCCGGCACATATCTATCTTGCAACTTTTTTAGTATTCTCTTGAAAGAGTCCCACATGCCTAGCGTGGACTTACCCTTGAACAACCGTTCCCAGTCAGTTTCCATAAGTTTCTGCCTAATCCGACCGTAGTTAGTCTTCCCCCAATTCAGCACTCTGCCCCTAGGACAACAAGCATCCTTTTCCATCTGTATCCTAAAGTAGACAGAATTGTGGTCACTGTTAGCCACATGTTCCCCTACTACAACATCATCAACCACCTGCCCTGGCTCATTACTGAGAACTAAATCCAATATAGCCCCTTCTCTAGTTGGGCTAGCCACATACTGCTCCAATGATCCTTCCAGTACATATTTTACAAATTCCTGCCTGTCCAAACCCCCAGCTCTAGGTACCTTCCAATCCACCCTAGAGCGATTAAAATCTCCCACTATAATGACTCTGTTCTTTCTGCACCTATCCAAAATGTCTTTACATATGCCTTCTTCAACTACCTGTGGGCTGTTGCATGGCGTATAATACACCCCGAGCATAGTAATTGCTACCTTTCTATTCCTCGACTCCACTCCTAACTCCTCTGTATTGTCCTCCCTCTGCAGCGCCGTGATGCTCTCCCTAACTAACAACGCCACTCCTCCATGTCTTCTGGACCCTCCTCTGTCACGCCTGAAACACTTATACCCAGGAATATTCAGTTGCCACTGCTCCCCTTCCTTCAACCACGTCTCCATCACTGCAACCACATCCAAGTTCCTCGCAAAAATTAAGGCTCTAAGTTCATCCGTTTTTCCTGTTACGCTCCTCACATTGAAACAGACACACTCCAGATCTCCAAGCCCACTCGGAGCCTCCTTCTCCCTGGTGTATTTCTTCTCATCCAAGCTTAGTCTGTCTCCCATCTCACTCTCTACCGAGCTATCGGTCTCAGCACCCCCCCCTCCATATTAGTTTAAATCCTGCCGAAACACTCCAGCTAACCTCCCAGCTAAGATATTCACGCCCTTCCCATTTAAGTGTTCCCCGTCCCTTCTATACAGATGCCCTTCTTTCAAAAAGACTTCCCAGTTATCCATAAATATGAAACCCTCTGCCCTACACCAGTCCTTCAGCCACGCATTCAGCTGTAGGATCTCATTTCTCCTGGCTCTGCTATTACCCGGCCCTGGAAGCAGCCCTGAGATCGCCACCCTGGAGGCCCTGCTCTTCACTCTAACCCCTGAACTCTGTGAACTGTCTTCGTATATCCTCCCTGCACTTCCTTCCTACATCCTTCTCTCCTACATGAATAATCACATCCGCCTGGATCCCCTCACTTTCCCTTGCCTTGTGATGCTGAAACCAATTAGGTTAACTGTTTATTTGTGAAACCTCTTTAAATGAAAATATAACTTTTTTTGGATATTGGAAAAATGTTTTTTTCTCATGGTAAACTGTAGGATTGTAAAATAATCTGTATTTTTAACAACTGATTTCTGGAGCATGGGAATAGTTGTTGGAACAGTGATCTCTCTCTGGGTGTCCTTGTCACTCTTTACAAAATACAACAGTTACCAAATATGCAACAAAGACAATGGCAGAATATTGGCGTTGCTCCGAATTTGTCAGAATTTATTCCTGTGCTAGCAGTTTTGAGCAGGAGACTGGTATTACAATCAATGCTTCTGCAATAGCAAGTGGAAGTGCTAGTGGCATCTAGTGGCAGAAAATTGCAATCACAATGGTTATGGCAGTAAGATTGTTACTGCACCCAGTAAGGGATTAAATTTTCTTATCCAAATTGGATGTTGTGTATCTTCATGTTGGAATGAAAATTTGCATATTGGATAATTGTATAATCGGATGTAAAATTTCAAAATAAAACTCATATGGAAAAGTAATTTATTGGTAACTTTTGTTTTGTTGGCACTTGGTTTGTATTGCTCCTCTACGACTGAGCAAAGTACCATCTGATCAGGAACACCATTTTTGGAAAAGTCAGAACTTAATTTGATTTAATGTTGTGAAGCTGCAGCTACAGTTATTTTGGTTTATTTATGCATTTCTCCAGTTGATAATAGAATGTATATTATCTTGTACTAGGGCTGAGCTGACTGGAATGCCCAGCCCTTTGAAGGACATTGAATTGGTCTGTTTTTTGGAATTGCGGATTGTCAAATTGCAAAGCTTATAGTGCTGCAATATACTAAGAGATATAATTAAAGGGCAAAATCTTTAGACATTTACTGTCGTAGCATAGAAGCCTACAGTGCAGAAAGAGGCCCTTCAGCCCATTGAGTCTGCAATGACCGCTAATCCCACCCAAGCCCTATCTCCGTATCCCTACGTAATCCCTGCTAATCCCTCTAACTTAAGCATCTCAGGACACTAAGGGGTAATTTTTTAGCGTGGCCAATCAACCTAACCCGCATATCTTTGGATGTTGGGAGCAAACCGGAGCACCTGAAGGAAACACGCAAGGAGAATGTGCAAACTCTGTACAGACAGTGACCTGAGCTGCTGACCACTGTGCTATCGTGCCGTCCAAACAATGCACTTCTAACAATTCTGCATATATTAAAATACTGGGTTTAAGATATTGAAGTTGCTGTTTTTGGTTGACATGAAGTATTTTTTTTAATACTCCTAGACACTGCCTTTTGGTAGAAGCTTATTTTGGTACTCAGTAATGACACAATGGAGCAGCATGCATGATGCCTTGGGCAAGAGGCATGCAAATTTCACCTTTACTTTTAGTATAGGTATCTTGTCCAGTATGTTAAAATATCCCTGTCTCTGCCATTGAGAGTAGCAGATTGCATCCCTAATTTGTCCTAGATTAGCTAATATCAGCCAGTTTGCATTAGTATGCTGAAGCTGTTCTTGGTATCCACGAAATGGAGAAAAGTAGCCAGTCCTTTTCCCCTTGATTGTATTTCAGGCTGCACTGCATCTCAAATGGCAGATGGAGTTTAATCTAGATAAATGCATGCATTTCGGTACATTGAACCAGGGCAGGACTTACTCAGTTAATGGTAGGGCATTGGGAGAGTTACAGAACAAAGAGATTTAAGGTACAGGTTCATAACTCCTTGAAAATGCTTGATTTCATTTGGTCAGAATATTGAATACAGGAGTTGGGACATCTTGCTAAAGTTATACAAGACAATGGTAAAGTCACACTTGGAATACTGTGTACAGTTCTGGTCACCCTATTGTAGAAATTATATTATTGAACTAGAAAGAGTGCAGAAAAGATTTACTAGGATGTTACTGGGACTAGATGGTTTAAGTTAAGGAAAGGCTGGATAGATTGGGACTTCTGGAGCGTAGAAAGCTGAGGGGTGATCTTATAGAGGTCTTTAAAATAATGAGGAGCACAAGTCAGCTAGATAGTCAATATCTTTCCCCAAAGGTAGGGCAGTCTAAAAACTCGAGGGCATAGGTTTCAGGTGAGAGGGGAGAAATACAAAAGGGTCCAGAGGGGCAATTTTTTTCAGAATGTCTGGAACGAGCTGCCAGAGTAATCGCAGAGGGAGGTACAATTTTGTCTTTTAAAAAGCACTTAGGTAGTTACATGTGCAAGATGGGCATAGAGGGTTGCGGACAATTGGGATTAGCTTAAAAAAAAGTTGGGCCGAGAGGCCTACTTCCGTGCTGTAATCTTCTATGACTCTATCTACTTAATCGCTTTTGGAAAATGGGTAAAGGTGGATATATTTAATGAAAATGGGTTCAACTTTGAATGCTGTCAGCGATTGAATCATTTTTCAGACTTTTGAATGGAAAATGGCAATTTGGATGAGGTACTTGAAAGAAAGAGTAAAAATAGAAGTACTTATTATAAGTTGATTTGGATTATAATGACCAAGTACAAAGAATAGGAGCTTGGATGCCTCAAACTGCAGTAGAATTGCACCTATGTATGCATATATGAAATGCAAGAATAAACTCTTGCTGATGTGCAGGATTGCCGTGGACCATGGGCAGTATAAATCACCCCCCCCAACAAAGAAAGCACATTACAACAAATAAAACAGCCATGAATTATATAACTGAGTACATGTACTGTCCATCTCCTGCCAGCTCCCTGGCTCAAAAAGGAGTTGGTTCCATTATTTTGACTCTATTGGACAAAATATTTCAGATTACAAGAAACATATTTATATTGCCACAAAAAATTCAGTGAGGTATTAAAGTGGGCATGTGAATCAATAACTTGAATCTTTTATAGTGTCCTTAACATTCAAGTGTGCATCACAAATATAATGAAAGAAATGTTAAACCAAAGAAGATATTTGAAGGAGTTAAGAAATTTTCTAGTTTTAAGGGGATATTAAAGGAGGAGAGGGAGGTGGAGTTTTACAGGGTTTTGATGTAATAGTGGAGTGATGGATATTTTGGTCCAATTGGCAAAGTTTTGGATGACATTTACAATGGGTTGAGGTGAGGATTCAAAACCAGCTGGGAGAGCAGTCAGTCAGATCTGGAGGTTCAGAAGGTATGAATGATATGCAGGCGCTAAGACTGTATATTTCATTTGAAATCTTTAAGGTTTATTTATTAGTGTCACAAGTAGGCTTACACTAAAATGGCAATGAAGTTATTGTAAAAATCCCCTAGCCTCTACACTCCGGCACGAATTTGGGTATGTTGAGAGAGCAGTTAGCATGGCCAGTACACCTAACCAACATATCTTTTGGACTGTAGGAGGAAACCCATCAGATGCTGGAAGAATATGCGGACTCTGCACAGACAGTGACCCAAGCTGGAAATTGAACCCGGTCCTTGCACTGAGGCAGCAGTGCTAACCATTATGCAGTTGTGATGGCTATAGATGTAGATATCCACATAGTTATTTCTAAAATTTCAAAAACTGCACGATGACCTTTGTTTCAACAATTGTTAATGTGTCTGTGCCCCATCAACAAAAGGAGCCATCTGGCAGTATCAAAGGAACTTGCACCTTGTTATCTCTGAAGAGACATTGTAGGCTGCACAGAGTAAATTTAAAGAGATCCATCCTAAGACCATTTACATTTCATAATGCAGGTTGACCAATTTGAATTGACTTGTCTGTTAGGAGAAAGGATCCTACAATCCTCCTTTCAATAGCACTAATTCTATCTCTCCACTAACTAATGATATCTCTCCACTGCCATTACGATCGGATTGCTTAGTTTTGAGATGAACCACGGTTCACTGGTAGCTAAGCATTTGGATAATTAAAATCATAATCTTTTGGCTCCATTACAAACAACTAACTTTTGCCATTGACTCAATTCCTTTCTCCAACCACTGTGGAAAACATTTAACCACAGATAAGGCATATGCATCCCTGTAAAGGCAATGTGGAGAGATGGGAGTCATGTGACATGGATCTCTAATTTGTGAAACCAGTAATATTGTGGAACTGCATACTCAGTCTACTATTTTGCTATCAAACCAGCAACATCATAGGACAGGAGCCCCACTCAGATCGAAATGCCGGCGCCAATGTTTCTACTGGGACTTCTGTACTATTGCCTACAAGACTTATTAATCTCTGCATTATGTGAAGTCAGTACAACTGGAAAAATGAATTAACCATCATGAGTTTTGAGTCTGCTGACCTCCATGAAGGAATACTTCATTGGCCTTTGATTCACCTGTCATAATAAATACTTTTTCCTATGATCTTTGTCCTCTAAATTTTTCTTTTATTTACTCTCTTTTGCTTTTTGAATGCAAAAGGGATAACATTGCGGAATCTCGTCTGTGTTTGAGTGTATGCAAGTAAACTAACTCTTTGTGTTCATCTTATCTCCAGTTTGCTGGGGGATTCTGCAGAGAATTTGTGCTAGAATCCAGCTGTTCGTATCTGGAAGAGGAAACAGAATATATTATCTCCAGATTTGCAGATGATATAAAGTTGGATGAAGGGATGAGCTATGAGGAGGATGAAAGGATGAGCTACGAGGAGGATGCAGGGATGTTTCAGCTTGATTTGGGCAGGCAGGCTATATGTGGGCACATGCATGGCAGATGCAGTATAATGTGGATAAAGGTAAGGTTGTCCACTTTGGTAGCAATAATAGAAAGATTATTGCTTGAATGGGTATAAATTGCGAGAGATGTCCTGAGTTAGGTGAAGGCCAGCACTGTTCTGGTGGTGGACAGAGACAATCTGTATGGTTGGGCTCATTGTTGAGAACATTGAAGTTGCAAACAGTGTGATTCAGCTTTAAGCAATAGTTGGTGAAAGAAGTTGAGTTAATGGCAAGAATGGCAGTTGGTAATAGAGCCAAAGATTATGGTTTTTATGATCCCAATACTTAGCTAGAGTGAATTGTGGTTCATCAGTTTAAGCAGTGTGATTACAGAAGCAGTGGAGATATTGTTAGTTCATGGAGAGAGAGAAATATTGCTATTGAATCACATATGGAAGAGATTGCATGTCCTTGGATGATACTAGGGTGGAGCAGAGCAACAATGGCGCTGTGGGAGTGAGAAGAGAAGTCAAAGTGAAAGATGTTCTGAAGCCTATCAAATAGGCAATGGTTGAAGCACGCAAGGGAAGTCCTTTGGAGCAGGGCAGTGGAGGCGAGGCATTGGAAGGATGATGTGGTGAACCATATCAAAGATTGCAGGCAGATTAGAGGGGTAATGAACATGGTTACAAGCAATACCCATTTGAATTATGCATCAATTGCTTTTGTATAATTTGTGTTCAGAAACTTGGGTTTTGCCAGAGCTGTTCAACAATTGCATGAAATACTAGTTGCTGTTGATGTATCACTGGCAATCAAGGTTGAAGCAACTCACAATGCTGCTGCCATTAGTCAGTGTTATGAGAAAGGAACTGTGCAGAAAAAGTTCATTGTTCCAGCATTTAATAATTTAATTAAGACTTATCATAATGCTAATACACGTTCACATTAAAAGGATTTCCAGTTAACAGCACGCTCCTCAGTAATGAAAGTACTTAAAGGCTTTTGATAATTCTGATGCATTATCCGTACAAAATAGCATGCCATTTTTGGGAAACCTAGTGCAATCAAGAAGTGTTTTCATTTGCATACAATTTGGATTTTGGGGAGAGATGGTAGCTTTGTGAGGCTTTCAAGTACCTGAATGGTCATAGAATGTTGCCACTATGGATTAAACTCGTATTGTGAGATATCATTGCAGTCATCTGCATTAGCACAGTAATCTTTAGCAAGTGACCAAGGACTGAAATGAAAATCACCTGATCTCGTCCACTGCTGGGAGAATATCTAACCCACCATGAAGATTCCAGTTTGATCTCTGGTCGCTGCCAAGTTATTTGGTCTTAGCCATGTGATTATGGCTAAGATTTCCTGGGCTTGGGAACAAAAATTGGCAGAGTTTCCTTCTAATTGCAACCCAGTAACTCCGGGACTCTGTTTGTTCGTGAGCGTGCATGCTTTGGGTGGTAACGTAATGTCCTCTGCATGTGTGCAGCTTGCTCTGTGTCGGCTCACAGGAAATATGGTCTGTTGAGCAAAGTGTTGAGTAAAACCAGTCAACATCCAACATGCAACCTTTTGGGGATTATGTGTGGAAAGACAGACAGTGATATTTGGAATATTTTGCTCACCATTTAGCTGTGTTGCTGCATGCATATTGTATATTTTATACACGTGATTTGTTCATCTTCATGGAATGAGTATGTAACAAATGTTCTGTGAACTATATTTGTTTCTGAGACTGTTTGATAACATCTTAAAGAATTTTCGAGATAACAGTAGATTTTGAATTGCTCAACTTTGTTTTTGCACAATATCTAAAATGGAAGTTGATTTATTTTTCTTTAGACACATTATGCGTCTGAGACAGTCTCTGATGTCTGATTTCTGTGCTTTGGTCTAATTTTGTTCTGCAGCATTAAGTGCATTATATTGCTGTATAATTAGGTGTGTAGAACAGCTAGCATCTCTGGTTTTGAGGCCTTCTTCCCGTGGGACACTAAAGCCTTGGAGCTCCAATTACAATCACAGCATGTCTTTGGGAGATGATGTGACAACAAGAAGAGAATGAAGTTTTTAGTCTGATCAAGCAAAAGTTGAGGAATGAGTAAAAGACAGTGAAAGCAGAATCTTTGAATATATTTAAGTCAGAACTAGATAGCCATTCACTCCCCCTCCTATCTTGTTAATCAATCTATCAGTAAGCAGGAATGTGGGGTTGAAGTTACAAGCAGATTAGCAATGAATCTACTGAATGACAGAGTAGACTCAAGGGGCTGAATGGCTTACTCCTAATTTGTATGTTAGTATATACGTAAGAGCAACACAGTCGTTGGACCGAATGGGATGTTGGACATGCTTATCCTGTGCAGCAGCACTGCTGCCTCACAGCGTCAGGGACCCAGGTTGAATTTCCAGCTTCGGTTGCTGTCTATGTGGAATTTGTATATTCTCCCTGTGTCTGCATGGATTTCCTCCAGGTGCTCTGGTTTCCTTCTGCAGTCCAAAGATGTGTGGGTTCGGTGGATTGGCCAATGCTAAAATGCCCCTTAGTGTCAGGGGACTAGCTAGGGTAAGTGCATGGGGTTATGGTGATGGAGCCTGTGTGGTGGTGGTTCAGACTCGATGGGTCGAATGGCCTCCTTCTGCACTTTAGAATTTTATGATTTGATGTAGGATATAAATTAAGAAATTATTGATGGAGTTGCCTGTCTTAAAATAACAAAATACACAAAATAACAATTGGAATGTTGGCTAAGGGAATTGGGCAATTTCATTTTGTATCTAGCCTGCACTGAACATTGTGGTATTAGGAACACATTAGACAGAATGCAAAGATGATTTCCTCTGTCCGTATAGTTCCTGCAGAGTATCCAGTTGCAACAACCGCCTGCCTGATCACTAGCTGTCTCTCTTTTCCTCCTCCTCCTCCTCTTGCCCCCCCCACCCCCGCCCCCAACAATGGCACAGTTCGTATCAGTAAACATTTTATTTTCAGTCAGAAATCCATTAGTCTTTCGGGATTAGCAGTGCCAAACTGTCTGATTCTATTGAGAGTTCAGCATGTAGTCCTACCTATGATCCACTAACCCATAGCTATGTGTTTCCTAATCCAAATTATTGTCAAATTTTGATAATAGTAGAGAATACTGGGGGACAGGTGGGGATCAGTTAGCTCAGGTGGCTGGATGGCTGGTTTGTGATGAGGAGCAATGCTAATGACATGGTTCCATTCCTGTACTCGTGTGAGGGAGGAGTTGGCCAGAATTGATTGGAAAGGGAGCCGAGCAGGGAAGACAGTGGAATAAAAATGGCAGGCATTTTTGAGAGTTATTTGAGAGGCACAATAGAAATTCATCTCAAGGAGGAGGAAACATGCTAAGGGGAAGATGAGGCATCTGTGGCTGATGAGGGAAGTTGAGGACATCATAAAGGCAAAAGAAAAAGCATATAAAGTGGCAAAGATTAGAGAGAAGCCAGAGGATTGGGAAGCCTTTAAAAGCAAGCAAAGGACAACTAAAAAAGCAATAAGAGAAGCAAAATGAAATATGAGTGTCAGCTAGCTAGTAATATAAAAGAAGATAGGAAGTATATATAAGGTAAGAGAGAGGCAAAAATAGTCATGCACCATTGGAAAATGAAGCCAATTATAGGAAACAAAGCAATGGCAAAGGGACTGAATAGTTAGTTTGTATCAGCCTTCACAGTGAAAGACACCAGTGGGATGCCAGAGCCCCAGGAGAGTCGGGGGCACAGGTGAGTGTCATGGCCATCACTAAGGAGAAGGTTCTGGGGAAACTGAAAGGTGTTAGTGCTGGGATCACAACTTTTCACAATACATATTAACGATTTGGAGGAAGGAACTGAAGACGTTTCTAAGTTTGCAGATGATACAATGATGTATAGACGGGCAGGTAGTATTGAAGAAGCGGGATGCTACAGATGGACCTGGACAGGTTTAAAAAAAATGGGCAAAGAAATGACAGATAAGGCCATAAGACATAGGGGCTGAATTGGGCCACTCAGCCCATCAAATCTGCTTCAATCAATCATGGCTGATTTATTTTCTCATCCTCATTCTCCTTCCTTTTCCCCATAACCCCTGATCTCCTTATTAATCAAGAATTTATTTAATCTGTCTTAAAGACGCACAAAAGTGGAATACAAGATGAAAAAGTGTGAGGTTATGCACTTTGAAAAGAGGAAAGGAGGCATAGACTATTTTGTAAGTAAGAAAATGCTTAGGAAATCAGAAATACAAAGAGACCTGGGAATCATCATTCAAGATTTGCTTGAGATTATCATGCAGGTTCAGTTGGAAAGGAAAATTCAATATTAGTGTTAATGTTGAGGGGATTAGAATACAAGAGCAGGATGTACTTTGAGGCTGTATAAGGCTCTGGTCAGACCCCATTTGGGGTATTGTGAGAAGTTTTGGGCCCCATATCTAAGGAAGATGAGCTAGTGTTGGAAAGAATCCAGAGGAGGTTCACAAGAATGATTCCTGGAATGAAGAGCTTGTCATATGAGGAATGGTTGAGGGCACAGGGTTTGTACCCATTGGAGTTTAGAACGATAAGAAGGGGTCTTATTAAAACTTACAGGATACTGCAAGGCCTGGGTAGAGTGGACCATGGAGAGGATATTTTCACTACTAGGAAAAACTAGAACCAGATGGCACAACCTCAGGCTAAAGGGATGATCCTTTAAAACAGAGATGAGGAGGAATTTCTTTAGCTAGGGAGTAGTGAATCTGTGGAACTCTTTGCCACAGAAAGCTGTGGAGGCCAGGTCATTGAGTGTCTTTAAGACAGAAATAGATTCTTGATTAATAAGGGGGTCAGGGATTATGGGGCTGAGAAAAATGTCAACCATGTTTGAATGACGGATGAGACTCAATGGGCCGAATGGTCTAATCCTGCTCCTGTCTTATTGGCTGGGGTTATTCATGAAGGCCCTGCCTTCTCAACCTTGCCCCACATGTGGTGACCCTGAGGTTAAATCACCACCAGTTAGCTCTCTCTTTAAAGTTAGAGCAGCCAATGGTCATCTAGAACTATGGTGATTTTACTTTATTTGGGTGAGTTATCCTTAGTAATTTCTATTGTCATGATGCCAGTTGGTAAGACATAATTGCAACTGACCTATCCTTTTGACAGAAGATGTGAAGGCAAGAAACTTTGTATGTTTTTTTGTTTTCCACCAATATCATAAAAATAAGTAGTAGAGTCATTATGATGAAACTACTATTTGTCTATTCAATTATCCTGCTTCTGATAAGACACTTGCAGAACAAAACTATTTGAAACATTATTCTATTACACTCTGTGTTGTATACGTTTTCATTCTTGAAGTTGGTTACTACCAAATTTTGGGTACTCTTGTTTTTCTGTTATTCTCATCATCTTAAAGGAACTAAAAGTAACAATCCCAGTATACTTTTTTTTATACAATATACACTGAATTTACGATCAGTGGACACAACTAGCCACTGAAAAGTATTTATTGCACTGCCCGTGGTACAATGGGTTTGTAATACAGCCAGCATGGCAAAATATTTTCACATACTGAGTAACTACTGATGGTTGAAGTATACCTTTTGGAAGCTGTGCATATGTTAATTGAATTACAGGTTTTGATGGAATTTTTAAATCTTCTAGTAATTGAGTTAGTAGCGCATTTTGAGAACTCTACTATGTGCAGTTGATAATTTTTGTCTGCTTTGCCCAACATTTTTGCATGAGGAGCTGCATTTCAATATTTTTCTTACTCAAGGGACCAATGAACAAATTTCAGACAAATACTACATTAAATATTGAATTTCAATAAAATGAAATTAAGATATGAAGAAATGAAACACCTTGCAAGAGCATTAAAAACTGCCAAAGCAATAAATTGATAAGTTAAAAAAACAAATTAATAAAGATAAAGATTTGAGAGACTGTGTGAATGAATATCTGGCTTAATCCCAGCCTCAGTGTTTCCTCACTTATCCTCATTCCCATTCAGTGACACACACTCACAATGGGTGCAGGTGAGGGCAAGGGAGAGCCCAAAAAGCTGTTTCACTCATTTGCTCACCAATTCTTATCTGGGCCTGGATGGTTAGGAAATTGAAATGCTGAGGAGCAGTTCAAAATGACTTTGAAAGTACCATGATTATCACTCTCTGCCTTGTCTTAACACTCCAGCTGTCCTGGGTCCTATTGTTGCATCATCTACTCTTCTGCTAAATCTTGACTGTCAATGTCTTCCTCTTTCCACACCATCACTCCCCACTTCTCCAAGCAGCAAGCAATGTCTCTTCATTCCTCCCTGGCAGACTACCTGCTGCAAGTGTTCAGGCCTCGGGCTGAATACATCAACCCATCTTCACAATATTTGCTGCTCCCTCGATTACAGACTGTTTCTCTCCTATGTTTGAAGCTGTAGTTTCTCCTTACTGGTCTGCCTCGATCCTGTATGATCTTAGTTGTGGAACCATTTCAATGATTGCACCTTCCTTCTGTTGGTCTGGGGCCCATATCTCTCCCTGGGCTTCAGCAGTGGTATTTTGCATGCTCTGTGATTATAGTTCTGTTCTTCTTCATGTTGCTTCACTTTCTCATGATGATTTCAAATTTCTGTTTCAAAGATGAAAGCTGTGTTCTCAATTTCCTACTTATTAACAATTCTGGCAAGAAACCATTTTACAGTGGTGAGGTTTGATAACTTAAGAGCTAGAGTAAGGTCTTTGTTTTCTTCAATAAAGTTTTGATGGTTTGTACCTCTTTCTCAGCATCTCCATTCGTTTGTGGATAATGGTGAACTGGGTGTATAAAATCATGAACTCATATTAGTTTGTCAAATTGTGAAATAGTTCATTGGCAAATGTTTGCATAAATTATCTTGAATGGTTGGATGACTGACTGCGATAGTGTGCATTCTGTTTGCTTCAACCATGTGCATAGTAATCTGTGGCAAAAAGGATGGGTTTTCCTCCTAAATTCAAATAAATCTATTCCCACATTTTCCTTGTTGGGAAAAATAAAATGTAATAGTGGAGGTTCTTGTTCTTGACTGTTTATTGTACAAATAAAATGATTAGAATTCATTTCTGGCCACTAGACTGATTGCTATGCTCTGCTGACATATTGTTACTGCTAGATGACCATAAAAGATATCAAGTCAAAATGTTCTCTCATTGAAGACGAGTAACTTGCCATTGACTGTGGGGTGTTTGTTCCGTTCAGAGTATTGCCGTGATGTTAGATTTGTGGGAAGCCTGGTAATAATCTTGGATTTGGAGAAATTCTTCTCCTCATTTCTGACCTGTTTTATTTCCTGCATCTTTTTTTTCCACTAAGTGCTGAGTGTTAAGGATGTATATGTGTACTCCTCGATGAAATGTAAATCCTCTTGTTTGTTTCTTTTTAATGGTATATGTGATGCTGTATCGTTACTCCCCTTGCACATACTTGGCAATGGAGTCATATCTCATCAATCTTGATCTGAACTGCTGGATTCTGGGTGGCATCTTTGAAGTTTTGTGCATATTCGGAAGGGTGATTGGTGGCTTATTGTCTGTATTTTGAAACACAAAGCCATAACTGAGTTTCTCACACGCTCATGTTGCTGCCGGTGCTTTTTCTATCATTGTGTATTATTGTTCTGCTTCTGTTAATGACTCAGGAGTATAGTAAGTTGATCTATACTTGCAGTCTTTCTGCATTGAAATATTGCAGACCTGCAGATGATGCATCTGCTGCAACTGTCATGAACTCATTCAGTGATGGGGCAGATTAGATCGGCCAAGTAGCCTACTTCTGCTTCTTGGATTGCGGTTTACTAGGGTTGATAATTGTGTGTTGGTCCTATGCCAAGATTTAAGAAGAAATTAAAAATTGTTTAATCCTTTCAAAAACATTTTCTGGTCCATTTTCCAGCACCAATGTTGATCATGTCTCAGCAGCTGTCTCAAGAGCTCGTTGATCTCTGCTGAATTTGGTTGACTTGCAAAAAATTTTGAAGCTCAATTATGTTCCTGGGTTCATAGAATCCATAGAACGCATGGTAGTAGAGTGGTTATCACTGCTGTTTCACAGCACCCAGGATGTGGGTTCAATTCCGGCCATGGGTTGCTACTTGTGCAGAGTCTGGATGTTCTCCCATGTCTGCATGGGTTTCCTCTGGGACCTCCAGTTTGCTCTCACACACCAAAGATGTGCGGGTTAGGTGGATTGGCCATTCTAAATTGCCCTTTGTATCAGGAGGATTAGCAGGGTAACATGGGGTTATGGGGATAGAGCCTGTCGGTATTATGATTGCAGATTGGGTGGGCCAAATAACTCTTTCTGCACTGTAGATATTCCATCATTCTAAATGCTTATAAAGCCATTTGACCTTGGTACCGTAACCATTCCTTAACACAATTTTGTTGGCATAGCGATTAGTGAGGTAACCCCTTGATGCTGTATCTTTTGAATTTCTCCCTTGACTTTGCCCAACAGTGGGTGAGAGATTTTTCATTGTAAAGAGGCAAATTGGTTTAGCATCATTCTGTTGGGTGATATGGTACTGTATTTTTCCCTATGCCTGTAAACCATTTTGGAAATGTGTTTTGAAATGTACTGCTATTGCTCTTATTAGCAATCTTTTCCACTTTATAGATTAATTTCAGCTTTAGGCATGTCTTACTGCTCAATGAAGAGCATTCTTGATTTGGAACATCCACAGAGAAGTTTGAGAATTTCTCGGTCTTTAAATTTAACCTTTACCGTGAGTTGGTCTTTCACCTTAAAGATTGACCCACCAGGACCTGGCAGTTTGATAGCTGTGGGCTGTTTTGTTATCTGTTCCACCCATTTCAAGTTTTTAGCTGTCCAGATTACCAACAACCCGTTCATGTTCCTCCATGCTGAACTATAGTTAAGAAAGCTCACAATGTCTCTACTTAGAAGACTAAGGAAATTTGGCATGTCAGGTACAACTCACCGACTTTTACAGATGCACCATGGAAAGCATTCGGGCTGTATCACAGCTCGGTATGGCTCTTGCTCTGTCCAAGACTGCAAGAAATTACAAAAGGTTGTAAACGAAGTCCAGTCCATCAGCCAAACCAGCCTCCCACCCATTGATTCTGTTTGCACTTTCCACTATTTCAGAAAAGCAGCCAGCATAATTAAGGCACCCGTGCATACTCTTCCAGTCAAGAAAAAGATACAAAAGTCTGAGGATGCATACTAACCAACTCAAGACCAGTTTCTTCTCTGCTGCCATCAGACTTTCGAATGGACCTAAATTGCATTAAATTGATTTTTCTCTACATCCTAGCTATGACTATTACAGTATATTCTGCACTGTCTCCTTTCCTTCTCTATGTATGCTTGCTTTGTCTATATAGTGCACAAGAAACAATACTTTTGTGTATACTAATACATATGACAAATCAAACAATTTGACTTATCTAATAAAACAGAAACTCCTGCTTCTGTGACTAATTTTAAACTCTGTGGAGCATCCATCCAGTTGGAATTTAATACTTAATACTAATTAACTTTTATGGCTGACAAACAGGTCTTGCTGTATCTTCACTGGATGCCTCCTTCCCTGTAAATAAATGCTCAATTCTATTTCCTGAATTCAGTTTGCCTTGCTATCTGTACTGCTTTTACAAAATGCTAAATCCTCTTTTGTTTGTTAAACACCTGATAATGCTTCATCTAGGGCCTTGGCTCTGACCCTGTTGTGAGTTCACCCATCCTTTTAAGATTCCATAGTTACAGTTTTCTGTCACCCTTGAGAGATCATTGGTGAATGAATTCATGCTTTCACTTTGTCTTTGTTTTCTTGTGTTAAATTTAGCCCTCTATTAATAAATTCTGATAAATATTGAAGGGTTGAAAGCTTGTAAGGTTTCTTCATAAGTTGCTGTCTCATCAATCCTCTGTCTTGCTACCATGTCATCAGCAATAGAACCTCCTGCATCAAGTAATGTATTGACCAGATGTTTTTGAGTTTGTTTATAATAACTCAGAAAGCCCTACTGAAAAGAAATTGTATTTACACAAAATAAAGTCACTACTCTATGGCGTACATACACAAGTCCCAACTGGGACACAGTTCTGCAGAGCTTTCCTAGTGTCTACCTCGTAAAGTGCTCAGATAATTAATTCCACCTACGCAGGCCACTGCTTGTTACCAAAGAAACTGGTATGCAGTGAGCCCTACGGGGAGATCAATTACAGATTGGAACCCTTGGGAGTTATCGAAGCAGTTCTATACCTTTTTCTCAGGTTGTGAGTTTTCTGCATTTTTAACTAGTTCTCAGTAATAATGTGGCCTCTGTGCTTTTGAAACCTGGAATTGTTCCTGCCTTCTGCTTTGGTTCTGTCCTTGGTACTCTCTGGTCTCAGGATTGTCTCTCAGTTTGCATTTGTTGCTTTCGCAATGTCCTGATATCTTGATGAATCTTAACTTTTTTTATTTTGTCCTTCCTTTGAGGATCTGTTTCCTTGCCTGTCCAGCATCCTCTGTGTAATATTTGCTGGATTATTTGCTTGTGACCAAGCAAATAATTTTTGTTGTGTGGTTGGCGAATCCACAAGGGTTTTGGGGACTTTCTGTATTGCCAAAATAAGAGGAGTTTTGAGTTTCTCAAGACAATTACTTTTCTTTTGCACATTCAAACTTTCTGCAAAAGGTTGGAGCTTTTCTTTTCCCTCTTGTTTCTTGATCATGTGATTTGACATAATCGTTACATAAGCATCATGTATGTTTTTGGTGTTAGCATTTATTCTACACATGCTCCTCAGTGTTTTCGACTCATGGTTCGAATACACCCCACACCGATGGGCTGAAAGCCTCAGTCTGCCTTTTTTAAATTCATTCGTGGGATATAGATGCCAATGGCTTGCCAGCATTTATTGCCCATCCTTAGTTGTCCTTGTTCAGAGAACCGTTAGGAGTGAACCACATTGGTGTGGTTCTGGAACTACATGTAGGCCAAACGAAATGAAGATTTTCTTCCCTATAAGACACTCATGAGCCTGGTGGATTTTTCTGACAATGAATAACAGTTTCATGGTCAGCATTAGATTTTCAATTCCAAGTTTTTAAAAAATTAAATCAAATTTCATCATCTGCAATGGAAGGATTCAAACCCAGCTCCCCAGAACATTAGCTGAGTTTCTGGGTTAATAGTCTAACAATAATATCACCAGGCCATCATCTCCCCTAAATTCGGCTGCTGAATTTGAGTCTAAAATGAGCTTGAAGTATCTATATCTCAGTTTTGAATGGCTATGAATTCATAATACCAAACAGTCTACAATTTGACATTGAATAATAATGCATTAACTGTCTCGCTCTTGCAGCGTATGCATAGTGAGAAACAAATGGATGCTTTCCGGGCAGTCCTTTGAGGTTGAGGTGAAGAATCGTTGTTAAGCAATATTGGTATGCTGTCCTCTGCTTTAATTGGGAATGCTTGTTGCTGAAAGTGGAAAAATGTTTAATCTTTCAGCTCTAGGTGTCATTTAATTTGACCAGCACAAAAATACTTCCATCACGATCATTTGTCAGTACACATAAAATTGTGTTCTGACTACATGGTGCATCCTACTTGTGCTTTTCTGATGCCCACAATCAAAAATAGAGTATATAGATAACTGAACAAACGACTTTTACAAGCTCTGCAATAAAAAAATGGTTTCTGCAGTGCACTTCTTGTTTTTCATTCTGGTGACAATTATAAACTACTTCAGCTCCTCTCATGAAGTTTATGTCATGACCTGAGCTCCCTTAATGAGATTACTGCCTTGTAATCACTTTTGGATACCTATTGTTCTAGATGTGTATATATAATATTAGACAATCCTGAAGCAACAAAAAAGCGTGCAAAGATGTCATTAAGGAAGAAATGCGGAAAAAAACTGTTGACTTGCTTTGTAGCATGTTGAATAAAGAAGAAAAGCAATTTGTACTCATTCTTAGGATTTGGACTCTTGGTCTGAGATAAGCTAACTATTGTCACCCAGAACAGTACCGGCGACCTGCACACAGCTTGATATCCCCATCATAGGAAAGATAAATTTATGATTCTTATTACCAATCAGTTTTCTATAGGTGCTAAGTGGGGACAAGATCAGACTTGTGCTTTGATGCTCTTCACAGTCGAAAATCTCAATTATACTCAGTGTTTCAACTTGTACCTGAAGAATGATCACCATATGGATGAGTTACTGATAAATGACTTTTGTTCATAGAACTGTATCTCAACAAGGAGCCAGTTTTTCTAGAGATTACCACTATAATTTGTTTTATAGTGATCCTTTACTATAGCAGAATGTCCCAAGGTGCTTCATAGAAGAATTATACAACAAATAACGACAATGCGTTACCCAGTGCTCATATTGGGGAAGATGACAAAAAGCTTTGTCAAAGAAGTAGATTTTAAGAAGCGTGTTAAAGGAGAAGAGGCAGAGAGATTTACTGAGGGGAATTCTGGAACAGATCCCCTTCAGTCTTTTAGTTTTGAGATAGCAGTCTGAAACTCCCAACCTTCCAATGCAATGCATGATGTTATAATGTATTTTATTCTGTTAGTACTATGATTTAATTTTTATTTGCTTTTTTCATTAAAATTTCTTTATATATTTGGACTGGAAACTAAATGATTAATTTGTAAAGGTATATAGTGTCAATGTTTCCTTTTCATTTGAATGAGTGCCCCTAGAAGTGACTTCTTGCCAAGGGCAGAACACTATTTCTATCCCTGCTTTTAGTCAGTTGAATAAATGGAAACATGCTTTGCTTCAGTTATGTCCATTGTATTCCAAATTTATTCATTCACACTGGAATATAGTTTTTGGGGTGCCAGCCACCATTTGCTACTTTACCCGAATGACAATCTTGTTTTATGTGAACCTGTACTGTCAGGGTTGTGAGACTGTGCTAGTGTTGAGAACTAGCTTGATCCCGTTCTTGCCCAGTCTTTATATAGCAGAGATTTTGGGTTAATTATCTTGTACCTCCCTATGTTGACTCATTTGTTATATCCCTTCTGCAATCTGGCCCTGTTTGGAATGTGTAATGGAAACAAAGGCAAAATTTGTAGCACTAAAATAGGGACTGAATTACATTTTGCATTCTGGCCCAATTTCTATCCCATGTTCCCTCTCTGATTCATCTGAAGATTGCACTTTGTTTAGTCTTTCCATGTGCAGTTCCTGGAGATCAATTTATAAATTATCAAAGATCTTCAGTCCAGAAACACTTTAGTCCAGAAAACATATTTCCTGTTGTCAGGTTTTTTTTTGCCACACTCTTGTCAGCTTTTTGCATTACAATTTCCTTATCTGACATTTATAATGGAAATTACATAATATGTAAGCTTGTCATACTGTAATTACATCCTCCTGCCAGTGATGGTGATGTATCTTATTTTTGTGTCCTAGATCTTGAACTTGTACGGCACAGAAACATTTCAATCATATGTCTGCCTAAGTCTGAAGACTGCACTTGCTTGAGATTCTAAGTACAGTGCAATTGAATGGATGATCAGCCATTATATTATAAATATGCTTTAGTTTGACAAAAATAGGACTTGATTTTTAAGACTGATAGGTAGTGTAATCATTTTACATTTTATTTTAAATCAAATGTACTTTTAAAACTTGAATTTCAAAATTTGCACAAGATATAAAACTTGGAAATATTGCAGAATGTAAGGAGGATGGTGTAGAGCTTCAAAAAGACAGGTAGATGGACAAATGATAGACAAAATGTAATGCAGAGAAATGTGTTGAATTTCTCCCGATTGTTGTGGATCTTCAAACTATTGTAATAGTATAATTCCATGGGTGGTGTTCATTCTGTTATCTGGGCCAAATATTTATTCTTCAATCCTGGGGATATTTTGTTTCAAGCCTGGTTCTGCTCACAAATGTCTGTGCACCTTTGCTTTCCAGTAGGAGTCAATAGATTATGATCAATAGTGAGAGTTCACATAACAGAATCACTAAAATTTTTATAGCGCAGCAGAATGTTCAGCCCATTGTGTTTGCACCGACTCTTTGAATGAGTAAGTGTCATTCTCTGCCTTCTCCCATAACCGTACATAGTTTCTTTTCAAGTAACTGTCAATTCTCTTTTGAATTCTTTAATTGAACTTGCCTCCACTATACTGTCAAAAAGTACATTCCAGACTTTAACTACTTGTGTGAAAATTTTTTTCTCATTGCTTTTGTTTCTTTTGCACATTACTTCAAATTTATACCTTCTCATTCTTGATCCTTTCGTAAGTGGGAACAGTTCCTCCCTAATCTATACAAACCCCTCATGAATTTGAAACCTCTATTAAATGTCTTCTCAATCATTCTGCAAAGAAAACAGCCACTTATCTCTTGAACTAGTCTCGTGAATCGTTTCTGCACTCTCTCTAGCGCCTTCACATCTTTCCTAAAATGCGCTGCTCAGAACAAGACACAGGATTCCAACTGAGGCCAAACTGGTGTCTTATGCAAGTTCAACATAACCGTGTTTTTTGTACTCTACACCTGTATTAATAATGCCTAAGATATTGATTTTTTTAACCATTCTCTCAATGAGTCCTGCCATTTTCAATGAGTTATACACATGTATCCTCTAATCTTTGATCCCTTTAGAGTTGTACCCTTTATTTTACAATGTCTCTCCATATTCTTCCAATTAAAATGAATCGCTTCCTGTTTCTTTGCGTTGAACTTTCTGTCACCTGTCTGTTATTCCACCAACTTGTTGATGTCCTTTTGAAGTTCTGCTTACACTCTTCAGTTCACAATGCTTGTAAATGTGTGACAATCTTGTTCTTGGTTCACAATGTATATCAACTTTCCTCCAGCTCAACATATTTCTTTTCACTTTACATGGTGGCAGTGCCAGTTATGAGCTCTACATTTGCCCCGACTGAGATGCCTACCAACACCTCTACTTTCTGAGGAGGCTAAAAAAAATTCAGCATGTCAGCTACAACTCTTTCCATCTTTTACAGATACACTATAGTAACATGTGAAAAGGATGCTATCACAGTTTGATATGGCTCCTGCTCTGACCAAGATCACAAGAAACTACAACGGATTGTACATGTACACCAGTCCATCATGTAAAGCAACCTCCCATCCATTGACACTGTCTACACTTTCTGCTATCTTGGAAAAGCAGCCAGCATAATTGAGGAGCCCACAAACCCCGGACATAGTCTTTCATTTTCTTCCATTGGGATAAAGATACAAAAAGTCTTGAGATCGTGTACCAACTGACTTTAGAACAACTTCTTCCCTGCTGCCATCAGACTTTTGAATGGACCAACCATATATTAAGCTTAATCTTTCTCTACACCCTAGCTATGACTGTAGCACTATATTCTGTACCCTCACCTTTCCTTCTCCCCTATGTACTCAGTGAATGGTATGTTTTGTCTGTGTAGCGTTCACGAAATCATATTTTTTACTGTATCCCAATACAACTGACAAATCAAATATGCTAACTGAGCACAGATTAGCTGTCAAAGGTAGAACCTATTTCTCAGACCATTAGGTATTGGCAGTTAATGTTTTTGTAGAGTTCATTTTTCAAGACTTGCCGAGGAAAAAAGTATTAAAACTTGGAAGGCATAGGGTGAATGTGTAAGGGCTGTGCCTGGGTAAGGTCCAAATATTTTTCGTCAAATGGAATTGCAGTTTAGAGATGAGAATTATAGTTTAAAACCAAGTGCAAAGCAGCTTAATATTCAATGTTTCTGTCTTGTTGAGAGTATCATTTACCTATTAGTGTGCCATTTAAATTGAAACAATGCTGGTGCTTTCTGTAAATTTTTTAAAGTAAAATCTATTATTATCTTACTCCTAATCTTGGGATCAGATATTACAGCAGCAAATTAATCGACTGTTCAGTTATTCAAAATATCATATATTGTAGTCTGCTGAAGCACAGAAATGTGTCATTTGGTTTGCCAAATAGCATCATTTTTCTCTACGTGATCCAACTTGCTTGTTTCACATCCCCTTAAATATTCCTCTTCAAACAACTATTTAATGCAAGAATTATTGAACTCTGCGTATGTAGGTGTATGCATGCGTCATAACTCTTTGTCACCTCTACAACTTTGAGTACTCTTCTAATTGACTTTTCACCCTCCACTTTCTGTGCACTTCATTCAGAATTCCGATGCCCATATCTTATTCCACACCACTTGCTGCACAGCCATCACCCTTGTTCTTACTGTCCAATATTGTTGGCTCCCAGCTTCTGAATGAAGGAAAATAACTTGCATTTATACAACAACTTTCATGACTCTGGCTATCAAGTCTTGGTATCCATGAAATAAATGATCAGGTTATATGTTGTAGGTCTTGTTTGAGATACAAATGTTGGCCAGGACAATGTTTCAGTTTCATTTAATGTGTTTAAATCTGTCTGTCTCTCCCCACTCCCGCCTTCATGGCTCCCGTTCTGCCTAAGACCACAAAAACTAGAAAAGGTTGTGAATGTATCTTAATCCATCACGCAGACCAGCCTCCCAACCATTGACTCTGTCTATACTTCCCGCTGCCTAGGCAAAGCTGCCAACGTAATTAAGGGCCCTGGACGTACTCTCTTCCATCATCTCCTGTTGGGGGGAAAAAGATACAAAAATCATGTACCAACCAACTCAATAACAGCTTCTTCCTTGCTACCATCAGACTTTTGAATGGACCTATTTTACATTAATTTGATATTTTCCTACACCCTAGCCATGACTGTAACACTATTCTACACTCTGTTTCCTTCTCTGTGAATGATATGCTTTGACTGTATAGTGTACAAGAAACAATACTTCTTGCTGTACGCTAACACGTGACAATAAGTCAAATATTTTTTGTTTTCATGTCCATTTTATTCTCTTGTGCCTTTCTGAAGTGACTTACGTAAGTTCTTGTTGGAGTCCGGTTTTCAGCAGAGGTAAGATTGAAATCAGCTGGAGTCTGCTCCTCAGCTCAACTCGATAAAACTGAACAGTTGAGCCATGGAAAATGGGAAACACCCAGATTTGATTATTGGTCAATGTTGAGATATTTGACTTGACCTGGGGAAGTGATGCAGCGTTTCAATTGGTTTTGAATCTCATATCAAGGGCATGTAAACAAATAGTGTGCTCACCTGGAAATTGAGTTACATTTTTGGGGGCATAGACATATGGACAGGTGAGGACTAGTTTAGGCTCACCAAAGATTCCATCTTCCATTTTATTGAACAGCCTGCCTGTGCTCAGTGTCTAAATTCACACATGAAGAATGGCCGTATGTAGGGATACTGGCAAGTGATCAGATGCCACAGAACTATATCACCCAGCAACAGATCCATGTCTTATTTAAAAAAATTGGCATTAAAAGAAAAGTGAGTAGAGAAATTGTGGGCTGACGCTGCTGTCTCTGATTAGTTGCACTGGCTATCATTTCTCTTGATAATTATACCGTTGTGTGATGGACCAGTATTGATTTGAAGTTAATAACGTTGCTGCTGATAAATTTGCATCATCATCTTTTATATGATGGGTTTTTGCTTTGAATTGTAGAGTACAATTTAACTTAAGTTTAAATAAATGTAAATTAAATACATTGCAATCTATTAATAAGTAATCTAAATTTTAAACTGCTGAAGTGTGTCTAGAAATGTGGCATATGTTTTGAGTTAACAAAATGTGCAAGGGTGTTTGCTTATCTCATTATGATCTCTGAATACAACTTGGAGCCCAGAGTGAAAAGAAAGGACTGCATAATTGTAGAAGGAACGACATTCCAAAAGCTTGTGCTAACAAATAAACCTGTTGGACTCTAACCTGGTGTTGTGAGACTTCTTACTAAACATATTGGCCCCAAGTTTGTGGTTGTCAGTATCCACCATTGCTACTCTAAAACCGACAGCAACTTTGATATTTACACAAGCATAGTTAAATGAAGAAATCCTCATGTTTCTGTCAAGTGATTCCACACTACAAAGGATGTGCTATTGAAGTCCTTGCAGATGAAAATCATTGATTCGATGTGAGTTTCAATTGTTAAGATATTAGTGTCGGTTTTTTAAAAAAAAACATGGAAAGCATCATGCCTTGTTGAATGAAAATGTAACTGTATTTTCATTGAAGCATTAAGTCATAATCCCTGCTGAATAACCTCTATGGTCCTAAAAAATTAATTTTATATTTGTGGGATATTAAATTTTTCCATTCTGAAATGCCATTGATATTTCAAAAAAAAGTTTTGATATTTCAGTTTCTACCATAAACAAGTCAATTTTTTCACTTAAATGTATAAAAAGTGAACAATAAAACTTGTCTTTGAGAATTCTTCAGTATGATTGGCTGGTTAACCTGGGCCAGGTTAACCATTTCATGATAGCATTGCTACTGAATACTAGATTCCTAAAACCGACATTCAAATGAAATTTATGTCAGAATAAGTGAAATCCATGGTGCCACAAAGATTGCTAGTTCTTGGTGTACAATTTTCTTTGAGATTAGCTGAGAGTTGCTGACTACAAAATCTGGGTCATTCATAATGAGAGCAACCATTATATATAAATGTTTGTTTGGAATTTAAGGAATGCATTTCCACCAAAATTGACCAGACAGCATTTATTGCAGTAGAGCATGTGATCTGTGCTTCATATACAAAGAACAATGAACTTTCAAGACAACAATTAACAATGACAACATTTCGATCATTCTTTCTTCCTTTCACCTGAACTAACAATGTTGCATAAGTGCATTGCCATGGATGCTGTTAATTCTTTGATCTTATTCATATCCAATGTCCAGGCAGGAATGCTTCCCAGTAGATAAGGGTCACTCAGTAGTTTTGAGAAGACAAACTATTTTAGCATGCTGTGACCAGCAGGAGATTTGCATCAATTATGGCAGAATTGTCACCTGTTTTTGCAACTGTACACAAGAATAGAAGATGATTATTCAACTGAGTTCAGTAGAAATTAAAATCAAGTATTTCAAGTGCATAATTATGATGTCTTGGGTATGATGAGAAATCCATTGTGCCTGACGTGCCCTTTTCAGAGATGACCCCCTCCCAATTAACTTCTCTATCTTTTTAGTTTTAAGAAGTAGAAATGTATTTATAATCTCATTAATCCATTGATACTGTTTACTTGGAAATACATGAGGGAGAAAGGAAAAGAAGGATGAGTTGATGGGGTGAGATGAAGGGTATGGACAGCCTAATGTGGGTAAACAACAGGCAGAACCAATTGGGCAGAATTGACTCTTTTTATGCTGCAAGTATGATGTAATTATATGTAATAGTTTAAGTGGCTCACTTGGGCTATTTATTCCACAGCATGATTGTTCTTTGAATACATTTCACCTGATTATTCTTTTTAGTATTTGATTAGTCTCATTTGAATTTTATGCTTTGTCCTCTCTATTAGGACAGAACAATACTCCTATCTTTTGGATGTACAGACAGTAGAATCTAGTTTATATCAATCGGTCAAGTAGATAAATGTAGCAGCTGGTTTGGGGCTTTGATGTTTTGAAGTTTTGTTACTTTAGCAATCTATGTTTCTCAAATTTTTGACACTTTTCCCAGCTCAGTTCTTGTTAATACATTTCCAGTGTTGGAGCGTTCCAAAATAGTGTTTCTAACAGCTTTATTTAATGGTCATAACACCGTTATTGAGTCATCTTGGCTTCTAATTTGGGAATGCACTGACAGCTATTCAGTCAGTATCCTTTGTCTTGTGTGTCTATTGAAATAATGCCTGTGGCTAATTTGGTTTAATTTGGCATAGATTTGATTCAGGATTTAAGTAACTGGCAAGTAGCAGAAAATGTAATTGATTCATTTACTATTTGCTTTCACCAACTCACCAGTAACTGAAGGGTTCACCCATGAAAGTCACTTGGGACTTGTACTAGTTATCTAAATTCAGAGCAGTGAAGTTTGTTATTTAAGATAATATGCAATGGTAATCTGAATAAAAACACAAAATAGTAGAAATACTCAAGTCAGACTGCATCTGTAAATAGAGGAAAACAATAATGTTTCATTGTGTTCAGCTCTGGTTTTTTGCCCCTGCTCACAGATGCTGCTTGACCTGAGTGTTCCATATTTCTTGTATTGGTGAAATTGGCTTACTTGATTTAATCTACTAGATGATATAGAAAATAAATAATTCAGATTATTGAAATTTGTTTTGTTGGTCAATACATGTGCACTTTTCTGAAAGTATCAATGCTATTTGGAAATAAATACAAAAAGTGGAAATCATTGCTAAATGACTTTTTGAAAGTCAAGTCAATCTTTAAGCTATTCTTGTTATTGGATAGTTTTGGTAATTTAACTTTCTAACTGACATTTATTATATGGTTTAAAGTTGATGAAGCTAGCATTTCCCTGGCAGTTATTGGAAGCAAAGCACTTTGGGTGTTTGATGATTTCTGTGTCGCTCAGCAGTACCCAATGATCTGGAAGGTCACATGTTAAATTGCTTGATTCTCACAAACTTTATAGACCTAAACCCAGGAACTTTAGGAGTTGCTTGTCTAGGTAAGAAAATTTTACTCAGAATTTCTGTTCCTGTTGCTACCTGGTGGCTCCAGCTGAAAGATACATGTGCATGTGGGTGGACATCTGGTTAGGTTTGGATTTTCCTTACAATGCAGAAAGAGGCCACTTGGCTTTTTGAGTCTATACTGACCACAGTTCCACCCAACTGCTATCCCTGTAGCCCCATATATTTACCCTGCCAGCCCTCTAACACTCAGTGGCAATTTAGCATGAGCAATCAACCTAATCTGCACATCTTTTGATTGTGGGAGGAAACTGGAGGAAACCCATGCGGACACGGGGAGAATGTGCAAACTCGACAAACACAGTGACTCAAGTTGGGAATTGAACCCTGGTCCCTGGCATTGTGAGTAGGCAGTGCCAACCACTGTTTCCTGCTCACAAATAACCTTCCAACTCCATGTAAGATTTTGAATGAGTTAAAATCCCACTTTTTTTTCTAGGCGCTGATGAGAACAATGATTGGGCAATATAGGAGAAAACTGGCAAAATAAAAACTTATTTTTATACTAAATGCACCAGACAATTAGTAACCTTGATTGAAAAAGATCAAATTTGACTTTGTTTCATCTGTGATAATTTATAGTGGTAGGGATTGAGCTACTTCTGATTATATACCATCAGATTATTCACAGGTAGCGTTTTTCATACTGAAATATAAAATATTTTCCACAATGACTTAGAAGATGTAACTATATTGTTCTGGCAGCAATTTCACATTAAGGATTTTATTCCAAATTGACTTTAGAATTCGAAGAATTTGGAACCTGAATCCACACTGTATTCTGCAGGGAAATGTGCAAATGCTTATGAATTTGCTTTATGCTTTTCATTAACTAAACACTTGAATCTTGCTTAATAATCAAGCATAGGTGTCATATTTTTTGTATTCATGTGAAGATTGAGGCTGCAAATTTGAGTGTATTAAGTAGATATTTTTCATCAATCATAAAACAGTTCTTCTCAAAAAATAATAATTAACAAGTGGTAATGGAAATGCAAATATTAAAATATAAAAATTTGAAGAAAATAATAGAATAGGTGATTTCACTAAGTGGCTATCTTTTTGGAGGATTTGAACACATGATCTAAGATGACTCTTCAGTGAATTATTAATGAAATATTGTATTGTCAGAAGTGTCACCATTCGAATGAGGCACTCAAATCATAATGGAATCCTGACTCAAAGATGTTAGAGCAAAACATCGAGAAACTGAAAAGTTATCGCAGAATAATCAGCATGGATTGTAAAAGGAAATGTTATATTTGACCAAACTTTCTGAATTATTTTGAAAAATTACCAGAAAGAATTATTAAGGGGCAGTGAGCACCATATGTTTGCATTGCCAAAAAGTCTTTAAGGTACTGCATAATAACTAAGGTCAGCATAGATGGGATCAGAGGACATATAGCAGTATAATAGCAAGCTGATGACCAAACAGAGAGAGTAGGTGTTGAAGGTATTACTCAGTCTGGTAAATAGTGGACGCAAAACAGAAAATGTTGCAAAATCTCATCAGCTGTGACAGCGCCCTGGTAGAACCATTTGAATGTGAAACAAGCTTGCTGTTCCAGAAATCTTAGATGGCCCTAAATCTGACGAGATTTACGTTCAGGGTGAGGAGAGGTGGAGTGTGTATAATTGGACAAAGGAAGTGTAAATGATGAAAAAGAAGGCTGAGAAAGGTGCAAAATTGTCTCACTTCCTCCAAATAGCTATAACTGTTACATGTTAGCAGTATTTTGTTTGTATTTTAGTGGTTAATGGTAGAAATGATTTTCCAGAACATTCAGTGTTGGGACCACTGTCATTCTGTATTTACATAAAATTATTTGAACTCTTAAGTTAAAAGTACAGCTTCAAAATTTGCAGATTAAAGCAAGTTGGATATAGTTAGAATAATGGAGGACTGTGTTTAAAATCCAGTAAGTTGTGAATAAACTTATAGAATGAGCATGTATTTGGTGGATGAACTTCAATGAGAAATGAAATGATACATTTTGATAAAAATGAGTAAGTCACATACTCTCTGGAAAATGTCTAAATAGAGCAGAGGAACAGAGGAGTCAAGAGGTAAAGATATATAAATCATTAAAAGTAGCAATGCAGGTTGTATCACTAAAACCAGCAACATTGAAGTCATACTGGTCTCCATATTATAGAAAGAATATTGAGGCACTGATATACCAGAACTGAGACCTATCAGAAAAAATTGAACAGGCTATTGTTCTTTTTTTCTAGAAAAGAGAAGGCTGATGGGTGACCTGATGGTTACTACTTCTGTAGCTCTAATACATTTACACCCTTCTTTAACGTAAATGCATTAGTAGCTCAAGAAGGTTTACTAAACTAATACGAGGTTAACTTTTGAGGAAAGATTGGTTATAGGCTTATATCTACTGGAGTTGGGAAGCGTAAAAGACAGCTTGATTGAAACGTATGAAGTTCTGAAGAATCTTGAAAGGGTGAATGTGGGGCGATGTGTCTTGTGGGAGAATGTAGAACTAGGGTAATTATTTACAAAGAAGGGGTTTCGCATTTAAAATGGTGATTGTTTTTCTCTGAGAGCAGAGATACTTTGGAATTCCCTTCCTCAAAAGGCAGTAGAAGTAAAATCTGAATGTTTTCAAGGCAGAAGTAGATTCTTGATGAGCAAGGGAGTGAAGGTTACAGTCAGATCAGCCATGATCTTTTTGAATGGCAGGCTGAGTTCAAAGACGGAGTGTTGGACTCTTCCTCCTAGTTTGTATGTTCTGTGCGTCAAGAGTGTTGACCAGCAGTGTCATGATCTCCAACAGGGGTAGGGTAAAGAGTCAGGTCCTAAATCTATCCAACCAGGCTCCCCATGGTTTCGGAGATGCTGTGGCAAGATGTTATAGTCTGAAGCTGTGAATTGTGTGGGTAGGGACTCTGATTGTCTTTCCATCAGTGTTGACCAGGAATATCCACCACTTGTACTACCTGCAATTGGCATGTGTTAGAGTACCAACCTGCAAATCCTTCAAAACGTTGAGCCTGCTATGAATGCACTTTTCTTAGCCAACAGGTTCTGGAGTGGGACTCCAATCGAGAGTTTCTGGCAAGGACATTATCAATGTGCTGCACAAGACCACAAAAGTAATTACCAATAAATCAAATGGAGAATTCAGGCAAAGTTTATTTATCCAGAGAATGGGGAGAAATTAAAACTTGTCGCCTTACTTCAAAGAGAAGCAAGATGAGCACCTCAGAGGGAAAAGACAAGGAATAGAATGGTATGCTGACAGATCACTTGAAGATTGAGAGAAGGCACGCGTGGAACATAAACGCCAGCAAGAACTTGTTTTGATACTTGATAATTATTTAGCTGTTCTGATGGAATCATTGGGCACAGAAAGAGGCCACCAAGTCCACACCATTTCACTGTAGTCATGCAAGATTATTTCCCTCAAGTGCCCATTCAATTTTCTTTGGAATTGTTGGCTATCTGTGCTTCTACCAATCTTGTAGGCAGCAAGTTCCAAGTCATTGTCACTTGCTGTGTTTGGGGGAAAAAACATTTCTCATCTTCCTTTAGTGTCCAAAAATCAGTATTTTTCCCAAATATGTGTACGATTAAGGGTAATGTAGTGAGCATCATATGTTTGCATTGCCAGAAAGGAATTTTTTTTAACCAGAAATAAACCTGTCATAATTTTACACAACTCTGAAAGATCTCCTATTAATCTCCTTTGCTCCAAGAAGAATAACCCTACCATCTCCATCCTGATGTTGTAGTTAAAAAGCTCTCATTGCTGGCACATCTGCTGCACACTTGAGGAGACACTTGCACCCTTCCCAAAGTGTGGTGACCAATATTTTTAGCCTAACCAAAGCATTTATAAATGTTCAGCTGAATTTCCCTTTCCTCCTTGTAGCTACTAGGAATGTTCTAAAACCTTTTCTTTAATAAGGTTGTCATATTTGTTATTTTCAATCCTTGGACACCTATCTCACTTTCAGGAAGATTGCAAAATTACAACAAACTTTTTTTAATCACGTCTTTTAGTAACCAAGGATGCCAACCATCCAGATCAAATGGTTTATCCACTGTCAGCCTATTTGTCGTGGATAAGGCTTGACAATCCCAAGACAGCATTTGAAAATGTTCACTTGGACAAAGAACCCTCTCGGCCCTTAACCAGTACCATAAAAACAGTCTAATGGATATTCCAGTTCATTTGCTCCTTATACAACATCATTCCTGCAGAAGAATGGCCTCTAACTGTATGTGAAGTATTTTGAGATGTTTTTCAGAGACCTTATGTGGCACCACATTTAAATTCTTTCTGACTGCCAGAATGCCATTTTGATCCTTCACTGTATTTTTCTTTCCCCAGCCCATCTCTTTCCAACCTCCCTATCCCTTCTCAAGGAACTAATTCATGCTTTTGAATGGCTTCAAAAAAGCTGAGCTTTTTAATCATCAAAGGCAAGTGTGATCTGGTCCTCCTTTTAAGTTTCTCACACCCCTTTACCTGCCTGAAGGGCCATGAGCTACCTGTTGGGTACTCTGATCTATTTCCCCAATCTCTTCCTAGTTTCCTAACCAAAGTCCGGATTCTGCCATTATAGTTTAAGATCCGTAAATTCAACATAAACCAGACCCAATCTTCCAAGTGGAGATAAAACTGGTAGACGCAATCTATTAGTCAATTATTGTCACATTCTTGATAATTGTTGATTTCAAAACCTGGAGTAAATGTTGTTGCTTGAGGTGATGGTTAACTCCTGCTTCTAATTTCTATGTTTACAGATGGCTTTTTTTCCCACAAATAAGTGCATGAGATATTGCCTCATGTCCTGACCAATATTTACTTCTCAGCTAATGCTAGCAAAGTACATTGTGATAATTTATCTCATTGTTGCTTGTAGAATCTTGTGCATATGTTGGCTGCTGCATTTATGTAAATTATAATTGTAACTGTTCTTAAGTCTGCATTTCATTGGATGAGAAATACTTTTGGACTTTGAGAGGAAGAAATGTATAAAAATGCAAGTTATTTTTCAATTTCATTTAAAAGATGCCATCTCTGATAATGTAGCATTTCTTCATTATAGAAATGCAAGTTAGATTAGGTACTTAATTCAAGCATGTCAGTTTTTCTTAATCTTTGTGTAGAGTGACTGTCCAGTTGTTTATTGAACCCAGAGAAAAAGCAATGATTTTGTGATCACTCCAATGCGCAAATTATTCAGCAATGCTATATTTGGGTTCTGCACGGAAGACGTTTTATTTTTAGTTATGGTTGTCACACTTGTCATTGATTTAAAATGATTCATTCAATGGATGTGTTAAGGCATCCTCATTGAAAATTTAAATTTATTGGTGGTTAGTTGCAATACTGTAAGACAGCTGCCTATGTTTGTATGGAACATTAAGCAAGAGAGTAAGTTAGCTAGAATTTTTTATGTATGCAAAGCATGGCATTATGAAGATTTCATTTGTTGGCCTGCTATGCTTGTGAACTTTGCCTTTTTGTATTTAATTTTGTTTTTTATTGTCTTTGGATTCATATAGGGATATATTTCAATGAGTATGATATTCTTATGATACCATGCCCAAAGTGACATTCTTCATAGGTCGTCATGAGTGTTAGTTTGATATTTGAAAGGGGCATGCAGGGATAGATTGGAGCATCACAGCCCAGCTGTTTTCAAATGATGTCTTCAAAGATTTGCAATTAGCATCACTGGTTTGTTTTCTTTTACTCTTTGGAAGTGGACATCACAGCTCAAGTATCATTTTTTCCAATTACCAGTTGCCTTAGAAACATTAAAAGTTAACAACTTAGTGTAGGACTGGAGTCATGGAAACTGGACAAGCTATGGGTGGCAGGTTTACTTTTCTGAAGAATTTTGATAAACTCAATTTGGGTTTCAAGACAGTCCAGAAACTTTCAAGATTATTTTCCTGAACCAGCCCGTAAATTACTAATTTTATTTGAGTCCACTATCATAACTTTCAGAGATGGGATTTGAACAGTGGTGATAGTGTAATGAATAGGCTTCTCTATTTTTCAGGACAGTGAACCCTGTGCATCACCTTGTGCTTCAGTTTCTTTGCTGTTTCCCAGGAGTATTGAGATTGATCATAGTTCTCTACCAAGTGAGATTGGCTCACTTGGTTCATGGATTGAACGTGAAATATTCCAGATCCACAATGCTCAAAACCAAATAATGTTGTATTTATACTGGAGTTACTAGTGGTGCTGTTCTAATTACTTTATGGAATTTTGATGATGCTGTTCCATTGTCCATGAGCGTGGAAGATGAAGACAAAATAAGAAGAAAAAGCTACAACAGTATCATTTTTTATAGAACACTGTAAAATACTATAAGACTTAGACAAGTTTTTGCCATAGCTTTTGTCGCAGAAGTATTTTCAAATTAGGTTATTGGAATATTTTCCATCAGTAGCAAATCTATTTGTTAGTTACAAAGTAAATTCCCTTTTGCCAATTTTTGAAACAAGTTATCAGTGATAAGGCATTCTGCTGTATAATTCATGCAGATTCAGATCTTGTACAACATTTAATTGGAAATTAAACTTTTGAAAATATCAAGTCATTTTTTGCATAGTTATAAAAAGGTAAGTGAGGAAAGCGTACTTTAAATTTGTTTTTATGTTTGCATCAAACCATTTAATGGTATTGAATGCTTAAGAGATACTCCTATGGGGCTAACTGATAAAATGAACGAATGGTTTGCATTTCTCCTTAAATCGAGCTCATACAGATGGGATGGAAGTCTTCCTGGTCTATTGGATGCAAGGGTGCAATGTAAAATGAATTTGAACAGTTATAAAGTGGTTGCTGATGGATATGGACAAGTCTCTGCCAGTTCTGGACTGTATTATCCAACAAAGACAGAGGGGTAAGAACTGATTTAATTAAGGGGTATAAGATTGTGAGAAGCTTAGATAGAATAGACAGGAAAGACTTGTTTTTGCACACTGGAAAGGTCAATTATCAGGGGGCACAGATTTAAGGTGATTAGTCAGAGGATTAAAGAGGACGTCAGGAAAAAAATATTTACCCAGAAAATGGTAGATGTCTGAATTCGCCAGCTGGTGAAATCCTAATCTCATTTAAAAGGTACCTAAATCTTAAATAAAATGCTGTGATCTGCAATGCTACAAACCAGGTACTAGAAGGTGAAATTAGAATGGGCATCTAGTTTTTCTTTAGCTTCATTTGAAGCAATTTTTAAAAGCAGCATTTCAGCCTTTTGGCTAAGATGCAAATGAGATCAAGCCTTGAAGGAGGTGCAATGCCTGCTCCAGTCAGCCTGGATCATGTAGATCAAGACCAAGACAGGAGGTGAAAGCCCTGTCTTGTCAGCTTAGATCAGGAATGTCTCCCTTGTTGAGATTCTGAATTGGACTTGATTTGATTGAATTGGATAAATAAATTTTTTAAAAATCTAGTTTTTTTTCCTTTTAGCCATTGCAAGTGGGTTGAATAGCCTCTTTCTGTGCCATAACCTTTTTATAGTTCTATGGATTATATATGTGGAAATAACATTGTGATCAAGGTATGGAGTAAAGGAAACTTTATGTACTTGCTTTGGGAATGCTTCATAGCACAATATATTGGAACTTTTACTCTGCAACTAACATATAGTGTCCTTTACTAGAAGTGCTTGATGCTAATACTGGGTGCTGAAATGGAAAATATTCCCAAAGTCATCACCAAAATACTGGTCAAAATTTATGCTGTTGAATTAAATAAATCTATATGGGAGCTCATGCTATTGTTACCAAGAACATTTTAAGAGACTTACTTTAGCACTTTGTTCTAAGAAAATTGCTTGTTGACAGTAGCGAAGGACTGTACAAAATCTTATCACTTTTAAACTTTAAAGGGTTGTAATGTCTTGAATAGCTAAGACTTGAATGATTCAAAACCATTGAAATATTTAGATGAGGAATAGAGTGATAGATCATTAACCTTGACTTCTGATGATGTCTCAAATCACAAAAGCTTTAAACTTGCTGACAGCTACTTGTTGTTCTTCATAATATATAGTCTGCTTAAAGGTTTTTTCCTTTTTAACCATGGAATGGTGGAAATGCTGAGCATAGTAAAGGTGTAGTAATTTAGATGAAAGGGTACACATTTATCATGTGGTACCTCAGACGTTCAGCTTCTTTATTGTGGAGTAATGCAAGATTTTTTTTTTGAAAAAACAGTTTGCCAGGAAATACACTACACAAGATAATCAATAACTGGAAGTGAGTTACAAGGCGGTAATTTAATGGAGAGATTCAGTAATTGTTTATAATAGTAACCTGAACTATGAGATTAAATTACTGCATCAAAATTCCCTGGATGGCTCAGGTGGTAAAACCAGCATGTAACTGAGCCATTAGAGCGCGAGGTCCCAAGTCTAATTCCTGGTCTGTGCTGAGCTAGCTGATGTCAGCTGTAATGTCAGTTGAAATGATATAATTGGCCTCCTAGCCCCTGACCTATAGCTGCAAAATCGGCCATTGTTTCTGTTTCAGGTCCCTATTTCATAGAATCATAGAAACCCTACAGTGCAAAGCAGGCCAATTGGGCCCATCGAGTCTCCACCAACAACCGTCTCACCAAGATCCTATCCCTATAATCTCTCGTTTATTCTGCTAATCCCTCTAATTAATGCATTACTAAATCTCAGCAAATTTTGTAAAATCTGTGGAAGTTCATAATATAGACATTTTGTTTAGCACCATATTCATCTTTCCTGTTCCCAACTTTCCTGTAATATTCTAACTGACGAGGGACTGTGGATTTTGTGCCCATTAGATTGAAACTAACATAAATTGGGTTTTATTGAAATAAATACCCCCTGCACAAAGAGGCAGTTTAGCATGGCTAATGCACTTAAACTGCACATTGTTGGACTGAGGGAAAATCAGAGCAGTTGGTGGAAACCCGTGCAGGCACAAGGAGAATGTGCAAACTCCACATAGAGAGTGACCCAAGCTGGGAATTAAACTGAGATCCCAGCTGCTGAAAGGCAGCAGTGCTAACCACTGTGCCACCATGCTTTATTGATTCCTGCTAGTTAGAGCATATGTGGAAATGAGCAATGACAAAATTGGTTGGTTGTGTTGGTCATGTGGCCAAATAGTTTTAGTAGTCATCACCTAGGCTCGTACGTGAAGAATGCCTATTAAAAAGCAAAGAACAAAACAGCACGGGAAACAGGCCTTTCGGCCCAACGAGCCCACGCCACCACCTCGATGTTCCCACTTCTATCCGTGATCTCTGTCTGTGTTTATAGATCTATGCTTTGTGACAATTAAGGGAGAATTTGTTCTGCCAATCAGCCTAAGAGCACATCTTTGGGATGTGGGAGGAAACCGGAGCACCCAGAGAAAACCCACGCAAGCACGGGGAGAATACGCAAACTCCCACAGACACAGGCCCAAATCCATGTATCTGCACAGCACAGCAATAGTCACTGAACTATTGTGTTGCCCATCAAATGGTCCAGGTCAAGCGTACACTAATGACATGAAGTACGAGGATGCTCTTGAAAAAAGAGCATCCCCTCACGACCCATTGCATGTATGCCCTTTGTTAGACAACAAGGCGGACCAAAGTGCCTGTAGGATAAAAAATATAAATCAATATTATCGACAATTTACACACTTCCCTAGGAATTCCCAAGCTCATGATCCTTATTTTAAATCAGTTTTCTATATACCTCCATTCCCATTCTGTTCATGTGCCCATCTAAGTATCTCTTAAATAATTCCAGAGTGCCTGCCTCCTCTAATTACTGTATTTTTGTCTGACTTGTAGCCCAGTAATGAATCAAAGACTTCATGGGAAGAGAAAGAAGATCTTTTGAGAAAACATTTCCATTTTCTTGCATGTTGTAATATTTAAATGGTGGCATTTTGTGAGTTAGTTTACTAATATTTAATAATATCTGCCTTTGATGTCATAATGATTAAAACTTCTGTAAAAGAGGTAAACATCCTGTAATGTCATTACAGTCATTAAGTTATAATTTTGTCATCAATTACTAGAAAACTCGAGTAACAATACTCGTTTTAAAATGAGAAACTAAGCTGAAAGGCCAAGATACCATCATGTAGAACACTGCCAGAGTTGTAAAATTGAAGATTAATTGAAGCTGAAAGTATAGAAGGAGTAAGTGGCAATTTAAAAAATATATATTCTGGCAACCATCCCAGGACACAGGAGCATCCTTGAGAGACTTTCTGCCTATGCTGTTATTTTCCCAGGTGATCCAAGATCTACAGTATATGCTATTATGTAGTTATTTAACAGCCATTTCTTTTACTTGAACTGCTTGGTGTTTATGCAGAACTTTGATTTGTGGAAAAGCTTCTATTTGTGAGAAGTTTTATTACAATTCCAAAGTTAAATAATCAAAATGATGCCAGTCTACCCAAAATGCTTTGCATGAATGAAAGGGTATTCCCCAGATGATGGAAATAGCACAGTAATATAAACAGGTTTATGAACACTGCAATGCAGAATTAGAACAGTTAGAGAGCTGTTTCTAGGTTTCTACGTCTGAAAATGAAATTCATAAATTTATGCTGTTGTATAATTTTAATTTTGGCCTCGAGAATGCATTTCTTGTCAGCTTAGGGCATGGGATTTAAGGGGCTTTGGCCTTGTGGATCCAGAACTGGCTTGCTGGCAGAAGGCAGAGAGTGGTTGTGGATGGGTCTTTTTCTGCATGGAGGTCGGTCACCAGTGGAGTGCCCCAGGGATCTGTTCTGGAACCCTTGCTGTTTGCCATTTTCAGAAATGACCTGGATGAGGAAGTGGAGGGATGGGTTTGTAAGTTCATTGACGATACAAAGGTCGGTGGTGTTGTGGATAATCTGGAGGGATGTCAAAAGTTGCAGTGGGACATAGACAGATGCAAGACTGGGCGGAGAAGTGGCAGATGGACTTCAACGCGGATAAATGTGTAGTGGTCCATTTTGGCAGGAATAATGGGATGAAGGAGTACAGTATCAAGGGTAGGAGTCTTAGCTGTGTTGAAGAGCAGAAGGATCTTGGGGTCCAGGTCCACAGGACTCTTAAATCGGCCTCGCAGGTGGAGGATGTGGTCAAGAAGGCGTATGGTATACTGGCCTTCGTTAATCGAGGGATTGAGTTGAAGAGTCGGGAGGTAATGATGCAGCTTTATAAGACCCTTGTCAGACCCCACTTGGAATACTGTGCGCAGTTCTGGTCACCTCACTATAGGAAGGATGTGGAAGCTATTGAGAGAGTGCAGAGGAGATTTACAAGGATGTTACCTGGATTGGGAGGCATGCCTTATGAAGATAGGTTGAGGGAGCTGGGACTGTTCTCCCTGGAGAGACGAAGGTTGAGAGGCGACCTGATAGAGGCTTATAAAATGTTGAGAGGAATAGATAGGGTGGATTCTCAGAGGCTATTTCCCTGGGCTGAAATGGTTGCTACGAGAGGACACAGATTTAAGGTGCAGGGAAGCAAATACAGAGGAGATGTTAGGGATAGGTTTTTCACTCAGAGGGTGGTGAGTGAATGGAATCGGCTGCTGTTGCTGGGGTCTTTTAAAAGACTTCTGGATGAGTATATGGGAACTAATATGGGATAGGGGGTTATGGATAGGTCTATGGCTTGGTAGGTATAGATGTGATCAGCGCAACTTGTGGGCTGAAGGGCCTGTTTGTGCTGTAGTGTTTTATGTTCTATGTTCTTGCTTGGTGTCAAAATTTGAAGTTTTTCTTTGCTTAAATATGTTCTACGTCTGAATGGGACCATTGATAAACTATATGCACAATGTTCTGTAATACTGTATGATATGATTTCTGGCCTCTTGAGTTAATTGCTGCCAGAAATAGAGATGCTACAATTGGCCTCTGTGTCCCTGGGATTAGGAAGCCAAAAATTGACTGGGACTTGTGTTTTTGAACACCATCTGGCAATCTTTTCTGATAATTTTTGGGCTATCAAAGGGGACAGGATCAAGTTTAGCTGTGATGCTTGCATTGTTGAATAGCTTGCTGAGACGGGTTTTAGTTCAGGCTGTCTAGATTTGTAGTAGTAGTGGAAGGACTACTTCAGTGAAGTGATGGAAGGTATCTGGCACACAACTGTACCTCAACAAAAGCGAGCACCTTCAGTGGAAGAGAAAGAAAAATATTTGCATTTACATGCTGTACTTTATTCATTCCAGTCCCTGGCCAGTGAAATACTTCTGTTTTAAAATTTAGTCACTGACTGTTGTGTTTTACTACAACTTTTGCGCAGTAAGACTTGACCATCAACAGTGTATGAACAAAATACAGTGATGTGGCCAACTCGTGGTAAGAACTCAACTATTCTTTTCCAAATAGTATAAGGAACTTCAGTCCACTTAAGAGACTAGTTAAGCACTTGATTCAATGTCTCGTTTGAAAGACGGCGCCTTTGGAATACATCTTTCCTTAAGTACTGCACTGCTGTTAGCCCAGGTTTTGTGATCAAATATCGAGTTGGATTTTGACATTAACCAATGCTGATATTTAGGATGTCAGAAACTTTGGTGGTTGGGATGGGGAGAAAAAGAATGTAACTATCCCCTTTTTGTAATCAAACATTTATTTAAGTGATAGAATAAATTGTATTTAATATTCTAAGAACTGAGAAAAATATTTCACATTTGAGTTGCACCAATCATGTTATTTCTTCCTCAGATGTTTAAAATTTCTTCCTGACCTCTTTTTACCATAAAATTTTTAACTTGTACTTGTTTTTCTTAGTGTTTCATTGGCCATAAGTTTCTGGATCAATTAATAATTTATACCATTTCACTTCGTTTCAGATGATCATGGGAACAGCAATGGCAGTCATGTGAAAATATTTTTGCCCAAGAAGTTACTCGAATGTCTACCGAAATGCTCTGCTTTACCAAAGGAAAGACACCGCTGGAACACAAATGAGGTACTGTGAAGTGTTAGTTTTATCTGACTCTGCCCAATTATAAGTGGCCTTGTAATATTTCAGGAATTGTTTTTCTCAGCTGGAAGCTTTGCTTCAAATTGGGCAGTTGCTTTTGTAAGAATGGCAAGTGAAAGAGATAGTATCTAAACAAGTGGTTTGATTTCTCAAAAGAGCAGAAAAAGATTATAAGTTTGGATGTGAGCAGGGAAGCTTCACAGGTGGAAACAGTTTGAAACCAGTGCAATTCTTTAAAACTGGGAGCTCAGCTAACTAAGACCTGAATATGCATGCACATTCATCCATAACTACAAATGCAGGTAATCTGTTTGTATGTTCTGCTAATAATCTTTCACTGTTCATCAAGAAGTGTACAAAAATGGCTCTGGATGCTGACTAAGTGCTTTTCCTACCCTGAGTGAATTTCTTTTTGTTGTTTTGGTGACCTACCTGGTACTCCATCATGAAAATACTTTTGAATCAGGGTTTTAATAATAATCCAGAGTGTTGCCTGTACAGAATATGATCTTCAAAAGTTATCAGAGTTCCCTTGAGGCTTTTATTTGGGAATGTTCTGGAAATGCAGTGCCAAGTTCCTTAGATTGAGATAATGTGTTGGCAGTTCCATTTAGGGCTGGCCTGCTTTTAGTTCCAAAGCACTACTTTTCTGATTTTCCTCACCAGCATATAGATATTCCCGGTATTAAGGATGACTGCATTAGCAAAAGTCTGTCAGGTCCTTGATGACTTAAGAATTGAATATGTAAACCTTACTGATTTGTTGCATTGGACAGAGTTTTAGGATGTTCCTGTTGGAGTTAGTTGATATGTACTGATTTCATTACAAATTAGGAATCTTGCACTTGGAAAATTATTAGTTATGTTGGATAATTGAATCAAGCCTGGAAAAAAAGGGGAGGTTGGAGTGTACATATATATTGAATGGAGCTTCTGAATTTGATATTGATTATCACAAGCATACACAGCACTTAATAAATATTAAAACTTTAATTTTCATAAGGATTATCTAATTTTTATTAAAGTATACATTTGTCTATGCATTTATGATTGAGAAAGCATAGTTGATTAAACCTGGCTTCAGTAATATACTGATTGGTCATTTGTTTATCTTGTTACTTTAAAAAAGGGTATCAAATTAAAGTAGCAGTTCCCTTAATAGGTTGTTGTAAGTGTTATAATTTGATTATACAACACCCCAAGTTTACGTATCCTTTCACTGATTTTATAGTTTGTAGCCAAGGTGTTAGCAAAGCTGTTATATATGTTTTAAAAAATGTAGCATATGGTGTGTTTTAAGATAGATTGGGATAAATGATTGCATTGTTAGTCCCATGGTTTAATTTGTGTATTCAGAGGTTGTGACTTGAAACTGCAGCTGACTATTGAAAAGAATTGTAATCTGGTGACAAATATTTACCTTTGCTGTAGGGTAAACCTGAATCTCAGTAAAATACTGTTAAAAATAAAGGTGCTGAATCCTCTAATACACAGCTAAATACTAGGAATTATGAAAATCTGAAATAAAAACAGAAAATACTGGAAGTGCTCAGTCAGATTTTGATACAGAATCTGTAGAGAGAGAAACAGAATTAACGTTTCACTGGTAACCTCCCATCGGAATGGGACTCAATACCTGAAAACCATGCTACCAAGTAGCATGGTGAAAAGAACTGAAGAGGATGAGCCGTAGAGATGGGGGGAAGTATAGAGTTAATGGATGGTTTTGGGACCAAAGCAGGTCAAAATGATAGAAAAGGACAAGGCCTTAGATGAATTGAATCAGGAAGGTGAGAGTTTTAAAATTAATTCATTAAGAAACAGAAAATAATGAAGTTTCTTCAGCATTGTTGTAATTGATTAATAACATTTGGTGTCAGTTACGATATAGCAAACAGTATTTGGGTGAACTGAAGTTTATGGAAGGTAGAAAGCTGGAGATTGGCTGGAGGGTATTAAAATAGCTGCTAAGGGTAACAAATACATGGATAAAGGTTTCAAGAGCAGGTACGCTGAGGCAAAGACAGTGATGGGTGAAATAAAAATAGGACTTTTGATGATGGATTGGGGGGCAAAATGTTAACTTGAAAGTGGTCTGTTTCAGCCTAAAGTGGCAGCGAGGAGAAGGTTGATATAGGTGGCTAGGGAACATAGTTTGTAATAGGAGCTAAAGGCAACAGCTATAGCCTTCCCAATCTTTGGTTCTCTAGCTATAATTTATTCTAAAGGTATTCTGATAATAACCAAATGGAAGTTTTTAGTTACCATTCAAGTTATCCCTGTTAATCATCACAAGCTGTTGTGTAGCAGAAACCCCTTGGATCCTTCGTTCAAATTGATTAATCAGAATAAAATCTATAAAGTCATTTGAAGAATTGCCAGTTAGAAATTTTCATGTGGAGGAGAAAAAAATGTCTGAAACAGGCCAGTGTCATTAAAATTTGGCGTATCTTAAAGGTACAGAACATAAATCTCTTTGGGTTATTCTCTAGAGCCAACAGATATACCCAATTCCACTGAACTGGTGTGTGGCGTTGTAGTTCAGACAAAAGGAAATCAATGAAGTGACTTAGAGTCCAAAGAAACTGAAGTGTTCATAATGCAGAAGGATGGATGATCTTTATCTCTCTCAAAATTCTAGTCCATAATTCATGGCTCTTAGGACATTCTGCACATTCCCACTTGGGGTACAAGTTCCAACTCCTAACCATTTTAGTTGGGGTGTCATGTATTTTTATTTGCATCATGGAGTGTTAGTGTTGCTGACAAGAATGGTCTTTATTACTGACCTCAATTTCCTTCATGAAGATGGTGTGAATCCACCTTGAATTGCTGCAGTCCACGTGGCATACAAACACCCACGTGCTATTCAGAGGAAGTTCCAAGTTTTTGACGTGACAGTCGTGATAAAATGATGACACAGTTCCAAGTCAGGATCATATGTGACTTAGAGCAGATCTTGCAAATGGTGGTGGTCCTATGCGTCTGCTGCCATTGTCCTTTTCAGATATTAGAAATTGTGGGAGTTTGGAATATTCTGTCAAAGGGGTCTTGGTAAATTGCTGCAAGTAAATACAAACAACTTCTAGTTATGTTAGCAACTGCTGGTTGATTCATAAATGAAATTTTGCAAACATATGTATGTACGAATTAGGAGCAGGAGTAAGCCATTTGTCTCGCCAAGTCGGCTCCACCATTCTGCAAGATCGTTGTTGATCTAGTTGTGACCACAATTCATATCTTATGCACTGTCAATCAGTTACCTTATCATTTCTGCCTTGATTTAATTGTTTGACTTGTATGTTCATGATTTGCCCATGGAAGACTCCAAGTACATCAAAATTAGATTGCGTAAACCCAAACTGAAGCTTCAGGGACTTTAAAAGCCTCAGTTTTCTCTTAGATACTTTAACGATTCTGGTGTAAATCAGAACTGTCATGACTGAAGATCTTTGAGGCCATTTGCACTGGAGTCAGTTCAGAGAATATTCACTGGACTGGGATGAAAGGATTATCTTGCAAGAAAAGGTTGAACAGGTTAGGCCAATATTCATTGGCATTTAGAAGAATAGAGGTGTTCTTATTAAAACATGTAAGATTCTTAGAAATCTTGACAAGGTAGCTGCTGAGAGGATTTTCCTTCTGGGAGAATCTAGAACTAGGGGTCACAGATTAAAAATATTAAAACTGAGATGAGGAAGAATGGAGTGCTTTGTCAGTCTCCTGGATTTCTACTAATTCTAAGAGAAGAAGGTTATACTCTGAGGGTTGTTAATCATTAGCATTCAACCCCAGAAAGCAGTGCAGGCTAGGTCATCAAATATGTAGTTTGACTGATTTTGATCTACAAGGGAGTCAAAGGTTATTAGGGCAATGGGAGTGGTGTGAGTGGGCAGGCAGGAAAGTAAAATTAAAGCCAAGATCTGTTGAGCTGAGATTTTGTTGAATGATGGAACAAATCCGAGGGACCAAAAGGCCAGCTCCTACTCTTATTTCTTGTATTCTTATAATCTTACTCTTCCGAACAGAACACATTTGGATCTCATCAGTTATAACTGCTTCAAATAAATTTTTGTTTTCAGCAATTAGCACAAATAGGAATTTGTTACAACTCAAAATAATTATTTAAAGTGTAGAATCAGAAGCAAAAGTGACTTTACTGACATCTATTTCTCAAACTTGAAATTTTGCTGTGTGGCTTTATCTGAATTTTTTAAGGAAATGTCTATTGTGAAATCATTTGAAGATCAAAAAGTGAAATTGAGATGTATTGAGAAGTAAAGGATAGGTGATGCTAGGTTCTTGTTTTAAAATCAGGTAAATTTGCAAAAGGCTAAGAAGACTCAGATATGGAGTTGCACAATTTGGAGGTACTGGCAAAAAGTGAACAGCTTATTTTAAAATGAATTTTGCTTTTGACATGGAAAGTATGCAAAGATGGAGAGAAAATCGAAGGATGGTGCATTTTGAACTTGGGAAGAATCAAAACAGGAAATACAGTAATACAGGAGTTGTAAAAATAAAGTGGGAAGGGAATCCAGGTGACTCAGAAACTACACGAGAATCTTGATTTTTTTTTAAAAAGAAGAAATTTAGCTAAAGGCAAGCAAAAGCCAAAATTTGATGAATTAGTGACTTGAAATATAATTACTAAGTATGTGAACTCTACAGGCTGTCATTTTTTCCCAAGTTAAGTGGAGCCATCAAAACTGGCAAGCACAGGAAGTCCCTTTGCCTCCAAGTAAATGGTGATGCCATCTTAAAATTGAGAAACTGAACCTACACTAACTATGGATCAGAAGTCCATACTTGCAAATCAATTCAGATTAATCAAAGGCCTAAATCAGTCACATAATTGAAGGCTTTGCAGTAAAAGATTCCTAAGAATGTTTTTGCTAGCTCAAAATCCTGCAATTCTCCCCTAAAGGCATTATGGGTCAACCCACAGAATATGCGCTGCAGTGATTCAAGATGGCAGCTCGTCACCACTTTTTCGAGCACAACTAGGGATGGGCAATAAATGCTGGCCAGCCAGCAATGCCCATGCTCCACGAATGAGTAAATTAAAAAAAGATCCAGCATTGCTTGAGGTTTAGACAAAATGTCAGAAGCACAGTGATTAACATTATTTTATTTTGTCAGCCTGACTGCAGATTACATTATTGTAAGATAAATCAATAAATCATCTGTTAAATATGAAAAAGTATTAAAATAATTTAATATAAAATAAAAACAGAAAATGGAAGAAAACTGAGGAGATCTGGCAGTATCTATGGAGAGAGAAACAGAGTTAACATTTTGAATCCATATGGCTCTTCAGTAGAGTTATGAGGACTAAAAGCATTAACTCTGTTTCTCTCTTCACAGATGCTGCTGGAGCTGGTCAGTTTTTTTCCAGTTTTTCTGTTCTTATTTCAGATTTCCAATGTCTACAGTATTTTGCTTTTAAAATTTAATGTTTCTTTACTCTGAGCAACAGTTTAAAAGATCTAAACTTAATAAGCAAGTCCAAAAGGCCAGAAGAACTTGTCAATTCATTTACAAATGATTGAATAAGATTGCAAAAGGTTGTGAATGCAGAGACTTAAAATCTGAACTCATCAGAGACAGAGTAGTGGAAGGAATAATGGATGATGTGTACTCAGATCTCAAATACGTACAGGAAGGTCTGACCCTGGAAAAGGCAATCCAGATCATTCGACATTCTCATCACAACTCTGAGTAGCACAGAATCATTCAAAGGAGAGAAAATGTACTGTGATGCAGAGGCCAGTCCACAGTTGAGCTAGTTGAGGAACAAAGACATGAGGACACTCCAAAAAATGGAAGGTAGTAGCTGAACTGGCCAGTAAAGCTACCGTGCCATCGCAGTGGAGCACAGCATCCCTACAGACAAGATCATTGTCCATCAATTGTAGCCCACTGCTTTCAGTGCAACAGGATTAGACACTATGGAAAACTGTGCAAGGCAAAATCTTTGAAATGCACAGAAGGCCCAAAGATTATCCAAATGGTCAAGCCTGGAAGAGACATGGCATGATTTTTGGGTGATTTAGAGACCTTGGTGTCTCACTTTGGAATGTGGACATTTCAATCAATGACTATTTCATGCATTTTTAATCCAACCAAGGAGCCAGCGCATCTGTTCTATCAGACAAAGAATTGTGGCCAAAAGACCTCTGGCTTTGAACAATGGACATAACACAATATGGGCCTGGAGAAGTCTAGCTTCCAGTTATAATCGTCATCCTGGAACTACTAAGATATGGTAGCAAACAAATCTTCAAGTGGATGTATGTTGTCCACAGCCAGCCTTTCTCCTTGTTGAAGACTGGTGTGTGTGTGTGGTGCTGGACCCTCTCAATGACAGAAGATGTCAAGATTAACATTGTTAATCATATAGAATTCTAACCCCCTGAGTACTCCAACAAAAAGAGTATCCTGATCAATCTGATGACCTCTGGCTCTAGTGAGAGTACAGTAGGTCAATGTCAAACGTGTACTGCAATTCCTTGTCAGCGTTCCAAATCTACAAAAGATGCTGGATCGTGATAGCAGCTGCCTAGTGCTCATCTTCCGCCAGTGGACATTTTGATTACCCACAATTACTGCAGAAGTTGAAAGAAACAACAAGGAGGAAAGCAATGTTTATCTGCTAGCAAGAAATAAATTAGATTAGCAACCACTGACTAATGCAACAAAATCAACCGAGTGCTGATCAACATGAATGGATGAAAACATAGCCAGATACTAGAATAACCTCCAAACTTGCAGAAGTTTGGAGGTTATTTGTGCTAGAGTATTGCAAATAAATTATGGAAAGCCTAAAATGGCCTAAACTTTGAATTCAAAGGGGAAGATGAAGATGACAATAATATATTAATGTCAATGTAAATGTATAAATTAGTAATAATGTAAAACAGACAGTAAGCTATATAATTTCAAATATATATGGATAAGGATTAGAAGAGGGGGGAGAGGGAACGCAGTAAAAGAGTTTGGACCATATCGAGAACAGCATCACTCATACGGTAATGTAAGAGTGCACACGATCTGCACACAGGGTCAGCTGAGTATTGGACAGAGCCATGTGTACATTGAGTCAGTTCGTAGCCTGTACCCTTGATCGTATAGTTATAAATAGTTCTAAGAATCATTAAAGAATTACAGTTGACCTATGTATGATTACGCATGAAAATCTCTTCAACCAAACTGTAACCACCACTCTACAACATTAACATCTAGAAGCAGTGTATGAAATGTGAGAATTCTGTTGAGAACAGAAAATGTAGTTAAGCTGTGGGTTAAAGAACAGAGCTAACCAAGGTCAGATGTTATAATTGATATTTAGACTTGCAAGCAACATGAAGAAATTATATATTTGTCAATCTAGTAATATAACATTTTCATTCCTCCATTGAAGAATGTAGAGGTACCACCACTTTGAGAGGAATAAATGCTGTGTGTGCCAAAGTTGCATGATTGAGTGAGTATAGATTTGGTAGCATCATCAAAAGAACAAATACAATTGGATGGGAAATGGACGAATTAAATGACAGAACATAGAACATTACAGCGCAGAACAGACCCTTCGGCCTTAGATGTTGAGCCGACCAATTAGGAAAAAGCAATGACCCTCTAACCTAAACCATTCCCTTTTCATCCATAAACTTATCTACTAACCTCTTAAACGCCACCAAACTTGGCGCATCTACAACTGCAGCAGGCAGGGCATTCCATACCCTTACCACCCTCTGGGTAAAGAACCTACCTCTGACATCCGTCCTATAACTACCACCCCTTAATTTAAAGCTATGTCCCCTCGTGCTAGCTTTCTCCATCCTAGGAAAAAGGCTATCACTGTCCACCCTATCTAAACATCTAATCATCTTATATGTTTCAATAAGGTCTCCTCTTAGCCGCCTTCTTTCTAACGAAAACAACCTCAAATCCCTCAGCCTCTCTTCATAAGACCTGCCCTCCATACCAGGCAACATCCTGGTAAACCTCCTCTGTACCCTCTCCAATGCCTCCACATCTTTCTTATAATGTGGGGACCAGAACTGCACACAATACTCCAAGTGCGGCCGCACTAGAGTTTTGTACAGTTGCAACATGACGTTGCGGCTCCGAAATTCAATCCCCCTACCAATAAAAGCTAAGACTCCGTATGCCTTCTTAACAACCTTATCGACTTGATTGCCAACTTTCAGGGATCTATGCACGTATACACCAAGATCCCTCTGTTCATCAACACTATTAAGAGTCCTACCATTAGCCCTATACTCTACACATTTGTTATTCCTGCCAAAGTGAATTACCTCACACTTTTCCACATTAAACTCCATTTGCTACCTCTCGGCCCAGCTCTGCAACTTGTCCAAGTCTCTCTGCAAACTATAACACCCCTCTTCACTATCTACCACTCCTCCGACTTTGGTGTCATCCGCAAATTTACTAATCCATCCTTCAATACCCTCATCCAGATCATTTATAAAAATTACAAACAGCAGGGGCCCCAAAACAGATCCCTGAGGTACACCACTTGTAACCGAACTCCATGATGAATAATTTCCATCAACCACCACCCTCTGTCTTCTATCAGCTAGCCAATTCCTAATCCAATTAGCTAAATCACCCTCAATCCCATACGTCTGCATTTTCTGCAGAAGCCTTCCATGGGGCACCTTATCGAACGCCTTACTAAAGTCCATATATACCACATCAACTGCCTTACCCCCATCCACCTCTTTGGTCACTTTTTCAAAAAACTCAATAAGGTTAGTAAGGCACGACTTACCCTTCACAAAACCATGCTGGCTATCCCCAATCAATTCGTTTCTCTCTAAATAACTATAAATCCTATCCCTAATAATTCTTTCCAATACTTTGCCCACAACAGAAGTAAGACTCACCGGTCTATAATTCCCAGGAAAGTCTCTATTCCCCTTCTTGAACAATGGGACAACATTCGCTATCCTCCAGTCTTCCGGCACTATACCCGTAACCAACGACGACCTGAAGATCAGAGCCAAAGGCTCTGCAATCACCTCTCTCGCCTCCCAGAGAATCCTAGGGTAAATCCCGTCCGGCCCAGGGGACTTATCTATTTTCAAACCCTCAAGAATACCTAGCACATCCTCCTTATCTACTTCAATACTTTCCAGTTTACAACCCTGTATCCCAGTATTCTCCACAACTACATTTACATCTCCCTGCGTGAATACCGAAGAGAAATATTTGTTCAGTGCCTCTCCAATCTCTTCAGGCTCCACGCACAACTTCCCACCGCTGTCTCTGACTGGCCCTAATCTTGCCCTAACCAATCTTCTATTCTTAACATATCTAAAGAAAGCTTTAGGATTCTCCTTGAATCCTATCAGCCAAAGTCTTCTCGCATCCCCTTTTAGCTCTCCTCAACTCACTCTTTAGCTCCCTCCTGGCTAATCTATAGCTATCCAGTGCACTAACTGAGCCTTCAAGCCTCATCCTGACATAAGCCTCCTTTTTTTTCTTTTAACCAGCGAATTAACTTTTTTAGTCCACCTTTAGAAAGAAGGAACAAAGTGAGAGTGAAGAGTTCCTGAGCCAATAACTGAGAATGAGTGAGGCATTAACTGGAGCATAGATGGAGCACAAACAAGACAATCACAAGAGAGCCATATGACTGATTTAGACATTGCCACAATTTTGGGTTTTGGAGATGTCCATGGCATTAATTCATCAGAGTTCCAGAGATGTATGATGTACTTAGGGGTGACCTGTAGACTGCAATGCTAAAAATCCTATTGATGTATTAGTCTGTAATTTTAAAGGAATAAATAAATGTATTTTTAATTTATGACTTGTATACACAAAGTTAAATTGCTACCAGAATTCATCCATTGAAACAACTCCAGCTCACAGCAGCTGTGAATTTTTTTCATCTGGAAATGCAAATTGCAGATGATTCAATTCACTAGCCAGAACCAAAAATTCGGCTCCATGATAGGGTATTTGGAGTCGATAAAACAAAAGTTCTGAGTGCCTGATCGTAACGGAATTCAAGTTATTGACAAAGACTGGTGGATCTTCGTGGTGGTTCCAGTTGGACTAGGATATATGCTATATAAAATGAAAATACGAGTGGGAAGTCTGTATTTTCATTTTGGAAAAAAGCTTGCAAAAACATTGTTTTTTATCGCATTGTAATTGAGTGATTAAAGGGTGAGGTGTCTCTGGCTTTCTGATCTGCTTATAAGGCTGCTATAAAGGAACCATAGATCAACCATTTAATTAGACCATGGTTGATTTGTACCTCAACTCCATTTACATTCATTTGCTTCGTAACCCTTGATATCTTTACCTAACAAAAATTTTGGGCTCAAGAGCTCCAATTTTCAGAGCAGGCATAGCCTTTGGGAAAGAATTTCAGATTTCTGCTGCCATTCTGTGGAAAAAAAAATTCTCATTTACTCTGGAATAGCCTAGCTCTTGAATATAATGTTATGTTGCCTTGTTTTAATTTCCCCACCAGAGGAAATTGTTCCTTCAAGTCAATCAAGTCAAATCCTTTAAACATTTTAAACACCAGGATCAGGTCACATTTGTACTTGTCTATTCTCAAAGTAAATGAAAATGACATTTATGCAACCTGCCCTTGTAATTTAATCCTCTGAGCTCTGATATCGTTCTGGTGATTCTCCGTTGTCCACGATGAGGTGCACCAAACAAATGTAGTACTCCAGATGGGAACTGACAAAGGCTCTGTACAACTTAAACTTTGTTTCCCTATCCCTTTTACACAAAGGCCAACATTCCTTAATTATCTTTGTTTTTCTTATGCCTATTTACTTGCGATGATTTGTGAACTGCTAACTATCTTTGTTCCTCTTCAGTGTAGATCTTCCTTGAATCTGAAGTTGATTACTTCTTGCTTGTCCATCTTGAGCTCAGTTTGCCATAGTTTTGTCCATTCTCCTTTTATCCATTAATGGGATATTTACATCATTGATAAGGTCAACATTTATTGCCCTTCCTCAGTTGGCCTTAATAAGCTGCATTAGAATAGAACCATAGAATGCCTTCAGTGTAGAAGGAGGCCATTGAGCCCATCAAATCTTCACTGACTCTCGAACAGAGCCCACCACACCACTCTGTCCCTGTAAGTCCACATATTTACCCTGTCTAATCCATCAAGCTACACATTTTGAGACACTAAATGGCAATTTAGCATGGCCAATCCACCTAATCCATAAATCTTTGAACTGTGGAAGAAAGCTAGAGCACCTGGAGAAAGCCCATGTAGACACGGGAAGAATGTGCAAACTCCACATGGTCACCCAAGACCAGAATTGAACCTAGCTCCTTAGTACTATGAAGCAGCAGTGCTCACCATTCTACCACTGTGCCTTCTTAAACAGCTGGATCTGTGTGGTGAAGGTGCTTCCTGTTAGGTAAATTTTTCCACAAAGGAGTGGCAATATACTTCCAAATCTGAATGGTATGAAAAATTTGGAAGGGAACTTGGAGGTGGTGATGTTCCCTTGTACCTGCTGTCCCGGTCCTTTTAGATGGCAGAGGTACAGATTTGAGAAATGCTGTCAAAGGGAGTTGTTGCAATGCATCTTTCAGATGGCACTCACTGCAGACATGGTGTACCATTGGAAGAGAAGTAAATGTTTCAGATGGTGAATGAGGTGTCACTCAAGTGGGGTGCTTTGTCCTGAATGATGTTGAACGTCTGAGTGCTGTTGGAACTACAATCATTCAGGCAAATGGATAATATTTCATCTTCCTCTTGACTTGTGGAGGCTAAGAAACAGTGGGGTTTGCTTAACTCAATTGGCCAAATGGCTAGAGTATGAAGCAGAATAATGTCTGTGGCTTGGGCTCAATCCCTGGACTGGCTGTGGTAGATCATGAATGTCTGCCTCCTTGCCTTGTCACATACTTGTGGAGTGGTGCCCCTTGAGCTTTATATAACCAATAGGAAAGAGATGCGTATGGCCCTTCAAAAACTATGGCTAATTACTTTTGTCTTGTACCTTGTAAATGTTTGAATCACTTGTTGCATAATACCCAGTCTCTGACCTTTAGTAGCTACAATATTTAAATAGCTGGTCATTAGAAAACCCGCAGGATGTTAATGTTGGGTTTCAGTGATGGTAATTGCAGTTGAATGTCAAGGGGAGGTAATTGGATTTGCTCTTGAGGAGACAGTCATTTCCTGGAACTTGTGTGACATGCCATTGATCAACTCAAGTCCAAACGTTGTGCAGGTTTTACAAATATGTACAATTGCTTCATTATCCAAGGAGTTGAAAATAGAAATGAGCACTGTTCAAGCTTCAGAAAACATCTGCACTTCTGACCTTTTGGTGCAGTGAATCTCATTGATGAAGCAGTTCAAATTATTTGGCCAAGGATATTGCCTTGTGGACCTTGTGCAATAATGTTCTGAGACTCAATTGATAGGCCTGTAGAAATCACAATCATCTTCCTGTGAGCTAGGAATAACTCCAGCTAGTGAATAGTTTCCCCCGTCTCGTTCCCACTGATTTCAGGTTTATTATGGTTTCTTGTTTCCATTATCTATAAAATGCCACTTTGTTATTTGATGGCAATTACTCCATTCATCTCTAGAATTCAGCTTGCTTCTGCATGATTCGATTAATACTGTTAGGAGGCCTGGCACCAACTGCTCTGAGTAGAACCTAAACTGAGAATTGTGAGCAACATATTAGTGAATAATCATCGACAACAGTGTCAACGACTCTTCTCACCATTTTGCTTATAATTTGAGTAAAGACTAATAGGTTGACAATTGCTTGGGTTGGATTTCTCCTTTTTGTGGACAGAACATATCTGGACAATTTTCCACTTTGTAGGTTAGATGCCTGTATTGTCACTGTTTGGGTACTACTTGACAAGAGCAGTTTGTTCTGGAGCAGAAGTCTTTAACACCACAGCCAAGGATGTTCTTGACCATTGGTTCAATTGCTCAAAAGTACCCTGTTTGAAATCTTAAATTCAAATAAATTAACAGAAACAGAATTGAGTTGTCTTGGATTTAAAAACCGGAGTCCCTGGATACAAGATATGCAGGAAAAATAGGAATGAAAGAAATGAAGGTGGGAAAGTGGTATTGATTAGGGAAAGCAGTGCGGTGCTGGAGATAGATGTCCTCTGGAGGTCAAGGACAATTGATTTGGTTAGAATGAAGGTGCAATTACACTGTTTGGTGTGGACTGTAGGCCACCAACTAGTGGAAAAGATATGGAGGAAGGAAATAATTAGCAAAAATGATACAGTGGTTATAATGGGGATGTTAACTATCTAAATGTAGACTGGGATATGTTAGGGCATTGGGCCAGAATCCCAAGTTATATTAGGAAACCAGACCAAACCCCCAGCAATTTCAATATTTGGCATATATGTGAGGGTAGGATGTTTTACTCCGAGTGATTCTATTGACAGCGTAGGGGTCTTTTAGAATAAAACAAACTTTATTTAATAGCAGTTTAAATATAACCCTAACAAATAAATCAGCTTAACCATTATCAGTTGAACAATATTTAAAAATGAAAAGAAACAACTTTTTTGCTAGCTTATGACTGTCCCAGTTCCAAATAAATCATAATCATGCATAAATTAAATCCACTTTTAAATAAATAGTTAGCAAACCCAGACATACTTGTTTTCAGAGAATGATTGATAGAGTCCCAGAAACCTATAAAATCCTTCGAACTTTAACCAGATTTCAGCTGCAACTAGCCACATCATCACATGAGCCTGCCAATCACTTATCAGGAATTCCAGGGGAACTTGAATAAGCAGAAGTTGGTTCGCTTTACTTAAAATAAATACTTGCAAGGCTGAAATGAGTAATTGTCTTTCTGTCCCAAAATCCAAGCTGCATTCCCTCCAGACATACTGACTGCCTGTAGAATAAAGCTGAATTTTTAAATATTCCCCTTAAACATAAACTTATATCAATTGCATTGCTATCATTACAATACTAGTAGTGTGAAGAACAGAGAGAGGGCAAGAGTTCTAAGAGTGCATTCAGGAAAATTTTCTTCAGTATGTTTTCAATTTGGTGAGGAAGGAGGCACACTGGATCTCGTTGTTGGAAATGAACTTGGCCATCTTAGTGAAGTGTCAGTAGGAAAACATTTTAAGGGACTGTAATGTGTCATAAAGTTTAGGCTGACTATGGAAAAGGATACAGAACCATCTAGAGTGAGAAAAATTAACAGGGGAAAGCCAACTTCTAGAACAAGAATGGATCTGAGCTAAATAAATTTGTGTCAAAAGGTTGGCAGGAATAACTATGCTGTTCAATGAGCTACCTTCACAGAAGAGATGATTTATGCAGTTGAGGTATATTCCTTCAAAAGAAAAAGCTAGGGCAAACAAATCCAAAGTACCCTGAATGACAAAGGAGATAAAAATAAAGATGAAGAAGAAAAAATGTGCTTATGATAGGTAGATGGTAGAAAATTTGCATGCTGTGAACTCCCACAAACGGCAATGTGTTAATGATCAACTAATCTGATTTTGTGATGGCGATTTAAGGGAGTTAGAGTAGGATTAAAGAAAGTAGGATTAATTATACATGATTATTAAAGAAAACCTGGGAAGTAGCCTTCCTTTGCTGTAACTTTTATTCAAATCCCATCCATTCCAATGAGATGAATGTTTCCTGTCAGTTCTAAATCTTCTGAGGGGTAAGTTTGGGATAGCCTTCATCATTTCTATTCTGCACAATTTCACACAAATGGTAATGTATTGGTAATCTTAACTAGTGCCTCAAGGATTTCTAGTGCAATAAGTTGAAATATCTCACTGCTGCAGTGGATGTTGAGCCTGTGTTCTACCTAAGATTGCCTAATTATCACTGAAGGAGGTAAAAAATGGTGTATTCATGAAAGATTTTTGGAAAGAGCTATTTAACAATATTAACCCAAAACTGTTCAGGTTGTAACTTTGATCATTGCAAAGGCAGAATTGAATATTATTTTCTTTACTTACTGATGTGGTAATGTCATCCATTGTTCAGACTTCTTGGCATACTCCAGAGGGAAAATTCCACCACTATATTTGTAAGAAATCTCAACACCATAAAGCCCAACAGGTTTATTTGGAATTTGTGATTCCAAATAAACGCATTTGGCTTTAACCTGGTGTTGTGAGACTTCTTCCTGTGCTTACCCTAGTCCAACACCGGCATCTCTACTTCATTACATTTATGTTGATGCTGATTTAAAAATTTCTGCTCAAACTAAGACTAAACTGAGTTTTAGGGTCTATGGAATGGATGGATATTGGTCTATGACAAGTTAGGTTTATAACTGAATGTCTGTTTGCCATATTAAATGGCTCACTAATCAAGTGTAACAGTATTTAGCTGCCAAGTAGTTGATAGGAATCGCTCACACACAACTGCATGGGTAAAACCTTGACTGATAAATTGTGGTGTTTTCTTCTGTCTCACTGGGGCCTCTATTTAGGTTTCCTTTGTAGTTGAATCCTTTGCTGTGCTGTGCTTGGATTCTGAAAACTGACTCCTTTGAAGCTGTGTGTCTTAACCACTCTTAATAACTTCTCCATACCTCAGTTGTCAGTATGTGGCATAAATGTGTTCTCTGATCTGTAAGCTCAAGGCCTTTTGTATGTAAGGTTATATAAATATTGACGGCGGTTTTTGATATAGTATCTTAGCCAGGCATCAACTTCTTTACCTAATGTACAAGTGAAAGAGCAGCTGGAGGATGATGGACAATCAGTTCACAAATTGTGAATGTTCAAGACAAAAAAGCCTGCTTGACTGCCACCTTGGCCACCACCTTCCTTCACCATTGCATCATGGCTACAGTGTGTACCAGCTGCAAGATGCACTGCAACAACTCAGCGAGACTTCTTCAGCAGTACGTTCCAAACCTGCAGCTTCAACTGCCTCGACGGATAAGGGGATCACCACTACCTTCAATTTTCCTCCATGTCTGTCACAGTCTTCATGTGGACAATATATTTATTGTCTGTCATTTATGGTCACTAGGTTAAATTTCTGGCATCCCTCCTTAACAGCGCTATGAATGCATCTACATCACATGGACAGCAGTGGTTTAGAAAGTCAGCTAGTCATTGTTTTCTCAGGATAAATTAGAGCAACAAAACCCCACATTCCAAATTATTGCACAGGAAGCAGAATATAAAAGTAGGGAAGTTTTGTAGCAGCTGTATAGATCATTGGTGGGACCACATCTGGAGTACTGTATACAGTTGTGATCTTATATGAAAAAGAATGTAAATGCTGTTCGAAGAAGTTCAAAGAAGGTATGCTCAACTTATCCCTGGGGTGGAGAGCTTATCTTATGAGGAAAGGTTAAACAGATTGAGCATATACTCACCAGAATTTGGAAAAATGAGAAATGATCTTACTGAAATATAAGAACTTGATAGGGAAAGGATGCTTAGAGTATATTTCCTCTTGTGGGAATGACTAGAACTAGGGGCATAGTTTAAAAACAAGTCGTCTTCCATTTAAGATCAGGATGAGGATAACTTGAAGAGCCGTTAGTATAGGGCATTCTCTTTTCCAGAAAGCACTGGAGGCTGAGTCATCAAATTACCTTTGAATAAATTCAATGATAGATAAGGGGTATGGGTGAGAGGGAGTAGATGGTAAAATAGAATTGAGGTCACAACCAGATCAGCTGTGATCTTATCGAATGGTAGAGTAGGTTTGAATGAAATACTTTTGCTCTTCAGCCCTATGTTTGTTTGAATAAATTTAAAGAAATAGAAACAGTCATTCAGTCCAACTTGCCTGTTGTTTTTTAATGCTGCAGAAGAATCTTCTGCTTGGTTATCTAACTATAATCAAGCATATTCTATTTCTTTTTCCTCCTTGTATTTATCAAACCTCTGCTGCTCACAGCTACTCAATCTGATTGTGAATTCCACATTCTGACTACTCTCTTAGTAAAGATGTTTTTCCTGAATTTCATGTTGGATTTATTAATGACTATCTTATTTTTATGAAAGCTAGTTCTGATTTTCTCATGCTTTTTCATTTGGTATGAAAGTATAGCTACTAAAATATTAAGACCTATCATTGTCTAGGAGTACGTTTGAATCATGCCTGAACCAGTAACAAGCAAAGAAATGGTGTGGACTCTACACAGGTAAAGAGAACTGAAACATGCAGTGATTACAGAAATGCCAAAAGTTGGGCCTTTGATCCTCAGTTGAATTTATGAAGCTCATGTGCCTTTAAGACATCTTTAAAAATCATGTTCTCTGCAGTTTGTAGGTAGGCCTGTTGGGTTCATTGTGGCACCAGCTGCCTACTTAGCAGTCCTTTTTATTGCTGCTTCAATTATTTACATGAAGTTTTGTTTATTTTTGCTCTGGACTTCATGCAGTGTCCAGGATTTTACAATCTTTTTAATTGTTATGGAGAAGATTGATTGACAAGTCAAAGTCAGATGATTCCTCCCCAGAAGAATCCAAGAATTCACGTGTAGTTTTGGTTCAGTGTCAGAAGCTGTCCTGGTTATAAAGTTGCAGCAGGTTTTGTTCTCTCTCTCTCCTTGGTATTATAGATTCTACTGGCTGGCAGAAACAGATCTTTTTGCCTTCCTAGAATGAGAATTTTGTCTCTTGCAGTGGTTTGCTGATTGAAAGCTAGAGGCCAGCAGTGGCATTATCTCTCCCTGGAGGGCTGCTGGAAGTTACGAGGCTGGGAAGTCGGTTTCAATTCTCCAACCAAAGGACTAAGTTCCAGCATCATATGAACTTCATATTTTCTGTTCTAAATCTGAGGCAAGGGTATGTTTTAAGGAGGTTTGTTTGGTTGGAATATTTCATACCTTTGTCAAAGGTTATGCAATATCATGGTTGTTTTTTTTCTTGTTTGTAATAGGTAAAAAGATATTAACAGGATTCTTAAATAAATTTTGTTTGATGGAAGCTCCCTAGTGGATCATTTGAATCGTACTTGAAGTGAAATATCTCATGTTTACCCTAGCCAAATTCAATTTGCAAAACTCATGATTCAGATGGACTGCATAAGACATTTTGGAGTTTCTGATTTGAAGTATAACAAACCGCAGTGAGAAATATCCCATCTAATCTGCATTTTTTTTGCACAGTGGTTGTACTGAACATTTTAAGTGTCTTTAGATTTCAGGCCCAATTTGTATTCAGCGCACTATTGTGTCAAAGTGTAAGATGATACTGGTTTGTCCTATTGGAAACATGTATTTCTAGCCAGTTCTATCGATACAGCATCCCTGACATGATGAAACATCCCAAGGCACTTTACAGAGGAAACTGGATAGAAAGTGAGCAGCACAATGAAAATGGTTAGAGCAAGGTTGCCAAAGACATGTTTAAAGTCAGTTCTAAGGAGACGTCTTAAATTGGGATGAGAGGGAATGCCAAAGGATTTGGCTCAAAAAAATTTGAGAGTATATGGTAGGTGTGGGGGAATATGGCAAATATCAGAGGTATGGTGCATGGTTGAAAGAAGGATGGAGCAAGGCCATCAGTTTGAAGGCAAAAGGAAGGATTTTGAAGTTAATTCACTTAGTTGAGAGAAGGTGGCGGGAATCATTTAGCTGCTAAATGATAATGAGCAATGGATTTGGTTGATTTGCAGGAAGGGAAGTGGGACATGGGTTTTTGGTTTATTTCAGGATTTGCTCCTAGACCAGTAATGATCTGTAAATGGAGACTTCCAAGAACTGTGGTTCCTCTGATCATGCATTGACTTTAAAAATCTCTGAAATAGAAATTGAATATTAAATCCGAACTCAACTGGAGACTCATGGGCCAATGAGTCCAGAGGAGAAAATATAGGAGTGTCATACAAAGTTAGAAAAGACAATTAGCATTTTCCATTTTGTATCCTCTCCACTTTGTGGTGTATATATAACATTATTATCACCAAAAACATGTAGCAGCTGTGGCTCAGTTGGGAGCACTCTCACCTCTGGAGTGGGACTTGAATTTAACAACTTTCTGGCACAGTCTAAGCACAAATGTCGAGGCTGACACTCCAGTACGTGACAGAAGTATCATCTTTTGGACAAGATGTTAAACCAAGGCTGTGTCCTCATAAAAAATACTACTGCATTGTTTAAAAGAGCTGGATTGTTATTCCTAGTGTTCTGGCTAATATTTATTCCTCAATCATTGAGATTATCTGGTCATTATCTCACGATGGCAGCTGGCAGTGTGCAAATTGGGTGCAGCATTCACTATGTTACAAGAGTGACTATACTTCAAGAATATGTTTCATTGGCTATAGAGTGTTTTGCGTGCTTTGAGGTTTTGAAAGAAGATACATAAATGCAAGTCTGCCTTTTTACAGTTTTTTAATTGATTCTGGGTGCATTTATAAAAAATGCTACATAGTCTCAAGCTTCTGTATCCTAAAAAGCCCTAGGATCTGTGTCATTATAGCAGTTCATTTTCCCCAGAGCTCCTTGTGCCTTGCTTTAGACCTCTTCCTGCCAGAAATTTGGCATGAAGGCTTAAGTATTTCAACAGGATCAGTTAACCAGGCAGACGATCACACATTCTGTTAACTTGTCCTGCCTTGTCAGATTCTTTTTGTTTTTTCAAAAGCCACCAATAACCTTTAACAGATATATTAAGCTATTTTTTAGCATGACCAAACAGAAGAAAAAGCACGTCATTTTAGTTATTTGGGGGTAACACCAAATTGTACTACACTTCAATCAGTGCAATCATAATTGTCTGTCAATGTGGTAGGAGGCTCTTTCATCACCATGATATGCTGTTTAAAGATTGCAAGTAAAATGGGCAAAATTTAAATTTTACCTGCAGCATGAAGCATCTGCCTGAACTCTATTATGACTGTATAATACGTGCTTTTTGCATTAACTCATGGTACATATTGCCTGTTTCAAGAAGTCCAAGTGCCTCCATAATTGAGTCAGCATTTGTGCCCTAGTACTTAGTGAAGGCTTTGATGATTGCGCAATATGGAATGATTCACCTAGGATCTGTTCATGATCCTTTACAAAATACTTGTCTTGTAATATAATATCACAACTTTAAAATTTGCATTCAGCTCAGGAAATGTCCTGACAGGAACAGCTGCACAGATTTGATGTACTAATTGGAACAAGGCGGGCAAGCACAATGCAAGCCTAAGAAATGCTGCTATGTCAAGTTGGATGCAGCTGAAAACTCATTGGATCCTTTCACAGTTGTAGGTGTGAAAGGTTTATTAGCATCGAAAACATCTAAGACGTTACCAACACTCAGTTCTATGTAAGTCAAATAGTTAGTGGATAGGCATATGGATAATATTGGAATAGTTTATGTTAGAGGGTCATTAGATTGGTCGGTGCAACATCAAGGGCCGAAGTGTCTGTACTGAGCTGTAATGTTCTATGTTAAACTTGATTCCTCCAAGCAAGTCTCCCTTCCTGTTGTGGAAGTCCCAACACTTCAAAAGCTGGACTGCTGAAGCAACTGAAGTGCTGGTTGACAGCAGGTATACGCTAGACCTTCACTTGCTTAAAAAATTGAAAATGTCTCTCCTGAGGGACAGCAGGTAGACTTCCCACAGAATAATGCAAGAAGATATCCTGAATTATCTGCTTCAGGGTAATCCTTACTTCCTTGTACTGTTACAGTCATTTATATTGTGTTTTGTTACTTTTTGAGTCATCCTCAGAAAAGAAAGATTGAGCAAACATGAGTGAACTTGCTGCCCTTCTCTGCATAGTGTACTTGAAAATCAAAGGACATATGGACTTTGGTGGTTGAGGCATTAAATCCGCCTAGTATAATTATCAATATTCAAATTGAAAATGGACTGAGTGTATAGGATTCACAGAGACTAAGTGAAATCAAGTTGTCAGCTTAATTTTTGTTTGGCAGAGAAGGCTGCAAAGCAGAGGTAAATCCTGGCACAATGAATTTGCCAACAGGGATCTAACTGGATTAAAATGGAATGCCACCAGATCCATTGGACAGAGTTTGTTCATCAAAGGATCATATTTTCGACATTATTAAAATAGAGCAGTAAAACAGATTATGTTCCTTGTCTTGCAATGTAGCAATCCAGAAAAGTATTAAGATTAATTTCACCTTTTTCATGGCTGCTGCTCAAGCACCAGCACAGAGTTTCAGTTGGTACTACATGCAAAAGTGTGATATCATGGCATTGTGTAGATTTAGCAGCAGCATATTTTTAAAGACTTCCATGGGATGTGGGCATTGCTGGCTAGGCATTTGTCTATCCCTAATTGCCCTTCAAAGGTGCTGGAGAGTTACTGACTTGAACCAGTGCAGCCCATGTGATTGTAGGTACATCCATAGTGCTGTTAGGGAAGGAGAGTAACCCCCATTTGAAAGATTTGTCCTGACAAATGGTGCTGCTCAGTAAGAGGCTCCTATCTCATATCTGGAATGTGTTCCTACCATGTATGGAAATCACAGAATTAAGTATAAATATGGGTTTATTTTCCACATACTATAAACCTATCCATCTGTTATTATAGCTCCTGAAACTAAATTATTTGCAATCTGGGGAATTTGTATTATGTTTCAAGTCTGAGTACGTTGCTACAATAGTTGGATGCCTTTGGTATTAATAAAATGCAGGAGTGGGAGGTCGTAGTTGTTCCTCCTGCAGTGTTATCTCACTATTTTTAGTCATATGCTTATAATTTGTCAGCTAAGTTGTAATATGGTGTAAGCAGAGTAAATAATATTTGAAGAATGTAGACTTTACAAGATGTGGCATCCATTTTTACTTTGCCTTTTTCCTACTTTTTACACCTCTGGATCTTGAAGACGTTGAGTTTTGCTTGGGAATGTTTTCCCAGGTATAGTCTCCTTCAGATATCTTGCACTATTGCTCATTTTTCATCTTCTTAGTTCAGATAATGAATGTTAGCAGATATTTCAACATCAAAGCTAAGGCTGTGTCAGTTCTTACTGGCCTTTCACATGTGCACTTAGCGCTGGTTCACTGGATAGATGATCACAAGCAGAAGCTGACTGATTTTCCTCTCTCCAGCCCATGGGCTCTATAACCAGCTGCAGCACTCCAGCTGAGATCAACTAACTCAACATAGACTGGAAATGGAACCTGGGCCTTTTTTCATGAGGATGTTTTTAAATGGAATGTGCTGCTCATCATTCTTAATCTGGTCCTTTTCAGTCAAATACTTTGGCCTAATGTTAAAGGTATTTTAAATCATATGTTTAATCGGTAAAATGTGTTTAAACTTCAAATAATTAAGAATATGGCTGATACATTTCATTTTGATTATGGTTACTATAATTCTAAATCTATTTGATTGTTCTGGCTGAAAATTTGTACGATAAATAGATACTTTGATTATAAATAATTTATATTTTAAAAAAGCATATTTTTTTAAAAGCTGTAGATGTTTTTGATAAAATAGATTGCTATTTGTGAGTATTCAAGTCTGTACTGATATCTGGTTGACCCACTGACAAGGCTATGAATTGCCTTCACTTCTATTCTGCAAGGTAGGACACATAACAATGTCTGTCGTAGTTTAGGTAAAATTGCTTTTTTAATGAAGTGTTCCCTACTGACATAATCTTTTGCAGAGGGATGAATCTATAAGCCAATGGGAATAGAATGTTCGAATTATACCGACCTGTTAACACGTCATGTTTTCAGCTAGCAATTTGCTGACATGATGCGTTTCCAGTGACTGAACTCAACTGCCAATATGAAGAAAAAATAAAATACAGGACAGGAGAGCCTTTCGTCAATCTATCATTCTTTTGTATTTTCTGCTCTTTTATTTAAAAATAATCTTTAGGATTTTGTTCAGTATTTTCCTCTGATAATCATACTATTACAATTCAAAATCTGTCACATGCAATATTGTGTCCCTTTATGCCAGTTCATTTCAGAGATGGTTAGTAATATTTTAATTAAGTATTCCATTTGGAACAGCACTAATGAGTTGGCAAGCTGCAAAGTCGCAGAAGCAGAATGAATTGTTGCCCTTGGTTAGCACACGAGCATGTATATATTCTATTGATTACAATTCAAGCAGAGCAATGACAACTGTTAATCAATGCCAGGGCAGTAGATTTGTATCTTTAAATAGAAGTGTCAAAGAATGCTGCAAAACTTTATTAACTTTACAAGCATACAATATGCAAGTCAATTTGGGTGAAAAGAAATCAACTGGAATTTGTAACTTTTACTACTTATCCTTTGTTCTTTTTCAGTGTGAAAAAGATGATTGAAATTTTTTTTTTTTTTGCCCATTTTCCAATTCAAATAGTTGGTAAGATTCCATGAATGGACAAGCATGATTTAAGATCTGAATTATGTCTTTGCTTTCTCCTTTTGCGTAGATAATAACAAAGATCTAACAATTAAATCTGATTATGGCAAATTGCAGACAGAAATGCCGATGGGAGCCCCATTATATCTTCAATCTGAGTGCATTATATCGTGAATCAGATTTTGTAGGTTACAAGTCATCGATTTATGTGCACTTAATATACAAAGAGACATATAGGAACATTATTTTGAAGTACATAGTATCTGTTTGAGCTCAATATTGTCTGGTTTTGTAGACTTAATTTTGAACCATGTATCTGAGTTTTTCAAAAATATGTAAATATTGCTGGAGGAATCCATTTGTCTGAGCAAGCTTCAGAATTCCAGTAAGACCTTGAATTTTAACCCCTTTTAATTATTTTGTTGATCAAAATAATAATGCGATTTTGTCAATATCTATTTAAGATGAATCGACAAGACCATGATGACTATTTCATAAATTCTCATGTAGCAAAATAGAAATATAATAATTTTATTTCAATGTCTGTAATCAAAGAATTCTTGCTGACACATTGGCTTGCTGAGCTTGTAATCTAGATGCAAAATTCATGTTCAGATCTAACTAGCTATGAATCAGGTGATGCAGCCATTTTAGATAAGAAAACAAATGGGAAAAACTGAAAATTTAATTCATAGATTCTATGAGGTAAGAGTTGGTGTTCCGACTGTATATCATTGTGCCACCACCTGTATTGGGTCCATTCTGCCACTGACACAGGACATCCTCAGGAATGGTGATGATGATGTCTGGAACATTATTTGTAAATTTCTGATTCTGAGAGTATGACAACGTTAGGCTGTTGCCCAACAAGTCTGTGAGACAGCTTCCCTAATTTTGGCACAAACCTCCAAATCTGAATGAGGAGGACTTTGCAGGATCGGAGGTCTGTGTTTGTCATTGTAGTTTCCAGTGCCATCTCTAGCCAGGTGGTCCATCTGGTGTCAGACTGTATGGATTTGAGTCTTTCTGTTCTCTTGATCTTCCAAATGGCCTATTAAAAATGGCAGTGCAAGGTGAAGAACAGTACAGAGCTATACTTAGAGATCGTGTGTCTTTGTTTGAACATGGCTTTTCTAGTGACCAAGTGCTATTTCTAGAGTTCCCCCTCTGTCAGTGTAATGATCACCCTGATGCATTTTGTTGGATTTCTGATCTCATAGATGATGGCGTACTGTGTTGTAAAACTAGACAGTAATGTTGGAATTTCCTAGTTCAGTGATGCAGAAGACCTGACTCACTGACCCCACTTTCACCAAGTGGAAGTGCTTACCTGTACTATGAAAATGCATATGCTCTGTAAGTTGGTATCGGTCTGATCCTTTTGTTGAATATTGCTGTACTCATGCACTATATTTTCTTCTATTTAAAGTAAAATCAATTTCTCAATATATGAACACTTGCCAATTTAAAAAAAAATCCAGATTCTGCGAGAATTTTATACTTTCAAATTATCAGATGATGCACGGCATATATTGTTGGTAGTACCTTGTTTTAGAAGGATCAGATCAAAATCTGCCATCTTGGATTTTTCTTGCTGAAGCCATATTTATTGTATTTTGATAACTGATGTATATTATTGCCCTGTTCATTTTTTAAATTACCAACATAACAAACATTCAGCATTTTCATCACTGGTTAGGTATTTATATTATGTACAAATACTCAGGTGTACAGTATGTATCCTGATTACAAGACTTGCAAATTAACATTTCCTTGTTTTGATTGTTGTTCTCTTTTATTGGTTTTGAGAATAAATCTGCTGCATTTTTAGGAAGAAGACTTTGAAGGATATGAGAAGGTAGGTATGTTGAGTTGATGAATGAAAAAGGGACAAACCGATTACATCTATTAATCTTTTTACAGTATTGTTATGATATGACAAGTTTTTCCTTTATGCATACCTCTTTGATCATCATCTCCAGTTTCCCCTCTGTTGCCACTCCCTTATTAACAGGCGTGAAAACAGGTAGTTCAGTAATTGACAACATTGTGAGACACCATCACTGCATAAAAAACAAAGGCTTGTGGGGAACATGTACCACCACCTACTCAAGCTACTGACAATGCTATATCAATTAAAGAAATATTACTTTGACAGAGGACAAAGTACACAACACAACTTTTCCATCTTGTACTCAGACACTTAAAACACTTTTAATAAAAAGCAAATCCTCAGCAGTCTGCTGGTATATTTCTAAAATTATGTTCTTCAGTTGCCTCATGGTAATAAATTTACTAATTTCACATGAATATGTATGCACAGTACAATAATTTTACAAAGGATATGTTTGCAAGTTGATAACATGGCTGGAAGGATCAGGTGGTTTTCTTGAGTAATTCAAACTTTATTGATTTGGCTTATAAGCTACATTTGATTGTATGAAAATAATGTTGGTTAATATTTATCGTATTTCCCATGCTATCCCCTATGGAAATGTTGGGTCTGATGCAAGTAATAACTTGCTGGTTGCAAGAAAACAGAGACTTTTTTTGTAGAGTCTTTCTTTGCGATCTAATGTATTTACTATGAGTTAATACCAGCTGTGCAAGATTTTTGCAGTGGGAGCTGGAGTTGTAAGTAACTCCTGGTATATAATAAGTTCCTTGTCGTAATTAAAGATACAAGTGATAAATCACATGATTTGCAATAGGGTTGTTGCACAGATTCACTCATGATGTCAAATTTGTGTTATTTATTTAAACTACTGTGCATTTAGAAAGTATTTCAAAAATTACCACTTAGGTTTATTGTTTCCTTAATTTGTAATTTTAACCAGAAGCAAGGTAAGGTAATTAACCAAAGTCCAGAAGGGACCGTATGCACACCTCTCTGTTAGTGAGAGATGAGAGAAAGAGAAAAGTGATTATATAGCTTGAGGGCACCACTCCAAGGAGGCAGGCCTCCATTAATTACCCCATCCAGTACGGTGATTGAACCCATGCTGTTGGCATCATTCTCACCATGCATTATCCATCGAGCTAACTGATCCCCACAAATTTAACCAGAAAAAAATTAGAAGTAAGAATAAATAAAATGCATGTTTCTTGGAATAATTGAGAAAGTGACCATTTGCACTGAAAAACGTTGCAAGAGACTGGAACAAAGAAAATTTATTAAATTATTAGAGATGATGGCAGAAATATAGCAGTGTTATTCATGGGCCAGCACATTTTGTGTTTTGTTTCACTTGAGAAATAATACAGCTGAGTTGGGACAAAGAAAATTTAATCTCTGATTCTTCTAGAATTCTGCCTTTTCCATAGATACATAAATTGATATTTTATTGTAAATATAAGAAAACTGCAGCTTACCAACCTCTACAAAATAATTTCTATCAACACAACAACCATGGAAATATATTTGATTTAAATATTTATTGGGGACTACAGGGAAAATTTGAAAAATTTGAATCTATTTTGTTGTGTTGTTTAGCAGTGATAAAAGGATTAAGGTCAACAACAATACCATTCATGATAATCAAATTAATTGATGAGTATTAAGTCTCATCAGTTGCAGAGCTGAAAGGGTGAGGTTTGAGCTCACAGTGGGAGTTTTTGAAACTAAATAGTTGACTTGAGTATTTTAAGGCTTGAGATGATGTGATTAAATCATGCTGAAAGGTATGCAGTTGGAGTTGAGAATACAGGGCTAAAGATTCGGAAAGGGAAGTGACATTCGTTTTAAGTACATTTCAGTCAGCGGTCCTGATGACGAAGGCCTTGTTGCTGAGCCACACTGATCCAGTTAACTCTCAGTCTCTGAGCTAGCTGATTACACGTGCGGTATCATTTGGGATATTATTGGCTCCAGTGTCCTTTGGCAAAGAAAAAATAAATCAGCAAACAGTCCAACTCTTGATTTCTACCCAGTGACTCATGCTGGAAATAGCATGAACCTGTTGAGTGAAATAGCCATGTTGGGCTTAGTTGTCTTGCTCTCTGGAACTGTCATGATATTTGCTGTCTGGTTTTCCATGTGAAGAAGGACCAGACAGATGAAATGCTGGAGATCTGTGCATTCATGGAACTGTATCCCAGTAAAAAGTCATGTCTTCAGGATTTGGGGTGGGAAAAGAGATGATAAATTGTAAAATTTTTCAGTCAGTGAATTGATTTGAAATATGAATTTGCCACAAATGGTTTTGCATTATTGGTAATTTATTTTAAAGGTACTCGTTCTTCTTGCTGAATTTCTTCCTTCTGTATCTTCCCTGAAAGAAAGCCTTGAAGAAATTTTAACAGGCTATTCAAACACCAGGTGCATCACAACCAGTTCAAGTCTTGTGCTTAGCTCGCATTTGCTGACATACATTTCCATAACTGGGCTGACAATTTTTTTGTCTTTTTCGTCTTATTAATTCAGGAATGTTGACACAAAATGCAACACCCATTATTGTCTTTGATTAGGTAACTTAGCAAATACCACAAACTGAAACTGTGACTTCTTTGGTTTGTGGATCTCACTTGGCATTGAAGAAACTTACTGGATGTAATCTTAACATTTTTATTTTACCTTGTAATTGACATCAATTAAATATATTTTTCTTAAGTTAGCTTTCAGTAATTTACATCAATTGGTGCATGGACCAACAACTGAATTCTGAATGCAAAGGAAATCAAGACTTTTGGAGGGAACACAGGGCAGAAGAGGAAAATTAAGTTAAGCTAGAAAAAAGCAGACTGGGATGTAACCATGACATAAATTCTGTCACCAGTTGCAGTGGATTGATGTTGTTTAAGCAGCAAGGTAAAATAAGAATGTTCAATTTTATATATTAATACTGTGGTAGCCTGTTAGCCCAGTTGGCTGGTTTGGGTTGCAGACAGGTTAGGTTCAATTGTTGTACCAGTTGGAGTTATTTATAAAGGCCACGCCTTCTCAATGTTGCATCTCACCTGAGGATGTGGTTAAATCATCACCAGTCAGCCAATGATCATCTGGAACTTTTGGCTGTTTTATTTTTTATTCATAATATGTATTTATTTTAAAAATGTATTCCAGTGAATGAGACGCTGGCCTTTTGTGTTTAAGATCCCAGGCTGTTGAAAGAAAAGTTCCCTCTGTCTATGAACTGGAACTGCCCTATGGGGTTCAAATTGTCCCAGTCTGGCTCCTGTGGGACTTGAAGTCCACAGCACTCATTTGAGGTTGTCCATATGAGGTCCACTATTGGAACAGAAAGGAGTGAATGCATCACACTGTAGACTTTGGGCTCCCAAATTTAATCAGATTTCTGTAACTATGATTTTTTATCCTATGAATGAATGAATACATAAATAATTTATCTCTTCCTCCTTCAGATACTATGCCCTAAAGGGCGTTGGCAACCCTGGCCATCTGTTGGATTGATCCATGATTATACTTAGTGAAGTACTGCAGTGGTTTGCTTTTACTTTGAGCAGTATGGCAAATGAAAGTTGAGCACATCTGCTGGAGGCAATGTAAACTTTGGCCATGGTCGAGGCTGATTGAACATTGTGGGGGTTGGGGGGGAGCAGAAATCAGCTTTGATAAGTTATGAAGTTACATTTGTGTTCTGCCTCTCATACAAAAACTGCTTGGAGATTGGTATGAAGTTTTTGCAAGATACCATGAGAGTTGAAAAAAACCTTCTGTGCCTGCAGACAGATTTGTGAAGCTTAACATGCAATGAATTAGCAGGAATACCACTGAAGCTGTGCAGTCCTTTTTTTTCGTAGGTAAGGTTTTGAAACTTTCAATTGCTTGTAACACCAAAAATCCAAATTTCCAGTTAAGGATATCTCTAGCAAAATGCTGATGGCTTTACAACAATAAATTGTATGTATACACACAATCATTCTAAGGCACTTCACAGGCAGAATCATTCAAAGTATGATCCCAGAGACACAAGGAATATAATGCATTCAAAAGCTTAGTCATAGAAGTCAATTTTGAGATGGCTCTTAAAGGAGGAAAGAGTGGAGAAGTGACGGGAGCTTTTGAGAAAGGATTCCAGAATGTAGAGCATAAATGCCTGAAGGAGCTGCTGCCAATGGGGGAATGAAATGGCTGGAGGTTAGTGCTTTGTGAGAGTTCTGAGATAAAGTGGATAGTCAGTTTTTTTTTCCCCTATGGTCGAAGGATCAATTACTCAAGAGACATAGGTCGAGAGTGAGAGATGGAAAGTTTAAAAGAAATGTAAGGGGCAAGTTTTACATACAGAGGGTGGTGAATGCCTGGAATGCACTGCCGGAGGAGAATGTGGAAGCAGATTCTATAACAATTTTCAAGAGGCATTTGGGTAGATACATGAATAGGCACAGAATTATGGACAATGTAGAGGCAAGAAAACAGATTAGAGAAGCATCTGTGTCAGCAGACTTGGTGGGCCGAAGGGCCTGATCTTATGCTGTACAGTTCTTTAGTGGTGGAGAAACATTGGAGAAAGATGGTGTGGTTTTTGTAGCAATGGCTGCAGATAGAACTAGAAGGGAAAATGTATTATGGTCACAATTACAGAGGATGTTGTTTGTGAATTTGATTAGATCTATTTTTCAGTGCTCTATCATGGCGATTGAAAAGATTCAAACGTGTAGTTAGTCACAGAATATTTGCAGCACAAAAGGAAGCTATTTGGCTCATTGTGCCATGCTAGCTGTTTGCAAAAGCAAATAACTATTCCCATTCTGCTGTCTGTTCCTCATCGCCTTTGAAATATGTTCTCTTCAAACTCTTATTCAATTTCCTTTTGAAAACAATGATTGAATCTACTTCCACTAAGCTCTTGGGCAGTGCATTCTAGATCCCGACTGCATGTTGTGTAAAAATGTTTTTCCTCATGTTGCCACAGTTCTTTTGGCAATCCCCTTGAATGGGTGTCTTCTCAACTGTTCTGTAACTGGAAGTAATTTCTTTTTCTCTATCCAGAAAGCTCATGATTTTAAACTTCTTTACCAAATCTCCTTTCTAACATCCTTTTCTTGAAGGAGAACAACCCAAACTTCTCCATCTCTCCACTTAACTGATGTCCCTCATCCCTAGAATAAACCTCATAAACATTTTCTGCATCTTCTCTGAAGCCTTCATATCCTTACTAAAGTGTGGTGCCCAGTATTGGATACTTGATTGGCAGTTTATAAAAATTTATCATAAGCTTTGCTTTTGTACTCTATAAAACCCAAGATCCTTTACGTCTTTTAACAATTTTCTCAGCCTGACACCTACAATGTTTTGTACATAAAAACTCCAGGCCTCTGTTTCTGCAACCTCTTTACATTGTACTCTTTATCTAACCTCCGTATTTTTCTGATCAAAATGAATAAATTAACACTTATCTACATTAAATTTTGAATGTCCATTTCACTAGCCGATCTATGCCTTTCTGAAGACTATTACTATTTTGTGGAATCTGCCAAAATTGCAGTTGTCTTCTAATCCATTGATGTATTTTGAGGAAAAATAGTACTGATCCTTGGGGAACCACCACTTTCTCCAATTTCAAAAAAAGATTTCTCCACCATTTTCTGTTTCTAGTCACTTCCATGATATCGCTGCCTGTTTTATTCCATAACCTTCAACTTTGCTGACAAGAACTTTATCAAAAGGCTTTTGGAAATCCATGTACAACATAGCAACCACATTACCCTCATTAAACCTGTTACCTCATCAAAAAGCTCAATCAAGTTTGCTAAACATGATTTGCTTTGAACAAGTCTTTGTCAAAGCTTTCCTTAATCAATCTAGATGACTTAATTTTGTACTAGATTATTATTATTTTTAAAAACTTGCCTACCACTGAGGTTAATTTGACAGGCTTGTATTTATAGGATTTATAGTTAAACTTTTTATACAAGATGTAACATTTACAATTCTCCAGTCCTCTGGCATTACCCCTGTATCTAAGGAAGATTGGAAGAATATATCCAGTGCCTTTGCAATTGTGATCCTTATTTCGCACACTATTCACAGTATCCTTGATGGATTCTCTGGTTCTGGTGGCTTATCAAGCTTGATTAATACAACTACCTAATACCCTTTCTTTATAATTTTTTTAGCCCATCCAATGCGCCAACTGCCTTTTCTTTCATTCTGACCGGCAGCATCTTTCTTGGTAAACACGAACACACTACTCATTTGGTACCTTTTTGCAAAGATCTTTTTGTTGTTTATTGGTTGTATTCCTCCTTTTAATAATGTTTCACTATTTATAATCTGGCAGAGAATTTTTGCATTTCTTTATATGTCTAATGTTGGTCTGTTCTCAAACTCATTCTCTTTATCCTATTTTTTATTTTACTTCCCCAATCAATTCAGCCTGAGAAAGATGGATGGCATTTTGGAAGCGATGATACATTCAGGACTTTGGAGATGGGAGTGATAATTTATAAGAATAGAGTAGTCTCACAGGCTTTTTGAGAGAATGTAATGATGATGGGTTGAAAAAAATGGAAGAAGTACCTGAGAAGTGTGGGCCAGGGAGAGAGATTGAGTAGTTGGCAGTTTAAAAGGGTTAAGGGAGCAAGTGTTGGGTCATGTGGACATGTGATCTGAGGGGGAGCTTTCAGGGAGAGAGAGGAACTGGAAGAAAGATTGCTGAAAGGGTGGATGCTCCTGGGGGAATTTTTTTGGCTTGATGTGCTGGGGGAAGAGAGAGAAGCAGGAGACAGTTGAATGATTGTTTTAACCCTTGGGTAGAAAAAGGTCCAAGAACTACTTGCACACGTTGAAATTGAGGGTCAAGCAGGCAGGAGAAGGGGGTTTAAAAAGATGGTTTATAGTTTGGAGGGAAAATGGTAGGGGGGATGGAAAAGATGTTTTGTAGTGGGAGGGGGAGTGATTAAAAAGATGTTTTGCAGTATGGAATTGGGTGCTGGAAATGCATACTGGAGGTTTTCTTTGTTCAGGATGATTGTGGAGCGCTGAATCTATTTGGTAAGTCGAGCTTCATGGGCTTTAGATTTAATCCATCTAAATCTGCTGGTAATTGGCTAAGAAAGTCAAAATCAAATATGCTTCATCCGTTGGACTTGGGATAAATGTGGCATACTTGGAACTGCCGAAGGAAGAGCATACCTCTTACTGGGATCAGAGCATTAAAGGTGAAGTGGAAATGTAAGAGCTGATTAGTTGTTACATTGTGATGAACAGAAGGCCTAAAGATGAAACAAATGACAGCTTGAAAGTGCAGTTGGAAGTGATTACGATGAGGATTTTTTTCCCAAGCGAGATGCAGAAGAAAATTAAGTGATCAAGATTGAGGGATGTTGGATCGTTTAGAGTACTTTGGGAAGATTTACTATAGTATAGGCAGTAAATAAATGAAAATTATTGAAATACAAGAAAATGGTCAAAGGTGGCTTATCTGTGATCAGGACTCTGGGAAAGATTGCAAGATGTGATGTCAAGATATGAATATGAGTTGCTATAAAGAGAGATTTTGATGTTTAGAAATATAGAAAACAGGAGATAGATTGGGCATTCAGCTTTCATAAACTATTTCACCATTCATTATGAGAATGGCTGATTCCCCCATGTCAATGCTGTACTCTTGTGCTGCCCTATAGCCCTTGATGGTAGCGAATTCCACAGTTCACTACTCTCTGAAGTGAAGAAGCTTCTCCTTACCTCAGTCCGAAATGTCCTATGCTGTATCTTAAGACTGCGTCCCCTTGTTGTAGGAAATAACATCCTTGTGTCCAGTTTGTTCAGTCCTGTCAGAAATTTCTACGTTTCTATAATCCCACTAGACACCACTTGCCACTTTGAAAAATACCTACTTATTCCCACTGTGTTCTGTCTGCTAATTGATTCTTAATTCATGTGAATTACGTGCTTTAATTTTGTATGGGACTCTATCAGAAGTTTTCTGAAAATTCAAATACACTGCATCCATTGATTCAACTATATCTATTCAACAAAGTGATGTCCTCAGAAAACCGCAGTAGTTTGTTGAATGTGATTCCCCTTTCATAAATGCATGTTGACAATCCCGTTGTTTTAAATATCGTGTTGTCACATACTTTGATGGAGTCCAGCATTTTCCCTATTGCTGATATTAGGGCCGCCAGTCTGTAATTCCTTGTTGATTTGATTTGATTTATTATTGTTGCATGTATTAATATGAAGTGAAAAGTATTGTTTCTTGTGTGCTATGCAGACAAAGCATACCGTTCATAGCGAAGGAAATGAGAGAGTGCAGAATGTAGTGTTTCAGTCATATCTAGGGTGTAGAGAAAGATCAACTTGAGGCAAGATACATGATTTAAAAGTCTGATGACAGCCATTCTTGAGTTGCTTGGTATGTGACTTTGTATCTTTCCACCAACGGAAGAAGGTGGAAAAGAGAGAATATCTGGGGTGCGTGGGTCCTTAATTATGCTGGCTGCTTTTTTGAGGCAGTGGGAAGTGTAGATAGAATCAGTGAATGGGAGACTGGTTTGCATGACGGATTGGGCTTTGTTCACGACCTTTTGTAGTTTCTTGCAGTCTTGGGCAGAGCAGGAGCTATACAAGCTGTGATACCATGAGAAAGAATGCTTTCTGTGATGCATTTGTAAAAATCAGTGAGACTCATAACTGACATGCCAAATTTCCTTTGTCTTCTGAGAAAGTAGAGGCGTTAGTGGGCTTTCTTAACTGTAGTGTTGGCATGGGGGGATCAGGACAGGTTTTTGGTGATCTGAACACCTCAAAACTTGAAGCTCTCAACCTTTTTACTTTGTCTCTATTCATGTGGACAGGAGCATGTTCTTCATCACACTTCCTGAAGTTGAGGACAATCTCCTTGATTTTGTTAACATTGAGGGAGAGATTATTGTTGCCAGTTCACCAAATTCTTTATCCCTTTCCTATATTCAGTCATGTCATTGTTTGAGATCTGACCCACTATGGTAGTGTTGTCAGCAAACTTGAAAATAGAGTTGGAGGGGAATTTGGTCTCATTGTCATCTGTGTATAAGGAGTATTGTAGGGAGCTGACAACACAGCCTTTTAGGACACCAATATTGAGGATGGTGTCACCTGTCCTTACTGATGGTAGTCTGTAGGTCAGGAAGTTCAGGATCCAATTGCAGAGGGTGGTGCCGAGGCCCATGCCCCGGAATTTGGAGATGAGTTTTGTAGGAATGATGGTGTTGAAGATTGAACTGTAGTCAATAAATAGAAGTCTTACACAGATGTCTTTGTTATCTAGGTATTCCAGGGTTGAGTGCAGGGCCAGGAAGATGGCATCTATTCTGGATCTGATGCAGTGGTAGACAAACTGTAGTGAGTTATGCAGCCAGGAAGGCAGGAATTGATTCGTACTATGATTAGCCTTTTGAAGTACTCCATGATGATGGATGTCAGAGCCACCAGCTTATAGGTATTAAGGCACCCTCCCTCCTTTTTAAAATAGCAGACTTACAATTGCTATCCTTCAATCTGCTGGGACTGTTCCAGAACCTACAGAACTTTGGAAGATAACAGCCAACACATCCACTATTTTCATGGCCATCTCCTTTAGTATTGTCGGGTGTTAATTATTGGGCCTTTGGGGATTTATCACCATTAATTTCTCCAGCACTACTTCCTCCAATTTCTTCTTCATTTCCTAGAATTTCTGGGAAGTTATTTGTGTCTTCATCCAGAACTAAAGACAGAACCAAAGTAGTGGCTTAATTGCTGTGCCATCTCCTTGTTCTCTGTTATAAATTCTCCCATTTTGAACTGTAAAGGACCCATATTTGTCTTTTTTTTACACTTAAAAGCTTTTACGGTCCACTTTTAATGTTACTTGCAATTTATTGACTGAGGAGGGTGAAAGAGCATCAGTGCTAGTAAAGAGGGCAGGCTGAGTTCAGATTGAAATTGCAGAATGTTGGGTATGTTTAATACTTGGCAGAGGGGGAAAAGAAGCACGGTACATTGTTTAAAAGCATGTGATGCGTTGTGAGGATGGTGAAAATTGATTTCAGTGAAAAACGAGGTGTGGAACAAGGCCATGTGCTCAAAGGAGAAGGTGGTATCTGAAAAGTAAGGGTGACACCAAAGTACAAGCTGACAATGAATGCTATGCTATCACTGGCTGAAACCAGTTTGAAAAAATAAATTCGACAATATGTATTTTAGCAATTCTGTTTGTTAACTCTAGCAGTTAAATATTTGTGGTGGATTCTTGTTAAAAATCAAAGAATTATCATTTGAATTATCTATAAGTTCAGAATGCCACCTGAGCCTGCTGTGGGCTATATATATTTACGCATTGAAAACTTGTGTGTTTATTGTGTCACATACACTACAATAAATGTATGTAGCTTGAAGGAGCATCAATCCTGTTTTTCTCTCAATCAAATAAATTCTTCCACTTCTGTTAGCCATCCTGACTTTGATAGGTACAGACAGATATATAGTTTTCAGTCTGAAAGACAACACTGCAAAAAGCCAACCAACTCAAATTTGAAAAGATACCTACGTGATATTGGAAGGTGTTGCACAGTGATCCAATTTGCTTATTTAATATAAGCAGGCTTCCGATGCAGTCTTGATTTCTGATTTATTGCACAATAATGAAATAAAAAGATAATACAATAAACATTTTTCATTAGAATTAATTTATTAATTTATCTCTGAAGTTAGTAGTTTTGTGTTGGAAATGCCTCCAAAATTTGACTTCCATATAGACTGAGCCTTGGAAATCTTGGATTCGAGTTCTCCTGCATTACCCGGTTTCCCTTTTGCATAGGGCCTTGGCTGAATGACAAATAAACTAGGACTTGAAATCGTAGAATGTACTATGGTCAGTGCGTACGGACGTCACTTTCACAGACTGCAATTCCTAGAATGCAGCTTAAAACTAGTGTCCACTACAAACCTTGATATAGTATTGTACTGATACACAATCAAAACACAAACTGATTACTTTTTGATTAGGCAAGCTTTTTCCTTCCATAGCCAGCTTCCTGATTAAAAATTATGTCACTAGAGAAACACACTCAATTAAATCAAATAAGTGCCGCCTCTCAAAGTCCATTGGTTTTAATGTTAACATTTTATATCCTGTCACTGCTCTGCTCCCTGACCTGTTGATCTCAATTTCTCCATGTGGTTCACAATCCCGAATACTGTGCTGTGCTCTCTTTGCATATCCTCTACAGATTGCCAGTATTGCCCAGCTCATAAAGAGACCTTGCTAAGTGTCATAACAACTCCTCAGGTCACAATGAAACACTGAAAATGCAGGAAAATAAGAGCCAGTTTGCCATTTTGAGTGGACACCTTTAATCAGAATAAAGTTAACCTGCTGGAAGAAAGTAAGCAATTATGAAATTTTGGCATTGATTATTGTGATCTTTAGAATGTGATCATAAATTTTGAGTATCATTAGATATTGTACCAGGACTAATTTTAGTATTTGCCTGTACATCCTATAGGTTTAATTGAATACATTCTGCTCAGATAATGTTTACAGAATAATAAATTTATAAAACATGATCAGATCTATGAGATTGGATAGTACATCCTATAGGTTTAATTGAATACATTCTGCTCAGATAATGTTTACAGAATAATAAATTTATAAAACATGATCAGATCTATGAGATTGGATAAATATTGAGAGGCATTAAAATGCTTCAACGGAATGGTATGTTTTCTCATTCCTGACTTGTTTGTGCTGCAAAATATGTTCATGTGCCATAATTTAAAAAAAAATTATAAATGAAGCAAACTGGTTGGGCATTTTGTGTTCATTTCCTTTCACAATGTCACACTGTTTTCCTAATGGAACTACACAGGGGAGAGAATTGGCCTTCAGTTCCAATTTAAAATCTCAGCACTAATCTGCACTTTGTATTACATTCCATGTGAACAATAATATTTGCCCTTGTTATAATTCTCTCCATTTTTTTCAAAGTTGTTAATAATGGTAGTTGCTGCAGACTGGTTCTGTAAATGTGGGGTGGGGTAGTCTCAAGTATTCAATCAGCCAATAAATCTAAGTGCATCGCTGCATGTATGTTTGTTCTGAAATAATTTGTATAAACATGCTATTGGTGTCAAAAACGGAAATGTAGAAACCTGCTTTTTATTCAGGTGCTACAACTATTTCCTGGTTTGGATGCTTTCTGATTGGCCACTAGAATAGAAGAAACCAATCTCTGTTGCTTTCTATGAACCTGTTTTCTGGATCCTGTCACTGACATGAATGCAATACTTCCATCAATAAAGATCACCTTGCAGGGTGGAGACCAGTAACTAGTCTTTGACAGAGAGGAAAAGGACACTGGATGTGATCTCACTATCACGCGAAGTTGGAGAATTTGGTGGCCAACCAAATCTTGGTTCACTGCAGCTAGCCACACAAAGTTCCACCGACTATGGCAAGGCATGCAAGACGCAACAGGCTACAATATGAAGGCACATAAAAGCGCTGGCTCCAATGCACCCCTCCCCAATGAGCTCAATGCATTTTATGCCCGTTTTGAGTAAGAAGTCAGCAATAGTGCACCCTCCTTCCCTGAAATCTTGGATGAACCTGTGTCTGAGATTGCTATTGTCGATGTCCGAGCAGTCGTCTCGAAAGTCAACCCATGGAAAGCAACAGGTCCAAGTAGAGTATCTGGATGTGCAAACCAGCTGGCAGGGGTATTCGTAGATGTCTTTAACATCTCTTTGTACCAACCTGAGGTCTCTATCTGCTTTAAGAAGATGCCCATCATGCCAGTTCTAAAGTAAAGTAGCATGCCTTAATGACTATTGTTTGGTGGCTCTGACATCAAACATTATGAAGTGTTTCAAAAGGATGAGCATGGCATAAATCAATTCTTGCTGCCTGACTGTCTGGATGTGCTAAAGATCATCTATCACTGCAACAAGTCTACAATAGATTCTACCTCCCTGGTCTTGCACTCAATCCTGGGGCACCTAGATAACAAAGACACTTATGTCAGACTCCTATTCAAGACTACAGCTCAGGCTTTAATGTTATTATTCCTAAGAGATTCATTTCCAAACCTCCCTTTGCAACTGGAGCCCAGGCTTCCTAATCCACAGACAGCAGCCAGTAATAATAGGCAACAACACATCTCCTTGATCATCCTCAATATCAGTGCTCCTCAAGGCTCTGTCCTCAGCCCCTTATTACAATCCTAAAACACCTTTGACAGTATGATCAAATTTCTCGCCAACTCAATTTTCAAGTTTGCTGATGACACCATCTTTGTGGGTCAGATCTCAAACAATGAGGAGATGCAGTACAGGAAAGAGAGAGCATCTGGTGAGTTGGTGCAACAACAATAATCTCTCCTTCGATGTCAACAAATGAAGGAGATTGTCATTGACTTCAGGAAACGTTGTGGAGGGCATGGCTCTGTCTATGTCAATGGAGATGAAATTGAAATGATCGAGAGTTTCAAGTTTTTAAGTGTCCAGATCATCATCGATCTGTTCTGGTCCCTCCATGTGATCGCTGTAATTAAGAAAGCCCACCAATGTCTTTACTTTCTCAGGAGACTAAGGAAATTTGGCATGTTTGTTACAACTCTCACCAACTTTTACAAATGTACTCTATTCTTTCCAGTTGTATCACAGCTTTATATGGCTCCTGGTCTGTCCAAGACAGCAATAAACTACAAAGGTTGTGAACAAAACCCAGTCCATCACTCAAAACAGCCTCCCATCCATTGACAAACTTTACATTTCCCGCTGCCTCAGAAAGGCAGCTAGCATTTTCAAGGACCCCACACGCCCAGAATGTACTCCCTTCCACCTCCTTCCTTCAGGAAAAAGCTCAAGAGTCTGAGGTCACGTATCAATTGACTCGAGCGCTGTCTTCCCTGCTGCCATCAGATTTTTGAATGGACCTATCTTGCATTAAGTTGATCTCTCTTTACACCGTACCTATGACTATAACGCTGTATTCTGCACTTCCCCTTTCCCTTCCCTATGTACGGTATGCTTTGTCTGTACAGCACGGAGGAAACAATACTTTTCATTGTATACTAACATGACAATAATAAATCAAATCAAATCATGCTAATCTGCATGGTATCATCCTCAGACATTTATTTGCAACTTATTTGCAACCATTCTGATGTCCATTGCCTAACTATGCCTAGGTGAATCTTTCTTTCTGCTGCCCTCCTCTTTGCCCTTTAGAAGAGATCTATGTAGCTTTAGAGCAAATAGCTGAAAAGCTGGCATTTTTATTTTTGGAAGCTACTTTTTACTGTTCTTCATTTTCTTGGTTTACCAAACATCCCTTCTTGGCCTTGTTGTCTGCATATGGAATTGGTAGCATATGTCGAATATCCACATTTCAACAATCTGATTACTGTTAAGATTTCACTACTCATTATTTTCAATCTTGCAATTATATTTGCATTTGGTGTAAGTTTTCTATATATACCTTTTCCGGCCAGATAAGTTAGCACTTACTACAGTCTCCATTGAAGAACCAGCTGCATGGTGATGATTAATGTGCAGCAGAGTTGTGCAAAAAAAAGATAGTGGTGAAGTACAAGGTTTCCTTTTGGAGCTTTTTTGCTTTCCTTTGTCTCTGTTAGGCCTGCCTGTTTCCTGGATATCCCAGCTGCTTTGAATCTCCAGGAACCACATCAATTTGATTTGGAGCTGGTGCTCTTGAGATTGAATGGATTCAAATACTAGTCCACTGGTAAGATCATGAAAATGTGCTCACTGGTTAATTAGCATTAGAAATGATTAGTTAATTCTTAAGATGTTAATCCATCTTTGACATGGAAAAGTTATACTTTTCTCTCTCAAAGGTGAATTGATATGTACTTTTCTTAACATTACTTATTATAATGTTAGATTTCCAGCGTTTAAAGTTTAAATACTAAAAACATTAATGTTATATAACTTTAATACTCTTAACCTTTAAATTCTATTTTAATGCAATTATATTTAGAAAGTAACTGCTCAAAACTGTACATCCTGAGAAGTTTATAACGCAGGAAACAATTCTGCCAGCTCATCCTGGCTATGATAACCCTCTGCTAAAGCAATCTGAAACTAATCCCACTGCTCTGTGCTCTCTCCATAATTTGATTTTCCTCTGCTTCAAATATTTATTCAGTTTTCCTGTAAAAATGCAGTGTTCTTGTGTTAAAGTAGTCCTTGGTCCAACCACACACTACATAATTCTCATAACTTCTTGGTCCTTTTGCAACTTTGAATTGATGATCTCTCATCACCATTTCCCTAATCTTGGAAAATAGTCTTTCCTAATTTACAATCAAAGCTCTTCATGATTTTTAGAACCTCCAATAACCCTTTGCCTTCTCTGCATCTCTCCATAACTAATTTCACATTGCTGGCATCATCTTGACAAATCTACATAACCAGTAAATAGTGTCGTCAGCTGTCAAAGTTTTGCTATTTTTTTCAGATTGAAATTTCCCACATATGGAATAACTTAATTTCACATTTGGAACCACTGGGGAAAGAAAAAGCTGAAAATGGAAAATTCTCAATGGCATGGTATGTTCTCAATTATGTTTGTATGCCCCTGTGTAGTGAAGTTGATGGAACTTTTGTTTTACAAGCGCAAAAGTCCTTTCACACATCAATGCCTGTAGCACTTATAGCTTGAGTCTCTCATATTTGAGGTTTGTCATCACTGTGTTAGCCAATTCAACATTGTGGGTACACATTGATCTACTCTACCTCTTTCATCTGTTGTGTTTTGATTTTAAAAAATGTTTTGCGGCTGTTTTTCTCAGATGTTCCCTCTGTGTATTTAAATTTCCTTCCTGTGGTTGCTGCCAGTTTTGTAAAAAGAAACACCATCTGAGGAAATCTGTTGTTGTACTAATGTTTGTTGATTTACTTTTTAAGCCTGGGTTTGAAAGGGAATGTAACTGTTTCGTTACTGAAATTTAAGGGTGCTATTATGGTACTTTTGTATCCACAGTAAGAAATCTCTCAACACCAGTTTAAAGTCCAAAAGGTTTATTTGGTAGCAAACGCCTCTAGTTTTGGAGCACTGCTCCTTCATCAGATGAATAGGAGTTCTGTTCACAAACAGGGCATATAAAGCCTCAAACTCAATTTATAGATGAATGATTGCACTGCGAGTCTTTACAGCTAATCAAGTCTTAATGATACAGACAATGTGAGAACATCAAGAACGAGTTTGAGATGAGCACCACCTCCGAATAGGATATCCAGTGAGACCCTGCAAGTCGAGGCAAGTCGTGGGGGTCACAGTACGACAGATCCTGGCCAAGGCGGTCCTTTTGTGTGGAACCCAGCCACCAGTCTCTGCGCCGTTGTCTGTCATGAAGGCCGCCCCTCCGCCGAAGACCACAGGCCGAATGCCCACACTGCCAAAACACTCCTCAACAGGAAGAGAACAGTCTTGCCTGATGATTGTCGAGCAGTGTTCGTTTATCTATTGGGGAGACCATGCAGATGGTATGACAATGTACCATGCCTTGGTACATCCTTTCCTGCAGCATATCAGATAGTCAGTGTTGGCCGAGTTGCAAGAGTGTATACCACCTACCTGGTGAATGATATCACATGAGATGATGGCATCCATGTCGATGATCCAGCACATCTTGAAGAGGTTGCTGTGGTAGAGTTGTGTGTTGTCCTGGTCACTATCCTCCTGAAGGCTGGGTAGTTTACTGTGGACAGTGGTCTCTTTGAGGTTGTGCAGTTGTTTGAAGGCAAGAAGTGAGGGTGTGGGGATGGCCTTGGTAAGATGTTTGTCTTCATCGATGACATGTTGAAGGCTCTGGAGGAGATGTTGTAGCTTCTCTGTTCTGTGGAAGTACTGGACTTTGTCCACTTTTCCTTGTTTGTCTTCTGAGGAGCGTCGGATGATGAGTCAACCGCCATATCCTGTTCTTTTGAGGGCACCTTTCAGCTTCTGGAGGTGTGTATTTTCATCTAAGCAGATCCTGTGTATGTGTAGGGGGCAGCTCCTTTAACGTGTTTAGCGTGGAAGCTGGAGAAGTAGAGCACTGTGAGGTTATCTGTAGGCTTGTGGTACAGTGAGGTGCTGAGATGACCGTCCTTAATGGAGATGTGTGTGACCAAGAATGTAACCAATTCCAGAGAGTAGTCTTTAGTGGCTTTTGTATCCAGGCAGACAGTTCTGACACAGCTGATGTCTTTATTACATACAAGCTATAAGTTCACTGTATGAAAATAGCATCACGATGGAACTAATATGGAGGGACCAACCTCATTCTGTTTCTATCCCAATGGAAGATTATATTTTGTATATTGAGTCAACAAAATGGTGTTTGGGTTATCCATTGTCCTGTAAGCTGTTGGAAAAAAATAGAGCAGCAGTGGTCATGTTTCATGTAAACCTAGCATTGAGTGTTAGGTAATTGAGCAAAAGGTCCAATGCTTTGAATTTCAAAAGAGAGTCATATTGGGCTTGAAATGTTAACTTTGTTTCTCTGTCCACAGATGCTACTAGACTTACGTTTATCCAGCACTTGCTATGAACCAAAGATTGATTAGACTGACTCCTGGGATTAAGGGATTATCTATGATATATCTTGAACAGATTGGACCTATACTGATTGGAATTTAGAAGAATGAGAAGTGATCTTACTGTAACATGTTGTTAATCTGCAAGGAAGTGGAGATTTTATGGGGGGGTGGGGTTAGGTACGAAAGTGAAGCTAAGGCCGGAATGAGGCCAGTCATTTTTGTATTGAATGGTAGGATGTGCCTGATGGGCCAAATGGCCCTGTCCTCTTTTTATGATCTTATGAATGCTGCACTTTTGGAAGCACCATCATTTGGATGAGTTACTGGGGGCTAAATTATAACTTTTACTTCCGATGGTAGAGCATCAACTGTCTGTTCTACACCTAGTCTGATTTTCATTACTATTGAATTCCATGAAATTTGGATGGGATGTATAATGGATAGTCAATCTGCCGTCTTTGACATAATTTTCAAAATGCTTCCATTAAACAGGCTCCAACTACTCTTTTAGTTGAAAGATAGTGGAGCACTATTTAAAGAAGCATCTAGGCATCTTCTGAGTGTCCCAGCCAACATTCATCCTTCAGTCACTATCACTAAAACAAATCACCAAGTCTGATTATTTTGTCATTGACGTTTGCAGGAACATACGATGCACCAATTGGCTTCCACTTCTAATATGTTGCAACATTTAAATGGTACTTAATTGACACTGAAACACTGTGAAACTTTCAGAAAGCATAGTTTCCTCACCTGAGAGGTAGAGTCAGTGTAAAGGAAACAGTAATAGAATCAGGGTTGCTGTACGTGTCTGTGAATGCACAGAATGTGATTAAATAAGATTGTTGAATTCCAAGTGCTAATAGCCAAATCATCATATTTCCAAGGGACAATAATCGAGTCCTGGTCTAAAGAGCAGCAGGACTGGATTCAAGGTGTTCAGGGAAGATGGAAAGAAAGCAAAATGGGGGTGGGGAAGGGGGTATAGTATTGATACAGGAAAATATTGCAGTGCTGGAGAAAGGGGATGTCCCAGTGGGATCAAGGGCAAAATCTATTTGGCTAGACTTCATGTGATTGTGGGAAATTGTGGTGGCACAGGCCATAATTGATTAGTCTTCCTTAGAAGGATGGTCCCTGAGGACTGGAGAATTGCAAATGTGACATCCTTGCACAGCAAATGTGTAAAGATAAGTCAGCCAGTTTAAGTTGGAGGGGTGGTGGGGAATTGTCCAGGAACTATAACTTAGGATAAAATTAATAGTCATATGGACAAATGCAGATTAATTAAGGAAAACCTGCATGGATTTCATAAGGGAAAGTCATGTTTAGCTAATTTGCTGCAGTTTTTTTTTTTGAAGAAACACAGAGGGTTGATGAGGGTGATGATATTAAGGTAATGTACATCAACTTCAAAAAGATGTTTGATGCAGCGCCACACACCAGACCTGTGAGCAAAGCTATAGCTCATGGAATAAAAGAGATAATAAAACATGGTACGGAATTGTTTGAGCAACAGGAAACAGAGTACTGGTTTATGGATATGTTTTGTACTGAAGAAACATTTGTAATGGAGTTTTCCAGGATATCAGTGTTGGGACTCTTGCTTTTCTTGAAATATATTTATGACCTCAACCCTGATGTACATGGTGCAATTTCAAAACTTGCAGATATGTTGCATGGACAAGATAGCAGCAAATGAAGTTCAATGCAGGGAGGTTCGAGATGAAAGAACATGGAAAGACAATACTGAATGAAAGGTACCTCTCTCAAGGTGGCACAAAGGAACGGTGTGCATAAATCATTGAAGGTAGCCGGGACAGGTTGAGAGAGTATCTTTAGCATTATTGATAGGGCCATAGAGTACAAGAGCCAGGAGGTTTATGTTGACTCGTTGCTAGTTCAGCCTCAACTGAACTATTGAATCCAGTTCCCGGTACTGAACTGTAGGAAAGGTGTGAAGGCTTTAAAGAGGGTACAGAAAAGATTCATAAGAATAGTTCCAGGAAGGAGGAACTTCAGTTTTGATGATAGATTGGAAAAGTGAGGATTGTTTCCCTTAGAAAAAAGATTGCAAAGTGATTTGATAGATGTATTGAAAATAATGAAGGGTCTAGACACTATAGATAGGGAGAGATTGTTCCCAGGCATGAAACGATTGAGAATGAGAGAGAATGCATTGAAAGGAATTAATAAAAGAAGGAAAAATACATGAGAGAACACTTTTAGACAGCAAGTCGGTACTGTCTGGAATGCGCTGCCTGAGTATCGAAAAGGGAGTTAGACTGATGCCTGGAAAGAAAGGATGTGCAGAGTTATGGGGGGAAGGCAGAGGAATGGTACGAGGTTGCTCATTCAGAGAGGCAGTGGACCAGGTGGCCTCCTACTGTGCCATAACAATTCTGTGAGCCCATGACCTCTCTATCTTGCCTCACCTCTTGCATGTAACTCTGTCCAATCTACGTAAGATATTTTTCCTTCGCTTCTGGTACTGGAACGAGTATGGTAGTTAGCTGAATTGATTTGCCTTTTTGGTTATTTTTTTCATGCAGAAATTTGAGGCTTGAAAATTCTGGAGAAATTCATCAAATTGCATTGTCCATTTTATGGTACGGTTATCTTGGTGTGTACAATCTAAGGCAGCCCACTATTTTTTATTTGCCATATCATCATATTCCATTACAAAATGTCTTAACCTACAGTGAGAGCAAAACTTCAATTAAATAAACTTAAAAATCAAATTGATTAAATTAAATTTTAGTGATCACGAAATGCTTTGTCACACGTATTTACTTAAATATATTGGTACAATATTTAAAACATTTTGAGCATTGCAATTTCATTTGAGCGCTCAGCTCAATTTTTAAAACTTAAAAGAAAGCTCATAAGTTGTTGCAATTAGAGTAAAAGTGCCCCAATTGGAAAATCAGCTGATGAACAAAGACATTGCTGATGGACTATGTTCTGAGTTTGTGAAGCAGGTGAATTGGCTCATGCAGTATCAAATTGTGGGTTTTCTCATTTTTCTTCTGAATGCATTGACTCCTGCTGGGGTGAGCTTCTACAGATGCCAATGTTCCCTCCTAAGTCCAAGCCCAGATGGTGAATGCCTCTCAGGAATGAGAAGGTAACAGTGAAAACTGATGCTGTTCTCAATAATGCCATACTTTCCAAAGGGGGCCTTTTGACAATATCATGACTGATTTTTATTTCAATTGTGCCTTTAGTCTGGACCAGTGTAGCATTCTTATTATTATGCTGGTAACTTGCACCTTCACAAGCTAATTTTGTTCAGAATTGACATTTGCGGCTGCTTTATTTTTGGGGTTTATTTTACCCAGGTATTTGTCACGTTAGCCAAAGGCTTTCTATTTTAACTATCTTTATCAAACATCCCAAGCCTCTTGTATCTATTTGTCAATATATTTTAATAATTTTGCCAGCTTTTCCATTATAAATTCCCATGTTGAGATTTATAACACAAATTGTCTGTGTAAACCTGTCACAATGTAATGACATTTCTCTGCAAATGGTGGCACAGTAGTACCTAGCTTGTGTCTGTCAGCAGCTCAGGTTATACTGCAGACTAGCTCCTGTGTTCAGCCAACTTTACTTCTTTGCCTCTCAAGTTGTCACAAGATTTGCTGTCCAGCTATAAGTTACCATATTAAATCAAAAACTATACAAAATGACAATGGAATGTATGTCTTCAAAGCGAGGATTCAACTGGATTGACATACAATCATCAAATTCTTTCTTTCTTTCCAAAATGGTTCACCTGAAATGCACACTACTTCTGATTCCCCATTTGTAAGGTTATGAGCAATTGACTAATATAATGTATGTAAGCATTTTTATGTTCATCTCTATTAATATTATTTCTTCTTTGTGTGAAAACTTGTTTGTGTATTTTTCACAGTACCAAAGATTATGTCATCTATAGTTAGCTTGTTAGTTTTTGATGTCTGCATGTATGGAATGTCTTTTTCACCCACTTTGTCCTGATTCAATATCGAATTGTTGCAGCGTCTGGTGGCTGTTGATCATATTTTTAAAAATTTATTCATGGGACATAGGCATTGTTGGATGGCCAGCATTTATTGCCCATCCCTAGTTCCCCTTGGAGGGCAATTGAGAGTCAACCACATTACTGTGGCTCTAGACCAAACAAGGATGGCAGATTTCCTTTTCTAAAAGACATTAGCAAACCAGATAGTTTTTTTTCTGACAATTGGCAATGGTTTCATTGTCATTGTTAATTCCAGATTTTTAAAAAATTAAATTCAAATTCCACCATTTGCCAGGTTCCAAGAACATTAGTTGAGTTTTGGAATTAGTAGTTTGGTGAGAACACCACGAGGCCATCGCCTCCCCTATATGAAAGGTGCTAGAGTAGAATTCTGATTAACAGTTTTAAATATTTATGATGTGTTATTTGGAAGTCAGAAAATGGTTGTATTCTATGGAATTTAAAACGAGGTGATTGGATTTAAGTTTTCAAGATATTTAGGAAAACTGATAAGATACAAAAAGGCTACTTCTGCTGGTTTGAAGTCCTAGGACTAGGGGATGTAGTCTAAATATTACATTTTAGGAATGAGGTTATGAAAGACTTCTATATGCAAAGGGTGATAGAAGCTCAAAATATTCTTCTGCACATGGCTGTTGATATTAAACCTGAAATATATCAATTTTGGTTAACTAGGTATTAAGCTTGGTTGTTAAGGTAGTAGATCACAGATCACAGTGATCTCATTGAATGACAGTCAGGTTTGATGGGCTAAGTCTTCCACTCCTGCTGTTAGATCTCCACATCATGATTACATTCCTTTGGACAGAGCTGCCTTAGTTGCAGTATATTAATGCACCGATCTTAATTTGATCTTAAGTCAAGTCTAGGAATGGACCATAAACTGCTATGAAATGCCCTGAGCATTTCTTTTCTTGTTTTCCCCTTCCTTCCCCGCTCCTCTAAAAATAAAAGTGAAGGATGACAGATTAAAGGACACGTTAACATGAACTTTTGTTCTGTCTTGAGTCATTACATCCACAAATTCTGGAATTCTTATCCGAGCATGTCCACTTTGTTGCTACATTTTTTTTATTGCTTCAACCATGTTTTGCCATCTACTCGCTCTATCAACTCCTCCTGCATTGTCTTGATTTCTCTTTTGTTTTCTTTGATGCCCCATGTCCACCTCCATCCTTCTCCTTTTTGCCCCATATAAAGCATTTATGATATTTTGCTCTGTTAATGTTGGTTGTTGCTCTGGGTACTACACTTACCTCTGAGTTCAAGTCCTGCTGCAGAAACTTGAGCTGATAATTCACGCTGATCCATGAATGAATGACTGAGGGAGTGCTGTACTGTTAGAGGTTCTGTCATTTGGGTGAGTCATTAAATTGAGACTGTCTTCCCTCAGTCAATATAAAAATTGCACGATACTATTTGAAGAAGATCAGGGTTGTTCTTTCCAGTGTGCTGATCAATATTTATCCTTCAAACACTAATACAGAGTAACTGGCCATTATCTCAATTATTTGTGGGACCTTACCTTGCTCAAAGTGACAGTGACTACACTTCTAAAAATATGTGGCTGTACAATGGTTTAAGATACCTTGAGGCCAAGAAAGACATCAAATAAGTTATTTTCTTTCATTAAAGAGCTATGTAATTGCAGCTTGTATTAACAAAACCTACCCAAGTCAGTGAACAGAACAGGTGGGTTGCTCACAATCATGGTTAAGGAATAAGTGGTCAGACTTTAGAAGATCAAAGATTGCTGCTCTCAAAACAGCTTTTGCTGTTGGGAGTCCAAGTTTGAATTTTGAATATTTACTCCTAAATTCTTAAGATTTTTTGAAAAATGTTGTCCACCAGTTCAGCAAATGATACGTTAATAATAATGAAATTTAGATGATTTTGTCTCAGCTTCAGTGCAACGTAGAGATTTGGAATTTGTGATGGTTGACCATCAGGTCCAGCTTAAGCTCTTGGTTGGATTACTGGGAAGAAGATGGGAAAACAGTGCCAAAGAAGCAAAGTGTGTTTAAAGTCTAGAAGGAGAAGAAGAAATTACAATTGATGCTGAACATCTTGCTCCATAGAAAGCATGATTTTTATCCATAGCGTGCAAATTACAATTGTTACCACAGGAAGCCCTTGACTCAGTTGGCTTACCTGAAGGGTAAGTGTATATGTAGCTGAGTTTTACACAGGGAGGAATAAAAAACAAAGAAAATTTAGTTTCTAAAGGCTGTAACTTGTATGAATATGCTAAAGATGTTAAACTACAGTTCCAATTGCAATATATATTATATATATATTTGAATACTGGTTTACAAAACACTGCATTGGAAATTAAAATGTATCCATTGTATAGATGATGATCATTAACCCTGATAGATGCATTACACTGACAAGACCTTAATTTCTTTCTTTCGTGTTTTGTTTCCCCACTAGTGAATATTCTACTGTTAATACATAGCCAAGAAATTTATCCTGCTTTCAATGCTATGGCATATATATAGCAGTATTCATTTTTTAAAAAAAAACTAAAAGTGTGAAATATTAAAAGATATTTTTACAGTATATGGAACTCTTGATTTAATTTATTTCATTCTGTTGTATTTCAACTTAAAGCAGATGTAAAGTATTGCTAACTACCTCTTTCATTGCATCTGTCAACAGAACCAGGTCCATTAGCACTAAAATGTTTTCGGTAAATATATGATGAATGCGTAGTTTGTAAATCACCACCTGGTTGTGGAGTATAGGATATTTCAAATGGAGAATGTGGCAATTTTTCTTGTAATTACCTCGCTCAACCTCCAGTTTTATTTTGGTATGTGCCCTTGTCACAAACATGCTTGAATTAGCTTTACCATTGCAAGTTAGTACATCAGCTGGGCCATTTTAAGAATGGTGATACAATTAGGGAAGCTGGTTGGCCAGCTGATGTGTGGAGTAAAGAAAGGCATATGGTATGGGATTACAAGATGAAATATACTACTACAGAAACAAAATATGCTAAGTACATATCTAAATATAAAAGTATTGTTTATTTGTTCTCACTTCAATCTGTTTCCATAGTAACTAGTGCTTCTCCTCCCCAACACCTTGGTGGACAGCCCTATGTGAAAAGCTTTCATTATTTTCACTGGATCATATGTGTTCTGAAAGCTCAGAATCGTATAATTTAGATAATGGATATCAAAACATATAATACAAGATTGTAATGCCTCAAGAGATTTACTTACTAATATATGCTGCAAGAGTGAGTCTTGAATAGGTTATGAAATTGCCTGAACCCAGAAATACAAAGTGCCCTATATTATGTGATTTCACAATTGAAACAGTAATATAATAGAAAATTAGATTTAACGGAGAAATTGCTACACTGATAAGTGTTGCTGCTCACCCAAAACAAAAGTGAAACCAAGTAGTGGGTATCGTGCCGAGACTGATGTGATGAAAATATTACTTTAAACTTGCAAAAACTGGGTAACAGTGTCTATTGTTTGTAATGGAACTTCAAATTCCTGAACTGTAATGATTTTGTTAGCACCTGAAGCCTAATAGAAATCTTTTTAGGTTTTGCAACTGCTAAATGATTACAGTTATGCCGTTTATAAGATTATGTTTTGGGATTGTAGGAGAAAATGATCAGAGTCATTGACATGTTCTAAAGTCTGTCTGATAACAGGCCTGAGTGAGGAGGTTTTAAAGATTAAAAAGCAGTCCGGATTGTTTTGCCGGGAAGATATTAGGTACTCATACTGGGAAACAATGACCGCACCGTCTGCCTTTATAGTCATTAGACTACTCGCCTCTGAAGTCCCAGAAACATTTTATGAATGGTGTAAACAGTTATGCTTTAAACTGTCAATTTTCTTCCAAGATAAATGGGAGCTGGGTGTGTAAACAATAGCTAGGCAATATTTCTGCCTGTGTACAAGGCCCGCATTCGCATTGGAGATGAACTTTGAGAGGGGAAGTCTATTTTCTGAAATTCGCAGGCACAGCTAGTTTTCCAGAAGAGAGAAAGCAGCTCAAGGCAGAAAGCCTCTGTAGTTCACTGTGCAGGAATGAGGATGGGGACTTGAGCTTCAATTGAACATTTGCAGGATATGAATGAAGGTTGAAAGATTTGCCTAGCTTGAGGTGGAGGGAGAATTGACAAGAAAAGGTTTCACTTTGGAAGACAGTTCTGGTGTTAAAAGTTATCAGGCTGCAAAAAGAACAGAATGAAATAAGCCCTCTGGAGCGAAGCAAAATTCTTCATATGTTGGAGTTTGGAAAAATAAGCAGAAAAGTACTGAAAAACTCAGGTCTGGCAGCATCTGTTTCTCTTTCTACAGATACTGTCAGACCTGCCGAGTTTTTCGAGCACAAATGTTTTTATCTTGTGCTTAGAGTTACTTTTTTCTGGGGCAGGAAAATAGACTGACGACTAAGGGACAGCGTAAAGTTTATCATGAAATGAGTTTTTTAGTTGTGTTCAAAGTAAAAGAGGAAGTGCTTTTCTGTTTAAAGTATAAATTGCCTTCAAAATTAGTACTCTTTTAGCCTAATTATTACAGTAAAAGTCTTAAAATGTGAAATATTGTATGTCTTTTCGGCGAACAAGAGAAAGTTTGAATTCTGCTTTTTTTCCAAAGATATTGGCCTCTGGGAATTGCAACACTTTTTTCTGAAAATTGAAGCTTTGACCGTTAAAGCATTTTTACTAAAAAATATTAGAAGTGCAAGATGCTTTGAGTTGGTGTCTATTTACAGCCAAGGTTTTTAAGATTGCACAAAATTGTGATAGCTGGTGAAGGTTAGATTTTTTTAACCTCAGTGGTGTTGGAATAAGTTAAAGAAAAATTAAAATAGACCTTTGTAAGTAGGATAGCTAAATTTGCAGCCATTCATTGAAGTCTCATGGAATTAAAGGCTAATTTCCAGGATACTACTGTCAGCAGCCCAGGTGTCAAGTCATAGAGGTAATAAAAGTAGGTTTAGAATTGTTTTGTTGTAACATAAGACATGGAAATGTAGTGCATTCGACTTATGGTCAAAAAATTATCCTGTTAAGTAAAGAGTTTATTTGCTTTCTGCTTGGTTGGGAAGCCAGGGTGTTGGCAGTATGAATGTAGTGAGTAACCAATTACATGAAAATGGATGGTGTGTTTGGTGGCAGGGCATCATGTTGATGATACCTCCAAGAATATGTCCGACCAGGGTTTGCAGTGTTATCTGTAAACAGGTCCAAAAGACAATGGGTACATTTTCTACACAGACGGGGATTCATCAAAAGGGGGTGGGCTTATTTTGGTCTGATGACAATTCACACTTTCTAGAAGTCCATAAATGATTTCATGTGGGTCAAGTTTTCAGTCAGAAGAATTATTCAAAATATGGTTCTAGAGATAAAAGTGTGATTTAACAGCTGAAGTTAAGTGTTCATTTTCTATTTCCTCATTAGAATTAAACAATTTTGGATATTACAGGAAGTATTTACTTTATATAAATTGGAATTATGTTAAAATGAATAAGGCAGAGAAAAACTATCCTTATATTTCATAATATCTATGATCAGTGGTTTGAAATAAACAATGTGAAGAATGCTTTCCCTCACTTTAATCAGTTTTCGAAGGATCATAGTTGCCACTGCAGCATTATAATGGGGTATTGATTTCTGCACCTCCTACCTCTCCTCAATAATGTTTGCTCATGCTCCCAGCGTATAGTTCTTACTGTGACAGATTCAGTATAAAAGTGCAATATGTAAACCCCTTAGCATGAATATGATGATTCTGTTTTTCATTTTGAATAAATTTTATTGCTGGTTAGCTTTTACCTACAGTTTGTATATTTCTAACAAGTTAGATGACAATTTCCCATTGCTGGTGATACATTACATCTAAAATTGCAGCATTATAAGCAGAGTAAATATAATGGGAATCAAAATTAGAAAAGTTTTGTAAAGGTTGTTTCCCTCATGAATAAGATTACATGTCATCTCCTCCCAGCCTTTTCACTGCAATAATGTCAGGTTCATTTTGTGTTTCCCTATCTTTTCTGTATCAGTTTTCTACAATCTATGCTTTTAAACCCAAACTTGATATCACCTATATCCAACCTTGCCATTTCCCAACCATTAGTTCTTTAATTCCTTTGGTTTTCTCTCACCCTGGAGTTCTATGCCACAGGATCGTGGTCTGTTATTTGGGTTTCTCAATTGAAAAATGTACTGAGGTTAAGTGTGGCTAGCTGATTGTTTTCGTAACTGTTTGAATCATTAGTGATCTACTAATGTAGCTGTGCTACATGAACATGAAACTATCTTGCATAGAGGGGCAGTTACACCGTAGACACAATAGTAACTATGATCAGAATGCAAATTGCTTCTCTTCTTGCAATGTATTAAGTTGTACAGGGATTGGTACTTTCAAGCAATAAAATTGTATTTTTAAGGTTTTAAAAATAATTAACTGTACAGAAAATACTTGTTCCAGGGTGAAACCATGATCAAACAGGTGGCTTACCCAAGGTGAGGCTAGCCCATTGCACTTCAGGTGTGCTGATGCCTGTGATGTCCCCAAATGCAGGATACTCGACTGCAAAATTTGTGGTAGTGGGGGACTACGTTCGCACTGTCCCCTGATTTATAAATCAAAAATAGAAGCTGTCTTTTCTCTGGTTGCTGCTTTGTTCAGTAGCTTTGATGCCCTTTTGTTGTTTCACAAGATCCTGCAAAACTGAACTGTTTAATTGTGCATTGCCAATGTTGGCACCACAATCCAAGATCTTTGGAAGCTGTAGTTGGCGGGGATAAAACATGTAAACAAAATCTGCAGGAAGCTTTTTGCGGACTATTTTGTTTAAAATCAAAGTGTATATTTGAAGTGATATTGTTAAGTTGCATTGTAAACCTCATCACATCTCATCTACATGGCCGAACAGCAGTGGTATTTTTGCACTCCAGTTGATTAATGCAGATTATTTAGCATATTTAAATTAACAGAATTAACATTCTGTATTTACGTTGTTTTTATGTCATATATGGGTAGCATGTCATCTTGGGTTACAGTATAATCTCCACTGTAAATAAACTTAATTTCCAAAACTGAATGTGGTTATATTAGCATACTTCAGTAAAATCTAATTTCTTAATGGCGTAACAAATATGCCTTCTGAGTCTTTTCAAAAAGCACTACGGATTTGTAGTCATTGCAGGTTGTTTTTGTCCAGTAATAAGAAATAAAAATCAACTGTAGTTATAATTTATTATTCATCTTAAAAATAGTCTTTTTTAAGATACATGGAGCTATGGCTTTTTGATTATTTCCTTTTCTGTAACACGAGCTAATTTCCATATTTATTGGTATAAATTGACACTACTTATTATGTTAGCACATTAAGTTATTTTGTATGTGTTTGACTAAAGTTGGTGCTTTTTCTCTTGATAATGATAGAAATGTGGAAATTCCAAAACTGTACTTTTCTTCCTGCTGTCAGCCATGGCTTTGGGTATCAATCTGACCTTATATGCCTGTCCCACTCCAGATACTTCCACACACAATCTAAGCTGATACTCCAGTGCAGTACTGTGGAGTGTCTGCACTGTTGAAGGTGTCACTTTTTGGGAGGGGCATTAAAAGATTATTCCATCAAGTGGCATAAAAGATATTGGGCTCCACATCAAAAAAGCTCTGAGTTCCCTGATGGAATGATCAATGTTTATCCATTATTCAACACATGAAAGCACATGTTCAATATCATGTTTCTGGTTATGGAATCTTGCTGTAAGTAAATTGGCTGCTGTGTTTTTTACACTGGAACAATGACTGTTTCAAGACTGCACTTCATTAACTAAAGACAAAAGGACAATTTCAATGTAAGTTCTTGTTGAATTACTGATCACCCAACTGCCATAGGATATATAGGAACCATTTTGCCCTTCAGTCCTGTTCCAGCATTCAATAAAATGCAGGCTAATCACCTATCTCAACCCCTTTGTGTGTCGTCCTCAAATCCCTTAATTCCCCAAAATCTATTGTTTCTTTGTTTTTTTTTATACACAATGACTGAGCATCCTCAGCTCCCAAAGTTAGAAAATTCCGAACATTCACAACCATTCGAGTGAATAAACTTATTTTCATTTCTCCAGCTGGCTGATTCCTACCCCTATCAGAACAACCATTCTTCCAGTGCTGGCCTGTCAAACCTCTCAAGAATTTTTCAATTACCTCCCCTTTCCGTATTCTAAGTTCAAGAGAAAACAGTCCTAGTTTACTTAGGATACCAAGAATCAGTTTTGTGAACCTTGACCATACTGCTAAGGCTTCCTCACGTGAGATCAAAATGATACACAGTACTCCAGGTGTGGTGTTACCATGACTCATAAAATTCTAGCAGGATATCTTTACTCTTGTATTCAGATCCCTCCGTAATGAAGCCTAAATGTACCATTTGCCTTTGTAATTGCGTTCAATCCTGGCTCTTATATTAGTTGATATTGTTAACAGTTGTTTCACTCAGGCATAGTCTTGCTTTCCTTTAAATCTGTCATCATCAACTCTCTTTTAAAAAGCACCAAACCTTAACCCCTCAGTTGTTTAAAGTAGTGCCCCATCTTCAAACTGCCTTTCTTCTCCAGAGTCTTAATTCATGCTGTCATCTTCCAAATCTCGACTCCTCTTTCCTGGAACTCTCAAGTGTGAATTCCCCCCATTTGGGTTTCCATCCCAGTCATCATATGAAATGGCTTGTATCAAAGCTGTAAACTGCATCTGTTGTAACTGTAACAAAGGCAAACTACCCCTTTTTTCCTTCATGGTTAACCTCTAGCTTTTGACGTGCTTTATTGTCCAGATGAATAGGACTGAATTTGCCTGATTTTGCCCTTACCTATCCTGCCATAGTCAGAGTCCTATGTGATAGCTTCACCTCCCGATCCTGCACTGTTATCTTTGTATCTCTCGAGGATAAATTGGTTTGGCTCATCTGTTGTTGAAGCTCTTATCTATGTCTTTGTCACATTTGAAGTTGACTTTGATAATGCCCTCCTCACACTGGTCTCCATTTTCTACCCCTGGTAAACATGAAGTCATCCAAAACTCTGTGCATGTCCTAATTTGCAGCAAGTCCACTTAACCCATTATTCATGTGCATGCAGATCTATATTGGGACTTTTGTTGTGTTATTTTTTGAGATATGCAGAGTTATGCTTCTGGCATATCCTTCTCCTTTGTGTTGATCCAGGGTTGGTCTCATAGCTGGATAATTAATGAGATGTGCTGAGCTATGAAGTTACAGATTACTGGATAGTATATATTTTGGGGTATCTTGATCTGTGAATCTTCATTCACACTTGGGCCAGTAGCAGTGCCATGTAATATGTTGGATGTTATCGATATCAAGGCAAGATTGAAAAGTCACAGACCTGAAGCATTAATCCAGTTTCTGCTCCAGAATGTTATGATGTGGAGATTGCTGCAGTGTCGATCATAGGCATGATGTGGAGATGCTGTATGTATATATATGCTCTGTTTGTGAACACAACTCTTCACTTGAAGGAGCAACACTCCGAAAGCTTGTGCTACCAATTAAACCCAGTGTTGTGAGACTTCTTACTCAACAAATATTGTCAGACCTGCTGAGTGTTTCCAGCATTTTCTGTTTTTATGTTATCTTAAAGTTAATATCAGATTTGTTACATTAATAGTAACCCTACTGCCAAGATTAACTCAATTTTAGGCCTTCCCTTTGGTCCTTGTTTTCTTCTTCCTTTCATTTCTCCCTTTATTTTTGTTATTTTAACTTTACTTAACCTAATTGATGCCATTTTAATTAATCACCAATGAGATCTCAACTGGAATACTGTGTATAGTATTAGTCACCTTGCATGAGGAAAAATGTAAATGCGTTCAAAGCAGTTCAAAGATTTGCTAGACTAATACCTGGAATTGGACATTTGTTTTATGATGAAAGGTTGGACAAGCAAGACTTGTATCCTCTGAAGTATTGAAGAGTTTGAGGTGACTTGATTGAAACATGCAAAATTCTGAGGGTTCTTGACAAGGTAGGTGTGCAGAAGATGTTTACTGTTGTGGGAAAAACTAGAATAGACGCTTCTATTTAAAAATGAAAGATCCTCCATTTAAAATGGAAGTGAAATTTTTTTCTCTCAAGTGTCATGAGTCTTTGGAACTCTCTCCCTGAAAAGGCTATGGAAGCAGAATCTTTGAATATTTTTAAAGCAAAGGTGGATAGATATTTGGTAAGCAAGGGGGTGTTAGGTTATCAGGGATAGATAGGATATGGATTTGAGGTGACTATCAGATCAGCCATAATTTTATAAATGGCAAAGCAGCATGAAGGGGGCCGAATAATCTAGTCACGCTCTTCGTTTGTATATTCACGCTTTTAATATCTTAACTCTTGCCTTTCATGAGAGCAATTGGGATTGGTAGGATAAAGTCTATATGATTAAATCATTGGCTCTAAAAGTTTGTTCTTTCTTGGCCAAGCAATATTTTAGCTATGCTTGGTGCTTTCATTTTGAAATTTCACCATGTCCAGTGGAATGAGTTATGAACATCATAAAGTTCAAATTTGCAGCTAAGTTTCCAATTAAGACTGGTGGGTTATCTTTCTCTGATATTTCAAATAAATTGTATTTTGTAAGATGTAAAAACCCTATCTCTTTTTGTGATGTATCGTTCCAAAATTGAGTATTTTTAAATAGACTTGGATGATGGGATAATTGCTGGAGATTATAAGGAAATCTCTTGACAGCTGCCTTTGTATATTCTCAGTTTATTAGAGCACCTGTTTATAAGAGGTTATCTGCTGTTAATTATCAAAAATGAACTAGATATAGCTCTTGGGGCTAAATGGATTGAAAGATCTGGGGAGAAAGCAGGTTACAAGTTGGATGATCAGCCATGATCATGACCAGTGGAGGCTTGGAGGGCTAATGGCCTCAGGATTCCTGTTTTTTATGTTTGTGTTAAAAGTGATCTTATACACTTGTTCTTTTTGTGTAATTTCATAAAATTGTATAAAAATAGTGAACGTGGTTTATGTAGCATGTCAGCTGAGGTATTCGGTACAGAAGGTGGTTGCTGCATATCTGGGTTCATGCTGATTTTAATGTCGTTGCCAAAACTATAATTGTATAGTTTCAACGCAGAGATATGGTTTGCTGGAATTCTGTGTGCTCCAGTTATGTAGAGGCAATTATTAATTGTGGCAAGGTGGTGGTGCATTAGTAACATTACTGGACGAATAATTCTGAGGCCCTGGCTAACCCTCAGGGATCACAGATTTAAATCCCACAATGGCAGCTTTTGAAATTAAAACTCTAAGTGTGAAATTAAAAGCTAGCCTAATGGTGACCAGAAAATCATTGTTAGTTTAGGGAAGGACATCTGCAGTCCTTACCTAGTTTCCATAATAATCCATGATGGATAGTCTTTGAAATGGCCTAGGAAACCACTCAGTTGTATTAAACGACATAAAAGGAATGAAACAGCATGGACCATATAACATTCATCTAGGCACTGGAAACAATGAGGACATGCCCAATTCTGTTGACCCTGCAAAATCCTCCTTACTAATATTTGGAGGCTTGTGCCAAAATTGGGAGAGCTGTCCAGCAGATTAGCTAAACAATAGCATAACATTGTCATACTCACGGAATGTATGGAATATGGGAAGGAAATGGTTAAATAGGACATTGAATTCAAGCAGCCATAATAAAAATAAATGGCAGAGCAGGCTGAAAGGGCTGAATGTTCAACTCCTGCTTCAAGTTTCTTTGTTTTTATATCTTACAATATTCCCAGGCATCACTATCACCATCTCTCGGTATGTCCTATCCTACCGTCTGCATGTGGTAGTACAGTAATATGCACAGTGGCACAGAAGTGAGTTGTGCTAGAATGCTAGAAGTCCCAGACATCAGCTATGAACCCTGTAAAGTTTCATGGCATCAGGTCAAGCATCGGCAAGGAAGCCTCCTGTTGATACTTACTACGTACTGTTCCCTGCCTCCCAAAAAGCTGCTAGACTGGATCTGCAGCAAGTGGTGAAGTACCAACAAGAGAGAAGGACCTATTTGACTGCATCTACTTTGATCTACCTGTCACAGATATGTCCATGCATGACAGTAAACTTTAAAGTTTATTAGTGTCACAAGTAGAGTTACGTTAACACTGCAATGAAGTTATTGTGAAAATCCCACAGTTGCCAAGCTCTGGTGCCTGTTCGGGTACACTTGAGAATTTAGCATGTCCAGTGTACCTAACCAGCATATTTTTTTGGACTGTGGGAGGAAACTGGAGCATCTAGAGAAAACCCACACAGACACAGAACATGTAGACTCCACACACAGCAAACCAAGCCAGGAATTGAACCTGGGACCTTGGCGCCATGAGGCAGCAGTGCTAACCATTGTACTACCCATGGGTAGGACTGACCACCGCACAGTCATTGTGGAAGCGAAGTCCCATTTTCACATTGAGGATACCTGTATTATGTTGTGTGGCAGCACTATCATCATGCTAAATGGGATGGATTTTGAACATAAAGCTATTGAACAGAATTCTGATACAAAGAGGCCACTTGACCCATCGACTAACACTCAGTGTATCTTGCCCTGGCCCACCCACCTTCCCTATCCACGTAATCCCACATTTACCATGACGATTCTATCTAACCTGCACACCTTTGGACTGTGGGTGGAAAGCACTGCCCTGGAGGAAACCCAGGCTGACATGGAGAGAACATGTAAATTCCACACGGTCACCCAAAGCTGGAATCGAATCTGGGTCCTTACCACTGTGAAGCAGCAGTGCTAGCAACTCTGCCACCATGCTGCTCTAGATCTCATTTTTCAAAAACTGAGTATCCATGAGGTGTTGTGAGCCACTAGAAGCAACAAAATTGTGTACGAGCACAGTCTATAACTTCATGACCTGTATATCTCCGCTCTACCATTACCATCCAGGTACAAATCAACTCTGGTTCAATGAAGATTGCAGGAGGGTGTGCCAGAAGCATACGTATTTAAAAGGGAGGTGTCAGCCTGGTGAAGCTACAACATAGGATTATGTGTGTGTCAACAACAGAAGCAGCATGCAATAGACAGAGCTAAGCGGTCTCACAACCAATGAATCAGTTCTAAGTTCTGCAGTCCAGTTGCATTCATTGTGAATGGTGGTGTGAATGCCCAAAACTTGGAACTCCCTTATTAGCAACACTGTGGGTTTTCAGCACATGAACTGCAGCAGTTCAACAGGGCAGCATAGCATCATCTTAAGGGCAATTAGGGATGGATAATAAATGCTGGTCTGGCAAGCAATGCCCACATTCCATGAGCAAATAAGAAAAAAAATTCCGCTTTTTCGACTAATTCATATTTGTAAGGAAAGAATATTGAGGTTTGGTCCCTTGAGCACATTAAGTCATATACCACAGAAATAGACCTTTTGGCCAGCCACATCAATGCTGGTCATCAGATACCAATAATTTATACTAATTCCATTTACCAGCGCTTGGAAGACCGCTTCAATGCCTTGGCGATTTAAGTGGTCATCCAGATGCTTCTTAAATGTTTGTAAGAGTACTTGCCTCTGCTACTCTTTCCACACCCATGACAGTGTGTTCTTGTTTTCACCACCCTCTGGGTGAAAAACATTTTCCTCGGATGCCCTCTAAACCATTTATTCCTCCTCATAAACCTATGCCGTCTAGTCATAGACACCTCTGCCATGGGGAAAACATTCTGATAATCTACCCTATCTATGCCCTCAGAATTTTGTATACCTCTTTTAGATCCCCCTCAGCCTCCTCTGTTCCAGGAAATCAAATCCAGCCTAGCCAGTCTCTCTTCATAGTTGAAACTTTCATTCCATACTATTTTTACTTTTGTGAGCTTCTTTCATTTTATCATTAGCGGATTATTTTGACCCGCTTCTTTCACAAGCATTGTTTGTCATCCGAATCTTGTGTTTTGTCAAATGTGTATGTTGCAGCATACTTAGCTTGTGTTTATTTTATCTTTTACTAATGAAACTAATATTTTTCTGGAAATTTAATGCAAGTAAGGGAAAACATTTTGGAAACAGATGAACTGTAGTATAATTAGATTAAACATGATTGGTTCAATCTGTTTCCATTTTTTTTGCATTGCTCTATTTGTATTTGCATTATACTTTGTTAGGTACGGAAATTTTCTTTGTAGAAAACACTAGCCTTTTTATGGCTTATACTTGCCTAATTACAAAAGTTTTATTCCAAGGTGCAAAATGCAGTTCCACATAATAAATCGTGGATTTTTTTTATGGCATTTGAAGATCACCTGATTATATTTAGAACAAAGAACAAAACAGCACAGGAAACAGGCCATTTGGCCCAATGAGCCAGTGCCGCCACCCCGATATTCCCACTTCTACCTGCGATCCCTGTCCATGTTTATAGATCTATGGATTAAAAACCAAATTTGAGACAATTTAGGGAGAATTTGTTTTGCCAATTAGCCTAAGAGCACATCTTTGGGATGTGGGAGGAAACCGGAGCACCCGGAGAAAACCCACGCAAGCACGGGGAGAATGCGCAAACTCCCACAGACACAGGCCCAAATCCATGTATCTGCACAGCACAGCGATAATCACTGAGGTGTCATGTTGCCCATCAAATGGTCCAGGTCAAGCGTACACTAACGACATGAAGCACTAGGATACTTTTGTAAAAAAAATGCAAGAGCAGCCGTCTCACGACCCATCGCGTATATGCCCCCTCGTTTGACAACAAAGTGGACCAAAGCACCTGTAGGATAAAAACAAGTACATCAATATCATCATCTATTTACACACTTCCCAGGGATTCCCAAGGCTCATGATCCCTATTTTAAATCTGTTTTCTATACCCTTCCATTCCCATTCTGTTCATGTGCCCGTCTAAGTATTTCTTAAATAACTCCAGAGTGCCTGCCTCCACCACTTTACTTGGCAGCGCATTCCATACCACCACCACCTTCTGTGTGAAAAAACTCCCTCTAGCATCCAAATTATACCTTACCTCCCTCACCCTAAGCCCGTGACCCCTCGTGCTATTCGTGTCCATCCTAGGAAAAAGCTTAAACCCTGTTTACTCTATCTATACCCCTCATAATCTTTAGATCTCCTCTAAGTCTACGTCTTTCTAAGGAAAACAGTCCCAATTTGCCGAATTTGAACAGGCCTTCCATACCAGGCAGCATCCTGGTAAACCTCCTCTGCACTCTCTCCAGAGTCTCCATGTCCTTCCGGTAGTCGGGCGACCAGAACTGGACGCATTATTCCAAATGAGGTTTAACCAACGTTTTATACAACTGCAACATTAAAGGCTAGCTCTTGTACTCTATACCCCTTCATATAAAGGCTAACATACTGTATGCTTTCTTCACAACCTTCTCCACTTGCTTTGCCACCTTCAGAGACTTGTTCACCTGAACCCCCAGATCCCTCTGCGTTTCTATACTCTTAATAGGTCTACACTTTATCATATACCTCCCCCCTACATTCTTTCTCCCGAAATGCATTACCTCACATTAATCAGGATTGAATTCCATCTGCCATCTGTCTGCCCAAGTTACCAGCCTATCTATGTCCTGCTGCATCGCCTGACAATGCTCCTCACTACCCGCAAGTCCAGCCATCTTTGTATTGTCTGCAAACTTGCTGATCACTCCACTTACTCCCTCTTCCAAGACACTTATATATATTACAAATAGAAGAGGTCCCAGTACCGAGCCCTGTGGCACACCACCAGTGACCGACCTCCAGCTAGAAAAACACCCTTCCACTATTACACTCTGTCCCCTATTACCAAGCCAGTTACTTATCCACCTAGCTACCTGTCCTTGTATCCCAATAGCCTTGACCTTCTCAACTAACCTCCCATGAGGGACTTTGTCAAACGCCTTACTAAAATCCATATAGATGACATCAACAGCTCACCCTTCATCCACCGTTTTCGTCACCTCCTCAAAAAAAATTCTACCAGATTTGTAAGGCATGACCTCCCCTTAACAAAGCCATGCTGCGTATCCCTAATCAGATTGCGACCCTCTAAGTGCCTGTACATCCTATCTCTAAGAATCCCCTCCAACAGCTTCCCTACCACTGACGTCAAACTCACCAGCCTATAATTTCCGGGGTTATCCCTACTACCCTTTTTAAAGAACGGTACAACATTAGCTATTCTCCAGTCCTCTGGGACCTCATCTGTGTTTAAAGAGACAAAGATTTGCGTCAGAGGCCCAGCAATTTCACCTCGCACCTCCCTAAGCAGCATGGGATAAATGCCATCAGGCCCCAGAGATTTATCAGTTTTAATGCTACCTAGAGGCTCTAACACTTCTTCCCTCGGTATGGATATTTCCCTCAACTGGTCCACAGCTCCCTCAGAGACAGGAGCTGTCAACAAGCCCCTCTCCTTTGTGAGTACCGACGGAAAGTATTCATTCAGGATCTCCTCCGTTCCCTGGGGCTCTAAGAGGTCCGGTTTTTCCTCTAACCACCCTTTTATTCCTAACATAGTAGTAAAAAGCCTTTGGATTTTCCTTAATCTTATCTGCCAAAATCATTTCATGCCCCCTTTTTGCCCTTCTAACTCCTCGTTTGTGCTCCCTCCTACTCTCTCTATATTCCTCCGATGCTGTCTCCGTTCCCAGCTGCTTTGACCTATCATACGCCTTTCTTTTCTTCCTAACCAAGTCCTCAATATCCCTAGTAATCCACGGCTCTCTAATCCTACCTTTCCCATCTTTCCTCTTAGCTGGCACATATCTATCTTGCAACATTTTCAGTATTCCCTTGAAAGTGTCCCACATGTCTAGCGTGGACTTACCCTTGAACAACCGCTCCCAGTCAGTTTCCATAAGTTCCTGCCTAATCCGACCGTAGTTAGCCTTCCCCCAATTCAGCACCCTGCCCCGAGGGCAACAAGCATCCTTTTCCATCTGGATCCCAAAGTAGACAGAATTGTGGTCACTGTTAGCCACATGTTCCCCTACTACAACATCATCAACCACCTGCCCTGGCTCATTACTGAGAACTAAATCCAATATAGCCCCTTCTCTGGGTCCCTCACCCTTCAAAATGCCCTCTACCCTGTAGCCTCTGACAAATTTGGCACAATTTTTTAATATACTGAGCCTTATTAAGAAATGGTTCCTATTTAAAATAAATCCAAATGAGAAGAAGGCTAACCATTCTACCACCCATGGGTAGGACTGACCCCTGCACAGTCGTTGTGGAAGCAAACTTCTATTTTCACATTGAGGATATCCTGTATTGTATTGTGTGGTGGCACTACCATCATGCTAAATGGGATGGATTTTGAACATAGAGCCATTGAACAGAATCCCGACACAGAGGCCGTTTGACCCATCGAGTCTGCACTGACACTGAAAGTGTATCTTGTCCTGGCCCACCCACCCACCCAACTTCCCTATTCATGTAATCCCACATTTACCATGGCTATTGCACCTAACCCTGCATACCTTTGGACTGTGGGTGAAAAGCACATCCTTGGAGGAAACCCATGTCGCCATGGGGAGAACATGTAAACTCCACACGGTCACCCAAAGCTGGAATCGAATCTGGGTCCTTGCCGCTATGAAGTAGCAGTGCTAGCCACTATGCCACTGGCTGTCCTAGATCTCGCATTTCAAAAAATGAGTATTCATGAGGCATTGTGAGCAATTAGAAGCAGCAAAATTGTGTACAAGTACAATCTATAACTTCATGACCCTATATATCTCCACTCTACCTAGTTGGCTTCATTTTCCGTATGCCTGGTCACCTTGGTTTAAAAAAAAATCGCCTCACGTGAAATGTGCCTAATAGTGTGTGCATGAAATTCCACCTTCCAAGCAAACTATATGTAACTGGCATTAAGTGAGTATAGAAAAATGAGCAGAAGGTGAGAAAGTGGGATTATCTGCAGCCAAAAATCCTTTGTGTATTTGTAGCTTATATGTTATTGTCTGTATTAGTGTCGTCTTTCTGTTTCTCTTCAGTACACAAGAAATTTCAACCATTATGATGAAGACTGTGCTGTATCATAGATCTTGTAATTTGAAGGCTTGTAAGAAAAGTAAGCCATGGGCATGAATGCTGCTGCAGTGATTTCTTCCTAGTTGGTTAGCTTCTAGTTAATCATGGAAAATACTTGTTGTTAGTGTAACAGTGTACTCTTGCTTGATATTGCACAGGATACAGATAACTCTGGATGCAAAACCAATTTAATGCTCATATATGGAACTGTGAATCACCTCCACAGTTTGATTTTTGCCCTTTTCTGATCTACCTTGGCTTCATTGTTAGCCTTCACTCTCCTTACTGTGTCAGTTTTTTATGTGACAATGCTGCAGTAAAAATAAGTGAAAATGTTGAGGAGTAAAGTGGTTTAAGAAATGAAGTAAAAAAGTGATGAAAAACGTGTATACCAGTAGTGAGAGAGAGAGTCAAGTTGAGGAGGGGCGACAGAAACAAAGATCAAAGTACGGTGACAGTAGATCATTAATCACTCGTAGTGTACTTTTCTTGACTTGAAATATTTTATTTTCCCACAAAGTTTGAAAACTGTGCTCTTACCTTTTCTGCCCTACCTAACTTTGCTGTTAAAATCAAAAGACTGTATTTACATAATGCATGTAATACCCTAGAGCACTTCAAATCTATGAATTATTATTGAAATGCCATTACTATGTTTATTGCATGGCAAAATTCCAGAAATGGAAAATTGGTGGAATCAAAAGGTGGCGGCATGGTGGCACAGTGATTAGCATTGTTGCCTCACAGCGCTGAAGATCCAGGTTTGATTCCCAGCTTGGGTCACAGCCTGTGTTGAGTCAGCACGATCTCACTATATCTGCATTAGTTTCCTCCCACAATCTGAAAGACATGCTAATTAGATACATTGGCAGTGCAAAATTCACCTTTCCTATACTCGAACAGGCACTGGAATGGTGACTATGGGATTTTCACAGTAACTTCATTGCAGTGTTAATGTAAGCCTACTTATGAGACTGATAAATAAACTTAAAACTTCTTTTGTTCGTGTGCTGTGAGCATCCCAGGCAAGGCCAGTGTTTATTGCCTGTCCCTAATTGCACTTGTGAAGTTAGCTTTTGGTCATGTTGGATGAGGGATGGTTATCAGCCAGGACATTGATGGAGTTCATATCCATTTCCAAACAGGGTCAGGAATCTTTTATGGCCAACTGCAACATAATTGGACCCGGCTGAGCTGATGTGATTTTGTCTTTTCTTTTCATTTGTGGAATGTAGATATTGTTGGCAAAGCTTGTATTTATTGTCCATCCTTAATTGTCCTTGTAAAACCTTCTTAAGTTGTTGCAGTCTGCGTGTTGCAGGTATATCCAATGTTCTGTTTGATGGGAAGTTCCAGGATTTTGACCCAGCCATGATGAAAGAATGGCTGATGATCAAGTCAGTATGATGTTTGATTTGAAGGAAATCTTGTGAATGGTAGCATTCTCATCTGCCTATTGCTCTTGTTCTTCTCAGTAATAGAAATCACTTGGAAAGTGATGTTTCAGGAACTGTTGCAAGTTAGAGTGCACTTGTAGTTGACATTGCAGCCACTGCACCAATGATGGAATATATAAATTAATCAACGCTTTTCACTTGTAAAAAGATTCCTGTTTAAAGCTTATCTTTTGATTGCAAAATTCTAACAATGCAACACAAGAGGAATTTGGAACTCAGACCTCTTTAAATGAGGTAAAACAATTCTCTTGCTGGATCTCCAGCCAGCAGACAAGGCCCCCGTCATCTCCATTTAAATTAGCCTGTTCACTATTTGTCACCCAGAGGAGTGCTACCTAACCAGATTATTTCTAATCTTTTCTGATTATTTCCTGATTCAATAAATCTGTGCAGATGTAGATAAAATGTTCATCGTCACTTGAAAATCCATACAGCAACATTAACGTCAGGTGAGTGCAGTGGGAGGATGAGAAAAATAGCAGGTTACCAAGAACACATAGAAATCAGTAAAATAATTGGAATAAAAATACCATAACCAGAAAATAAGTAAGGCTGAAGGGAACATGCTTGTGTGTGTAGGTCCTTGCACTTTTAGTCCTCAGTACAGGGTTTTGCAGCCCAAGGCTGTCTTAAAATAGCCAACCCAGCTGCTCCAGTTTTTACATGCTTTTGACATAGCTTCCAGATATATTCTGCCTCAGAGAGGAGTCCACCCTCTGGGGTGATCATTCATTCTTGGTTCCCATTGATCTCTTAAGCCAGGTGACCCTTTGCTGTCATAAAGAAACGGACACCACAATTATTACACTAATCATATCAAAGCTTCCCAGATTATTTTTAAGTACTGTGTATGGATTTCACTAGATATCAACATTTTATCCATTTATGAAACATTGTGATTACTGAACATAAGGTAGACTTCTAGAGTGCAAACGTGTAATGTTGTAGCTGTGCAGTGAGTACCTGAGTTGCTGCATGTAGGCATGGCCACAGTCTAAGCAGCAGCTGGGAATGGAACCCTCAACAAGCTCCAAGAATCCACCTCCAGAAAGTGGAGCCTCGTGTGCCCCACTCATTCAGCCTCTGTCCAAAAAGAGTGCAAACAGCCAAAAGGGAAACTGCTATGGCAGCTCCTGATGGGCTATGAATTGCAAATTCCAAATCAATGTATGACACGTTGGTTTGTTGTGTTTGAATTTTGTAGAACTAATGAGTAAGAAATAAAAGTGCAGATGGAACTGAATTATTAATCCTTAATGTACAGTTTACTAAGTTTTCTGTCTCATCCATAACCAAAGCTGAACATCACCATAAAATGCTTTATGCTGTTCATCATTTTCTACCCTCATTTTGTCTGCTCTCTCTTGGCTCTGTACCTCTCCAAGCCACAAATCATCCCCAGTCTGGGATTATCTATTTCCCAGCTTCCCTTCATTTTCAATCAGATATTATCCAAATCTCTCTATTGTTGAATTCGTTTTCAGTCAAAAATTTAGCTTCTTCCTTTCGCACTGCAAGGCCACAATTCTTTCCATAACTATTTTGGCCTCCCTTGTCTCATTGCTGCTTGAGACCTGGATTCTCTAGAAGAGTTAGGTTAGCTTAGTATTCATTCAAACTGGGGACAGGGGGGGAGCGGTGGTTGATGTACGGCTGTCATAGTGTCTGACGCAGCTCAACAAATATGATTTATTTTGTGTTTTCAACATGCCATGAGAAGAATTCCTGCCCACCGACAAAAAATACTGCATTGTCAGCATGTGTGAGGTATCCTCAATCTTTGTGTAACTTCCCTTCAACAACATGTTCACTTTATAGGGGAGGCTAGTTTACTGGTAGTTCTATTAAATTTCTGCAACTTTGACTCATGGTGACCTTGACTGCTGGCATAGTCGTTAATCAATAAAAACATAAAGTTATGTTTTAAAAAAAAAACTTTAGAATTATGCAGGGGCAGATTAACTTTTTTTATATTCATTCATGGGATATGGATGCCAGCGTTTATTGCCTGTCCCTAGTTGGCCTTGAGAAGATGGTGGTGAGCTGCCACTTGAATCGCTGCAATCAATGTTCTGTGGGTTGATCTACCATACCATTAGAGAGGGAATTGCAGAATTTTGACCCAGCAATGATGGTTGGCTTGGAGGGGAATTTTCAAGTGGTGATGTTCCCATTTATCTGCTGCTCTTGTCCTTCTCGATGGAAGTGGTCATGGGTTTGGAAGTGTGTAAGGATCTACACCAGCCCTGGATAAGGGCAAAGAAGGGTGGATGGAATGGGGGAAATGAAAGAGGGGATAATGGTTGAAGAGGTGTATTGGTAATGAAGGATTGGTGCTGGGAGAGATCGACAGGAGAATGGGGTGCAAAATGGAGGAGGAGGGTGAAGGATGGAGTGAAAGGGGTTAAATGCCTGTGATCCTGGTTCCTGCTACCGAAATAGGATATATGAGTGCCCATCTGCAATTCCAGTCCCACCCATGTGACAGCTGGCCCTGCACATACTTTTCAGTTTTAAGTTCTCAAATGATGGGCATCAGCCACCACTGTGCTGCCATCAGGCACCACGATCAGTTACTTTCTGATTCCATACTTAATGTGCAGATGCCTGGCCTTGTGCACAAGTGCAGCATGGGTAATGTAACCCCAAATGTATGACTGTCTCCACAAGACCAACACAGAACTGAGAACGAACTAAGTTTCATTTTCTCGTCTGTGCTTGTTTGAGCTTGTGGATAGGTTTGCTATGTATGTTTGTCCTTTTGCTATGCGAAATGTCAGTCTGGGAGCTTCCATTTTGAGGCCCCTTTGCCTTTGGGGGCCCTGTGCTACCAGGCAACCTTATGTTTCATTGTGAGACAACCCCTGCCGTCAAAGGAGGCTCGATGAGTTTCTGCAGTGCATTGGTGGGAGAGAGTGAATGGGCTGCCAATCAAGTGGGCTGCATTGTCTTGGATGGTATCAAGCTTCTTGAGCATTGTTGGAACCTCTGACTTGTGCCTTGGAGATGAAGGAAAGGCTTTGTGGAGCCAGGAAGTGTTGTTTGCCACAGAATTTCCAGTGTTTGAACTGCTGTTATAGCTGTAATATTGCTATGGCTGGTCCAGTTCAGTTCCTGGCTAATTATAACCAGCATAACATTAATTCATTTTCTGACAAGTTGCAAATGGAATTGTACACTCTGCAATCCTCAACAAATAACCACATAGTCATTTCTGATTTTATTGATGAAGCATTGAAAAGCTTATGGCCTTGAGAAAACATCTGGTGATGTTCTAGAGTGGAGATTTGCTTTCAGCAAGTACAACCATCTTTTTTTGTGCTAGTTATGACTGCATTCGGTGAAAAATTTTCCCCAGATTCCCATTGACTTCAATTTTGCTCGGACTCCTCAGTTGTCCCATCTGGCCAAAAGCTGCCTTGATGTCAAAAGAATTAACATTGCTGTGGGTCTGGAGTCAATTGTAGATAAGAACAGTAGATTTCTTTCCCTTCAACAATCTGGTAATTTTATTGTCACCACGATGAGTGCTACTTTTTAATTGTATTTGGATTCCTCAATCACCACCATGGGATTTGCACTTGTGTTGTGGATCGTTAGGCCATGCCCCTCGGTTACTAGTCCAGCAACAAAAGCACTATGCTACTGTTTACATTAACGTATTCTGACCTTAATTTTCTGCAATAATAGCATTCATAGTTAAAAAGCAAAATGTATGACAGTTTGGGAAATAGAGCTCATTGAGGTGTAGGAATTTCTCTGCAGTACAAACTAAGGAGATGCAAAGCCAAGGTGCAACAGCACCTTAATTAGTGGGAGGTCATATTTACATGCCAAGTTCTCATTATAAATGTGGCGATAGCAATTTATAATGGGAAAGGTTGATGCAAAACGTGTACTCCAACAAAAGATTTCATTATGTTACATACAATGTAATATTAGATCCTGAAAATTAGTTTAACCAAGTCTAAAAGTTTTCTTTTCAATTTGTGCTGAATTAATTATGGCATCTATTTCTCAGCTGTACCACCTACCGTGCTCATTTTTGCTTTTGGAAAAGAGGATCTGTAAACTAAATTATGTTACTGTTTGAGAAAACATCATTGTATTAAAATGTTAAGCAGAGAGGTGAGGATTAAAGAGAAAGGAATTGCAAAATAGGGTTGGGGAGTAGTTAAAAACAATTGGGAAAACTCTATTATGAAGAATGCCAAATAGAATGCCGCATTTTAAGGTTTTACATAGTTTACATCAAACTGCAAGCATGTTAATTTGATTTATAATGGTGTGAAAGTAGAGTTGATGTATAGTTTTCTTATCCCTGGAGTGATTAATAATTGCATTCATTTACAGACCTATTGTTTGTAGCAAATTAGCATTAATGTGAAATTGAGAAAAGAACCTGTACAGTTTAGAAATTTTAGACAACATGATCTTGTTTTGACTGTTCAAAGAAGTGTTAAGTGCTTCTGAAAGTTATTGAAGTCCATTTCTATCCTGTAAAACTAGGAAAATATTGCAATAATGGTGGCACCTATGCATCATATCTGAATGGAGTACAATGTGCAATTTCAGCTTTCCTGTCAATATTTTTGGACTCTATCTTTGTAAATTTTAGCCTTTATGTATAAATAGCTCTACAAAATGTACAATTTCATTTATTCATTCGTGGGACATGGGCAGCGCTGGCTGGCAGCATTTATTGCCCCTCCCTAATTGCCTTTGAGAAAGTGATGGTGAGCTGCCTTCTTGAATTGCTGCAGTCCATATGCTGTGGGTTGATTCACAATGCTATTAGGGAGGGAATTCCAAGATTTTAACCCAGCAACTGCAAAAGAATGGCAATGTATATTTCCAAGTCAGAATGGTGAGTGGCTTGGAGGGGAACTTGCAGATGGTGGTAGTTTTATGTGTTTGCGACCTTCACTTTTTTAGATGGAAGTGGTTGTGAGTTTGGAAAGTGCTGTCGAAGAATCTTTGGTGAATTGAACTGTACTTGAACAATTCAATTTCAGATACAGAATTGGAAATTATGCAGTATGCATAACTAAATAATAAGGTCAGCAAGTCAGTTCATATCTGTAAGAAAAATATATATAAACATTTCACGTGTGGCTCTTGATCCCAACTGAAATCAGAGCTGTTTTGAAATTTTTTTTTGATTCCTTTTCTCCTTTTCTGAAGAGCTCACCCTCACTGCCTCCACATAGGAACATAGCTGACATGAGAGGTGCGATGGAGTTGTTTGTTGAGCCTACATTTGCACCATTTTAAGGTGCCTTAGCTAACTATTTTGTGCAGCATCTTGTACTATTTAAAATAAGATGAAGGCATCCAATTTAAATAAAACTTCTGGATTTTTTTTCTGTGCAAAGCCAAGAAAAGGATTGTTCCTGAACTGAGCTTAAATTGCATTGTGGGATTCCTGCAAAGAGAAAATAGATCAACCCAACCTTTTATGTGGTGCTATCCTATTACTTTCTAATGATAGTGCTGTCCTTTCAATTGTGTAGCCTGAACGCGCTGAATTGTTTTCGATAGACTTGGGGCACAGAAATCGAACTTGTGCCCTCTTGCCTTATAACATAATCTTCAAAGACTTTAACTTTCAAGGAGTAAATCATAGGAGTGATGCCATATCATTTGAGCACCATGGGTAGCCTGCAATATATGTGAAGTTATTTTCAGAGCTGTGACCCAATGGTAATGTGAATATTGATTTTTCGTAGCACCCACTTAGGATAAAAAAAAGGTTTTTCTTGATGATCATGGGCAAAACTCAAAAGATTACTGAATGCAAAAACACTTTAAATATAGTTTAAAATGAGTAATAAATGTCACTTTCTAAGGCCACATATTTTAAGGCAGCCAAGTTGTGAATGTCATCTTCAGTGAGACCGCAATATTTCATGAGAAGCATATCTCTTGTTGTTTCAAGGATGAATTACTTGAGATTAATGAAGAATTTTATTTAGAATCAAGATTGAAAAGTACTTTGGTCAGCAGAAATTTTGCTGCTGAAATCTTCGTTTTACAGTCCCATTTCAGAAATTTTATCTGTCATTTGAGAAGACAACATCATTACTTCTTTGTCAACATTTTTGTGAAAGAAAACTTACTTGGATTTCACTGTGCAGAATAAAGCAACTCCTTCACTAGAATAATGATGGAATATTGATATGATGGAATATCAATAGTGCAACACCCAGCTTTAATACTGTAGATTTTTAAACTTGAGTTCTGCCTAAGAAGGCATTATAAACTGTGGCAAAAAAGGATGTTAGGGTTGCCTTTTGATTGTGGAAGCATGCTCAAGAGATGAATGAAGGATAATGTTCACCTAAGATTAAAGAGTATTGATGTAAGTGTATTTTTTAATTCACTCATTGGTTGTGGGCATCACTGGCAACTTCAGCTTTTATTTTCCATCCCTAATTCCCCTTGAAGGTGGTGACAAGCCATTTGCTTGAAGCATTACAATTCATACGTTGTAGTTGTGCCCACAAGGCTGTTGAAGTGGGAGTTCCATGATTTCAATCCAATGACAATGAAGGATATATTTCAAAGTTGAGAAGCTGTATAATCTGGAGGAAAACTTGCAATTGGCAGTGTTCATGTGCACTTTCTGTCCTTGTTCTTTTAGGTGTTAGAGTTTTAGAAGATACAATTAAGGAACGTGGCACCAAGGAGACCAAGTAAAATTGAAGTTGGTAGGAATCTTGGGGAAATCTCTTCATTTTGAGCCTACTAATGGCAAATTGCTGCAATGCACCTTATGGACTGGTGATAAAAGGATGTGGTTGTTTAAGCTGGTAAATGAGGTGCCAATCTGAATGGTATTTTGTCCTGGCTGGTGTCAAGCTTTTTTGATAACATTGGAGATGAGCTCAAATTGGTAGGTGCTTGGTATTCTACGTAGCAGAATTGTGCTTTGTAAATTTTGGAAAGGCTTTACAGAGTCAAGAGATCGAGTATTACTTCAGTATTTCCAGCTTCTCGACCGAATGTAGCCTCAGTAGTTAAGTGTGGTTAGGCTAGTTAAAAGTTTCTAGTCCATGGTGACTCAGAGAATGTGGATGGCAAAGGATTCAGTGATAGTAATACCATTTGAATATTAATCAGGGCTTATTAGATTCACTGGCTTGTTGGAGACAGATCAACACTTGTGTGGCACCATAATTACTTGGGACATCAGCCTGATTCAGAATGTTGTCCAGGTCTTCCTGCATGCAGACATGAACTGCTTTTATGTTTGAGGTGTTGTGATTAGAACTGTACAGTCACCAGTGAGCATCCCCACTTCTGACGTGATAAAGATTATTGAAGCAGCCAAAGATGGTTTGGTCTGGGTCACAGCCCTGAGTAACTCCTACAGAGATGTCCTGACTTCCAACAACCAGAATCATCTTCCTTTGTGTTTAGTACAGTCCAAGTGGAGAGTTTTCACCAAGAGTGAATTCACTCTTCACTAGTGAATTCACTATGAATTTCAATTTTTTCTCGGTCTCTTTGATGCTCAGTCAGATGTTGATTTGATGTTCAATTTTAGCTCAACTCTGGAATTCAGCTCTTTTGAAAATGTTTGGACTAGAGCTGTATTGAAGTCTGGGGCAGTATGACCGTGGCAGAACCCAATCTGAGATCATTTTCTCATTTGACAACACATCATTTTGCTAATGATTGAGAGTGGACTCATGTGGTGGTAATTGATGGATTGGATTTGTCCTGCTTTTTATGGACAAGTCACACCAGCACAATTAAGCTAATTTTTTTAGTTAGACTGGAACTGGTTGGTTTGAGATATGGCTACTTCTGGAGCACAAATCTTCACATAACAGGGCCATCTATAGCCTTTGCAGTATCCAGTGTGCTTAGCTTTTGCAAATGGGATAGTATTATGCTGATGTTGGAGTGAATGCTCTTCCAAAATTGGTCCTAAGTCATGTTGTTGGTGCTAAATAAAGAAACTTTATCTGACATCTCAATGCATTATGCTTAACCTGAGGGATTTGCTTGTGGTTTTCTATCCTTTTGTGATGATCTCCTGAACCTTGATGAGATTAAAAATAAATTCAAGAATATTCAAATATAGAGTGCCACTGTTTGCTGTTTTAAATTATAAGATGAAGAATGAAGCAATAGATTGTTTTATAGATAACCATCAACTTGTAATATCTTAAGTTCTACACCAGTACTTTAAAACGTAATTGTTCTAGTTGAGCACACTGTTTCCAACACTTGTCAATGAAGGAACTGCTAATGAAATTTTATGTACAACTCTAATGCAAGTTACAAAAGTGAAAAGCCCATTTGTATTTCAATGTAATGATATGAAATTGGAGTCTATAAAATATCATCGTTATTTAGGTATTGAGCCTTCACAGGATTTATCATGCAGAATTTGAATTAATATTTAGTCGTAAAGCTAGTAAGGCATTTTGATTTATATGAAATCTTTTAGCCAGGCAACGACTGAAGTAAAGCACTTAACACGCTGTACTCCATACTGGATGGAGCTGCTGATTATATAAGGGCACGTACAGGAGCATGAAAAAAATGAAGATGACAAAGGCAGAGGTTTGATAAAGTACTGTTAATGAAATTGAGCAAAAGATTGGGTGTAGTTGAGTTTGGAACCTTCAACCTAGATTTGAATGCAGTCCAGATAAGTGAAAATTTGTTGGTTGCAACTTGTGAATGAGTCTGAGCAGTGTTAAGTTTTTGGATAAGCAGTACCAAATTGATATTTCATTGGCAGTTTTACTTTGAGAGAAATTTGGTGATTGGGATGGAAAATGTTACGTGTTACATTGACACAACATGTTTTCCTGTAACATTTGAGATTAAACCAAATGGTTGGGATAGAACTGTGGTTGCTTGTGCAATACCAGACTGGGGGAGAATTTGATACTAATCTTTGGTATTTGATACAGTTTCATGCCTTGAGGGACTCCATATGTAGATTGTTGGACAGTTATTGACTCCAGGAATTAACCCCCAGGGTGGTGGATCCATAACAATTCTGGCATATTGTAGAATCCTAATGGCATGAAAGTATACAAGTTTTAGCTCCAATATCCCACAACTTAAACATAAGAATAATTCAACTCCTTTTGTGTTTGTGAATAAAGGAGTTGAGCACAGGCATATTTGTCAACTAGTATAGCAAAGAAGCAACATGGACGAGATTTTGTTTTTATAATTTGAAGAAAATCTTATTTCTCTTCTGTTATGCTTTTTGTGTTTCACTAGAATTGGTGGAAGGCATAAATTGAAGCTATTTTAAATTTGGCCACTGAGTCACATCGGTGCAGTTGGTGATGCACAGCTCACATATGGCAGAACCCCAACATAAGCTTGCTGGACTTGCTAAATCTGGCTCTTATGACGACAAGATCTTGCTGGTCACAAGGGTCAGCGAATTCAACAAATTTCTGATGCCTTTGCTGCCAGCTGTACAACTACAGAACTGGCAGTGTTAACATTTCTGTAAGACTGGTAGGGATATTAAGATTTCTACACTAAAATGCACATGTTCAAATGGAGCATTATTTTTAAAACAGTAAGAAGGTTGAATTAAATGTTGGTAGCACTGTCATCTCTCAGACAGCAGGCTGTGGTTCAAATGTAATGTAGTTTTGAGCATTTGATCTGAATTGATAGTTCAGTGCAGCACTTAAGGAATGTTGCATTGTCAAAAATTAAACCTAAGATACTGTCTCCCTGATCAGATGAAACACAAGATTCCATGTACTTTTTGAAGAATATTCAAGTGTGCTTTTAGTTTACAGGCCAAAGTTCTTCCTTTAAGCAACACCTCCCAAATCACATCTGTTATTGTCTGACTTTTGCTGTTCGTGTGACCACATCCAAAATTAGACATTGTATTTGTCTGCAATAATAGTGACTGCATTTTGAGAAGTAACCCCAGTAGGGGTAATGTGTGCTTTGTGTCAGAAGGACTGAAAGGTGTCGCATTCATATCAGTTTGGAGAACTTGATATGGAGATGTTTGGAGATTCAAAGGTTCCATTTCAATTTTTGCTCAAGTTGTAGCTCCTTTGATTTTTGAAAGGCTTTTGCACAACAGTGAATAGGGCAAAAGAAATTTCCACAAAAGTAATTTTTCTTGAATGTTATGTTAATATTACATTTCTACCAGTCCTCCTGACTGGCACATGACTGCGGTATTGTATTGTAACAGTTGGTATGCCTTAATCGATGAAAAATATTTTTACAATTTTTTATGTACTTGAAACGGTTGGTTTGTCATTCATTGAAGTTGATTGCAATGCACTCACTGTTTGGTTTTTAATTATTATTTCATTCCTTTTTGTGTTATGTATTCTCCAATCAAGGAGTTATTTTAATTTGCCACTTCAAACATTCTCTAGTGGGTTATTTTTAATAACATTACAATATCAATATCTCATCACAAATTGGAATCATTCCCTGGAAGATCAGCTGTCGGATGAAATGGTGTCCCTATTAGCAATGCAAAGTAATGTGGTGTCTAACTCACTACACTACTGGAAGAGTGTAGTGTCTTAACTCACTCCCAACTCCCAATGGTACCTGGTTTCAAATCGTAGAATCCTACAGTGCAGAAGCAGGCCATTTGGCTCATTGAGTCTGCACCAATCTCAATTCCACCCAAGCCACGCATTTACCGTAGTTAGTCCCCCCTGACATTGAGGCGATTTAGCATGTCCAATCAACCTTATCTGCACGTCTTTGGACTGTGGGAGGAAACCAGAGCATCTGGAAGAAACCCACACAGACGTGGAGAGAGTGTGCAAATTCCACACAGACAGGCACCCTAGTTGCAAATCAAACCCTGATTCCTGGTGCTGTGAAGCAATAACCACTATGCCACCATGTATCCTCTAATTCAAGTCTAATTCATAGCATTTGGTTGAAGATGTTATATCTGCTGTCTGCAAAGGTCTGATTTGAAAATATTTTGACCAGATTACACTGTTTCTATTTAGTATGTATTACTCCATGATGAAATGCTAAACATTTCAGTTGAAATTTTCAAGAGAGATTAATAAGTTGTGGATAGGATTCCAAAAAATATGGAGACATGGTAAGTGGTGTTGAAACACACATATCTGTCTTGAGCTAATGGAATGTCAAACAGGCATAAGGGGATGTAGAGTCTCCCCCTGTTCCTATTATTGTGCTATTGGGATAGAATAGAAGGAGCTTTGCAATCAGCTGATTATATCTGAATTGATTTTGGCAATGGATGCCCAAAATGAAAGTTTCAACATTCCTTGCATTCAGTTTGTAGTGCATTTTTTTGTTGTTTTATTGTCCTAGTTTGTTTTCTAAAAAAATTCAAAGATCAGAGTCTAATCTGCATTGTACACTTATTTTTGTTCAGTACTGTCATAAGTGTCAATGCCCCCTTCTAGTGCACATTTATTAGCATTTACAATTGAATACTGTGGGGAAAAGAATCTGACTGGCTCCTAATTTTAGGATTAACTGCACATGGCTGCTTGAATTGTAACCTTTTAAAACTATTATATGGGAAGCTTTTTCCAATTAAATTGTGCTCATTTTAATTTTGAGGACTTATGATTGAGGAGGATAAAAGAGTATTGTATATTACATTACAGTTATTGATTTTATTGCAGCTACTGTGCCTACCCAGAAAGAACAATCTTTTAATTCTTGTTCCATCCATTTTAAAATCAGTTTGATGCCAGAAGACCCTTCGCCCAGGGGCAGTACTGTTTAGTTTTGTTTTCAGTGTTATCAGTTTCTGCTGGACATCACAAGAACACAAAGGGAATTCTAGCCTGTTTTTAAATCTCCTCAGAAGGAGAGGAGGGAATTCACAGATCCACTAGCTGTCAGCAAGAATCGGATATTAACTAATTTGATGTTGGGTTTGATGTTGGGTGCCAAAGCCATTGCAGTGGCCCCAGCTTCAAATTAACTGGTTTGATATATTATTAGTGGCCTTGAAGCTGAATTCAATTCCCTCCCTCTATTCACCTGCCACCCCAGAGGGATCTGCACAGGCATGCATGGATGTGACATGTTGGATCCTGAGAGTCGTGCCCTGTGCCCCCACACAAACAAAGCTGGCCCAACCCAGACCCCACCCGTTGCAACTTCAGGTTCCTGTCTCTCTCAGACCCTCCAAACAGACACCCTTCTGGCTGTATGCTTTGGCAGTGCCATTGGTGCATTGTCCCTGGCATTCTGCCACTGACATCCTGGCCTGGAGCCTTGGGCACCGAGAGGGGTCAGAAGATAAGTCTCGTGACCATTTGTTATTCTTCTAGGCTGCAGAGGAAGGGTCCTGGAAGTTGGGTGGGTTTGGGCTGGGAGCAAGGGGTTGACATCGCCACTCACCATGGGATGAGGGCCTCATGGCTGGACTGCCTCTTTTGTTTTGAAAGACCTAACGATCACCCAGGCTGGTGATTTGAGGCAGCTTTCAGCTTAACATCTTCAATCCTGCCTTTCAGCAATGAAAACTTTTAGGTGGCCAGATCATTTTAACCTCCATGTCCCCAATCACGAGGTAGGTTTTTAAGTCATTGCAGTATGCTATTCTGCAGCAAAGTTTTCTTTTTCTCCTTTTTTTTAACAAGCTTAAATTTATCTCACCTTGCTGTGTTATGTTCTGTATATGGGGTTCATTGGAAGCTGTGTCCAGCTACCAGTCCCCCTTTGAAATTGGTATGCACCTCCTTGATACTCCGAGATTCTGAGCATTTTCTTATAGGGCACACCTGTTAGCTAGCTGTGCTTCATATAATGGTGAAGAGAGTAATATATTAATTTAAATTCATAACAGTAGTGCTTTGCAGGCTCCCAGGGCATGAAGCTTTGTTTTGGAAAGCAGTAAAAGTCATGTTTATCTCTGAGAGGCATTGTAATTTAGGGTTATCAGATTGTTGCTTGTTTTCAGGTGAGTGGTGAAATAATTAAATCCCTAACTCTCAAACACAGATGCAGTTTACAGCTTGATTAACTACTTTATTACACCTGGTATAGACTTATTAGTTACTGTATCTGTCCACGTTAAACTCCAGAGGTTCGAGTGTTACTAATCAAGTAGCTGTAATTTGTGCCCTGAAGAAATTGCTGTGTTTTATTTACCTGAATAATTACTCCACATGTAAACAATCATCAATTCAGTGTTGGCTGGATTTAGCAGTTTGCAGTATCTAAAAAGTAAAGATTTTCTCAAGGACATGACTCCTAAAATAAACGCATGGAAGGAGGTGATCAGAGCAGTATACATTGATTTGCATACTTGGACAGAGAAATACAGAATGTAAAATGTGCAAATGAATTTGATAAATTGTTTCCCTCTTGAGGCATATTTTTACTTCTAGTGGAAGAATGATTGTATAAAACACTTGACTTTTGTTTGCTTCAACTAAGTTTTCTACTCTGGTCTCCTTATTAATGGCATCGTTTTTCAACTTTATCTGTTGATTCAATGTACATTTATCAGCTTCTTTCAGATGCTATGCCCGAGTGCACGCAGCCTTCATTTCTTTTGCAGTGCAATGGCTGAACTATTGAATCTTGATCTTCTCCATGTCTTTCAGTGGGGCAATGGAAATCTAATTGCTTTTGATATGTCAGATGCAACTTCATGTCATTCAAGAGCAACTAAAACCTATTACTTATTGCACTTATCTTTCTGTCAATTTTCCCCTTTCCTCTTTATCTAAAGAAGTTGGCTCATTGGTGGAATAAGATTTGTGGTTAATATTGTAATGTGGGAAATATTTTTGCAAATCAAAATCTCTCAAACTGTAGATAATCATGATTGAGGAATCTGCATTGGCCAGGACATCAGAGAGAACTAAAATAAAAACAGGAAATGCTGGCAGGTCTGGCAGCTTCTGTGGAGAGAGAAACGGAGCTAACATTTTGAGTCTGTATGAGTCTTCAGTGTTAGAGAGGGGGAAATGTGATAGACTTTATACTATTTAAGAGGGGGTGGGGCAGATGGAACAAAGTGGAAAGTTATGGATAAGTAGGAACGAGGGGAGATTTAACAAAGATGTTACAGGTCCAAGCCAAAGGGATCAATAATGGTAGTGTTAAAGAATAAAGAAGGTGGCCACAGTTGCAAAGAGGTAAGATACCAGAATGTGTCAATAACAGAACAATGATCATGACTGAATGGAAGAAGTTGAGAGAAAATGACAGGTAGTCCAGTGGGTGGAGAGTGCATGGGAACAAAAAATGGATTAAAAAAGGGGTTCAAGATTATAAAACGTGTTCATTGTTTAACAATTTCTGACAATGTTAAGTCCAGAAGGCTGTAAATTGCTCAATCGAGAGATGAGATTTAGTTCATACAGTTTGCGCTGGGCTTTGCTGGAACATTGCAGCAGGGCAAGGGTTGATGTATGGGCATAATAGCAAGATGGTGAGTTGAAATAGCAAACAACTGGAAGGTCGGGTCATGCTTGCACACTGAACAAGGTGACCACAAGTGGTCACCCAGTCTGTGCTTAGCTTCACCGATGTACAGGAGACTACTTTGGGAGCAGTAAATCCAATTGACTAGATTGAAGGAGGTGCAAGTAAAACATTGCTTCATCAATTAAAAGTGTGTTTGAGACCTTATATGATGAGGAGGGAGGAGAAAAAGAGGCAGATATTGCACCTTATGCGATTGCATGGAAAGGAACTGTGGGGGGAAGTGAGTAGGTGGGTGTGGTGGAGAGTGGACTGGGGTGTCGCAAAAGTGAATTGGTTCCTGCAGAATGCAGGAGGGAGTGGGGGAATGTGTTTGATGTTGGCATCATACTGGAGTTGGCAGGAATAGCAGAGAATGAATACGAAGGCTGATGGGGTGAAAAGAGAGGACAAGAAGTCCCTGCCATGGTTCTAGGAGGAACGGGAAGAGATGTAGGAGATGGGTCAGACACTGTTGAGTGCCCTGTCACCCACAGTAAGGGGACATCTGGTTCAGGGGAAAGGAAGTCATGTCAGAAGCGCTGTTTTGGAAGATGGATCATTAATGGAGGCTGTGAAATTGGGAGAATGGGATGGAGAACAGCGCATCTTTGAATAATGCCTTGGGAACTCAGTTTAATGTCTCATCTGAAAGTAGCACACTATCAGTAGTGCGTTATGACATTACCTGAATTATGTGTTCAAATTTTTGAGACACATCTGCACAGCACACATTGAGTAAAGTGACCATAACTGACTTTACTCTCTAACCCAATGAATATTTGAGCTGGAATATTTTTCCAGTTGTGCATTCCCAATGGAATAACATGTCTTCACGATGAAATCCTGCTGGACCTTAGGGGACAACTTATGTTTTGTTGCATCTGAGGGCACTGTCCATATTTGGTTAATATTCCTGTCCCTGTCCATGTTGTATTAAAAAAAAGGATCAGATTGTAGAGAGCACAGATGGGTAGACAAATGTACTGTCCTACAATTTTTCTGTTGACAATGATACTGTAATTTTGTTTTATATTTATTCATGGGATGTGTGTTTTGTGAGTAAAGCCAGCATTTAGTGCCACCTGTAATTCACCTCGAGAAGATGGTGGTGAGTTGTTTTCTTGAACTACAGAAATCTGTGTTGTCTAGGTGTACCTACTAGAGAAGGTGTTCCAACAGTGAAGGAATGGCCATATATTAAGTCATGATGGTGTGTGAATTGGAGAGCTTGTATCTGATGATGTTCCAATGTACCTACTGTCTTTGTTCTTCAAGATGGTAGAGATCACGAATTTGGAGAATACTGTCAAAGGAGCTGAGGCAAGTTGCTGCAGCATGCTTCTAGATGATGCACACCCTGCTACAGTGTGCTAGTGGTGGATGAAGTGGCAGTTAGTTGGGCTGCTTTGTTCTGGGGGATGTCTAGTTTTTTGAGTGCTGCTAGAGTTGTGTTAATCCAGATAGGTATTCTCTTCATGTTTTTGCCTTGTGTCTTGTTGATGGTAAGTAGATTTGGAGAGTAGAGATGTGAATTACTGCTTGTTGAATTTCCAATCCCTCTTGCTCTTGTAACTACAGTACTTATGTGGCTGATGCAGTTAAATTTCTGATCAGTGGTGACCCCCAGGATGTGATGGTGAGGGATATAGAGATAGTGGTACTTTTAAATGTCAAAGGGAGGAGGTTAAGTTCTCTCTTGTTGGAGTAAGTTATGACTTGACACTTGGGTGACATGAATGCTACTTACTCATCAGCTCAAGCCTGCATGTTATATAACTCTTCCTGGACACAGGCATGGACTGCTTCATGATGTGAGGTGTTACGAATGGAATTGAACGTTGTGAAATCATCTACAAACGTTGCCAACGTTGATCTTGTGATGGAGCAAAATTATTTGGTGAAGCAGCTAATGATACTTTGGCCTCAGACACTACCTTAAAGACTTGTGCGACAATGTCTGAGGCTGAAATTGATTGTGGTCAACAAGCAAAGCTATTTATGCCTTGTAATTTTTTGTAACCTCTTAAAGATGTTTCTCCAGAACCTCAGAAATTGTATCTAATTTAAATATAATCATCTGCTCACAAGAAACTAACTAACTCACTGCATAGTACCTTAATGTAAAAACATCTATCTTCTTCATGTCACACATCATTCATGTCTGAGGACATAGGTTTTTAATTACTTACAACCCCTTGATGTTGCTGGAATGGTTTCTAGGAGATTGAGAGCAGTGTGCATTATTTTTTCCTCAGGCTTTCCTACATTGAGTGGAAAAGCTTTCACTGGGCCTCCTTCCTTCAGTGCTCCATTTGCAATCAGAAAATTAGATGCAAGAGTATAAACATGAACTCAGGCCATATCTTCTGTGAAAGTCTCAATAATAGTCTTAGTATGTCAATTTTATGTCACTTTTTGCTTTATTAAGTTCTGTGTTCACATTTCTGATGGAAACTAGCCATGTAAACTGTCAAACAATTTAACTTAACCAGTGAATGTGCCATCGTGCAACTAATGGTGGGTGAATATATTTACAATGTGTCAAGATTTTATAATAGAAATGTGAAAATAAGAACCAAATGCACAATTTTTAAAAAGGTGTTGAATTAAATTTGAATATCTTTCCCTATCACTGGCTTCTGCCCCCATTTCATTGTCAAACTGTATTTGATCTTCACACCTGTGTACCAGGTCAAAGGAGAATATTGTGTTGTATTCATAGTTTGTCTTGTTTTGGTAGGATAACTTTTCTTTCGTCTGCACTATCTGCATGCTGGCAGAGAAGAGCTTAAAGCAGGATTCTTTGGAACCCAAAGGTTCTTCTGCAATAGCCCCTAAAAGATTCCATGCTGATTTCAAGTTAATTGAATACTGTACCAATTTTTTCAGATTTTCGAAGTGTATTGTGCTTGCATTTAATGGAAAATAATGATTAAAAATGTTTGTGTTTTCATCCAGTCATTTGATGGTGTTTTATTTTGTTTTCAGAGAGAGAGGAGAAAAGAAAGAGGTTGGAGTCGATATCAGAACATAAGAAATAGGAGCAGGAGTAGGCCATCTAGCCCCTCGAGCCTGCCCCGCCATTCAATAAGATCATGCCTATCAGAAATGTATCTACCCGTGACTTAAATATATTCAGCGAGGTAGTCTCCACCACTTGAATGGGCAGAGAATTCCAAAGATTCACCATCTTTTGAGTGAAGAAGTTCCTCCTCAACTCTAATCTAAACCGCTCACCCCCCCCCCCCCCCCATTTTGAGGCTGTGCCCTCTAGTCCTGCTATCCTTTCTAAGCGGGAAGAATCTCTCTACTCCTACCCTATCTATCCCCTTCGTTATCTTATGTCTCTATAAGATCCCCCCTCAGCCTTCTAATCTCCAAGGAGTACAAACTAGTCTATTCAATCTCTCCTCATAGGCTAACCCCCTCATCTCCGGTATCAGCCTAGTGAACCTTCTCTGTACTCCCTCCAAGGCCAATATATCCTTCCGCAAATGCGGTGACCGAAATTGCACACAGTACTCCAGCTGCGGCCTCACCAGCACTCTGTACAGTTGCAACAAAACCTCGCTACTTTTATATTCTATTCCCCTAGCTATAAAGGCCAACATTCCATTCACTGCCTTGATCACCTGATGCGCCTGCAGACTGGGTTTTTGCGATTTCATGCACAAGAACTCCTAGGTGCCTCTGCACCGTAGCAAGCTGCAGCTTTTCGCCTTTTAAATAATAATCCCTCCTACTATTATTTCTAACAAAGTGGATAACCTCACACATGCTAACATTATACTCCATCTGCCAGGTCCTCGCCCACTCCTTCAACCTATCCAGATCTCTCTGCAGACTTTCCACACCCTCCACGCAATTTGCTTATCCACTCATCTTCGTGTCATCAGCAAATTTCGTTACCCTATACTCAGCTCCTTCCTCCAGATCATCTATGTATATGGTAAACAGTTGAGGCCCCAGCACTGATCCCTGGGGCACTCCACTAGTCATCAGCTGCCAACCAGAATAGCACCCATTGATTCCAACACTCTGCTTCCTTTTAGACAACCAGTTCTCTATGCACACGAATACCTTACCCTCAACTCCTTGCATCCTAACCTTTTGCAGCAACCTTTTGTGAGGCACCTTATCAAACGCCTTCTGGAAATCTAAAAACGTCAAATCCACTGGTTTCCCTCTGTTTACCACACTAGTCACATCCTCATAGAAATCCAATAAATTCGTCAAACACGATTTCCCCTTAACAAATCTGTGCTGCATCTGCTTGATCAAACTGTTCTTTTCTAGGTGCCTCGCTATTTCTTCTTTGATGATGGATTCAAGCATTTTTCCGACTACAGATGTTAAACTAACGTCTAACTATATAAGCTCATAATATATTAAAAGTTCCTTTGTAAAAGCAGCTTGAAAGCTACTGGCTAAGAGCACATCAAGAGGAGTCCAGGTTTTCAAGGACACCAACATTTTTAGTTTGAGAGGAAAATGTTTTTTCACTCTGAAGATTAGAACAGTGTGGCAGTAAAAATGATGTGAAAATGGCCAAAAGCTTGGAAACCCAGATAGATCATTCATGTATCTGAGATGATATTATACAACTATGTTATTACATAACAGTTTCCTGCATCACAAGTGTCTGCACTTCAAGAGTACCTCATTGGCTGGAAAATGCTTTGAAATATTCAGTAGCTTTGAAAATTACTATACAAATATAAATTCTTTTTTATTTCAGCAATCAGTAGTATCTATTGCAACACTGCAGTGGCCCTCTAAGTCTCCTTTGTTTCTTATTTTGTTACTCTTCTATCGACAAATTTAGTTTCTTCTGTTCATGCTTGTTGTACGAATGAACACAGCAGCAGAAAGATTGTTCAAGCTACTTGTTTTATTTGGTCAGTCCTGCTTTTTAGCTTAAAATCTTATCCAAAGCATTTCGAGTATTTATCTTTAATTCAGATTACACGTTACTCCTGGAAATTCAGCTTCAGGTTCAAATTCAGTTTGAGAATTAAGGACATGTAAAGAATAATGTACATGTAAACAAAAGCAGTTTGAGCAATAAGACTGGGAACATCTCCCTTTCTTAAATGATGATTGAAAATGTTGTAAGAACAATTATTAGGACAGGCGGTTCTTGAAACAAGCAAAATGAAAGTCTCAATGGGCAGGTTTTCAGCTGTTTATTCTCAGTTTGCAACAATTGTTTCCATGGCTTCTCGTTTGAAGAATGATATTTTGTTTTTCATTCAAATCCTGACATACATATTTATAAACTGCAGAAATTCCAAGTGATATGTTTCCCAGTTCCTACCAGTAGCTTTCAGCTAAGGAAGGCTGGAAGCCCAAAGCCTTGAGTTCCCATCAAAATATTCTGAATTTACTGCCTGAAACTGACTTCTCTTTCCTTACTTCTGGGGATACAAATAATATGGACTTTGCAAAATCGCCAGATGGTTGGTTGTGCCGCATTGTTCACTGATTGATTGAATTTGTGCCTGTGATTCCCCACTTGGTAAATTCATGCCCCAAGTGGTGCAAGTGTGATTAGTTTTATGTTAAAACCAGGGTGCAGGTTTTACAGTAGGAGAGTGAAAATTAAAATAGATCGATTGGAATATTCCAACCAATCTATTTAATCAATCTACCAGCTATTTGGTTCTAGGGAGAAAACTAATTTGTAAAGCATTGAATAATAAATGAATACTTACTCATCCACACAAAGCGTTATTGAGACCTGACTAGTTATTTGTAAAATTCATGCAAGAATTTGAGATAATTAGTTGTGTTTTGTTTCTCTGTGGGTATGTGCAGTACAAATGGCCTACTTAGGCAAGTGTAATAATTACGGGTGCTTACTGCTGGCATACTGATTATTCATTTATAGTTTGTACAGCTATATGCATAATATGACCTTATTGTTACAGCCTGTTGTCTCCTCTGCATTTTGCAGCTAGTTACTATCATAAAATAAAATGGTAAATGCAACAATTTTACTATTTTGGTACTTTAATAGAAGATTTCTGAATTATTGCATTAGTATGTTGATTTAAACACTTAATATTGAACAATGCCAAAGGGTATACTAGAAGAGCATGGGTAGAATACAAATAAAACCCAGTAGCAGTTTTGCTAATGTTTGACACTGGTTTACACAACTTAATTTAAAGAGTTGGTGAATGACTCAGATCCAACGTTATATTCTGTATGTGCATGCATGTGCTCAAGTGCACTCATTACATTGGGTTGGTTTTCTTGTCATCCATAGCAAAAAAAAATGTGCTGTTGACCTCCCCATAAAAAGCACAAATTAAACAACGGTAGGATGTAAGATTTGTGCTGTTATTTCTCAATCTCCATTGTGCTATCATGGAGAATGCATTAGAGCTCCTATGATAGAGAGGGCACGTTGCAGAGAATATTGTGTGGACTGTTCTGTTGCATCCTCTTGTACCTGATTACAGAGCCATCTTGTCAGTTATAAAGGCTAATTTCAAATAAACTAAAATGCCCACTCCAATTTAATGTACTGTCGTCCTTTTTGGAAGTAATTCCACATAGTCACAATTTGGAGGCAGATTTTCACCTCTTAGTGGAGGTGAAAATTGGATCATAAAACTCTGAAATAATTTTGGCTAGAAAACAATTTTTCTTTGCCTTCCTAACACCATGTAATTTTCACGTAGCCTTCCATGGGTTGAGGAGGGCTTGGGTGCAAAATGCACACATTTCTCTTCTGAATTCTGGTTTCCCATTGTGGAACCACATAAAAATTGTATTTCCTCCCACACATGATTTTTGTTGAATCTGGAGCATTCTGAAAGGTAAGTGTGAAATGTTTCCGCATGTTCAAATGTCACTATTAGTTGCTGTATTATAATGTAGATGTGTTTTGAATAGTGATTCATGGGACTTTGTCCTGCAAAGAAAAATTGACAATTACTTTGACCACTATTGTGTAAGTGTTCTCGTGTATTACAGTGTGCCATGAATGCGTTCAAAACTGTAAAAAAAAATGTGTTGGTAAAGCTTATTTGCTGTGTTTGGCACTGAGATTTAAATGTACAAACAGCTCGGATAGTGGGGTAAAGGTTTAAAAAAAAAATCTGGATACCTGCTGTTTTTGAAACAAACTACTTTAAAGTGGAGAAGACACCATCTGTTCTAAAATTTCAGGCTCTGGGAGTTACAGATATGTCATTATAGATGTGGCCTTTATGAATGTTTGGCTGAGTCTAGTATCGGTGATCTGTTGACACAATGGTTCCAGGAATGATTGATGATTATCATGTTGTAATTACATACTTTGTCTTTGAGGTTGCACTGTACAAGATCATTTGTTTCACAATCTAATGACTGCTTAAAGGGTTAACTTTCAATGGAGTAATTTTTTTTTCCAGTATTAATAGACATTTAAACAGGTTTTACTACATTGTATCACATTTAAATCTTTTACAACTGTATTTAAAATAATTCCTGTTGCCATTGCATACGTCCTGAGGACTGGACATGTTGGATATTGGGTATGTGGTTATGGGGGCAGGGGAGATCAGAGCATGCAAAGGCTAAGTGGGGCTGCGAATTGTGGTTTAGGGGGCTTTAAACAATTTTGACGGCTGGACTGCTCTGTTGAAGAATGAAGGCATGGTTTTTAATCTGCCCAACTCCATATGCACACTCATGACTTGCAAACTGCATTGAAACCTGAGCCCTCTGTGTGGAAACAAAAGTCCTGGTAAAGTAAAATCACATATGGGTTGCGTGTGGAATTCCTGAGCCAGAAAAATTCATAACAATCATATGGTAAACTTAGTCGCTGACTGATTAAAGAAGATTAAAATAAGCATTTTCAATACTAATGAATTTTTGAGTTGAAGTGTGTCTCATCAACTCATGATGTTATTAATTGTCTCCATTAATGGCAGTGTTATTTTGCCAAATCCATCATTCATTGGCATCTTGGTAAAAGTGCCTCATTGGTGTAAATGGTGAGATCACCATGATATCAAGTAGATAGGCTTAACCAATAATTGAATTGTGAAATATTAACAAAATCATTTTACTTTATCCTCAAGTTTAAAATCCATCCATATTGTACTGTTCTCGAAGTACAAAGTGATATGTTCTATTCGTTTATCATTCTAACCACCTGACAGCAGATGGGAGGCTGTTTGCATTCAACTTCTCCTGGCATCTAACCCATTTTTTTGGCTTGGCAGCTGATTCTCAGTCATCCTAGACTTAGACCATTTTGCAATGTAGATCAGCATTATGTGCTACTGAGTCACACACACCACAGCCCTTTTCATCCCAATCTTTTTTTCAACATTGTTTCCCCAGCACATTTTGTAGATTCTATTTTCTCCTTTCTGAATGCAACAACTCTTTCAAGCTCTATAGGTGAGTGTGCTTTCCTCAAGCGGATGTTCATGTATGAACTATTTGAGTTTGGAGGATATCACAATTGAGTGTCATTCTGTTTTCAAGCAATACCTTCATACATGAACTTTTCAGATGAAATGACTGGGTGGTATTTGGACACAGCAAAACTGACTTCCTGAGTTAGGAGGCAATGAGACTAAGATGTGATGGGAGTCTGAAATGTTAGTACATAATGCTGGAAGCCTTCAGCAGGTCAGCAACTGTGGCAAGGAAAACAGAAGTTAATGTCAGTGACCTTTCATCAGAACTGGAAAAAGTTAGACGAAATAGATTTGAGCAAGAATTGAATAAGACCAGGACAAAGCTTGTTTTTTAACAGCATGGAAACAAGCCCTTTGGCCCAACTTGTCCATACTGCCAACTTTTTTAACCTTTTAAGCTGGTCCCAATTGCCTGCATTTGGCCCTTGTCTCTCTTTAATCGTCTCACCCATATAATTGTTTGAATGCTTTTTAAAACTCAGAATTGTATCTGCCTCTACTATTGCCTGTGGTAGTTCGTTCCAGACACTCACCACCTCTGTATGAAAAAATTGTCTCTCTGGAGCCTTTTGTATTTCTCTCCTTTCACCTTAAACCTATGTCCTCTAGTTTTAGACTCCCCCTACCTTTGGGAAAAGATATTGACTATCTACCTTGTTTATGCCCCTCATTATTTTATAGACCTCTATGAGATCACCCCTAGCCGTCCTCCGCTCCAGACAAAAATGGTCCGTGATAGGATGATGACAGAAAAGTTAGTCTAATTGGGCCTAAGGGATTGGTGAGAGGACAAGAAAAGAAACAAAAAATGTGCCTAGAGCAAGTGTATTGCTGTCTATAAGCAAACATAAAAGAACAAATCCGCAAAGAAAAGGAAACAAAATTGGAGTGTAGACTTAAGAGTTTGATATTGTTGAACTCTGTTGAGTTTGGAAGGATATAAAGTACCTAATCAAAATATGAGGAGCTCTTTCAAAGAACAGTACATAGAAACAAGCACTTTGGCCCATCAGATATCTACTGATGCATGACTCTTTCTGAACTAAAGACCTATGCCTCTATGTGGTCTGCGTCTCTCTATTCCCTATCGATTCACTTCAAAAGTGCATGAGACCGAGAACAGTGATCTCAGTGAGATGACAAGATGGAGAATTAAAATGACAGGCCACTCTAGAAGCTCAGGGTCATGCTTGTGGACTGAATGGATGTGTTTTGTAAAGTGGTCATCTAATCTGTGTTTGATCTACTCAGTGTAGAGACAATCACATTGTGAACAGTGAAAATGATGGACTAAGTGGGAAGTAAATTTAAATTGCACTTTTATCCAGAAGGACTGACGGGATGGGTGTTGGACAGTGAGGAGGGAATAAAGCAGGTATTGCATCTCCTGCATTTGCACCAAAAGGTACAGTAGGACAAGAGTGGGCTTTTGGGGGTGATTGAGGAGCAGACAAGGTTAGCACAGATGGACAGTCCCTTTGGAATCTTGAAAGGGGGTGGAAGGGGAAGATCAAACCATGGAAAAATTATGGCACGGAAAGAGGCCATTCAGCCCATCATATCTATACTGGGTGAAAAAAAGAAAAATAAGCTGACTGTTTCAATCTCACCTTAAAGCACCCAGTTTGTAGCCTTGCTAGTTACAGTACTTCAGAGGCAAATTGAGGCACCTTTTTAAATGAGATGGTTTCTGCCTCCACCATCAAAACAGGCAACAAATTCCAAACACCCACTATCCTTTGTGTGAAGATGTTTTTCCTCATGTTCCCTTTAATTCTACCAACCACTTTAAATCTGTGCCCCTTTGTATTAACCTCTACATTAGGAGAAACAGGGCATGTCTGTCTACTCTATCTAACCCCTCATAATATTGTTACTTTAGTCAGGTCATCCTTCAACTCCCTCAGTTCCAAGAAAAAGAACTCCAGCCAATCCAATGCTTCCTCACCCCTGCAGTTTTCAAGCCCTGACAACATTCTTGTAAGTCTCTTCTGTACTTTCTAAAGCAATTCTGTCCTTCCTATTAAGTGGCGACCAGAACTGTACACAAAATTCCAGATGTGTTTGGTAATGGCATCATGCATTTTCTGTTTGTATTTCAGATTTCCAGCATCCGCAGTATTCTGCTTTTCGATTATGTCGTACCCTGACATGAAATAGATAACTCAACACAGTGAAGGGGTTGGAGCTGTGATTGCCTGGTCCAAATGTTTCAATATTGCATTTTATGGTGCATTTACCCACTAAGCAATTGATGGAGTTACTTTATACAACCTTGTTTGAGCCTCCTCTCTATTATGTGAAGACATTGATTTGGCTATGGCAGTATCAATCCACATCTCTCGCAACAGCATCTTTTTGTATTAAATTTTCTGAGCCAATTTGACCTTGGATTATTCATGTTGATAGATCAGATTTTTAAAAAAGGATTGATTTTAATTTGCTTGCGCTGACACTAGTTATAATAATAAATTATTCTATTTATACAGTCTATGGTATAAACTAAATTTAAGATAAGCATAAATTTTGATTCTGTTCACTTCTACATAGGTTGCGTTGAAAAATACTTGGTGTACATGAAATAATTAAATCATTATGGCAAAAGAAAGTAGTAAATCATTTGGAACAAATTACTGGAAGCAGCATTGTTGGCAGCTGTATGGGACATGATGTCATGGTAATGCAATAAAAGTCCTACCAGTTCCAAGGCTACAGTAAAATCAAGCTTTTTGCAAAATACAACACAAGTGCCCACACACATGCACAAGTATATTTGGGAAATGTTGGTCAATTGTGTTTACTCTTGAATTCTGATAGGAAGTTAAAATCAACAAACTGACTTTGCCATCATTATGGTAGAGAATCTAATTCCATTCAAGATTTTTGGTTGTACAACCATTGCAGTCTTATGTAGGAAGCTGCCCATGGGTTTGTAAAAAAATAAATTAATAGATGTAAAATGGGATATTCATTTAGAGGATAGATTGGAGAAGCAAGGGCTATTCTCCTTAGTGAAGGGAACATTGAGAAGAAATTTGTTAGAGATTAGAAATTGCCTTATGGACCTCCTTAATGAGATTTACTGATCAGTTCTGACTTATCAGTTTTTATGCAATGAGTTTGTGTACTACCGTTTGAGTTGAAGTTTTCTGAACTTACTTCATCTAGGTGATATGTGTTTGAATGAAGACTTAGTCCACTTCAACATGTGGGAGTCAAAAGTTGATTTTGGAAGTGGAACGGCAGATGTTTAAAATTATTGCATAATCAAGTACCTTGCTGCTTCTAATTTTAAATATAATTTTCGGACACTCATCAACTATTCTTGGATTTTTGGTGTTTTGCACCTGTCAATGTTTTGAGTTGAAATTGTCGTAGTCTGCACTACATATTGCGTTACAGACTATTGGTATTGAAGCAAGAGCTAAATACTCACGTGAGTGCCCACACACATGCACAAGCACATATATTCATATTCAACCACCTGCTGTAAATTGTTGAGTTAATTTTGATGATTATAAATCCAAATATAATCCAAAATGATTTCAAGCCAGCTTTATCATTTGATTAATACATCATGCATGATGGTGTCCTCTTTGTAAATTGCTTATTGCCTGTGGAAGGTGCATCAAAAATTGCTCTGAAGTGAAAAAACAGTCGTACTGAATTCAGGGGAAACAGAATAGGTGTATTTAGCCTGTTCTGTAATTTCAATTGGCCATAGCATTCTTTTTGAAAATCCTAACATTTTTCTCATCGCCCTCGATAACCTCACTCCTTGACTATATCTGTCCTTCTATCCCCTCAATTTGAATTAACATCTGTGATCTTTTATGGTAGTTTTTCATGGAATTGCTTTCAACCAGCTTAGCTTGAATCTTAAGATTATGAACCACTCTGAACATCAATTTTGTCCCATTTTAAAATTTAAATCTAATTTGTGTCATTTTAATTTTTTATGCAACAAATCTCATAAACAGAATATGTGATGAATCATGTGATGTGGTTCATATCCCACTTGTGGCAGTAACCATAAATTACTTGAGTGAGCCCCATCATAGGAAATAAATTACGTTCCATGCCTGCTCATAATATCCTCTAGGTCTTAGCCCAGAGTATCACGAGCCGTTATAGTGCTGAAGGACCCAATATCATTTTAAATGATTCAAAGCATGGTACCCCCACAAAGATCCTACAATGCAGAGTAATTGGTGTTCCGTTCACACATTAGCTTGACACCAAGTTTTTCCTATTGCATTAGATAAATGATTGTATCAATTTACTTTGAGCTGTAGCAGTGAAGCACAGCTGTACTTCCTTTAATATAGTTAATACCAGTGTTTTAATTTTGAACTAATGAATCTAGCAATGAGCATAATAATGGAGTTGGGCACTTCTCTGCCACTGTTGACATTGATAACAGTAGATATTATTAACGATTGAATGAATGCTTTAAAAAGAATTAATTAATTCAAAAATTGCCTTCTTTTTAAGATAACTGCAAAGAGGTAAAACCTGCAACATCCTAAATGTTAATAAACAAAATTCCCTGTAGTAATATAAACAAACAGTAAGAAAAAGTAATGAAACACGGCTTCTGATGTGTATTCCTTTAAATAGTTTTGCCACAATTAACTAAAATTGTTAGGGCTGACATGTTTTGTTTAACTTATTTAACTTAGTCAAATTAACTCCTTTTGAAAAAAAGTGTGCATTTGAAAAGTTTGTTTTTCTTGGAAGATGTTCAAGCAGCAATATAATCTATTGAATTTTCTTATTTTTTGTATGTTGTCATGATGTCTCGATCATTCTTTGTTTGCTATATTTCCTAGTTCATGAAGCACAGGAGATGTCATTTTGTACAGTGCTTCCAGTATTACATCATGAAACTTCACTTAAATGATTGCACAGGAATGCCATCATTTTTATTCAAAAGTTATTGTAGGTTTGGGTCCCCTGTCCAGCAATTTGGAAGAGGTCTATCACACTTAATGACTGGGATTTATAAAATATGTTCACGCTGGTTGACAAAGGTTTAGTGCGTAGATATCTTGCTTAAGAAATTTAAGAATTGCAATATTTGATTCGATGTGTTTCCCTAAATTGTTATCGTTCAGGTGGGAAACTCTGAAGTATTTTATGAAGCCTGCCTGAATCCACAAGTTTTACATTTGGATTTGGTCACAATAAGCATGATGGGTTTCACTTTATGTATGATTCAAATAATACACTAGGGAGCTTTTCTCAAACAAAGTTTATTTAAGAATATGGTCAACATGTATAGTAAAAAAAAATTAGCAAGAACTTTTATCAATTACAAAAACAAAACAATCACAATAATGTATAACCCTTAATGGATATATAAAGTGTTCCAGTGAAGCCAAAATCTTGCCATAGACAAAACCCTTTAAACAGGTTCAATACAGCAAAGTCTACTGCTCATATGGTATGGAAATTGAGTTCTTCGGTAGAAGTCTGCAGTTCTCTGGTTTTACTCTGAAGATGAGGCAGCTTCCCAAAACGCCAGAGAGGCTCTGGTCCAGCCCCTGATAACCGCAGATTTTCACCCTTTAAGAAAACATGATTTTGTTTTCAGCTAACCAACAGAATTTTCAAAATAACAAGGAGAGAGGGAAAATACTTTTTTTTTAAGCATGCTGTCCCTTCTGAAGCTAAACTCTAGCTGCAAACTAAACTCAAAATGAAACCTTAAATTCACTGGAAAAAAAACTTTCCAAAAACACATGATTGTCGTCCTAACAATGCAGGATGGTACAACTAATTATGGAAATCATAGAAACCCTATAGTACAGAAAGAGCCCATTTAGCCTATCAAGTCTGTATCGACCTCAATCCCACACAGGCCCTAATCCTCCATAACCTTACGCATTTATCCACTTATGCATCTCAGGGCGCTAAGGGTCAATTTAGCATGGACAATCAGCCTAATGCATACATCTTTGGATAGTGGGAGGAAACTGGAGCACCCAGAGGAAACCTACACAAACATGAGGAGAAATGTGCAAACGCCACACAGACGGTGAACCAAGTGGGGAATCGAATCCAGGTCCCTGGAGCTGAGAAGCCGCAGCACTAACCACTGTGCTACCGTGCCGCAATCTGCACTTAAATAGCAATAAAAGAACATTTCCGGTCAAGTCGGCAATAACGACATCATTGAAGCTGTGAACTAAGAAACCGCTGAAGTGTGAGAACTGCAGAAATCATCATTTTTTTAAAAAAAACTTTTCTTAAAGGTACACTTAAGTCACACAATGAAATGTAAATTCAAATCACAACAAATAGCTCCCTTTTGTGAATGTGGCTGAAGTAATGTCGATTTAGAAGAGTCTGGTGACGTGCCCGAAAACTGGCATCCTTTTGATTTGATTCTTAGAGAAGAAAAGTTGGCATCTGAGGATATTTTTCATTCCTATAATACTTGGTTCAAAATGTTTTAGATTATAATTTCTAGTTTTTGTAATTAAATTTAACTGTAGAAAATAGGGTAAATGCATTTAAGAAAGCATTTTACCCTTTAAAATTATCTTATTACCCTTTAAAAGTTGGGGCCATGTTGATAAGAGATTGTTAGCCAGAAGGCTAAGAGCTATAAAGCAGTGGGAGAACTGCTTAGCTAAAGAACTGGAGACATGGCATCTGCGATGTTTGTAGTTAGGGAGTCCAGAGAGATTGTTTTGGGTGGTAAGTTTAACAGCATTTAATGTACCCTGAAAGATTATAGAATAATTGCAGTTCATAAGATCAAAGAAGAAATCGTAAGTGAAGGATAATTAATATATATGTTAGCTTAGGGACATTCCAATACATAATATGTCATTAAGAAGATGAGCGGAGCTTAGGGGGTTTGTGATTCCAATTTAGATAGTTTGTTGTCCTGAGAATGTTAATTGCAACTTGGACCTTTGTATGGTTTGTTGCGCAATGAGGGAAGATTGTTTTGGCTATGACAGTTAAATAGATCAGCACTGTAAGCAGAGTGTAAACAATCTAACTTCCTCATTGATGTATGGAATGCAGGTGAAGTTTAATCTTGGTTGAAGTTTGTGAGGGAACAGGAGATTGAAGATTGCTTTGTTTGAACTATTGGAAGAATCTACAGTGGTCTCCAGAGTCTTGTGCCAAAGAATGCAGCAAGCAGATGAGCTTGGAATTATTGAAAAGGAATCAGAAAAGATGAAGGCATTCACTATCAAGAATTGGTAAATGTATGTTTTATCTCTGAGAATATCTAGTGCTGAAAAAAGTCTCTTGAGGAGTGTGGCATTCTAATGATAATCCTTATAGAAGTAAAAAAAAAAGTTAAGATTGCTGAGTGGAATTTCTCAATCCCACCAGCCTGTGAATCACCGCAGGTCCGTTGACCTTGGGTAGGAATTTCCATTCTTGGGGTGCATACAGAAAATCCCACCTGATGTGCCTTATAAAAAAAATTGTTGGGGGAAGAAAGTGAAACGTGTATGTTTAAAACTATATTGTTAATATTGATTTTAAAAAAAACAAAATTTGTTTTTGGTTTTTAATTAAAACATGCAATCTTGTGGGATAATGCTATTGTTTAAACAAGACACTTAGATTTATCTTTAAATATTAACAATCCATAACAGTTGCTGAATTTAAAGCTGGAACTGTATGTGCTGAAGTAAAATACTGTAACCATTCCTTCTGAATATTTTGGTACCTATAAATGAATAAAACATTTTAATTATTCAAAAACCCAAAGTCGTGGGTTGAGTCAGCCTGTGCATCTCTCCAAACATGTTGAGAACAGTGTTGGCAAAGAACTTGGTGTTGATCGACAATAAGAAACCATTTTAAAAGATGCTGAAGTTACAATATAAGGAGTATGGAAATTCTAAGCAAGTTCTTCAAAATGTATATACAGTAAGCTCATGTCATTATGTGTATAGTCTGTACATATCTAACAATTTAAAAATTGCTATTACATAACTGAAAGAACTACATTACACAGTATTTTCATCAGTATAGTTCCTTCACGTTATTTGTGTAAAATTGTCATTTCTTTCAAGGTAATGTTTGCTTTCACATTTCCCGAAGAGTACCTGTAGAATTCTATTGGATGAAATACTGAGTGCTGTCAGCATTTCTGGAACCATGCCAATTTCAAGAGAGAAGGGTTACAGAGAGCAGTTCAGAGTAAGAGGTTGGTGAGGATGAGATTTAGTTTAAATATCTCAAGCATACAAATTATACTCGTTATTTGTACAATATGCATGGACGCTTTTTCATTTGACCATAGAATGTAGAGTCACTGAAGGCCAGCGTTTATTACCTAATTACCCTTGAGAAGGACGACTGGGCACAAAATAACAGCAGTTCAATTAAAGAAGGGTTGTATTTGGTACTATATTCTTCCATTAATTTAGCGACACTGATCTAATTTTCCACTCTCCTTTCAGTGTCATATATTAGTTTTGTTTCCTTGCACTGCACGTGCCTCACCTTGACACTGCAATTCTGATTTTGAACCAAAAAAAGTGTGAATGTTGTAATAGAACCAATAAAAACAGTACTTGAGACACCAATTAACTGAATCTATTAGCAGATTACATTAAGAGCTGATAACTTGATCTCTAGTTGCCAACTCTTTTCCTCTTCCTGGCCGCAATTTGAGGCAAAACCAGACTGCTCACAGCCTTGATATTATATTTAATCCTGAGATGAGCTTCTAGTACACATCTACACAGTAGTCACCACAACTGCATATTTCCATCTCTGCAATATTATCTGTCTCTGCTCTTACCTTTGTTCATCTGCTGCTAAAGTCAGTCATGCCTTTGTTATCTCAAGATTTGACTGTTTCAATACTCTCTCGACTGCCTTCTCATGTTCCATCCTCCACAGCTTCAGCAAATTCAAAACTCTAAAGCTTGTGTTTTAATGTACACTGGCTCCTTTTACCTGTCACTCCTGTGCCTGCTGACCTACATTAACTCCATGTCAAGCAAAGCTTTATTTAAAAAAAAAATTCTCATCTCTATTTTCAAATTCCTCCATGGCCTTATCCTTTCCTGTCTCTATCTTTTTAAGCCGCTCAACTCCCTTGTTATCCTCCTGTTCTACCCTTCTTATGCACCTCAATTTTACTCTTCCTGTGGAAGACGAACTTACATCCAAAGCATTAATTCTGTTTCTCTCCACAGATGCTGTCAGACCTGTTGAGTTTGTCCAGCATTTTCTGCCTTCATTTCAGATTTCCAGTGTTGTAATATTCTGCTTCTATAGTTCATTGTTTCAAAGAACAGTACAGCACAGGAACAGGCCCTTTGGGTCTGCGCTGATCATGATACCTACCTAAACATTTACAGAATCTGTATCCCTTCAATCCCATCCTGTTCATGTATTCGTCTAGTTGCCACTTAAACGCTGCTATTGTACCTGCCCCTACCCCCTCCCCAGGCAGTGCGTTCCAGACATTCACCATCCTCTACATAAAGAAACTTGCCTCATAAATCTATCTAAACTTTTCCCCATCTTAAACCCATGTCCTCCAGTACTTGACTTTTTAACCGTAGGAAAGAGCATCTAACTATGCACGCTGTTCATGACACTCATAATCTTGTAAACCTCAGTCACTCCAGTGAGAGTAAATCAAGTTTATCCAACCTCTTCTCATATCTGATACCTGCCAGACCAGGCAACATCCTGGTTAAACATCTTTTGTACCCTCACCAAAGCATTCACGTCCTTCTGGTAGTGTGGTGGTCAGAATGGTACACAATATTTTAAATGAGGCCTAACTAAGGTTGTGTACAGCAGCAGCATGACCTGCCATTTGTTATACTCAATGACTGGACTGATTGAAGGTAAGTATGTTTTCTTGACTACCTTCTCTGCCTGCAGTGCCACTTTCAGGGATTGTGGACGTGTGCGCACAGATCTCTGTGTGCCAATACTCCTAATATTTACTATATAATTCCTCTATGCATTAGACCTTTCAAAATGCATTATCTCTCACTTGTCCGATGAAACTCTATCTGCCATTTTTTCTGTCCCAGATCTCCTATTGGTCTATATCTTGTATCCTCTACAACCTTCTTCACTATCCACAACTCTACCAAACGTTTTTCCATACTGCTTGTTATGCCTTCAGCTTTCTAAATGTAAAGCTCTGGAATTCCTTCCCTAATCCTATCTCTCCACCTTCTCTCTCCTTTAAGATGCTCTTTGCCCAGTTATAAACCAAATTTTTGGTGATTTGTTGCCATATCTCTTTGTGACTTGGTGTCAATTTTCAAAATGGCTTGGACTGTTTTACCATATTAAAGGTGCTATATAAACACTAGTTATTGCAGAATTCTACGATATTTTGGGGAGTGGATATTGCAATATTTGAGCAATGAGAGCTATTTCACTTCCCTTTAGGCTGACAGACTGGATTTAAAATTTCTATCTTTTAAGAAAAATTAGCAGATGAAAGTTGATTTAAGTCCTAAAATCTGTTGAATGGATAAAGATGCTGTGGAACTGAGGCATAGAATTCAGATGGTGTCAGGTATTATTTCCGAATTGTGCTCAAGTAACAGGTCCCTTTCAGGACAACGTATGCAGGGACTATGGTTGGCCTTAATGCCTTTGGACCATTGAAGGACTGAGCAGCCAGGTTCTTTCTTCTAGGCATTCTGTATATGTGTTGGGAATTGAGTAACATTGAATTATTGAGGATTGGGTATAGCTCTACTACTGTCTGCAATCAAGTCACCTGCTGACGTGGGCATTCTGGGCTTAGACCTGAATAATAATCAGTTTGGCAGGGTGTGCGTGGATTGCTGATGCTCCTGGAATATCATCTTAGCAAGAACTCACCTAAAGGAAGGAAAATCCAGGGTAAACGATATACTATTTCCATCATTCTGAGAAACTTGAACTGGTGCATTGCTAAAGTGAATTGTTGAAATAGTTAAAAGCAAAGAAATAATTTCCAATAAAGTGCATTAATTTTACTGTGCTTGCTTAAAGGATGTTATTTCTATATTCTTTGTTTGCTTTGAGATAATGTTTGCATAGTTGTCTCACAATTGATCGACTAAAGAATAAATTATCTCTAAAGTTAATGTTGCAGCACTTACAATTATTTGAAGAAGTTAACGGAGCACAAGGTGATGCCCTATTGGTGTAGTAACTATATTGTGACATTGAATGGTGGGACAAGCCTTTGCTACTTTGATTCCAAACTTCAAGATTTAGGGTTTTGAGCTATAAATCTGTTCTAATTAAAATCATTAAGTTCCAAATTCTTAATTTCTAATGCTATTGTCTTCAGGTAGGTCTGGCTTAACAAGCTATGAACAGCTAGTTTTTATGAGTCAAGTAGAATTTGTTAAACACTTGGAAGTTTGTCATCCTTTAGATTTCTAGAATTTCTTGAGTGGTGTTAGCACAAGCAATGTCTTTCTCTTCTATCTCTGAAGAGATGTTAAACTATCTCTTGGGAGAATCATACCACAGCCATGTACCCTTTGCAAACAAAGAATCTGGTTTTCCAACTTTTAGCCCTTGTTCCCATTACGTTGTTTGCAAACAGTCCAAATTTATTTCTTCCATTCGCTTAGAGTGCAAGTCTGGTGTCACCCCACCACTAAGACTCATGTAGAAAAACTTATGTTTGTCCTTTGTTTTCTGGGCTCCCAGAGTTTGCATTCCATTGCAATTGAATTATACATTTTATTTAGATATACAAAAGCTGCAACCATTACAACAATATCACGTCCTCTTATCAATATTGCACCCATCGTAAACATTCACATCAATGTACTCTAACCTATTCTCACAAATACTAAAACCGTTATTAACAAATGTTAATAATACTTTCTACCACATTATCAAAATAGAAGAGTTTGCTCTAATGTATAAGTCTAGTTAATCAGTTTAGCCAATGCATGGGCGTTGTTTAAAAATGAGATGTCATCTCAAGTTAAAGCTCGTGTTCAGCAATTTCTTCAAACATAGAGCTGCTAATTTCAGACTCTCAAACTACAGTCATAAAACCGTTAAATGTAGTTTCTCACAAACAGCTGCCCACCTGTAAAGGATCTCATCTGCCTTGACTGCCCATTTTCTCACTAATAGAAACTCCAACTGCACCAGTTAAAAGGTTGTTACTAAAATCCATTGATGTTACAGACCAACAAAAAACCCTAAAAATCAGTAGTATTATCAAAATTGTGCAGAACAAGGAGAAAACTTAGGGAAGATCCACTGATGTGCAGCTCCTGGTTGTTACAATTGTTGATAAAAGTCTGAGAGCTTATGAACAGAATCTTAATAGTTCATTGTTATTGAAAGAGAGAGAGAAACAATGCTTTAAAAATTAGAGCTGAAAATGCAAAATTATAGTGAAGTTTTTAAATAATGGAGCTTTGGTATGAAATTAAATGCAAGTGTGCTCAATAAGATATAAACAGAAAATGGTAGAAATACTCCAGGCCAGTCCATATCTATGGAAAGGGAGACAGAGTTAAAATTGTTGTCTTGCATCAGAATTGGAAAGTGAGATCTAATGACCTTTGGGCAAGAACAGAGGCAGGAAAAAGAAGGATAAGAACAAATTAGGTTTATGATTGGGTGAAAAGCAAGAAGGAATAAAAGAAATGATAATACAACACAGAAGAAAATGGTAAAATTATGAATAAAGAAACAAAAGATGGATCCATCAGAGGTCTAAATAGAGATAGCTGAATTGTCACTAACAGATGCTGTCTGAAAGACTTGAGAGAGAGATTATGGTCTGAAATTGTTGAACTCAATGTTGAACCTGGAAGGCTGGAAAGTGTAGTAAAAAAGGTTAATCTTAAAGATGTAAATATGCAATCGATATCATCAGATGTAAGATCACATAACAGCATGAATCAAGAGTTCTACATAGAGCCTCATATCATGTCTGCATGTGTACTAGCCGTTTTGTCTCCATCAATGTCTAGGTCCATGACTGTTGCATTTAAGGCTCCAACAATAATAACAGAAAAAATACATAAACTTGAGATGAGTGCTGCTCCTTGAACTATGTTGAACTTCATTGGAATAGTGTAGGAGGCTGAGGACAAAGAGGTCAGACTGGGATGGTCACAAAAAATTAAAATGATAGGTGACTAAGTTCAAGGTCAAACTTGTGCATAGAATGAAGATTTTCCCATTTGTGGTCACCAAATATGCATTTGATGGTCTGCCACGTACAGGACAATTTATCATGGCCAGTAAATGCAGTATATCAAATTGAAAGAAACCCTCGTAAATCACTGTTTCACCTGGAAGAGCTGTTTGTGAGCCTGGATGATGAGAAGGGAGGGATAAAGGACAGAATGGTAAATTATTGCAAGTCTTTCTCCACATCAGGCAGCATCTTTCCCTTGCTCTAAGATATAAACTTGTTATATACTTTTCTCGTTCTGACATTGACCTGAAAGGTTTGCTGTGCTTCTTTTTCACAATTGGTGTCTGAACTGCTTTGTAGTTTCCTGCATTTTGTTTTTTTTCAGATTGCCAACAGTGAATTTTTGTTCTTGATGACTGAGTTTAATCCCTGCCAGTTATAATCTTCATCCTTTGAGTTGTATTTCCGTCTTCCACTGACCAAACTGTCCATGCTTTGAACTTAGTTGCATTATACGCTTAAAACAGCAAAAAAGTTGCTTTTAATTTTAGGCACATTAATAATACTAAAAAACTCTGTTGAGATACCAGAATATAAACAGCTATATCATTTAAATATTTTGCCTCTTCATGTAGCTTATTATTTCTGCAAAATGTTTCTGTTTTGTTTTCACAATTTCTTGTTTAATGATTCCAAATAAACCATCTCTGTTCACAGTGTAATTCCCAGGTGTGTTTTCTGTTGTTAGCATCTGAATTTTAAAATGATTCCACAACACATCATTCTATTGGTGTACGTTTATGAGTTTGTCACTTTTCTTATTTATTATTTGTATTCTGTCAAAACAACCTACTTAATGATTACCCATTTGTATTATAAATTTGGTTGACTAATTGGAAATGATAGAATGAGTGGTTTTGCAGTAGCGACTTTTGAAAATTCTGCTCTCAAAAATAAAGCAGACTTAATTTATACTTAGTGCAGTTACTTATACTGCTCTGCTTTCTACAGCCCTGAAAAATGCAACTTCCTTTATTCCATAAGACTGAAGATATCGAAGCAGAATTAGGCCATTTGGCCTATCAAGTCTGCTCCACAATTTATTCAGTCTTAATTATCTGGTCAAATTCTCTCCAGACTCTGATGCTTAAACAATTGAAACTCGTGTCATCAATGTCTTTTCTGCCTCTGATTAATTGAAATATTCCTTTCAGTAAAATTGAGCTGTGCATTGTATTTGAAAGCAATGCAATGCTCCCATTCCCAAAGAAGACTATAATGTTGCAAAAGTTAGTTAATTAATCAATTAAATCAAAGTGCTACATCATGTGCATCACTAATAAAAGGAATCCACCAACAAAGTTAAATAATGTAATCAAGTTCTTCAATAGCTGATAAAACAACCATACCTCAAGGTCCATCATCAAACCAATCTACAACATAGAATCCACATTCAACAACTAATGCTCTAGACAAATATCCAAAACTTGGGTTTCTGAGAAGGGATCTTTAGTATAGCCAAGAAAATATCAGAGGTTACAACTTCCCAAACACATGCTCATCCAATCTTAGAGTATGCAATTTGTGTATGGAGTCCTGATAAACTTGAATTGTATTCTGTTCAACAGTAAGGCATGTATTGGCAGTGACAGCAGTGCCACTAGTGCTGGTAATAAAGGGAACAGTTAGAGATGTTGAATTGAGAGCACTGGATAAGCATAACATTAAACCATATATGTTTTAGTGCAAATGTTCTTCTACAGTGTTGGTACCAATATGTTGCATAAACCTGACGAGAAAATTGAAGAGTGGCACAACATATCTCTCCTGCTCCCCTTGATTGGTGGCCATTTTTGTTCTTTGCTTAACAACTGAATTGTCCTTATTCTCCAACTTAAGACTATTTGTTTCTAATTTGATTCATTTCTGCTTGTTACGGCTCAGACAACAAAGGAAAAGTTGATTCAAACAAAGAAAATCAATGCCTTTTGAGCTCAGCAGCCAAAAGTTGCAAATGATGCCATTATGTCACTTCGCATTTCTATTGCTCAATAAAAATGATGCAGATAATTGGCAACAAAATGCTAAGGTTAGTTTATTCTAGAGTAAAATCGTTCTTTCTGTGTTAAACTTTGAATTCAGTAAAGTGCTTCAACCAAGACAGTTTCCCATGCAAATTAGATAAAATGCATGCATCTCTGCTTTGCATCTGATGTAGAGGATTGCAAATAAGAATTTTTAAATTTGTACTTCAGTTGACTGAATATGAATTGAGAACATTCATGGGTTGGTAATTTAGGACTGAGATAACAATTTTTCCATTCAAACATTGTGAACTTTTTGACTTTCTGTGCCTGGAGGGCTGTGACTGAGATTTTCAGGAATGAGATTGAATAGGTGTTGGTCGTAAAAGAAATCAGAGGTGATGGGGATAGGGCAGCAAAGCATATTTGAGGTTGGAGGTCAGCCACAATATAATATTGGTGGAATTGGCTTGAGGGGCTTATGTTTTTTTAAGTTCTTGCGACCTCCTGCTAAGTTGAGAGCATTCTGTTTGCTTGAATCTTAAATTCTATTCTATTTGGTACAATACAGGTTTCCTTTTAATGTTTGCATTAGTAAAGGAGGTTAATGTGACAGGTTTTCCACAAAATAATTATTTTATTATCTATATTTATCTCCTGCAAGATAAGATGAAGAAATCAGCAGCTGTGACCTCTCCATTGGACAGCAGTAAAGGAGGAACGTGCTGAAGATCTCTGCCTGGACCGATTTGCCTTTCAACCGACATCTGTGCTAATAAGTCTAGATAACAATACATGTAGCCTATCCACTCACCAAGAAAAATGATGCCAAAGCTCATATTAGTGAACTCGCCAACATTAAGGCACTTAAATGGTCATTGGATAAACACATGGATGATATTGTGGAATAGTGTAGGTCAGATGGGCTTTAGATTGGTTTTCACAGGTTGGCGCAACATTGAGGGCTAAACGACCTCTACTGTGCTGTAATGTTCTATGGTCTGTATTAGCAATGGTACTGCCCCAACTGTAATCAGTTAAACTTTAGTCATATGAGTCAATGACAGAACATGAAACCTTCAGTATATGTCGGATACATGACACTTTGCACCTGAATCCCTGGAGAACTACAATCTGAATGCAGTTTATTTTAATGGTAAAGGATTCGATTGGATTTGGTACATATTCCGGCTCTTGAAAGGAAACTGTTTTGACTAAGATCAGTGACGTTTCTAGGAGGAGACAAAGACCTTGCACTGTATACTTTTATAAAATATATATAGATATCCTCATCGCTATTTGTAAAATTTTAAAAACTAGACAAAGACCTTTTAAAATGGCTGAAGTTATGTCTGTCTGTGACCCTCGAAGAAAGGGAGCTGCCTGGCAGCATCTGCAAGGGAACCTTGCACGTCATTATCCTTGAAGGGATGCTAACAACTCCCTTGTGAGCTGCACGGTGCAGATTCAAAAAGGGCTGTGCAAAATCCATCTGTATTTCATAATCCAGGCTGGCCAACCAGAGTCCACTCATCTGCTAGGACAAAGAGCTCCCTGCAATCTCTTTCAATTTTAAATGATTGTGACATTTAACAATCTCAGCGATCCAGATGAGGGACGCACATCATTTGTCAAAGGTGACGTGGAGGGGTGGGAGTCAACAGATACTGAAATTGAACTGTGGAATCAATTTTGATTGCTTTGTTGTACTGCAAACCCAGTCTACCACTTTACCATTTAACTAGAAACACCACAGAAAAGGAACTGTGCTCAGATTGAATACCTGGTCCCATCTACAATGCTTCTGTCAGAACCCCTGTACCATTGCTTACCATTGCAAGACTGAGCAACTCATTCATGCCCCTCCCACCCAAGCTTATCCACCATCTACAAGGCATAGATGTGGAGTATAATGGAATACTGTGCGTTTGCCTAGGTGAGTGCAACTCCAACAACACTCAAGCTTAACATCATCCAGGACAACGCAGCTGACTTGATTGCTACCCATTTCCACAAACATTCAACCTCTCCACCACCAATAAACAGAGGCAGCAGTGTGAGCCGTCTACAAGATGAATTATTACTATTTAGGAGACAAGATCAATAGATACGTGGTAATGCCATCACCTGCAAGTTCCCCTCCAAGTCACTTACCATCCTGACTTGAATTGATTTGATTGATTGATCATCATACCTATTGGTATACAGTGAAAAGTATTGTTTCTTGCATGCTGTACAGATAAAACACACCATGTACAGAGAAGGAAAGGAGATGTAGTGTTATAATCATAGCTAGGGTGTAGAGAAAGATCAACTTAACATGAGCTATGTCCATATAGAAGTCTGATGGCAGCAGGGAACAAGCTGTTCTTGAGTCAGTTTATGTTCTCAGATTTTGTATCTTAGTATATCCGGGATGCTTTCAGATAGCAGTGGGACATATCAATAGAGTCAATGAATATGAGAGTGCTTTGAGTGATGGACTGAGCTATGTTCACCACCTTTTCCAATTTATTATGGTCTTGGACAGAGCAGGAACCATACCAAGCTGTGCTACGTCCAGAAAGGAATGCATCTGTAAAAGTTGGTGAAAGTTGTAGTGGACATGCTGAATTTTCTTAGTCTCCTGAGAAAGTAGAAGTGTGGTGGGTTTTCTTAACTATAGTATCAGTGTGAAGGGACCCGAAGAGGTTGTTAATGAGCTAGACACCTAGAACCCTGAAGCTGTTGACCATTTCCGCTCCATCCCTGTTGATGTAGACGGGCATCTCCTTTACTACGCTGCCTGAAGTAGATGACTGCCTCCTTCGTTTTACTGACAGTGAGGGAGAGATTATTGCAGCAAATTCACCAGATTCTCTATCTCTTTCTTGTACTGTCTCATCATTGTTTGGGACTTGACCCACGATAATGGTGTCATCAATAAATTTGTAAATCAAATTGGTTAGAAATTTGGCCACACAATATAGGTGTATAAGGAATATAGTAAGGACACACCCTTGTATGGTACCAGTGCTGAGCGTTATCGTGGAGGAGATGTGGGTGGCTATTCTTGATGATTTGTGGTCTGTGGATTCGGAAGTCTAGGATTCATTTGCAGAGGGAGAAGCTGAGCCCTAGGCTACAGAGTTTGGAGATGATTTTTGGAGGAGTGATGGTATTGAAGGCTAAGCTCTTGTCAATGGAAATCTGACATAGGTGTCTTTGTTATCCAGGTGTTCCAGGATTGAACGTAAGGCCTTGGAAATGTATCAGTGTTTGTTCACTTCTGGATCACAATCCTGGAATTTCCTCCTTTTCTGAGGAATTATTAATAGAAAATTAAATCTCACTGAGAAGGGTTGGGGAGCGCACTTTGTTGAGTATTTGGAGGCTTTGGAAGGAGTACAGAAGAAGTTTACCAGGATGTTGCCTGGTATGGAGGGTATTAGCTATGAGGGGAGATTTGAATATTTTGGGATTGTTCTCCCGAGAACGATGGAGGCTGAGGGGCCATCTGTTAGAAGTATATAAAAGTATGAGAGATTTAGATAAGATGAACAGTTAGAAGCTTTTTTCCAAAGGCAAAAATGACAAGGGAGCACAAGTTCAATACAAGGGGGAAAGGTTCAAGAGAAATGTGCAAGGCAAGTTTTTTTTACACAGAGGGTGATAGGGGCCTGGAATGCACTGCCAAGTGAGATGGTTGAGACAGACAAGTTAGCAACATTTAAGATTTATCTGGATAGACACACGAATAGGTGGGGAATAGAGGGATACAGACGGCTGGTCTCGATAGGACGACGTGATCAGCATCAAAGGGCCTGTTTTTGTGCTATACTTTTTTTGTTCAGGGATAATTTTTGAGATCCCTGACTATTTCTAGTTTAATGTGGGGGCATAAGATTTAAACCCAATATAAACACACAATCACACAATAATTACTGATGACATTAAGAAAGGAGGGACAGCTAAAAACAACTACAAAATGAGTAAAACAAAGTAGCTTTAGGTAGAGTGAAGGCAGGTAAAATTTAACATGGGCTCGCATACATAGAGCACATTGGGAAAAATTGCATAAGTAGCGTTGAAAGTATCTAAGGAAGAACTTGAAAGAAGTGTAGAGATTTGGGTGGATTTGGAAATTCCCATAACCAGGCTCTGCAGAACAGTTAGTAAATTGCTGAACCATAATAAGCCTGAAAAATCAATTGCAAGTTAGTAGAAGTTGTGCTTGAATTGTGCAGATTCTCAATTAGATCACACTTTTTAAAAATGTATTGAAATGAGAAGCTTGTTAAAATTAACATATATGACATTTGGACAAGGAGGATTAAAAACAGAAAATGTTGGAAAGACTCGGCAGGTTAAGCAGTGTTTGTGGAGTGAGAAACAGTTAATGTTTTGAGTCCTTATTTATCAAAGCTATGACTAGGGAAGCATAAATTTCAAAGTAATGTGAGGCAAATTTAGGATTGATACCAGGAAATTTAACTTTACACTGAAGGATAAGTACCTGTTACAAATTTCTGGATCAGGGTGCGGTGCAAAAACATGGATTTAAGAAACAATTAGATGGTGGGTTTAAAAGGGATTTATCCTTGGACTGACTTTCCCATCTTCTATCTTCCTTGCTTCTCACTATCTCCTCTCTGATGTCACAGTAGACATTTGAAATTTAGTATGTGGAGAATTTTGACCGTACATTTGTGCCTTGTCTGTTTATGGAGCTACCCATCTGAGTTCTTGCTGCTTAATGTCATAGAATCCCTAAGGACAGAAGGAGGCCATTTGGTCCATTGGGTTAGCACAGACTCTGGCAGAGCATCTTACCCAAGCCTTATTCCCATAACCCAACATATTTACTCAGCTAATTCCCCTACCTTGGGACACAAAAGCCAATTTAGCATTCAATCCACCTAAATTACTTGCATCTGTTTGAATTGTGGGAAGAAACCAGAGCAGTCAGAAAACCCAAACAGACACAGGGAGGACATGCAAACTCTACACAGACAGTCATCAAAGCTGGAATCGAACCTGGATCCCTGATGCTATAAGGCAGCAGTGCTAATCACTATGCAACCATGCTGTCCCATTCTGGACGATTCTGGGTGTTAAACTTAATTATCATTTGTTGACTTTCATTTTTTTTTTTGCTGCATTTTTAAAATTACAAAGCTAATGCGCAGAGTGAACCAGGTGAACCCAAATCCATCTCGATTCAGATTGGATCCAATTTGTGCTCCCCACAAGAGAGACCAGATCCAAGCTGACAAGGCATTGCACTCCATCTTATGCTTGATCCAACACTTGATCTTAGCAAAATGGCTGAAGTTGCACTTTCATTAAAACATGCATAAAGATGTGACGTAGCTACCAACACTGGCATTCTGATCACGTTTCATATTTGGATAACAAAGACTGCTGTAGTCAAAAACTATGAATCTTTTGAAAACTGTTGGTACCTTTTGCATGAACCAGATGGATTGAATGACCTATCTTGCCTCTGCTGATCTTTGTTAGCAAATTAGAACAATACAATAGTTGGAACTGAGAGTTTGCAATCTGAAATTAAGCATAAAATGCTCTGAAGACACTGTGGTTAATCTGAAATAGTAATTTGTCCTTTTCTTTTTGTAGACCAGCTGTGCATTTGCAATATTTGGTGTTTCTACACTACAAATAGGTTTACCAAGGGAAAATCTTTCTGATAAGTATATTTGTGCTACATCCTTCATGTTTCCTATTTTCATCTTTATTTATTGTACTTTCAAAGTAGCCTGTCACTGTATGGGACCTTGCAGGGTTTAATCTGCATACATTACTGCATATTCAAGTAAAATGTGCATTTAAGCAACAGCCAGCAACATTTTGCTGGACTTTCAAATATTTCATGTTTCAAGATCAGGTTACTCTTTTAAAATTTTCAATTACTGGTTTTCACCAGTATACTTTTCAATTATACTGGTTTTCACCAGAACTTTAAAAGATTAAAGTAATGCACATTGTTCAAATCAGGGCATGGAGGTTGTCTTAACATTTATAGATGAACCCCATACTTACTAACTAATATAATTTATTTTCATTTTAACACCTCGTTAAGTACCAGTATTGTTGTGCTTCACTTGACTCCCAAATATTTATTTATTTAATTTATTATCCATGCGAATTTATCTGCAGCTCTCTTGAAAGTGCTGATTATTCCTTAGATACAGTTGCACTGATGAATCTAGTTCACCCAAGTTGCTGTTTGTGACTGGGTGTGAATGATGGAAAGCCAGAACTCCTAAGTAGCAACCAATCTTTCTCATCTCGGGACCATATTTGGACACGTCGCAGTGAGGGGCCACTGGTGGTCAAAAAAGAGTTGGAATCCCCACTGATTTTTCTGCTGTCTACTGTGAATGCTGAGGGTACCTTTTGCCCACATCTTCAGGTATCTTCTGACTAGGATCTTCTGATCTGCATCTTTCTGATCAAGTTAGCCAGGAAGGATTTAAAGAGAGAGCTAAGAAGAGCCAAGCGAGGACATGAGAAGTCTTTGGCAGGTGGGATCAAGGAAAGCCCTGAAGCTTTCTATAGGTATGTCAGGAATAAAAGAATGACTAAGGTAAGAGTAGGGCCAGTCAAGGACAGTGGTGGAAAGTTGTGCACGGAGTCCAAAGAGACAGGAGAGGCGCTAAATGAATATTTTTCGTCACTATTCACAGGAAAAAGACAATGTTGTCGAGGAGAATACTGAGATACAGATTATTAGACTAAATGGGGTTGAGCTTCATAAGGATAAGGCTTTAGCAATTCTGGAAAGTATGAAAATAGATAGGTTCCCTGTACTGGATGGGATTTATCTCAGATTCTTTGGAAGGCTAGGGAGGAGATTGCAGAGCCTTTGGCTTTGACCTTCAGGTCATCATTGTCTACAGGAATAGTGCCAGAAGACTGGAGCATAGCAAATGTTGTCCCCTTGTTTGACAAGGGGAGTAGAGACAACCCTGGCAATTATAGACTAGTGAGAATTACTTCTGTTGTGGACAAAGTTTTGGAAAGGATTATGAGAAATAGGATTTATAATCATCTAGGAAGGAATAATTTGATTAAGGATAGTCAACACGGTTTTGTGAAGGGTAGGTTGTGCCTCACAAACCTTATTGAGTTCTTTCAAGGTGACCAAAGAGGTGGATGAGGGTAAAGCAGTTGATGTGGTGTGTATGGATTTCAGTAAAGCGTTTGATAAGATTCACCGCGGTAAGCTATTACAGCAGATACGGAGGCATGGGATTGAGGGTAATTTAGCAGTTTGGATCAGAAATAGGCTAGCTGTAAGAAAACAGAGGGTGGTGATTGATGAGAAATGTTCGTCCTGGAGTTCAGTTACTAGCGTACCGCAAGGATCTGTTTGGAACTGCTGCTGTTTCTCATTTTTATAAATGACCTGGATGACGGCATAGAAAGGTGGATTAGTAAATTTGCGGATGACACTAAAGTCAGAGTTGTGGATGGTGTGGAAGCATGTTGCAGGTTACAGAGGGACATAGATGAGCTGCAGAGTTGGGCTAAGAGGTGGCAAATGGAGTTTAATGCGGAAAAGTGTGATTCACTTCGGAAGCAGTAACAGGAATATAGAGTACTGAGCTAGTGGTAAGATACTTAATAATGCGGATGAGCAGAGATCTTGGTGTCTGTGTGCACAGATCCCTGAAAGGTGGTACCCAGGTTGATAGGGTTGTTAAAAAGGCGTACGGTGTGTTAGCTTTTATTGGTAGAGGGATTGAGTTTTGGAGCCATGAAATCATGTTACAGCTGTACAAAACTCTGGTGCGACTGCACTTGAAATATTGCGTACAGTTCTGATTGCCACGTTATAGGAAGGATGTGGAAGTATTGGAAAGGGTGCAGAGGAGATTTACCAGGATGTTGCCTGGTATGATGGAAAGGTCTTATGAGAAAAGGTTGAGAAACTTGAGGCTATTGACATAAGACAGGAGGAGGTTAAGAGGTGACTTAATAAAGGCATATAAGATGATCAGAGGATTATTAGATAGAGTGGACAGTGAGAGCCTTTTTCCTCAGATGGAGGTGGCTAACATGAGGGGGCATAGCTTTAAATTGAGGGGTGATAGATATAGGGCAGATGTCAGAGGTAGGTTTTTACTCAAAGTAGTAAAAGTGTGGAGTGCCCTGGCTGCAACAGTAATGGACTTGCCAACATTAAGGGCATTTAAATGGTCATTGATAAACATATGGATGATATTCAAATGGTGTAGGTTAGATGGGCTTTAGATTGGTTTCACAGGTTGGCATAACATCTAAGGCCAAAGGGCCTGTACCGTGCTGTAATGTTCTATGTTCTATGCATGATCTAGTTGTTTTTATTAACTATTCTGGAGTTGTGGTTTTCAAAAAATCTGCAGACATTCTGTCTTCCTCTCCTTGCTTCAGCATTGTGCATTTTATTTTTGAGTTACCACAGCCCTTCTTTCATCCTATTATACTGTCGCAACCATGTATCTACATCTAATAGTTTCATTGTCAAATGTTGATAAACGTGGTATTTAGTATAGTGATAAATTATGGTTACATGACTAGCACTGCTGTCTCCCATTAGTATGTCCTATGTTTGATTCTGGCCACAGGTGACTATGTGGAATTCGCATGTCCTCCCTGTGTTTGTGTGGGTTTTCTCTGGATGCTCCAGTTTCCTTCCACACTCCAAAAATGTGTAGGTTAAGTGGATTGACCATGCTAAATTGCCCCTTAGTGTTAAAAGATATGCAGGTTTGGTAGATTGGCTATAGTAAAGGCACAGAGTTATAAGGGTAGGGTGGGAGGAGTCGGCCTAGGGTAGAATGCTTTTTCAGAGAGTCAGTGCTGATTAGCCTCCCTCTGTGCTGTAGAGATTCCATGAACTTACTAAAACCAGTGGAAACCCTGTTAGTTATTTACATGTTTTTATACAGCTTTGCTCTACTTGTGTGTGTGATAAAGGTATTTTGGCTCTATTTTAATGTTGTTCATAGGCCAACATGCTGTGGTGGTTTTGAATAGATACTTAATTCCCACTTTGTCCAGTGCTTTTTTTTAAAACTTAAATGTCACATCCTTAGACAAAAACACTGAATAAGATTAGCTTTTTTACACTTCGTTTGTTTTCTATTTCCATTTGTCTGAATGCCCATTAGACAGATGACTTGGACTGAATTTGATGACAACGTGGATAGCCCCCATGTTTTGAGAGCAAATACAAGTGACAAGCAAATCCAGTATTCTCCAGTGAAGGAGAATTATAGCAGATGGACGATGAGGTTTCAGGAAGCAGATCGCTGGATTGCATATGATTCCCAGCCTTGAGTAACAGATAGTAGAAGAACTATCATTTGGCATGATGCCGACAAACTCAATTGTCAGGCTTCAGTCAACAAATGCTCCTTATATCATTCTATCTCTTTTGAAGAGAAGGAAGACAATAAAATGCCGTTTCTAAATTGCAATTCAAAACTAATGATCAGGCAACTTTATTTTTTTCTTTCCCTCCTGCAACAACCCTTCCCCAAACCCAACATATATTTTTCTCTGCAAGCTGCAAAGAGACGTGCAGCTCTGTCTTCAGATCTGTGATGAAAGTTCCAGTTAAACTGCCGTTTGAAAAAAGTTGATGTGTTAAAGTACAACTTGGTCTGAATTGATTAGCAATCATACTTTCTCAGAAGTCTAAAGTGTACATTGATAATTACATGCGGCACTGTCCTCTTTCAAGCCAACATCATCACATCCATCTTCCAATGGTCCATATCTTGGCGGCCAATTTTAGCCTTCCTTTTTCCCCATAGTATTATTGTCTCCCAGTTCTTCAGGTGACCTGTTAAACTGCTCACTGCACTGGAATTGTAGCTGGAATGAAGTCAGGCGAATCATCCTTGTGCTTGTGGTGCATTATATCCTTCATTCTCAACACAGTCAATAACATAATTTTCCTCCTGTTGGTTGTACATTTCTGTGTGACGATACTTGCCTGCACCCACTCCTTTCTATCCAGCCACAACCAAGACATCTGTAGACTTTTTCCTACTTTAACACAGTTCCCTCAAGTATCTGTCCATCACTCTGTATTGGTGATATCTTCATGCATATGATCAGTATAATTGTACCTGAGCTCACTCTCAGCTCTATGTGAACTACCTTTCATCTCATTTCTGTAACAACCACTGTGCTGTGAGACTGACCTAAAATTTCAATCAACTGAATCATCAAAGCCATCAATTTTCTTCTCCCACGCTATTGATTCCAGTGTCCCTCTGGCCACTTGCATAGGCTCAATCAAAAATGAGATCTTGATTTCTGATTTGTTTCAGGCACGTTTACTTCAATGGACTAAAATTCAAATAGCAAACATGGTGAAAATTAGAGATGTTGTTCCAGTATAGATGAATCAATTCAGAGGAAAATGCTTTTGAGAAGATATTGGTGTGATAGAAAAGAAGCTGGCATTTGGCTTCAGTTTCCAGGATGAACCTGATGTAATGAGCCCAATGATGTGGTGATTGATGCTCTAACCAGTAAAGTGCTAGACATGCTCAAATCTTCTATCCGTTCCTTAGCTTATAGGGGGTGGAAATGGGGGTCTTAATGTGAGGAAGGCCAAGATGGAAGAGAGTAAAGGTTTCATTGGGGAAATAAATGCCATCAAAAGTGGAAGTGAGAGATTGTTTAATCAGATTGATCAGTACAGAAGCATCAAGGTGAATTGAGGGCCAAAACCTTGCACATTGGAAATTTAAAGAATGGATATGAGTAGTCAGGAATGTAAGATGGCCATGTGAATGATTGAAAACCAGACAATAGACAGAGCATGAAAGACAGAAAGATTGAGATAGTTGCCTTGACTGTGGGTGCAACTGCTTATGGGAGAGCAAGAATATAGAGTGAAACCAGAAAAGGAGGGCTCAGGAAAAGTGAGACAAATACAAAATAGAGGCAGGAGTGGCCAACAGGCCCTTCAAGGCTGCCTCACCATTCAATACAATCATGGCTGATCTGTGCTGGCCTCAACTCCTTTTCTGTGCCATTTCCCCACAGCCCTCCATTCTTTGATCTATCAAATATTTATCTATCTCCACTTTTAATACTTCTGATCGTCCAGCATCCACTACCCTTTGGGACAGAGAATTCCAGTGATTCACACGAGAAGAAAATTTTTATACATCTCAGTTTTAAATGATAAACTTTTTATCTTGTAGCTATGTCTCCTTATTCAAGACTTTCCCACTGGTGAAATCATTTCACCATCTCACCTTGAAATCACCAAGAATGAGGGGTCACTCAGCACACAGACTGCAGGAGGAATTGGGGACATTGTAGGATGGGGCTAGTGGGCCAGGAGGTGGTGAAGAGTTTAAAGGAAGATGAGCAGATTGAAACAAGGTGGTGTTAAAAGGAGGCATTAGGTATCAGAGAATGGGAAAGAAAACAAGATGTGATTTTATGTTGAAGGCCACATAGATCCCATTCTGGACAATATGGCTAGAGGAAAGTATAGTAGTAAGAGAGGTTTTCAGTAAGGGAAAAGATATAGCCACGTCTATGAGGCAAGCTTCAGTTAAAGCCAAACTGTCGGTGCTGACAAGTTGTGGATAGCAAAAACTTGTTTATGAAAGGTGGTTTGGAGAAAAGGAAGAGAGGAATAATGATGATGATGATAAAGCACTTCAACCTATAACCACCTGACTCAGGCAAGGCTGCTTATATTCGATATATATCTTCAAATATATTGTATGCTCATGTACATCCTGCGCAAGTGCAGCATGTGCAGCCTGGTTTTATTGGCAGAGTCCAAGGGGCAGGATGGTGATTGGTGAAGTTAATCTCCATGAACTTGCTAAGAGGCCAAGGTAGAAATAAAGGCATTTGGGATTTCTGCTTTTAAAGAGGGCAATAGATGCTAAGCAGAGTTTTCAAAATATGCTTGGAGGCACAGCTAATTGCTTTGAGCTTATTCACAGGTATTCAAGACTAAGATGGCGACAAAAGGGTTGGAAGGCAGAGAGGCAACATTAGATTGCATCAAGATAACTGAAGGGTGGCATGACTGGGTAAAAGGAAGATGGGAGATAATAGCCAGAGATGTCCCCCCCGACTCAAAAAATGTGCCAAAATCCTTGACATATTTGAAGTTGAGTGCTTGTTAGATGAGCAAGCATGGCAATTATTTTGCAGACAGCATAAGACATTAACAGTGGATTAATCTTTTAATGCAGGTTGAGTTAGAATGTTGGCCAATATAATTGAAGAGCTCCTTCGTGGGATTCTTTCATGCAAACCTGAACTAGCCTTGAGTGCACAATTTCTAATTTCTCCTAACTTTCTCCAGCCCTACAATCCACTGAGGGTCACCATGCACACCCAACTGTGACTTCCTGCACTTTCCTAATTTATGTTGCTTCACCATTGGTGGTTATATTTTACATAACCTAGGCCCTAAGCTCTGGAATTCCACCTAGTTCTCTCTGTCATATCACTGCTCTGATTAAAACCTATCTCTTTTGACCAAGCATTTGATCATCCATCTGAGTATCCGCTTATATAATTCGGTATCAAATTTCATTTGCTAACAGTCCTGTAAACTCACTAAAACTTTTCTTTAACAATGTTAAAGGTACAATATAAATGCAAATTGTTTTTTCTGCAAAACATATGAATCCATAACCAGCTGGCTTGAGTGAGCTTGTTGATATCTGAGTCCAAATATATTGCGTGTTTGTGTACATCTTGTGCAAATGCAGCATTGAAATCCCAGTTGTTCACCTGCTTAGAAATCCTAAAGCAGCTGGGCTATATGCAGTATCTGTTATGATGCAATTCATGTCTCGGATAATTAATCATCGCTATACCTGTGTCACTCCTACATTTTTAATCTTTCTACTGCTTCTTAACAAAGAATCCGATCTTTAAACCGAAAAATATCGAAAATGTCATTGGCAACCTCAAACATTTCTACAAATCACTTATCCCAATAAATAACCCTTTGTAATATGAAGTTTTATATTCTGTAAAATATAGCAAGGGGTGAATTAATGACAAGTCATTCCATTTTTGAACACTTTAAGCAATGCATTTAGCAGATTACAATAGTGGCGACTTGAAGCAGTTTTCAGAATACTTGCTGCTTTTCAATACAGTTATACCACAGCTCTTGTATTCAAATACTTCACCTAATTCTGTTTTTCATAAAATTTTGCTCGTTATTACAAGGATATTCATAGTGACGTTAGAGTATTTTTTTCATGTGCAAGCAAACATCGAGCAATATTTATTTACGCTGTGTTTATTGTGATGCTGCGGCATTTTCGGTGCTGCCTGAATGTTACCATTTTTGTCAAGTGTTTGTAATTTCTTGAAGCTACTTCAGTAATTTGTCCTCAAAAATCTGTTCTTGCTCCTGGTGATTCCTTGTTCCATAAATCTTAATGACTCCTGAAGGAATTTTGCTTTTACAAAATAAAAGTAGGAGTTGTTTAATTTAGGCCTACTCACAATGCTCATAAAACTATACTGTGTGTTTGTGAATTTTCCTCTGAACTCAAATAGTTTTCACTTTTGAATTTGCATTTGAGCTGAGACATGACATAGTTTCAGTTGACTCCTCTTATGGGTTGTTTCATTTACCTCTACCCTACCCTGAACATTGCAAGTTTGCTGTTGACCTGCACCAGGCCATTACACTGATGCTTATGTGTCAGAAGCTGTACAATGGGGATGTGCTTTCCAATTTTTCCTTCCCTGTTTGGATCCTGCAGTTGGATGTTTGAAAGTGTGTTATTGTAAGGGCTTTACTGTAAGTTTTCCTTTTCAAGAGTTGTTCAGAATGTTGCTGGATGCTTGCTGAGTGGCCTTTTAAAATTTGTTCTCTCATGGAGTGAGAGTCATTGGCTCTGCCAACATTTATTGTCCATCCGGAATTGTCCCTGAGAAGTTAATGAGCTTTTATGAACTACATGCTAGTGCTTGTACCAGTACTGCGTGAGCTCCTAAAAGCCCCTTTCAGTGGCCAGTACAGAATAGTAAAGAAGCTTGGGGAGGTAAGCTATCTAATGGACATTGCAGACTGCAAGTAAAAGCAAAGGCTGTGTCATGTCATTGTGATTAAAAAAAAAATCACAATCAAGAAGGGAACAAATCAAGTCACAGTCTGTTGAATGACTGGAGGATGAGAGGAACAAATGGGGATGAATTGCAGGGAGAATGAAGCCTACATTGAATCTCCAACTGACAATACAGAAATTTAGTGAAATTGAACACTATTAAATCACCTAAATATAGAACAGCAAAGAAAATTGACAAGACTACACTGCTTTTATAAGCGTCTGTGGAGACAAATAAGGCTGCATCACTTGAGTCCTAAATGATGGTGAAGAAGCCTTTCTTACAATTCCTGCCTTCTCAATTCAGGAAGGTTGACCCAAGTTTGGGACAGGATTAATTACATTCTGGAGCATCAACTAATAGAGCCTAGTGGCAATAGCTGGAGCTTCCTAGTTGTGCTTGTGCCAAGTCAGATGGCTCCACAAGGCTGCACGTTGATTACCAAAAGTTTAATGTGGAGACCAGAGCCAACTCTTAACCTGATTTTCCACCTTGAAGACTGCAAAAGTCACGTAGATGTAGTAGCCTCCATTACAAAGGTTCATTTGACTGTCTACGTGACAGAAATATCTGTCATTGTGACCCTGCATGAGTTATACCATTGTTGAGTTACACCATTTAAATTCAGAAATGTCCCAGCCAGGTTGTGGTTGGTATAGGCGATTGTTTCATGTGCCTTGATGACCATCTGGTGTGCAGTTACACCTGGGAAACTCCTTAGAACAATGGGAAGCCCTCTTCCAGAAATTATAGTCAACTAACTTATTGATCAATTCCTAAATTTATTACTGCTGCCAACCATTTGGAGATTTATATCTGAAATGGATACGAAGAGAGTGCTGTCTTATACTGACCACAACCATTGTCATTTGTGGCAAAATTCAAAATGCAAGGTTATATGATTGGAGTCTGTTTTTCCAACCATATCACCTAAAAATCAGTCACATTGCAGGGAAATCGGACGTGATTGAGGACGTCCCATCCAGAACTTAGAATCAATGGGATAATCCAGACCAAGGCTCGGAGAGTGAATGTGTTCTTTTTTGTTTTTGTTTTGTTTTTATACCTTCAGAAGAGAGAGACATTTCCTATAATTCAGACACCTGTAACTATCTAAAGAAGAACACTAAAATGGACATTGAAACAATGGCTACCGCTGATGGATGCACCCATACCCTCTTTGAAATACTCATGGGTGAAGTATTTCAAGGCAAGGTTGCCCAGCTGCAAGAGAGATTGTAGTTGGACATAGGCAATATTAAAGCCTTCAAGAGAGGGGTTCTTTCTCCCTTTCTCTTTCCTTTGGTTCAAGGAAACATTGGCTCCTTATTGCTTGCAGCTTAAATGGTTAAATGAAATATGATTTAGTAAAAGCATTCCTAGTGAAAAATGAATTTAAACCTTTATTTTGGTCAATCAAGGAGATCAAATAGAGGTCACAGTTTCTCATGTGGTTGACAGTGTTCCATCACATTCCTGACTCATGAGTTGTGAGTGGCACATAGGCTTTGGTGAGACAAGAGGTGATTACTCACAACAGGATTTCTAGCCTCTGACCTGCTTGTAGCCATAGCATATGGTTTCTAATCAATGGTAATCCACAGGATGTTTAAAGCAGGAGATCCAGTGATGATAATGCCATTAAATATCAATGAGAAATGGTTATTTTATCTCATGCTGGAGCTGGTCATTGTCCTGCATTTCTGTGGTACAGATGTTATTTGCACTAGCGAGTTCTAATGTTGTCCAGATCTTGCTGCATGTCGAAATGACTGCTTCAGCATTTAAGGATTTGCATATGGCACTGCTGAACATTGTGCAGTCATCAGTGAGCCTTCTTACTTCTGATGTAACGATGGAGGAAAGGTCACAGATGAAGCTGCTGAATCCTTTGATAGTTAGGTTAGGACACAACCTTGAGGAACTCCTGCAGTGATGTCCTAGGACTGAGCTAACTGATCTCAACAATCACAACCAGCATCCTTTGTATTAGTATGACTTCAACCAGTGAGATTGTCTCATCAATTGCCATTGACTCCAGCCTTGCAAGGGTTCTTTAATGCTGCACTTGGCCAAATGCTGTCTTGCTGTCAAGGGCTGCCACTCTCACCTCGTTTCTTTGGTTCTCCTCCTTTGTCCACATTTGGCCCAAGATGATAATGAGGTCAGGAACTGAATGGCCCTGGCAGAACCCAAACTGAGCATTATTGAACAGATTATTGCCGAATCAGTGTTATTTGATAGCACTGTCAGTGATCTCATCCATCGCTTTCATGATCAAGAGTTGACTAATGGGACAATAATTGGCTGGATTGGATTCAGCTTGGTATTTGCGTGCAGGATATGACTGAGCAATTTTCTAGATTGTTGGGTAGGTGCTGCAGTGGAATAGCTTGGCTGGGTGCAGCAATTCTGGAGGGCAAGAAGTCAATCCTGTGTTTGTAGGCATTTTTCAAAGCTTTAAAATCAACTTATATGTCAACATTATAGTAGCATACTTGGATTTCAAAAAGGCCTTCAATGAGGTGCAACACAAAAAGCTAATAACAAAAATCTTATGAAGTTGGGTAATAACATTGATAGAGAATTGACAGAAAGCAGAGAGTAGGGGTGAAAGGAACATTTTCAATTTGACAGCTGGAGTGCTACAAGGATCAGTGCTGAGGATTTAACGAATTACAAACTATATTAATGAGTTGGATGAAGATACTGAGAGTAATGTATCCAAGTTTGTTAGGGATATGAGCTGTAAGGAGACAAAAAGGCTGCCGAGAGATGTGTAGAAAGTTGTGAGTGGGCAACAAGGTGGCAGACTAATTATATGGGGGAGTGAGAGCTTTTTCGTTTTGGTAGAAATAAAAGGAAAGCAAAGTATTTTTTAAAAAGTGTGAAACTTGTAAACGTTGATGTTCAGAATAACTGGGTTTATTTATGCTTGAATGCAAAGTTAGTATTTAGGTACAACAAGCAATTAGGAAGGCAAATAGCATGATGACTTTTATTACAAGGGACTTGTTTTGCAAGAATATGAAAGCTTTATTACAGTTGTAGAGACAACATCTGGAGTATCTGAGAAAGGATGTATGTGTATTGGAGGTGGTATGATGAAGGTTGACTAGATTAGTTACTGAAGTAAGAGCGTTTTCCTATGGTGAGAGGTTGAGTAAATTGGGTCAATATTATCTGGCATTTGGAAGAACAAGAGGTGATGTCATAGAAGCATAGAAGATTCTGCGCCTTGACAGAGTCCATACTGAGAGATTGTTTTGACCGGCTGGAAAATCTAGAAAATGGCGACACACTCAAGATGCGGGAGAGATCATTTAGGACTGAGGTGAAGAGTAATTTCCTCACTCTAAAGGGGTTGTAAATCTTTGAAATTACCGACCCTGGTGGGCTGTGAATACTGCATTGTTGAGTAAGTTTAAAAGCTGAGATAGACATTTGGCATGAGGAAATTGAAGGATACCGGAAATGTGCAGGACGGTGGAGCTTGAGCCGAAGGTTGCTATGATCGTAATTGAACGTCAGGGTTGGCTTGAGAGGCCATATGTTGATTTCTGTTATTTCTGATGAAATTGTGAAATGTGATCCTTAAAGTAGTAGTTCACAAATTCATCAAATAAAAGTGGAATTTGACTCACTTAATTGCACTTGCCCGCAACCGTGCGTTAGTGTAGGTATGCAGGGTGAGGTGGAGACTTTAAAATAGGAGAAAAGGTACAATATTCTATTCATAGGCTGCCCTGCTTCTAAGTGAACATACTGTGATGAGATTTAAAAAAAATGCTAAAAATAGGAGAAGAAGGGTCCAACTTTGTCTGAAAAATGAAATGAGAGGTATGTCAAAGTGAGTTCTTGACCAAAATGTTATCTTATTTTTCTTTTGGTCTGCTGACAGATCTGCTGTGTAAATCCAGCAGAGTTTGTCACTCTTCATTGCTTTCTGTGTCGCTTTCATGTGGCGATGGGGATTGATTACATCTGAATTTATATAACCGAGCTGAAATTGGTAATTTGCCGGAAAGTGAATAATTCAGCTGGGAAGATTTTTTGAGGAAGCAGCGCAGAGAAGGTAGAAGCGCTCTTGGACAGGAAATACAGCTTTGAGCTTGTAGGAGATTAGGCTGAGAGAGACGAGAAGCAGCTGTTTTCATCTTGGTGCTTCAAGGACAGCCTTACACTAAGAACAATCGTTAGTTTATGATTTATCTTATTATCTTTCCTGTTATTTTAAACCATGATGATGCCCTGCAACATAGCCCTGAGTCCTTAATCTAGGTTTCTGAATTAAAACAAGTGTCAAAATGTTTGGGAAAGTCTGAATTTGCTCAAAGATGGTGATTATTTTTTTAAACAGGAGATTACATTAGCCATTTCATTAGCATAATGCCTAATGAAGAGTAAATGGAAACAGTATTTCCAAAATTATAAATCGATTGCATCAATGTCTTTTTCTTCAAGTTCACAAAAATATCAGATTCGTATTTGACTTAAATTATGTGCAACTCATGAAAAGGTCAGCCTTTTTTTCTGTTAAATAAGCAGGTATGCCATAGTTCCTCACTCTGTACTATGGTGAGGAGTCATAAGGCAAAGAAAATGGGGAGAATCTGAATTTTAGTTTAGCTTTTTTATTAGTATCACAAATAGGCTTAGATTAACATTGCATTAAGGTTTGAGGCATATTGTTGGAGCATAACATAAGCAACATTTCCAATGTATCTCAGAGATGAAACAAAACCTTCTTTCTGAGAGTCATGAGTTTTTTGAACTCTTTTCCCCAGAGAGCTGTAGAAACAGGGTCATTGAATCTTTTTTTAAGGCAGAGGAAGATCAGCTATGAACTTGTGGAATATTGGACCAGGCTCAATGGGCTGAATGGCCTACTCTGAATTCACATGTGGTCTCACTACAGCCATGTACAACTGCAGTAAAACTTCCTTACTTTTATATTCCATTCCCCTTGCAATAAATACCAATATTCCATTTGCCTTCCCGATCACCTGCTATACTTGTGATGCCAACTCTTTCTGAATCATATACCAGGATGCTAAGGTCCCTCTATACTAGCAGGTTCTGCAATCTCTCTCCATTTAAGTAGTGTACTGCTTTTCTATTCTTCCTTCCAACGTGCACAAATTCATATTTTCCCACATGATTATTTATCTGCCAGATTTTTGCCTACTCACTTCACCTGTCCACTATATATATCCCTTTCATAGTCTCTACCTTCCACGGACAACTTAATTTCCTATTTATCTTAGTGTCATCAGCATATTTGGCTATCGTATATTTGGTCCCTTTGTCCAAGTTATTGATTGCAAATAATTGAAGCTGCAGCTCTGATCCTTGTGGGACTTGTTTGCTAATTTGAAAAAATCCATTTATTTATACTCCCTGCTTCCTATCAGCTAACTTATTTTTCATCCGTGCTAATCTGTTACCCCGTACTATATTCTCTTATTTTGTGTAGTAGTCTTTTATGTGGCATCTCATCAGACGCCTTCTGGAAATCTAAGTTTATCACCTTCACAGGTTCTCCTATATTCACTCTGTTTGTTACTTCCTAAAAAAAACTCAAATAAATTTGTTAAACATAATTTGCTTTTCACATAAGCCATGTTGGCTCTGCCTGATCATATTGTGATTTCTCAGTAAACTGAGTTCTGTAATAATGAATTCTAGCAATTTTCCTATGACAGATGTTAGGTTAATTAACATATAGTTTCCTGCTTCTTGTCTCCCTCCTTTTATGAGTTAAAAGTATATTAGCTATTTTCCCGTCTACTGGGACCCTTCCAGAATCTAAGGCATTTTGGAACGTTATCCGTTACTTTGAGAAAGAGCTATATCTGCGTATAGACTCAGAAAAAAAACACCGTGGAAAAATTGCAATCTTACTGATGTTGCAGCATTGCCAACGGATACTGTAGAGGGCAGCAATCCCTCAGTGACCACATGAATTTGCTTTCTCCCTCCCCCAGAGAAAATCTTTGCAGCTCAGCCAAGTGTATTCTTTTTTCCAGCATAATTCGACTTAATGAATGAAAAACTATGATGTATCAGATTAATATCAGTTGTTAAATCAATGTCTTAAAATATTAAATCTGGCCATTTAGGCATTGCTAGCACTTATTTCCCATCCCTTGAGAAGTTAATGGTACATCACCTCCTCGCTGCTTTGTGGGGAATTCCACAATTTTGATGTTGTGACTATGAAGGAATGATGATACATGTCCAAGTCAAGATGGTGTGTGAATTTGGAGGGCAACTTGCTGTTAGTGTTTTCATGTACCTGCTACCCTTGTGCTTCTAGGTATCCATGGTTGTTGGTTTTGAAATTTCTGCTGAAGAAGCCTTGGTCTACAGTCCACCCTATGGATAGTACACATTGTGGTCACAATGCAACGTGATGGAATTATGAACGTTTAGGGTGATGGATGCAGTGCTATATGTGGATTGCTTTGTTTTGGATGATAATGAGCATTTTGAGTGTTGCAGCTGTATTCATCCAGAAAAGTAGAGTATTTTCAGGTATATTCCTACTTAATGCATTGTCAGCAATGGAATGGCTTTGGTTAGTCACACTGCAGAACATCCACCATCTGGCCAAATTCAGATGCCACAACACTTGGGTTGCTGGTTTAGTTCACTTCTGGTCACTGGTGTGAACTCAGTAAAGTTTTACAACACCAATTTTAAATCCAACCAATTTATTTGATAGTAAATCCGTGAGCTTTCGACGCTATGCGCTTTCGTCAGGCAAATGCAACACTGCATTGGATTTAAAATTGGTGTTGTAAAACTTTACTGAGTTTACCCCAGTCCAACGCCGGCATCTCTACATCATGACCACTGGTGTGAATGCAGGACGTTGATGGTAGGTACCTTGTGATGGTAAATAATACAATTGATATTACCACCTCGAAGTGGAAGGTGGTTGTATTTGCTGTAAGAGTCATAGAGGTTTACAGCATGGAAACTGGCCCTTTGCCCAACTTGTCCATGCCGCCCTTTTTTTAGAAACCCTGAAGCTCATCCCAATTGCCCGCATTTGGCCCATATCCCTCTATACCCATCGTACTCATGTAACTATCTAAATGTTGTTTGACATTGTCATTGCATTGCACTTGAGAAGTAGAAATATTACTTGCCATTTCTCACCCCAACCTTGCATGTTGTCCAGGGGAAGTCGTGCTTGATGAATTTATAGGAGTTCTATGAGGAAGTGACTAGTGCAGCAGACAGAGGGGAACCGGTGGATGTGGTGTTTTTGGATTTCCAAAAAGCATTTGATAAGATGCCTCACAAAAGATTGCTGCAGAAGGTTAAGGTGCAGGGAGTTGGGGGTAGGGTGTTAGACTGGATAGAGGATTGGTTGTCTAATAGGAAGCAGAGGGTAATTATTAATGGGTGCTATTCTGATTGGTAGCTGGTGACTAGTGGAATGCTCCAGGGTTCGGTGCTGGGGCCTCAACTATTTACCATTTACATAAATGATCTGGAGGAAGAGGTAGAGTGCAGGGTGACGAAATTTTCTGATGACACGAAAATGAGTGGAAAAGCAAATTGCATGGAAGGTGTGGAAAGCCTGCAGAGGGATCTGAGCGAGTGGGCGAGGACCTGGCAGATAGAGTAGAATGTTAGCAAGTGTGAGGTGATCCACTTTGGTAGGAATAATGGTAGGAAGGATTACTTTTTAAATGGAGAAAAGCTACAGCATGCAACAGTGCAGAGGGACCTGAGGGTCCTTGTGCATGAATTGCAAAAAAACAGTATGCAGGTGCAGCAGGTGATTAAGAAGGCAAATGCAATGTTGGCCTTTATAGCTAGGGGGATAGAGTATAAAAGTAGGGAGGTTCTGTTGCAGCTGTATAGGGTGTGGTGAGGCTGCAGCTGGAGTACCGTGTGCAGTTTTGGTCGCCGCATTCGAGGAGGGATATATTAGCCTTGGAGGGGGTGCAGAGAAGGTTTACTAGGCTGATACCGGAGATGAGGGCGTTGGATTATGAGGAGAGACTGAATAGGCTAGGTTTGTACTCTTTGGAGTTTAGAAGGCTGAGAGGGGATCTTATAGAGATGTAAAAGATAATGAAGGGGATGGATAGGGTAGAGGTTGAGACACTCTTCCAGCTTAGCAAAGATAGCAGGACTAGAGGGCACAGCCTCAAGATTGGGGGTTGGTTCAGATCAGAGTTGTGGAGCGGTTTCTTCACACAAAGGGTGATGAATCTTTGGAATTCTCTGTCTGATGAGATGGTGGAGGCTTCCTCACTGAATATGTTCAAGTTAAGAGTGCATAGGTTTTTAATTGACAAGGGAATTATGGGGTGAAAGCAGGAAAGTGGTACTGAGCCACTACAGATCAGCCATGATTTTATTGAATGGCGGGGCAGGCTCGAGGGGCTGTATGGCCTACTCCTGCTCCTATTTCTTATGTTCTTATGTCTTGCTGCATGCAGCATGGATTGCTATGTCATCTGAGAATTGCAAATATATCTAAACTCTGTCATTTTTGACTTTATGATGAGTGAAGGATATTGAAGAAGCAGCTGAAGATGGTTGAATCTAGAATGCAGAATCTTCTAGTGTGAAGTCTTGAAGCTGAAATGATTATTGTCAGGTATGAGTCCAACAATTGGAGATTTTCCCTTCATTGTCATTGACTTCCGTTTTGCTAGGGCTTTTTGGTACCAGGTGATCAAATGCTGCCTCCATGTCCAGACACTGTTACCTCATCTGTAGAATTCATTATGTTCTATGTTCATTTGGGCCAAGCCTGTAATAAATTTGCAGAAGATGAGTTAGATTTTTGATCTGTGTTTTGTGGATAGAACATGGGTAATTTTCAGCAATGTTGGCCAATACCAATGTTATTGCTGCACTAGAATTTAGCTTGGGTAGAGATGGTATTATCTCTGCAGCTTTTGGCTAAAGCAGTGCAGCTTGAATATTGTTACATTCTATAATCTTTATAGTGTCCAACGCACTTAATATCATGTGGAGTGAATTGAATAACCAGAAGACTTGTGCCCAGTGATGGTTGAAACTTCAGAAGGAGGCTGGGAGGGATCTTCTCCCATGTGTATTTGATTGAAGATGGTTATAAATGCCTTAGCTCAGTCTGTAGCATGCTGTTTTTGCTGGTATCATCCTTTTGTTTCCAGCAATGGAAGCACAGCTGGAAATATTTCACTTGGTCTAAGAGTGTCTGGCAGTTTTACATTTAGCTTGCAGTTGGTTGAATTTCTAAGAGCCAGCCATTGTATTTTGTTTGCAAGGTTTAAAAACAATTTTAATCTTGCGTGATCACACCCTGATGTTCCAGTACAGATGACTTGAGCTAGATTTTATCTTTGTGGGATTTATCAGAACCATTACATTTTATGAAAATGATTCTGCCACATGGAAGATATTTTATCTTGTGGCAGTTTAGTTTTCAGAACTAATCCGTTCTGGCAGTCTTAATAGCAGATAATACAGCAAATCTACCATCAACAGCTTGTAAAATGTAGACAGCAATTTATATTTTTTTAATTGCTCTGGTAACTGTTAGAAGAGGCAAAATTGTATTTGTTCAATGAATCCGTCATTTCAAATCCAAGACGGGGACCAGTTCTCCAGTGCTCCTGCCCCATAGTCAGTTCCTGGATTTCTCTGAAATCCTGAAATGTAACACAACTCAGAAGGCTTCCAGTCTTATCCTTCATGATCTACGCTCCAGAATAATGGCAGGAGAACTGGACACATTTATGAATGAATGACTCCTAAAAATGTGCCGTTTTAGTTTAAAAAGTAAATTGTTGAAAGTAGTTTACCAGTATTTAGAATCAAGGACTTTCTTTTGCATTTTAATTATTTTTAAAAATGTTAAAACATTCAAGCCACTTTAAATGGGTTTCGCTGTCTTCTTAGTGTGTGCTCCTTGAGCTTCATAAAGCAGTAGTTGCCAAGGGAAAGAAGAACAGGTTCTGGCCCTAGTTTTCTGACACTAATTGATTGAGTTTCATTTCCTTCAAGCAATTTCTTTACAAATCTTTTAGAACTTGTAAGTAAGTCAGCCGTAATCAAAACAATTATGATGGGGCAATCTGCTTTCTGGTACTCTGATTTAAAAGTATTGTCCAAAATAGGGAGGTTTTGCTGAAATTGTAGAGCATTGGTGAGGTCTCACCTGGAATACTACACACAGCTTTGGTCCCCTTGCAAAACAAAAATGCAACACCTTTGGCACAATGCTTTGTACTGCCTCACATTGTCAGGAATTCAGGTTCAATTCTGACCTTGGGTCACAATGTGGAGTTTGCACATTTTCTCCCTGTCTGCGTGGGTTTCCTCCGGGTGCTCCAGTTCCTCCCACAGTCCAAAGATGTGCAGGTTTTGTGGATTGATCATGTTAAATTACTGCTTAGTGTCCCAGGATGTGTAAGTTATGGAGATTAGTCGGATAAATACATGGGGTTACGGAGATAGAGCGTGCTGCCAGTTGGGGTTGGGGTTGGGGGTGGGGGGTGCGTGGAGTTGGTGGAATCAAACCTGAATAAGACGCTCAGTTAGAGAGTTGGTGCAGACTTGATAGGTAGAATGATGACCTCCTGCACTGTAGCAATTCTGTACAGTCCATAGAAGATCCACTAAGCTAATGCCTGGATTGAGATAGATGTCCTATCAAGAGAGACTAAATAGCCTGGCTTCATATTCCTTGGAGTTTAGAGGAGTGAAAAGGAGCCTTTAATCAAATATATTGTTGAGATGCTTTCACTGGTGGGAGAGTCTTGAACAAAGGGACGTAGCCATTTATTTAAAACTAAGGTGCAGAGAAATTCTTCTCACAGGGATGGTGAATCTTTGGGATTCTCTGTCCCAAAGGAGGCCGGATGATTAGGAATATTCAAAGTGGAAGTGGGTAAATATTTGCTAGGTCAAGGAACAGAGAGGGCTGTGAGGAAATGGCACAGAAAAAGAGTTGGGGCTGGCATAGATCAGCCACGATTGAACTGAATAGTGAGACAGACTTGAAGGGCCTGGTGCCCACTTGTGTTCTCATTTGCTGCAGTTGTAAAACTTACCATTTTCCTGCTCAATGTTGTGCCCATCAAGAATGGCTGTTAGGGCATCCCTCTTGCGTGCCGATGTTCACAATATTGCCAAGCTCACTGATCACTGTTTTTTCTCTTTTTGAATGTTATATTTTTCTTTCACTGTGTTTGTTTTCCTGTGGTGTGCACACATATGCCAACTGGATAGGACAGCAGGTATGAGCTAATTATACAATAAGCCTCTCTCAGTGCTACTATCTAATTGTTTATTTGATCTCTTCATGTCTAGTCTTTGGAGGTTCAGGTTTATGATTTTCACCTCTTTCATCTACATTACTTCCCACAGTGGAAGCACCTCATCATCACTCCTCCCACTGTCACATGGGTAAGAAATCAGGTGGACTGCTTGTTCTAACATTCTGCAGCATAATGAATTATGCTTTAGTCGTAATTATATTATTGTGTTGTTTGAAGAAAGTATGTTGATATGGATGTTGGAAGAACTTCCCTGCTTTGTTTTGAATAGTGCCATGGGATCTCTTCTATCCACGTCAGAGGGCACACAAGGCTTCGGTTTAAAGTCTCATCTGAAAGTCTTCCTTTGCCAATGCAGCTTTCCCTCAGGACTGAATTGATATGTCAACTTAGATAATCTGCATCATTTTCCGGGTAGGGTTTAAATCATGACTCCGAGCGCAATACTGAAATTGCACCCAAGTTCACACCTAATACGATAATGATGGGTTTGTAGCACTTGAGTGCAATATTCTCTTCAACCACATAAAATGCCCCAATTAAGAGCATCTGGATTTAATCTTGAAATAGCATTTGAGCTGTGTAATGGGGTGAAGTATTTGTACACGATCGGTTTTAGCCAACAAATGAAATGTAATGGTTAAAGTGTGGTTTTCCTGCTCCCACCTAGTTTGTCTTGTAACAATTCACAAAACTCTGTGGAGACGCTGCTAATTATCCCAGAACTGTAGTCGAAGGGAATACAGTAGAAGAATGATAGTGTGTAATAAAGTAGTAATATTGTCATCATTTTCATTTTCTCATAGTTGAGGAAATAGCCAAAATTCTCTTTCTGACTGAGAAAGGATAAGAATTTGCTTTAGGCCAACGTAGAGACAAAAATAAAATGTTCCATTTACTTGTTCTACCCCAGTGCTGCAGAAAATGAAGCTAGCCTATGTGTACCTCAGGCAGTACAATAACCAAGCTGGTAATCTCTGCCATCTGACTGGGGGAGCTATGCATTTTTAATTGACATATTTAAACAAAAGGAAGGTAAAACAAAATGAATGGGTTCACATTATGGCAATGTTTGGGTAATTGGAATTGCTCTTTGCACAATATTTCTTTCAACAGATTAAGGATTTGGAAAACCATTTCTCCTAACAATTCAACATCCTAACAATTCCAAGAAGAACAACAGCTATATTGATGTGCTTGGAGTGCCTCGAGATAATGTTGTTTAATTATGTAAAGTATACACTGCACAGTATTTAGTTTGTGTGTTAACTTGTAAGATTTTCTTGATGTTCTCTGGATGATTGTACAAGATAAGTAGGATTGTTTTCTTATTCCTCTCCTCAGAACTGTGTAGAAATTCTTATGATGTTTTGATTCATTGCTGTACATCCTCCTCAGGTTTCTTACAAATTCACTGCAGGGTTTGGTTCTCGGATCTGAAACAGAAAACTGAGTCAGGCATAAGATTTGAAAATCCTGCTTTTGAACAAAAGACATAGGAAGACTTGAGGCAATGAGTCAATACATCCTGTAAGAATTTCCATACTGTGTTGAAGCCAGAAATGAGAGCCCAACATAGCAATTTAACACGAGATGCTGAGTGTATCATGGGATACTCTTTCAAAACACTTTCAATATGTCTTCATTATTCTCTCTGCACATTTTGTACATATCTTAGTAATTAGTTTTTAGCGCTAATATTTCTGTATTCTTGAACTTGGACGGCTGAGACCAACACATGATGGTTTATCATTCTATTAGGAATTAACAACCTGGCAAACCTGCTCCTTGAACGGTGGGTTGTAAACCCAGACTACTGGAGTAGATGCAAAAACAACAGAAGTGTTTTTTTACCTTATTAAACACAATTTTCTTGTTGTTTTCTCTCATCAGTTTTCTTTTTGCTGTTTTCTTCCTTCAATTTTTTTCCAAGGTTATCGATTGCTTCCTGCGTATAACTTTCAGTATAATGTCCAAAGTGATAATTAAAGTGTATGTGTTTAGATAGTGATGATCATCAGGTTTCTTGTTTGCAGAGGACGGATTGGGTGTGCTCTGTCTAGCCAAGCCAGATCTTAATTTCATCTATTGTCTATCTACATGGACCTCTAACACTTGCCACATGATAGACATTTTAATCCATCTTGGCTCATCCATCCAGAAAAAATGTACTTTACCCTGCTCTCCACATCCACCTGTGTTTTTCTTTGCTTTTATCATCTTCATGTAATCAAAAGATAGGATGCCCATCCTATCTTTTGATTACATGAAAATATCCTGCAATCATTCCCATGACATGCTTTTCCCCAGTTTAAACTTATAATCCCTTATCTTGAAATCATGATTTAGTTTGAGATCAAGATTTACTTTGACCTTTCCATACTATTTACTATCTTATGTGACTCTGAGTCCTCCTCAGAAAAGCTTATGTTTCTCTATTCTTTGCTTGTAACTCAGTAGTCTGACAGTAAGAATCTATATCCCGGCACTTTCTTTATTAAATTCAAGGTCATTGAGTCTGCCTTATACCATGGTGTATATAGTTGGGTGCAGAACATGATGTGTTCTTTGACTAGAGCACAATACATTGCAAGCAATTTTTTTCCCTCATCTTTGGCAACATATTTACTTGCTGTGTTATCAAAGAGCTCTATATCATCTGATAGCACTAATTACCTTAAAGAAGGGAACTGGCTACCCCTAAACTGGTCTGGTCTGCATATGACTCCAGTCCCAGTCACACTGAAGTCGACTTGCAAATCAGAATAAATATTTCCCAGGCAGTGTCGTTCATGTCCCAGAACATACTTTTAAGATGTGGAGGTGTGGCTTTGGACTGGATGGTAAGAAGTCTCTCAACACAGGTTAAAGTCCAACAGGTTTATTTGGTAGTACAAGCTTTCGGAGCACTGCTGCTTCATTAGGTGAATGGAGAATTGGGTTCACAGACTCAATTACAAGGTAATGGTTAAAGTGCAAGTCTTAACAGGTATAAACAATGTGAGTGGAGAGAACGTTAAATGCAGGTTAGAGGTGTGAATTATCTCAAGCCAGTACAGTAAGTAAAATTTTGCAAGCCAGACGAACTGGTTACAAGTAGTATGACATGAAGTCAAGATGGCCATCCTCAGTTTCTGCTCAGCAATTTTTATTGTCGTGTGTTTTGAAGGGCGCCTTGGAGAATGCTTACCTGAAGATCAGTGGCTGAACACCTTTACAGCCGAAGTGTTCCTTGATAGGAAGGGGAACGAATTGTCCTGGCTTGAGACAATTCACAGCTCTAACTTGTGCTTTACTCTCTCCAGTCGCATTGTCTGCATCTGTAAAGACTTGATTACCTGTTAAGACTCACAATCTAAGTATTATCTTGTAATTGAGTCTGTGTCAGTACGTGCCCTCTTTGTGAATCCAACTCTCTCTCACCTGATGAAGTAACATCACTCCAAATGCTCATGCTACAAATAAACCTGTTGAATTTTAACCTGGTATTGTGAGACTTCCTACTGTACATTTTTAAGAAGGTTTGAGAATCCTATTGCTATGCTATGACGTGGGACATAAAAGAAGAATGGAATCTAAGATTTTTACATTGAAGATGTTTTGGCCAGGGTTCTGTGACAGGTGCAGAGACTGGAGGACTTGGAGATGAATGCCAACATTTTGTGATGGATTGGTGATCCCTTTTACCTTTTCCTGAATTCATTTGCAACCTTTCTCTGTTCTTCAGCCTATTTCTTGTTCTTTCATTACTGTGTTTCCAATATTTGGAGATTTGCTTAAGATCAAGGCAATAGTTTAAAGCCTCGAGTCTGTTCATGAAAACTGGAGACGTAACAAGTAGGTTATCTGGTTGTCCAAGAAAATTACATTGCAATGTTCAAATTGAATTTTAATCTCCTGCATCTGAAACTTTCTTTGAAGAGTTGAACGTGTTAGGAGATATGTTGTAATGTGTGAATAAAAGAAGTCATAAATTTGAAGGACATGACAAATTTAGAAATCAGAGATTTAAGAAATCTGTTTTTCTTATTTTGCTAAAGTTATTTTTTCCTATAAATCTAGCACTGCTGATAACATGGTTTGTCCTGCGGTTTATAAATGTCCTTGACTTTAAAATATAGATGAATTGAGTGTTTAAAACTAGAATCAGTCTGGTATGATTTTCCCTTAATCATTGTCATTGGATAAAGTGTTAATCTTTTCACTAGTTTTAGCAAAGTGCCTCTCTGTCAGCATAAATTATTGGTTGCATTTCTCAAGGAACTGGGTGTTGAATTTAGTTTAAATACTGCTGCAGGTTCCCCTAATGACTTAGTTGGTGAAGAGAGTGCAATTGAACTAAAAAGATGAAAAGGTTTGTGCTGAGCTAGCTATCTCATGACAATAGCATTAGATGTTGATGCTGTCTTTGTTTGGTTGATAACTCATGATTTCTGAGATGGAATTTCATACTTCAGGCTCCACCATAGGCTAGGGCATAGTCAATACTAGCAGTTTATGTTCCTAAGTGAGGGAATTTATATTGACAGATAAAATATTAATCTGAGATTATGTAAAAAGTAAGGACCTTGGTGCCTTGGCCAGCATTCTTCTCTCCATTACCTGAGGGAATGTCACATTGACATAAAACATTAGTCTGTGGTTATGTGAAAAAGATTTCTCATATCCAGCATTCTTCTTCCCACTGCCAAAACAGGTTATCTGGCCAGTCATTTGTTTACTGCTTATAGGACTTTACTATATGTAAAATTAACTAATTTTGTTGACGTAATATTTTTTAAAGAAGTAAATCTTGATTGTAAATCACTCTGGATACTCTGAGGATATGAAAGATGCTATATAAATTCGTGTGATAGTGCAATATATGTAGTTTTTTTGTGTTTAAGGCAAAATGTTTAAAATTTCAGCTGTGTGTTACAGGTAGTTGGTATGTCTGCTGGGAATGCAAGTCAGAGAAGAGCAGGATAATTACTCATTTTGGCCTTGCAAGCAGTTATTTTAAATAGAGTTTATGGACTTAAATTTACTCAAGTTCACCTGGGATTTCTGACTAGAGTAATCAACAGGGTCATGTGATGATGTGACTTACGTGCATCGCTGGGTCTCTAGCAGAAAGCAAAGAGCTTTGAAGAAATCAGTTAGTTCTGGCTAGGAATTGTTTGAAAATAGAGGTTTCCACAAGCTGCTTTGAAACTCATTTTCTCTTAAGCCTCAAGACCACCTACATTGATTATATCAAGTATATTTATGGTTGCCAGCTGTATTTAAAGTGACGTTCAAGTCAGTAAGAGGAAAGTTGTTCACTTGAAAGTGCAACAGTGATAAGTTAGAAATTGAAGTTGTTTCCTTTTCATTTTTAAAAATTGTTCAATCGTTAATATTTAAGTTGCTTCATTTATTAGACTATCTTTAAACTGTTATTAAATAAAATTTGTTTTACTATAAAAGATCCCTGATTAGTCAGTGGAATTACTCTTCGAATGAAACATCCTTTCTTCACTTATACCAAAATAGAAAAGTTGCTGTGGTCTAGTCTGGCTTCCTAATAGAACTTGGGGTTATTGTCCAGTGTCCTAACATATGTCTATTAGCTTGTTGTGCTTCCTAAAAGTTGTATTAAACAGTTTCAGTCAAGCCACAAAAATGGTTTTAATAGCAGACTATTTTATAACTGGGTAGAAAATCATAGTCCAAATCGTCTTGTGATTCTGGCAATTTTATGAACTGCTTTTCTTTGTTAGTACTGTCATACTTTTAATTACACACATGGATGTGCAAACTTACTGTCACTTGCTTAAATATCATATTCATGATATAAGAAGTTGGCTGGTTAATGATGCAGAGCGATGGCAACAGCATGAATTCAATTCTCATACTAACTGAAGCTACTCATCAAGGTCCACCTTCTCAACCTTGTCCCTCACCTGAGGTGTGGTGATCTTTAGGTTAAATCACCACCAGTCAGCTCTTACCCTCAAAGGAGAGGGAAACCTGTGGTCATCTAGGACTATGGTAACTTTATTATACAGCAACAAACCTCATGAAACAAGTTAAAACTGAAGAGATAAGGAGCATATGAATCAAACAATGAACATAGTTGGGTAAACTTTGTGAAAAGCTGCTAAGATATATGAGAACAATCAATCAAGCATGGCCAGTCAGCAAAAATCAACTCAAAAACCAAAGAGACCAGGAGCAAATTATATACTTGAAATATTCTTTGAAAAATATTTTTGGCTGCCACGTTGACTTGTCTACTAAGCTGAGCACTTGATGCAAATGAGTCATGGTAATATAAATTGAAAGAAATTTGTCAAGCTTATCAATACAATGATATTTTCATTTTGAACCTTTTGTGATAATAGAACATAGAACATTACAGCACAGAACAGGCCCTTCGGCCTTCGATGTTGCACCGACCAATATAAAAAAACAATGCCCCTCCAAACTAAACCATTCCCTTCTCTTCCATATACTTATCAACTAACCTCTTAAACGCCACCAAACTTGGCGCATCTACAACTGCTGCAGGCAGGGCATTCCACTCCCGAACCACCCTTTGGGTAATTTCCATCAGCTGAATAGAAAAATGGTGGAATAACATAAAATAGGTTGTTATTTTGTAGTGCATTCTAGATGATGCCAGCTCTGCTTCTGTGTATCTATATTACAAATTCAAAAAACAAAATTAGTTCGAGCTAAAAGTGTCATATTTATTTAAATTTGAAGAGAGGTCCTGAATTTCAAAAGTTTAATCAATTCATTGTTCGAAACATCAAGTGCCCTTGGGGAGATATCTGGTAATGGAAGTTAAATCCAACTTTTATATATATTTTGGTACTTTTGTATGTACTTTTGTACTTTCAATAAGACTACATAATATGAAAATGCAGCCCCTTATGAAAGAGGTTTATTTACTTAAGAATTTAAAATTTTCATAACCTCCCTACCTCTGGTACTACGTCCACAGCCATCTGTTCCTCCAATTTTGGTCTCTGGAGCAACCCAGAATTTCTTCTCCTTGACACTGGCAGCTGTGCTTCCAGCTGTTTCGGTTCTAAGCTCTGGAATGCATTCCTTCAATCCTATCTCTTTGACTCAGTTTTTTGTCACCTCTTGTAATTATGTCAAATTTTGTTGGATTATGCTCCTGTGAAGCGTTTTGGGAATATTTCACAAATTAATGATAGATGCAAGTAATTTTTTTTGTAAGGAAGGGAATAAATTAATTGATTTATTTCTGATCAGTTGGTTAATAAAATAATTATTTGCGTAGCAACAAACAATGGACTAACTTCACTGATCCCAGTTATAATCAAATTCTTTGATAGGCTCACTCAGTTGAGACATGCACTACTTCTTCCCACTCTGTTAATGCAATGGTTTAGTCTCTGATGTTTCATGAACAGTGCCATAGAGCATCTAGCTTATTTATAAAAAAGCCTGTTGCATTTGGCCACACTGGTGTTGCTGTTATCATTGAACATAAATGAAATCAAAACTATTTCAACATCCGGTGTTGATATTTCAGTTCTTGCTAAATGCATAACTGAACTACATTCCCCTCAAACAAATAAAAAGGACCCTCCGTCATGGTCAATTTGAGTCAAATTTGCTAACCACAACTGTGCTCATACAGCAAACTCATTAAAATATTAAAATTAAAGCTAGTAGAATGTTTCAGTCCACTGTTACAATAGATTGTGTGATCAAATTCTCAATATATTTTCCAGACGTAAAACAGTTAACTTCTGTAGAATTTCCCAGCTCTTTGGCATCTATTAAATGAGGTAAAATAATCTATAAATTGGGCATATGTTGCCTTAAGTCCAAATGTTCTTGAGTACAAAAATCTTTGCTGTTTGTTCCCTTCTTTGAAGTTATTGTACATTTTTGTAGGGCATACTATAAACTGGGACACAACTTCAGAAGGTTACTTTCCCTGCATTATATGTACAGGAAAATTGATCCCACAACTATTGGACTGGTTTCAATGTGACATAGGGAGGAAATATTTTATGGATGTCACATGATTCTCTGCTCTCCCCTCCTCTGATCACTGTTCCAATTAGCATACATATCTGATGAAGGACCATCAGCCATGCTACCTGACCTGTTGAGTATTTTCAGAATTTTCTGTTTTATTCCAGATTTTAAGAATCCCCTATATTTGCTTTTGCTCAATTTACTACATTTGGTGGTGTTGTATATCTTATATTTCAGAAGTTGGAAAGTTGTAGATTTTGATTGAAAGTAAATACAGTTAGGTTAGTACACACTGATATATAAAAATCTGTTTTTATAGTGATCCTGACGAGATATTGTGCAGCCCACCACTTCTGAATTCCATAATGGACTGTGATGAAGGAGGTTCTGTATACTGCAAAGAAATTAATGGGCGACTGTAGAGTTGTGTGCTTTGAAACAAATAGAAGCGAGGCCAAGAATTTAAGACTAATGACAAAGTCAAAAGGGTGTCTGAACCAATGATATTGCATGATTAGAAGCAGAAACCACAACTGTTGAAGAATGATGCAAGTTTTTTTTAATGGCAAATAATGAATCTAAGTTAGATGGTGTTGGCACAGCTTCCTTCTGTGTTGCACTGAATTGTATTCAGATGATACACTTGCATATTTAATATGCAATATTTAATATGATTCATGTATTGCTTTTGTCAATAAGAAAATTAGTTCACTGACTAGTGTTTCTAACTTGCTTGTTGAAACTGCTGTTACTTCACCTTATTCTTGATGAACATCATAGTTTGTAGCTATTAATTGTAATTATGTTTTTACAAAGAATTACAATTTCAAAATAAATACAGCGGGGTCACTCAACCCAATAGATACCATTACAGTGTTTATGCTCCACATAAGCCCCCTGATTTTGATTTGCTTTATTATTGTCACATGTATTGGTATATAGTGAAAAGTACTGTTTCTTGGACGGTCTACAGACAAAAACATATCTTTCATAGAACACATAGAGGGGAAGGAAAGGAGAGGATGCTGAATACAATGTGTAGAGAAAGATAAGGTAGGTTTGTTGAAGTCCAATGACAGCAGGAAAGAAGCTGGAAGAGTCTATGTTCTCCCACCCCTCTCTGTCTAACCCCATGAATATATCCTTCTATATTTTACTCCTTTATTGCTTATCTAGCTTTCCCTTGAATGCATCTATGAAATTCGTTTCAACTGTGGTAGTGTATTCAACATTCTAACCATTATGATCACAAGTGCATCCTGACCTCTTGGATTACCAGTGGCTATCATATATTTTATAGCCCTTAATTCTGATCTCACCCACAAGTGAAAACGTCTTCTCCATGTCAAATGCTTTCTTAATCTTGGAAGTTTTGTTGTTGTTAGATGAAGGAAGATTTATTAATACTGCCACACAGATTTTGGAAGCACATGTAATTGCACACTTTGAAGGACGAGAGAAATGCTGCTGAGGTGAAATGTCCCAGTGCCAAGAATATTCACCAGTATAAATGGCTAAAACAAACCAAACTTTGCCTATGTAGTTGGCAGTTTCAGCATAAAGGAGCACTGGGATTAAAATTTTCAAGAACAATTTTGTCAAGCAAAGTGAAGTGCTGGAACTACGTAGCAATCAGTGCCTGAAAGACACAGGAGGAAGATCTTTCTTCAGAATTCTCACTAGTTGCAATGAGAAGCTGCAATGTAGCATTAACTTGCCTTTAAAATGCTGATTTAACCTATTGTGTGTTTTCAAGCTTTTCTGTTCCAGATTTCCAGGATTTGTAATTTTTATTTTCTCCTTGAATCGATGTTAATTTCAGAAGAGCATTACATAAGAACATAAGAAATAGGAGCAGGAGTAGGCCATTTAGCCCCTTGAGCCTGCACTGACAACTTTTACATTTTAGTGCTGGATAAATTATACATTTCTGCAGACTGTTGTCCGCTCTGTGTTTTGGATTTAAGTACAAAGTGAGATAAATTGAAAAATATGGATTGGTTATATCTTGGTTACGAAATTAGTGATGGAGCTTGTGTCAGCCACAATACCACCTCCAATTGCAGTTTGTTGGAGATGGGTGGAGGAGAAGGGAGACAAGTGAAATAGAAAATGTAAAATGGCTGAGTTTAATGGGCTCAGATTGAGAGTGCAATAAACTGAACATACGTCCATTTAGTGGCACTGCAAATACATTGATAAGCAGAGTGAAACCATACCATATTTAATTTTCCCATATTTATAAAGGGTTTAGGTAGTTCTAAAAGTTGAGTAAATTGGTAAGACGTCCTACTGAAAAGAGAGTGCCTGTTTATTACAAGATAATCCAAAGGAATCGTTTTTTTCTTTCAGAAATAATGCACCACAATCCTTATAAATGTTTGATATCCTTGAGTCTGACTTTTTATTGAAAAATATTAAAAAAAAAATCTAAGCTTCATCAAGTCTAGCATCTCCTTTAGGAAAAGCATTGCTTTTTCACAGAATAAGATGTTGTCTAGCTCCCAAAATGATGGAGTAGGAATGACAGCATGATTTATAATACTTGTCATAATTGTAGAGCCTCTATTGTGGTTTATCATGGTTCAATATTATAGTAATATCTCTACAACTATACTTCAAGGTGATATAATATCAGAATGACATTGCTGATGTTTGACAGTTGCAGGGTTGGAAAAATAGTTGAATTTTTCATGCAAAATAAAATGTATTGTTTGAGAAACAAAATTCTCTAATATGATGAAACTATATTTTGCATCACAGCTCGCACTCTTTCTTTATAATCTGTTTATGTAATTGTGTTTGGTATAGCCTGAATAAATGAAGGAGTTCCAAGATGATCCAATTACTGAGCCCTGAGAGACACATAGTAGCATATCTGAACTGCACAAGAAAATATGTTTATGTTAGTGTATTTGATTTATCCTACAAGCACTGTTTACCCTTTTCAGACCAAGTTTTAGTTTGGCTTGCAACATAAGGTTCACATTTGCCATTTCAAGGATTTCTTTGAATCACAAGGTGAGCTGATGATTTTGGAAAAAGTATAACTATTGTATTGTTTTACTCTGCAGCAGACTGGAGAGTACAACAACAGTTATAGTATGTCCTAAGGTGCTTTATGGAAAGCCTGTGGAACAAAATTAGACATCAAGCTGCATAAAGAAATGCAGGACAATTAACCAAAAGCTTGGTCAGGGACCCAGGTTTTAAGCAGTGTCTTAAAGGAGGAAACAGGTAGAGAAGCATACAGGCTTAGGGCCTTAGTACTAATAGTTTTTGCATTACAAAATGCACTTTCAAAAATATTGAAGCCTGATACAAAATGGGAACAAGGTTTGTTAATATTTTCTAATGAAAAATGCCTCAATTAATGAAAACAAATTTCGGGTATCTTTGCATTGAAAGAAGAGGGAAATCGAGCAAGAAAGCAAATGGAACCAGGATCCAATCCTCAAATCTGAAAATTTTCCATTTGACTATATATTTTCAAAAGTCAGTGTGTCGGGAAAGCCAGTTGGTGAACCCAATCCTAACCCAATTTTATAAGCATTTAGTTGCAGAGCCACACCCGACCAGCAATTACCACTTAGCCCCAGCAAACCCAGTTTCAGACTGTCTATTTACAGGGGGTGCAAGTGAATTCCTTGTTAATGCTTGCCACCTGCACACAATTAATTTTAATTAATGTACAATTAACAGTCAATTTTGAAATGCAGACAGCTTCCAGAGTTAAAAAGTCTTGCACACACACAGCACATGGACTGAAAGGAATGATCTGTCAATTGCACTTTGATCTTGAAATCTTACTTTCATCTCAAGAAAAATCTTCTGCAGCTTTTGGATGCTCTTTTCATATTTAAAAAATGCTTAAATGTTCTTTAGAACATAGAACACTACAGCACAAACAGGCCCTTCGGCCCACAAGTTGTGCCGAACACATCAAAACCTACCCAGCCATAGACCTATCTATAACCCCCAATCCCATTGGATCCCATATACTCATCCAGAAGTCTTTTAAAAGACCCCAGCGAGTTCGCCTCGACCACCACCGACGGCAGCCGATTCCATTCACTCACCACCCTCTGAGTGAAAAACTTTCCCCTAGCATCCCCTCTGTACTTGCTTCCCTGCACCTTAAATCTGTGCCCTCTCGTCACGACCATTTCAGCCCTGGGAAATAGTCTCTGAGAGTCCATCCCATCTATTCCTCTCAATGTCTTGTAAACCTCTATCAGGTCGCCTCTCAACCTTCATCTCTCCAGGGAGAACAGTCCCAGCTCCCTCAACCTGTCTTCATAAGGTATGCCTCCCAATCCAGGATCCCAATCCTTGTTAAATGTTCTTCAACAAGGTAATTATTTGTTCCTTAATCATTCACTTCTCTCTTTGTTCCCTACAGCTTGTACTTTTCACAGATGGGAAATGTCAGTTTTTACAAACAAGTCTTAAAAAAAATTAGGTGTAATGAGGGAAGTTACCCAAAAGATAATGTGATGTCGTATAAACCTCTAGAAAAGAGTATTGAAGTGCTTAGGATAAACCAAATCAAGGTAATTGGCTGCATTTCTTTTAATAGAATCATAGAATCCTGACTGTGCAGAAGGGCCATTTGGCCCATTGAGTCTATACTGTTTCTTAAGGGAAGGAATTGCAGGACAGAATGAGAAGGTAGATCAGCAGGGTTAATCCTGGAAGATAGGATGGAATTACTGGTCCTGACAATGTTTTCTGCTTGAGGAAACTGTTACTTTGAACAGTTTCAATTGATTCAGTATTGTCGCATTATCTGGATAAAGTGTATTCTCAATGCCCTATCCTTTTCTGACACTGACTACCTTCATTTTTGAATCATTTTTCAAGCCACCTGCCTGCGAATGCCAAGGTTATGTTTGACTAGGTCACGCAGATAAAGTATTTCAGTTTCTGAAATCCAAAGCAAAGTTTCTGGTGTTGGTACTGAAAGGAATTTCTTGTATAGTAGATGTCTTGGTTTTCCTGGTGTTAAATATTGCCTGTAGTATTTGATGCTAGAACAATTGAGATAGGAGTCTTTGGATATTAAATTCATTTTTGTCTGTTTTGACAAAAAAATTGTGTTAGCAATTTCCACTTTATTTCCATTATGCACTTTCATTTCCAAGAGGAAATATTTCACCATCAGTATACCATATCTATTTTTTTTTAGTGTTCCATTGTCAGTCATTGGAAGTTGAAATAGGGTGAAATATTTTAGTGATTTTGTTGCTGGGCTAATAACCTAGAGACCTAAAGAAGTAATCCCGAGGGCGTGATGTCAAATCATACCTCAACAGTTTGAAAATTTGAATTCAGCTTAAAACTTAAAACTGAAAATAAAACCCTGTTATTTGTAAAGTGGCCATGAAGCTGTCAGCTTGTTGTTTTTAAAAAAACTTTCACTAATTTCTTTTAGGAAAGGAAACCTGATGTCCTGTCCTGTCCTGATCTAATCTGATCTATATGTGACTTCAGTCCAAAGCCAGCATGGTTGGCTCTGAATCACAATTTTTCTCTTAATTATGACAAACTCTATACTTGGCAAAAAGTTTGTATTTGTGACATCTTCCTTTGAATCCACAACGAAACTAAGAAAATTTTCAAAATGGGTAAAGAGGGGGGAGGAGGGCTAATTGGATTTCCTGGTCATGAATCATTTCTGATGTGTTGGATTCTAATGATCCCTTTATGGGGTTTAAAGTTTTTAAAAAGACTCATTAGGAGGTATTATGTCTCAGTTTATTCTATTGCAGCAGGTCACAGAACAATTCATGTAAGGAGAAGAGGGTAGATCTCTCTTTGGGAAAATCATTAGTGAAGAAAAAGTGTATGAATTGTGAAAGTGGTGTGGATAGCCTGGTCGTACAAAAATCAGAGACCCAGACTTTGAATTGAGTGTTGTTGGTTAGTCAGTTCAAAAGGAAGTCTGGGAGTCTATGCCATCAGAGCTAATGTGACCTAAGTCAGAAATTGAATCCTGGTCCCCCGATGCTGTGAGGCAGCAGTGCTAACCACTGTGCCACCATGTAGTCTATGTTCATACAAACTTTGGGCATTCCACTCAATTGTAAACCATTTATTATTTTGCTTTATGTCAAACATTAAGCTTTTTGTTAAGCAATATTCTTAGAAATAGTAATACAGTAGCTGAAGTTCTCTGCATTGTCATTTTATAATAAGTTTATCTCCATCTTAACATCTGTTGGATTGGGAGTTTCAAACAAAAATAGTAACATTGCTGATAGAAAATCTTTCTAACTTGTCACTTGATTGCTGTTCCAAAAGATCGAAACCTGTTGATCTTTTAGCTAAGAGGGGAAGTCATTTCTTTTTGTGAATATAAACACAGCAAAATCTGTTTGTTTGTGTGCTCCAAATTCAAACAGTGTCATAACTAAAACAGCCTCAACATCTGCCTCTCAAATGAGTCTCAGGGCTGCCTGTCATTCAAGTTTACTTAACTCCCTTTAAAGGATGAGTTGCGTTGTCCCAAATAGTTCCATACTCATATATCATCCTCAGGAATATTTCAACAAAATGCTTGATGAAACAATAGGTACTTAAGTCAGTACTTGCAATTTTCTCATCGCCTGAGCTCCTGATTTCAATCATACCACCACAAGCTGTGGTCAAGTGAATTCTTGTCACAACCAACAAAAACAAAAGACCTCTTTCACTCCCCCTTATGATGCTGGATAAATCCCACCTTCTAGTGTCAATTCTTTGTTTCTCATGAAGATCATTAAAATTCGAAGTGAAGTATCAACTCTTAACTTGGTCACCATCCTGCAGTCAAGCTATGGGTGAAGATGGACAGGTACTCGCACTTCAGCTCAGCACTGTGGATAATGGAGATGGTTGTAACCACTCCTCATTTTTTTGAGAGTACAATGATGTAGAGAAAAAATTCAATATTTAGCAATTATAGTTCTGTGTCTAGGTTGATAGTATGTTCATTGTCCATGATTTGCTTTCTTTATTGAGTCAGTAGCAAGTGTTGGAATCTTAAGGCATTTTATTTTTTCTAATCTGTTTTATATTTAAAGGTTTGTTTTGCATTCTATTTTGTAATTGGAAATTTGCAGTGTTTTTATAGTACTAACGCTAAGCGCATCTCGAATATCCTCACACTGCTTCAGTTTTTCCCCATTAATTAATAAAGACATTGAGTCTTCCTGTGGATATGATTCCACAAGTGCTGATAATACATTGATCCTCCCCAAGTGGCTGCTATTCTTCTTAGTCTAGGAAGTTTGTGTTTGGCAAGCTACTAACATGGTTTGGGCCTACATGCGCACTTTATAGCAGGAATTGCTGGATAGCAATCAGGAATCCTCGCTCATTGCTTCTTTCCTACCCCGTGGGCTCTGAAGATCACTGAAACAGCATTGTGCTACTGTGGCTGAGGTCCACTAACATGATACTGACCTAAAATCAAACTTGGGGTCTTATGATTGAATGGTGTAGTGTTATAGTGTGCACAGACCATTCTCATTTGGCTAATGGAGGAAAAGGCTAACAGACATGTCTGCTCCTTTTCCTTTGTTTTGAACCAGCTTTTCATTTGAGTAAGGCAATTAAAGTGCACAGCTGCTTAATTAAACTTTTAGAAAGTTGCTGGTGATCACTGCAGGCATTTCCCAATGGTGCATGATCATTATCATTTAATGCACCTGGTAATGACTTTCGCACTGCTCAAATACTTCATTCTTGTCATCTTTAAACTATGTTTAGATGAGAAGAAATATTAGCACCGACTATGAGAAGGGAAACCCTCATCCAACAGTTTTCCCATAGCATATCCCAAAATTGAAGCACAGAATTTTGATGAGGTAATTAACACCAAAAAAAAGTTGTTCATAAACATCATTTTAGAAGTGCAAATATCTTGAATGGTAAATATTTCCTTTCATTTTTTCCCATATTTTGGATTTTTTTCAGTCAATATGAAGGGAGAAATGGGATAGTTTTCTACATCTTACATGTTAGTGAAAAACCTCTCCACATAGTTCAGATACAAGCCCAGCTTAACAATTTGCCTTTTGCCTCTGTGTCAGAAGAATGCTCTTTATTGAATAAATTTGATTTCCTTTTTGGTTTCCCATACAAGTTGTTGCCACCATTCTACTAACCTTGCTTTCATTGTGACAGTTTATACTGTCTCATATTGCTTTGGATTGAGACTGTCCAAGGACATTTCACGTTGGATTTTTCCAGACCCTTTCCTTGTGAATTGTTTTCAAAGCTATACAAAAACCATTCTGTGGCACTCAGTGGCCTTTAGTGTTTAAAAAGCCATAATATGAAGAATGGAATATTTTCAGTAAATCTTGACTTTATTGATCAGCAGGTGGTGCAAAATTCAGAATTTTAATTTTACAACCTTCCTTACTAAGTGCGATATGTTTTCCCTCTATATTTGTTTTTAAATGCATTTGTATGACTTTTTTTAATAACCTCCTAATGACTGCTATGTCAAAATGATTTAGTATACAACCTTTTGATCCTGTGAAGTAGAAGAGTGAAACGTGAGAAGAAGAAAAATTTGGATTTATGTGGTGCCTTTCATGACCATAGTATATTCCTATATGTATTCTAGCTGGTGAAGTACTTTAGAAGTTTTATTTCTGTTGTAGAAAGTGTGGCGATCAATTTACCCACTGCAGGGTCCCACAGATAGCTATATAATAATGAATGAATAATCTGTTTTACTGATATTAGTCAAGGCATTAATATTGGCCAGGACACCAGTGAGATCTCTGCTGCTTTTCTCTTAAATAGTGGCACGGGATCTTTTGCATCTACCTGAGAGGTCTTGGTTTAATGTCTCAATTCACAGATGTGGTTTGTCATGAGGATAAATTTCTTATGGTTTATGACACAGATGTTATGGAGTGAACGTAAAAGGTTGAGGAGGAAAGTGAAAGAAAGCAAGTTTCATCATCTAACAATTTGTTTGTAGAGAATTATAAATCGAGATATGAGGATATATAATCTGCTAAGAAGGTTTGTAATATCTGTTTTTTAAATCAGAAAATGCTGGAAATGTGCAAAATAGTTATCCGAAGATACCCAAAATGTTGACCTATCTTTTTCATTCGCATGTTTATCAATTTACAATAAATTTAGTTTCTGTTTTGAGTTACTATATTTATATTTGATGGATTTAATAAGTGTTTCATTATACAGTATTTTTGGTGCATGACACATATGTGACAAATAATATAAATAGTAGAAATAGAAGGAAAAACACATTTGTCTATTGTTGAAGCCATTTTACTAAGGGCTCATTTTATATCTTGTCAAATGCAAAGAAAACGTAGAATCAGCAATGGCATCATGTGTTGATGTTCAATACTTCTGTCCACAAGTCAAAATTCATGAATTCATATGGAAGATTGCAGCTGTGATTTTGATTATGTAGTGAATGGAGTTCAAAAGATTAAAAAGTCAATAGAGCAATCATCGTACACCCATCTCCAGGGGAAGGCAGTGGTCTAATGATATTGTCACTGGACTAGTAACCCAGAAATTCAGGTAATGCTCTGGGGAGCCAGGTTCAAATCCTACCATGCAAATAGTGAAATTTGACTTTAATAAAAATCTGGAAATAAAAGTCTAATTCTGAAACCATTGTTGTTTTAAAAAAAAGAAACCCATCTGGTTCACTAATGCCCTTTAGGATAGGAAATTTGCCATTCTTACCTGGTGTGACATACATGTAACTCCAGATCCACAGCTTAAATGCCTTCAGGGTTGGCAATTAATGCTGGCCTGGCCAGCGATGCCCCACATACCATAAATATTTCAATAAAATCTCCAAAGCAAAATTGTAAGATTGATGAGAGAGTATATTAGCTGGCAGCGGGAGTGGAGGGGCAGGGGGTGGGTGACATTTAAGATGGAGATAAGAAATGTCTTTGCTTGAAGTGTTGTGTTTCTTTGGAACTTAGTGCCTCATACGGTTATGCATGCGCAAGGCTGAGGTTTGCTAGATTTTTGGATAGAGGGGGAAGTGACATGGAAGGCTAAAGCAAAAAAAAGTGGAGTGAGGTTGCAATCAGCTGTTATCTTGCTGAACAGCAGAGCAGGCTCAAGGGAACCAGTACGGTTTTCTCATTTTCCTAGTTCTTATGTGCTTGTAAAAGGCTCGGGCAAGGAATGGTGATAGCTGAAAAATGGGAAATGAGCAAAATTAGGTCATCAGATAAATGAAGGAAAACAGCAAGTTAGAGCTCTGTGCCTTCAATTGAAGTTAGCATTTCACCTTCCGCTAAAATATAATGGAAAACTTTGGAGTTTATTTGTGCGACTAATATATGTGTCCATCATCTGCTTCTCAATAGTTTATTAATACCTGGTGGGCAAGCAGCGTTTAAAATTGTTTTAAATTCCTTCCTTGACCAGAAAGGTTAGACCTCAATATTTTTCACTATTGGATCTTTGTGTAATGAAAGCTGTCACCAGCGAGAGGATTTATATATAAAAAAAGAAGCGAAAGAAGAAAGTCATATTTCAGTGGCATTTTGATGTGTAGAGGGACCAGTTAATGATAATAAATGGAATAAAATAGCTCCTAAACCCTTTAGCTTAGAGAGAAGAAAAATCAGGTAGTGTTTCCACTCTGTTGTTATCTAATGACCTGCTGAAAAGCAAGTGAACAGAGAATAGGTTTCACTCTGATGTCCTTCCATTGTTTCAGTGCTGGCTGTCCCTGGAAGTTCAGGGCAGATAATAGGTGGTAACTTGGGTGCTTGGGTACATCAGAGTTGTTGCTTTCAGGTGAGAAGAATGGTTACAAATAATTAAAATAACAAGAAAAACAATGCCTAGCAGCAATTTAAACATTTTGTCTGGCTAGGTATTGTACAAACCTACAGTAATAATATGGTCCCTGTACCATCGGTTTTTCTTGTCCTGACCAACATTTCTCTTACAACCAACATCAGCAAAAGACAATTTGGTCAATATCACATTGCTGTTTATGGAATCTTGCTGTGTACAAATGGATACCATATTTTTGATATTGCAATAGTGAGAATGCGCTCAAATAATTTCATTGATCTCAAAAAAATTTTTTGAGACATCCTGAAGGCATGAAAGGTGCTTTGTAAATTCCAATGCTTTCATTACATGGATTGACTTAGTTTTGTTTCTAGATACTTTAGAAGGAGAAAGATGTGCTGCAGAAAAAAAGCTGAAGAGTTTGGTTTGTGTCCTTGGTTTGAAATGGGGCCTTTTGAGAGGCAAATCTTTCTGAAGTAGTAAATGGAATTTATTTCATGGGAGTAATCCATTTTGTGTGACTAGCTCATGGTGTAGAATGCTTATTTCAGATTGTTGATTTTGTTTTGCATCAATCCAAAGTCTTTTGAATACTCAAGTTTGCATATTGATTCCTTTCATGAAAAAGGTATTGTCAGTGTGACAGAACCAGGGCACGTAATATCAACTTGGATCAGTTGTTAACATTAAGATTGTAGCTTCAGACTCCAGTGCAGGAACTTGAGCACATAATCCAGGCTGACAGTCCTGTTCAGTTCTGCTGGACTGCAACATTTTCAAATGAGACATTAAATACAGTCATCATTGGGCTTGTTGAAGGGTGTGTTAAAGATCATGTGGCATGTTTCAAATCAAGGGGCTTTCCTGAAGTTCTGGCTGAAAACAAAGCTGTCTCATTGCGGGAATGCCCTGTGTAGCAAATGACTGCCTCCTAACTTCAAATTTATCTGTTGTAAGTGAAGCACTTGGAGATGTTCCAGGGAGACACCATAAAGATGTTACATAAATGTCTTGTTTGGCGAGGTAATAAATGGCATCCTATCAAGATTCTGTCCTTTCAGTATAAGAAGAGAGGGAGAATTAAGAAATGTAATTTCTTTAGTCAATAATTTAAGTGCAATCTCGTGTCATTTCATCACCAGAAATGCAAAAGCTATCATTGGGAGATTCTTTTTCCACAACCCCAAAGTGGTAATGCAGTTTTCAAAAGGGCATTGGAAGTAATTCAGAAAAGAGGAATGAGCATGGTTTAGGAACTTGGTGCTCTGAGTGATGAAGATGGACTTGCTGAACTGGCTTAATTTTCATTCAAGAAATAAAGATTGAGGAGAGATAATGGTTGAGGTTTTAAAAATGCTGAGAGGCATGATAATGTAGATCTAAGCAGGCTATTTAACTGGGATTGCGTGTGCAGAATTCTAGGTGTTGAATATAAAATGAACTAGCTTCAAGCAAGACCAGCGATCTGGGAAAATTATTTTTCTCACTGAGTAGAGGTTATAAAAAGAAGTGAAATAGTTAATACCATTGATTAGCCATGCCAAAGAAGAGCTAGGTGAATATCTGGGTAAGGTTGGGATTAGAGTTAATAAGAATGAGTACTGACAGAGATGATCAAATCTAAATACCATGCAACATAAAGCTGTTGGTGAAAGATGAATACAGTAGCTTTCAAGGTTAGAAGTGCTGCTAGTGTAGGATGACACTCAGTATTAGATTGCTGTCTGAATAAAGTGATGCTCAGCCAAAAGATCCAAGTTATACTGCTTACTGTACCTTGCAACTTACTATACTCTGCCTTTAACCATTTGGAACCAAGCTCTGCTCCTTGGATAGCTAATTACAAATGTGTTAGCAGCATCTTCTTAAACAGCTCCAATGGGACTTTTTAAACATGCCATATACTGGATTGGCTTGTAGTGCACAGTGCAAAACCCAAGTGATGCAAGCTTGATTACGAGCACTGATCTCGTACCACTTGACTGAGCTTGGGAGTTAAATCACCAGATTAATTCACATTCTCGAAATGGTTCTCATTCATGAATTCCAACCATCAAAGTCCTAGTTTTTCCCCATTAACCAGAAACTGAACTGGACCAAACATATAAATACCATGATTGACAGTTGGTCAGAGATTGGGAATTGTGCAGCGATTATCTCATCTCTGGACTTCCTCAAACCTATCTTGGAATTGAAATTCTTTACTTAGCTCACGTGATTAGAAAACGTACAGAACCCATAATTTTTAAAAATTCCATATTGAATTGTAAGTTTTTCATAATAGTGAAATATGTGTGATTGCAATGTGCTGTGACACTGATGTCTCAGCTCCTCTGCTGGTACCAGCGTATGATTAGGCAGGTCAATGAAGAAATGAAGCTAAGAAGAAAAGTATGAAACAGGTAGAAAGTGAAAGGAAATACATGACAAATGCTGATAAAGTAATAACATAAGGCAGTGGTACGAGTTGGATGATGTTTGGTGCTCATTACAATATTTGTAATGGATTGCAGCCAAAAAATGCACTATTGTTCCTTGCAGTGCTTCCAAGAATTGGAAGTCTGAATCTGAGCAGTTAGGCTTTTTCAATCAATGTATAACCTGTCCAGGAAATGTTAGTCATGAGCCATAGTCCATTACAGTTTATCCTACTCCATGTCAGAGATGGATTTACAATAAAATATACCATGCCATGGCGAGGGTCCCCAAAATGATTGTGTGCTAAAATGGAGAGTTGCTGCAATAAAGGCTGGTACAAGGTCTACTGAAATTCCTCAGAGTATCAGCACTATATGCACGGAGGCTGTTCAAAGCCCGAGTGTCACACAGCTCCTAGCCTGTAAATTAGATCCGAGTGTTTGTACTGTCCTGTATTCGAATGATCAGCTTTTGAAATTCTCTCATGTTGACTTCTTCTCGATGAGGAACTTTTGCAAGGGTTACTGTTTCTTTTAATGCCCAGAGTTAGAAACTGCAATGGGATTTTATTCTTATGAATGAAACTGCGAAAACAAAACTGCTCAACTCCCAACCTCAAGAAATAATATGCAGCAATTTCATCAAAATGTTATCATCTGAGTACCAGTCTGCAAATAATAGCCTCAAAATTTTCAACAGGATTTTATTTTAAACCAAGATCTGAATCGCAAAGAGCCAGTACTGTACTGAGCACAGGATCTCTCTGTAAATCTCTCCCTATAACCTAACTCTGCATCGGATGCTGAGGATGGATTGCTGCATTTTGCATGGGTGAGCTGGACTGACTTGTTCTTCCCATTGGAAAGGATTAGAGGCATGGGGGCCAAATTTAGGCAACTGGGACTAGCTGGGAAGGCACCATGGTTGGCTGAAGGGCCTGTTTCCATGCTGCATTGCTCTTTGATTCTGTACTTACTCATTCCTTAACGCTTTGGATAGAGGAGAATTAGCTTTATTGTCAGCTGCCAGTTGCATATGTGGCACATGAATATGTGCACACACCCCAGCATGGAGAGAATGGCAAATTCCTTCTTATTAGAAGTTAAAGGAACTGGTACAACATCAGCAGCGGCAAATTCAGGTGGAATTGAGAGATCCCTCTGGAGAGGTCCCAGCTTGGAATGACCCTGGTTACTGTGGCAGCTTTTAATAGGCAACCCATGATCAACTACTCCTTGACTGAGAGATCCACAACATGACTTGATTACCAGTTTACTCAGAGAGAGACCATTCCCCAGCAATTGGGAAAAAGGGAGGCTCCAGGAATGAGTGACAGTCATTTTGTTATCTATTTTTGAAACATCAGGTTGCAGACTTTTGTCATGAAAGAATGTGTGGTGAGTTCAAGGTTGTAAGATAAGTGAAGACTCGAATACTGCTCATGAAATTGAGGTTATGTGTTAGTGTGCAGAATGACTGTGGAAAAGCCAGTGAAATAACCAATGCTCCTTAGTTTAGGGCTGCATAAGCATCTGGTCAGATCCCATTTGGAGTATTGTGAGCAGTTTTGGACCCCATATCTAAGGAAGGATGTGCCAGCTTGGAAAGGGTCCAAAGGTGGATCACTGGAATGAAGAGCTTGTTGTATGAGGAACAGTTGAGGACTCTGTCTGTACTCATTGGAATTTAGAAGGATGAGGGGGAATCTTATTGAAACATACTGCGAGACCGGGATAGAGTGGGCATGGAGAGGATGTTTGCATTAGTAGGGAAAAACTAGAACCAGAGGGCACAACCTCAAGCTAAAGGGACGATCCTTTAAAGCAGAGATGAGGATTTTCTTCAGCCAGAGAATGGTGAATCTGTAGAACTCTTTGCTGCAGAAGACTGTGGAGGCCAAGTCATTCAGTGTCTTTAAGACAGAGATAGAAAGGTTCCTGATTAATAAGGGGATCAGGGATTATAGGGAAAAGGCAGGAGAATGGGGATGAGAAAAATATCAGTCATGGTTGAATGGCAGAGCAGACTCGATGGGCTGGGTGTGTTAATTCTGCTGCTATGTCTTGGGGTCTTATGGCGTGCAGAGGTAGAGGGTTGCAAAAATGAAGCTGAGCACAGGGACGCACTAACTGTAAAGCTACTACTGCTGTTGTGTGCCTGTATGTGTAAGTGAAATGGAAACATTTCCACAGTTGCCTACACCATATGTGTGGTATAAATAATACATTTTGTCAGTTAATGTGCTTAGAAGGCAGTATTACTGGAAGTAATTTAAAATTCAGTGGGCATTCTTTTTAACAGAGGAGCTTGTAGCAGTATCTTCTGATCTGTGTGACGTTTGTTGTATCTCTTATTTCGTTGGTAATTGTGTTTTTTTTACTGGTATTATTTGACATTATCTGTTCAATGTTTCATTAATAATGACGCTGGGAACACTCTGCTCTTGCAATAATGCCATGATATCTCGAATGCCTATTTGAATAGACTGGAGTAATGTTTCATTTGAAGGATAGCACTTGCAAAAATGCGGCATAACTTCCTGCAATGGAACATTTTGGGCAGAATCAACCTGGATTGTACTTTGGAGATGGAACATGAACGTGCAACTGGCAGGCTGCAAGACACAAGGGTGTGCCTAACTGACCCGCACTGACACATTGTAGGAATGAAAAGCTTGATATGGGTCGATACTCTTTGGAGTTTAGAAGGATGAGGGGGGATCTCACTACAGAATACCAAATGGCCTGGATAGAGTGGACGTGGGAACGTGCTTCCGTTACTTGAAGAGACTTGGTTCCGAGAGTGCAGCCTCAGAGTCAAGGGATGACTCCTTAGAACTGAGATGAGGAGGAATTTCTTCAGTCAGAGTGTGGCAAATCTGTGGAATTCATTGCCACAGAAGGCTGTAGCGGCCAGGTCATTGCGAGAGAGGTTCTTAGAATCTTGATTGGTAAGAGGATCAAAGGTTGCAGCAAAAAGGTGAGGGAATTGGGTGGAGAAACATATCAGCCATGATCCAATGGTAGAACAAACCTGATAGGCTGAAATGACTTAATTCTGCTCCTTCATTTTATGGTCTTATGATCTCCAATTATGAATGGGACTTGGGGCTAAAATTATATGCATTCATAATCTTGAACTTTTTAAGTGGCTAAGGTCTGTATTTTGCCAGTTGAAGCTGGGGAAGTATTTCTTGAGGTTTATAAACCACTCTTATGTTTAGAAATTGTCAGCTTTTATGATTCTTTTTGTTCCTGAACCTTTTGGATTTAAATTCCAGTCACTTTTCTAGCTTGGTTTTAAAGCCCTATTTGAAGGAAAACATTCTGCTTTCAGCTGAAACGTCAGTGCTTAAAATATTTCCATGTAGCAAACAATGGAAAGATTGAAGTACATCTGTGTAGATAAAGGAGAAATTAGCTTGAAACAGCTAGAGTAAGAACTGCATTTATTTTTAGATAATTTGAATGTCTGATTCATTATGGTATCGTGCAGAACTGTGTGAGTTATCAGTGTTCTGTGTTTGCAATACATTAGGTCAAGATATGGATCACTGAAGGAAAACATCATCCCAACAGAAAATTGCTTTAAATAAATTCAAATAAAATGCTGCTGGTTGTCTTTGCATACTTCTAATTTGATTTTTCACATCTTCCTACTGCAGCCACCATGGCATTTTTAGCACACTCCTTGGGTGTTCTGTTCCTTACAGTACAGGTATTCCCAAAGTGAGTCTGAACCTGGACCTTAGATAATTGGTTGCTAAGTTAACTCCCCTCCACCTGCTATCCAAACTCTGATCTTGTGCTCCATCAGCTGCTTGTTCCAGTTAAATTCTCCCTCAGATTATCCATCAGTTATTGAGATTTCTTAGCGTTGGTTGGTACCTAAATCCCCAAACTAGAATCCTACCATTCAGCAATGTAATATGTTGACTACTACACAACCCAACTGCCTGTTTAGGCTCAATTTCGTTAAGTGGACTGCAATGATTCAAGAAGAAAGCTCACCACCACTCTTTCAAGGGTAACTCGAGATAGAACATTACAGCGCAGTACAGGCCCTTTGGCCCTCGATGTTGCGCCGGCCAGTGGACCCTCTAACCTAAACTATTCCAATATCATCCATATGCCTATCCACCGAACATTTGAATGCCCCCAAAGTAGGCGAGTCCACAACTGCTGCAGGCAGGGCATTCCACGCCCTCACCACCCTCTGTGTAAAGAACCTGCCTCTGACATCCGTCCTATAACTACCACCTCTTAATTTAAAGTTATGTCCCTCGTGTTGGTCATCACCATCCGAGGAAAAAGGCTCTCACTATCCACCCTATCCAATCCCTTGATCATCTTATACGCCTCAATTAGGTCACCGCGTAACCTTCTTCTCTCTCATGAAAATAACCTCAGGTCCCTCAGCCTTTCCTCATAAGGCCTTCCCACCATACCAGGCAACATCCTGGTAAACCTCCTCTGCACCCTTTCCAATGCTTCCACATCTTTCTTATAATGCGGCGACCAGAACTGTACGCAATACTCCAAGTGCGGCCGCACCAGAGTTTTGTACAGTTGTAACATAACCTCACGGCTCCTAAATTCAATCCCTCTACCAATAAAAGCTAACACACCGTACGCCTTCTTAACAACTTTATCAACCTGGGTGCCAACTTTCAAAGAGCTATGTACTTGTACCCCAAGATCCCTCTGCTCGACAACACTATTAAGGGTCCTTCCATTAGCCCTATATTTCATATGCCTGTTGTTCCTACCAAAGTGAATCACCTCACACTTATCCGTATTGAATTCCATTTGCCACCTCACGGCCCAGCTCTGCAACCTATCTATGTCCCTCTGCAAACTGTAACATCCATCCTCGCTGTCTACAACTCCCCCCACTTTGGTATCGTCAGCAAATTTACTAATCCAACCCTCTACACCCTCATCTAGGTCATTTATAAAAATGACAAACAGCAGTGGCCCTAAAACAGATCCTTGAGGTACACCACTTGTAACTGCACTCCAGGTTGAATATTTCCCATCAACCACCACCCTCTGTCTTCTATCAGCTAGCCAATTCCTAATCCAAACTGCTAAATCACCTTCAATCCCATGCATCTGCACTTTCTGCAGTAGCCTACCATGGGGAACCTTATCAAACGCTTTGCTAAAATCCATATACACTACATCGACTGCCTTACCCTTATCTACCTCTTTGGTCACCTCCTCAAAAAACTCAATAAGGTTTGTGAGGCATGACCTACCCTTAAAACCGTGCTGACTATCCCTAATCAATTTATTTCTCTCTAGATGCTTATAAATCCTGTCCCTTATAATTCTTTCCAAGACTTTGCCCACAACAGAAGTCAGGCTCACCGGTCTATAATTTCCAGGATGGTCCCTACTCCCCTTTTTGAACAAAGGGACAACATTTGCCATCCTCCAGTCTTCTGGCACTATACCTGTAGCTAATGACGACATGAAGATCAAAGCCAAAGGCTCTGCAATCTCCTCTCTAGTCTCCCAGAGAATCCTGGGGTAAATCCCATCTGGCCCAGGGGACTTATCAATGGACAATAAATGCTGGCCAGCCAGTGACAGCCGCGTCCCACGAATGAATTAAAAAGAAAATCTTGTTTCAGCTGGCAGGACATTCAGCTCCAAGGTCTGGCTGTTCTCGATTCAAACTACTGCAAGCAGTTAGGGTCAATTTTGTGACACCGTATGCCTGAGAAGTTGTGTGAGTGTGCAGTGGGTCAGGGATAATACAAGATGGGGAGGGCAGAGCTGGTGTTCAGTTTTGAAGATGTAGTTTGCAGAATTGAAGCCCTTGTATTCAAGACCGGGTCCCATGTTCCACGATATATGTGATGGGCTCCAACATATTTCGGCTCTTGCAACAGATTTGGCCACTGTTTTTGCTGCTTTGAAGTCAATTTTATTTGTTAATTCATGGTAAATATATTTTTGAGTCAAGTACATTTTGGTTGAAGTTGTACATGATAGAATCATAGCCTTCTGCTGTATTGCAAACCTATGTGGTCCACTGTGCACAAGTTCCATTTTGTATACTTGCCCCAAAACAATCCAAATTTCCCCTTTTTAAAAGCTTGTGAATTCTGCTTCCACTGGTGCTTTATGTGGAACATTGCATATCCTAACAATCTGCCACAGAAACAATATTTTCCTAATGTGTCCCTTGGCAATCCAAACCCAGCACCCTCTAGTTACCAACTCTCAGTCAATGGAAATTGACCTTTTCGAACTTTTAATAAAATGAAAGGAGCTTCCAGGTTTAATCTCAGAGATCATTTTAGTGAATCATTTCTGCACTGGGACAATGAAGAGACAGTTGTAGAACTATACTTTGTGAAGCAAAAGCGCTGTTAACCAATTTGAAGCATAAGGGATTATACTGCCAGTAGCTGACATTGCTCTCAACTGTTCTGCCTCCACCTTATTCTTGCTGTCACTGCATTATCAACTAATATGCTACTTATTCATATACCAAATTGATGACTATTACATTGCTGCTGTTTTCATGTCTCTTCCCACACACTGGAAATGACTTGGTTGCCTGAATTTGGCACTCCATTATCTCTGTTACATGGACTTCAGCGACTCAAGAAGACAGGTCACCATCACCTGCTCAAGGGAAACAAGAGATGGGCAATAAATGCGAGGTGTGATCACTTAGCCATGTACTCGAGCTTGGCCTATTGGAAGACCACAAGCTATAGGAGAAGAATCAGCTCATTGAGTCTGCTGCACTATTCAGTCATGGCTAATATTTTTCTCATCCCCATTCTCTTGCTTTTTTCCCCATAATTCCTGATACCCTTATTAATCAACAATCTATCTTATCTGTCTTAAAGACAGTAAATGACCTAGCCTCCACAGTGTTCTGCAACAAAGAATTCCACAGATTCACCACTTTCTGGCTGAAGACATTCCTCTTCTCTGTTTTAAAGCATTGTCCCTTAAGCCTGAGATTGTGCCCTGTAGTTCTATTTTTTCCACTAGTGGAAACATCATCTTCACATCCACTCTATTCAAGCCTTGCAGTATCCTGTAAGTTTTAATATGATCTCACCCCCCCCCCCCCCCCCCCCCCACACACACACACACACACACACCTCGTTATGGTTGTTTGCAAATGTCTCTGACCTAGAAATTATATGGTGACCAAATTGAGGTATAATGTCAGTGTATCTGCCTAATGAGGTTCTGACAGGACCCATTGTTGAGATGAAACTGGCAGGTTGTAGGTACCATTCATAATCTCTGGCAACATGCTGGTGGAGGAGCAGCAAAACCAACTGGCCAAAATCCTCCATGAGTGCATGCAAGCAAAAGACATTTGTATATTTGTGCATAGATCCCTGAAAGTAGGCAGTCAGGTCGAGAAGGTTGTTAAGAAGGCATACGGAGTCTTAGCTTTTATTGGTAGGGGGATTGAATTTCGGAGCCGCAACGTCATGTTGCAACTGTACAAAACTCTAGTGCGGCCGCACTTGGAGTATTGTGTGCAGTTCTGGTCCCCACATTATAAGAAAGATGTGGAGGCATTGGAGAGGGTACAGAGGAGGTTTACCAGGATGTTGCCTGGTATGGAGGGCAGGTCTTATGAAGAGAGGCTGAGGGATTTGAGGTTGTTTTCGTTAGAAAGGAGGCGGCTAAGAGGAAACCTTATCGAAACATATAAGATGATTAGAGGTTTAGATAGGGTGGACAGTGATAGCCTTTTTCCTAGGATGGAGAAAGCTAGCACGAGGGGACACAGCTTTAAATTAAGGGGTGATAGTTATAGGACGGATATCAGAGGTAGGTTCTTTACCCAAAGGGTGGTTCGGGAGTGGAATGCCCTGCCTGCAGCAGTTGTAGATGCGCCAAGTTTGGTGGCGTTTAAGAGGTTAGTTGATAAGTATATGGAAGAGAAGGGAATGGTTTAGTTTGGGGGGCATTGCTTTTTATATTGGTCGGCGCAACATCGAAGGCCGAAGGGCCTGTTCTGTGCTGTAATGTTCTATGTTCTATTTGTGAGAGAGGATTTGTTGTGAGCATTGGACAGCAGAGGCCCACTGTTTTAACTGGAGCATTCCAGTTGCACACTAAGCTATATTTTAGAAAATAAACCTTCAGCCTGATTGGTAGCCTCCAGTTATCCTTTTAAGATTGATTTGGCTACTGACCGACTGAAGAAATGCTTCGTAATCCAAAGGACCTAAAACAGACATGATACTATTCCTCAAGTTTATGTAGACAGTAGGCTCCATGGCAGTTTCAGATATGCACCCTGGATGCCTCCTGAGCAACCAGAAAGAATATTGATGTTAGTATGCTTCTAGCCTGGAATGACAGTGCATGCCAGCTATTAAAATCTTTTAGGTACTTATTTTATACACGTACAATTGGTGGCGTGCATCGTGTTTCTATTTTTCTGTTGTAATGAACCTTTGATGATATGACTATGATGAGGCTTTTAATTGTATGTTGTAACCTGACCCGAGTGTGTACCAGGATATAAACTTTACCTAAGCAGCGTATTGGAACTGGTTGACAGGAACTCACTTTGAGATGGATATTGAGTTATAGGCTTGATAATTGTCAAACTTCAGTATTTGTATTTGCTAGATTCCTTAAAATGTGCTGTCCTCTTCTGCATCTATTCTCAAGTCTTTCTAGTAGTGGAGATGTTACTGAAGCTGGTTACTACCTCTTGCCTCTGGAGAAGATTTCCTACAGTACCAACATAGAGACGTGTCACACCCATCCCTTGAAATTATGAAGTCTTTTTGTGAGCTATCAAATAGATTAATACACCATGTGCTCATAACTCCATTTTTGTCTTTACATTGTGTTTTCTATCTTTTCATTTGTGCTTGGTATTTCTTTGTCTTCCCCTATAGTTTGTATTGAGATTGACAATATCAAAAATTGCCTTTTGAGCCTAATAACTTGTGGTCAGATTCACCTACGTTTGTTTCAGGCTCTTTTAAGATCTGTTAACCCAGTAGATACCCTGACCTCGCCAACTGCCTTCCCAACAGAAAGCTGAAGCTGCGCAGGAAGCATGATAAGCTGATTATGTGGGGCTAACCTTGTATTATTGAATGAGATCTGCATCCTTGCTACTTTCTCAAAGGATTGGAGACTCTCAGCTTGTGTCTGGGTTCACGCTTGAAGAATGGCTATTTCGGTAAGGTACCAAGCGAACCATATTCTATCAGGAAATTCACACCATAGTGAAAGGATAGAAAACTAAAATAATACAAAAGGTGTTATGTATCTACTTAATGAGAAGTGTGCAGTTATCTATCAGTTGACAGGTGGGAGAGGAAAAAAAAATGAGGAAAGACTGAAGATTTCCAGAGGAAGGCAAAGGGTGTTGTATTCATTAAATTGCTACTGTGTGGCCGGACAATTCTCCCACTGGAAATGCATAGAAAATCCCCACTAGCATTCAAAATATCAAAGCTGGAAAATATGCATATGGGTCTCATTTATCCCTTAAGAAGAGAATTTTTTTTATGCTGTGAAATTTACATTCTTCCAGCTGATGAAACAGGCGCACAGATATTTATTCATCCAGCACCCGCAGCAGCTGAGAAGCAATGCAAGTCATTTAATTTTCATGCCACATCACGTCCTTGCACCCAATCTCTTTCCCCAGCCTTGCTGCTAGGACTGTCAAAAGCACACTTCATTTTAAGACAATTTGCTTATCAGGAAGAAGAGAAGGAGAGAGAGAACAGAGAGCATTGTCCTGAAATAAATTAACTCGTATCCAACAGAATGGTTCAATACTGCAAAACACTAACAAATGCTGATTTTTCTTTTTATTTTGTTAACTCTTGTTCAGAGTGTTTTACAGTAGGCTTTATACCCAACTCAGTGAAACAGATTATTTCAAATTATAGGTTGTATTTTAATCGGATTGCTGTTTTGTATGTTGCCAATGATAGGTAGCTATTGGATGTTCCAGCATTTTGCTGTGCATGATCTCTTGTTATCTTGGCGATGTAGTATTTTATTTTGCTGTTATGATGGGCTATCTTTTGGACATTGACATCATTGGACAAGTTTGTAGAGAGTAATGTGGGTGAGAATTGTTGTTAAGTGTCGTCCACTGACATGAAGTATGTAGTTTGTACAGTGCAAATGAAATGTTGTTTTCCTTATTCCTCACACTACTCCATGCAGACATGCATTCAAACAGTATCTTATTGTAGGCCAAAATGCTTCGTATATAGAGTTTATTGGCTGGAGGGTGGGGGTAGTGGCATTGTGTAGTTGCAAGTGTTGTCTTGCAAAATTTATCTTAATGCAAGAGTAACAATTGTTAAGTTGATGGCAACAATTTGTGTTTCTACATTGCCCCTGCAAAACATTTTTAATGAGAATGAATTTGGGGTATAAGAACTAAAGGCATAATCAAATAGATTTTTGTAAGTTAAAGTAATACACAGTTTGTGAGGTGAAGGATTTTAGTAAAGAATTCCAAAGAGCAGGGTTTTTTTTAAAAAGTTGTTAGTGTGTGAGCAACATTTATATGACAGCAATTTTCCCCATTTCCTAATTTGCTGCTGCAGCCCATATGGTGTAGGTATATCCACAATGTTGACCTGTAGAGGTTTTATGCAATGCAGGAGTCAACCACAATGTTGGGTCTGGAGTTGCATGTAGACCACACCAGGTAAGGATAGCAGATTGCCCAAGAGGTCATTAGTAAACCAGTGGTTTTATGTAATTCAGTAGTTTATAGTCATTATTAATGAGACAAGGACCAATTTCAACTCTTGTTTCTGGAGCACTAGCCCAGTAACATTACCATTGGTGGTGTGTGGATGAATTAGACAGAGTAATAAGTTCGAATAGGAGGAGTTGGCTGTAGCTGGAGAAGGTTGTTCAGTTGAGATGGAGCAAGTTAAATTTGCTGCATCTTTTGAAGCTCTGTTAATTTGGATTTCCTGACCCTGCAACCTGCTTGCCAAATTGGCCAAACCTTCTCAATAGAAAGTTGAAGAAATTGAAGATGAAAAGTTTAGGAACTGGATGCCAATAGAACTTAGCAGGAAGAGATTATGTGGGACTTGTGTGAAGGATAGCGGAGCTGCATCATTCAGATTTAACTGGATTGGGTGACAAATGGAGAGACTGATGTGCAAAACATTTTGGGATTTTAAAGTATGGATTGAGTTTGGTTATGGATGGAGCAAAGTATAGAAATGTGGAGATGCAAAAATACTGTTAGTGTCACTGACGTTTATATTGTGTGCCCAAATTGATCTTTCTAAATTTTTTTCCATGTAAAGGCTTTTTCTGAAAATGGCAATAACATAATAATTGTTGAATGATATTTCTGTGATACCTTTTGTTTAATTGTGTTTATCATGTAACTCAGTGGACTTTGCGTCCTTTTTTACCACATTCCTAAATGGCTGAAGAATAAAACTTGTATTGAAGCACAAAGAGAAAGGCCCCTAATTAATAAATGATCAAATTAATGTTTGAAGTTTTTATTCTGTTTTATGAAGTCTTAAAGCATGCCCTTGTATATGATATATTTTAGCAAGTTTGGTACAAGTTTAGAGATCACTTGTTTGATAGAAGATGTCTTGTACAAATAAACATTATTCAAGACTAGAACCTCCTATAGTCCCAGAAGAAAGAATCCTGCACAAAATGTGAAATTGCATATGCCTCGCAAAAGCAATTTGGAAGCATTAAAACAAGAGCAAGGAAAAAGACTAAAAGGTAGGAAGCAATATGCAGATATATCTCCACATTTAGAAATGTGTGCAATTTAACAAAATACTCTGCCTTTTAAACTGGTTGGGGTATACATGAGAAATAATGAGACCAATTAGAGCCTCTTAGAGCTAGTTATTATGTAATTAGGTGGGATGTACTGTATCATTAAAAAATTATATGATGACTTTTAGATGTAACCTTTTTAAAATAACATGACACAGAATTTTATTGTAGATCTTGTCAAAGCATTTTGTTTCTCTTTGCTCTGTGCAGACACTACTTAAATAACATAGCCAGGAACACCAACAGTTTATACAGGGCTATTCAGCAACTTGCTTAACAGACAAAAGAAACAGATGACAATCTTTAAAGTGGTGTAAGGGAAGATGGTTTAAAACTTACTCAAAGAAATGTGTTTTGAAAAGTCTTTTAAATGATGTGAGAGAGGTAGAGAATTTAAAGTATTTTGGGACAAGATTTTAAAGAATAGGTCTGAGATGGCTGAAGTTTTGGATATATCATACAGCAAACCAGCCTCCAGGAAGATTGAGAGGATGGGGTGGGCAAGGATGCAATGGAATTTGTAGTCAATGTGGAAAATTGTCCATAGTGGAATGTCCTGCCACAAAAAGCAGGATAAATCCCATCTAGCCACTTACCATTCCCATAAATCTACATATCATCAGCAAAGTGAATGAAGGTGTTGTTGAGGGGGCCAGCAAGCAGCTCCTACAAAGAAATAACCTGCTCTGTGATGCTCAGTTTGAGCTCTGCTAAAACCATTGGGTTCCGCACCTCATCCCATTTCTTGGTTCAAACATTGATTTGATTCAAATAAAAGAGCTGAATTCTGGTTGAGATGAGAGCAGCTGACCTTGACATCAAGGAAGCATTTAACTGAGTCATGAGTTTCAGCAAAATTTGTCAGTCAGACTCGTGGGGAACCAGCCTTTATTGGTGTCATATGAAGCACGATACAAAGAAAGATGGTTGTGATTGTTGGATGTCAAGCACCTCACTTCAGCAGAAATTCCTCAAGGTAGTGCCCTTGGACCAATCGTTTTCCCTCCATCATCAGGTGGAATTGCTGTGATCGCATAGCGATTAGTACCATTTTACTACAATTCAGATATTGAAGCATTCAGGGTCCATATGCAGCAAGACCTAAACAACAATCAGGCTGATAAGTGATATATGCACCACACAAGTGACAGGCAATGACCATCTCCAAAAAGCGCAAATCCAAGAATCTTCCCTTGATGTTCAATGGAATTATCATTCTCAATCTCCATCATCAACATTCTTGGGGTTTATTAATGACCAGAACTTAACTGGATAAGCCAGATAAATACTGTCGCTGAAAGAGCAGCTAAGAAGGGCAAAACCGTAACTACTTTCCTAATATTGAGCATACTTACACCAGCTGGACTGCAGTGCTTTAAGACAGTGGCTCACCTTCTTGGAAAGCAATTAGGGTAGCGCAACAAATTCTGGCCTTACAAGTGATGCACACATCCCATGAAAACACTTAAAAAAATGGAATCGGAACTTCAGGCAACCAGCATGTCTTAGATTCAAACCTTTGTCTTGAGCTATTTGAGATCGTCACAAAAATTGGGATGCCCGTGATCTAGGGGAAGGAAAGTCAATCATGTTACTGCTCCTAATTGTTATTTAGGGATCTGTGGTGGAAAGTGCACATTGGTGCATCGTACCAAATAATAATCCTCCAACGCTCTGTACATTGAGTAGGTTCATGGTTGTAAAGAACCAATACCAGTGGAATCATATCCCTGTCGTGAATCAGTACTTTGTTAGAATAACAGGAGAGAAAGTTCGCAAAATAAATCAACTAGTAAAAGAATTACTGGAGGCTTGCATTAGTCTAGTCTGCATTGCACTGCTTTGCAGCCCTATCATATTAAACTTTAAAATGTGTTTAGTAGTGTCAAAGTAGTCTTATATAACGAGAGACTGGGTAGACTAGGACTTTTTTCTCTGGAGGATAGGAGGCTTAGGGGTGACATTATAGAGGTCTATAAAATAATGAGGGGCGTAGATCAGTTAGATAGTCAATATCTTTTCCCAAAAATGGGGGAGTCTAAAACTAGAGGGCGTAGGTTTAAGGTGAGAGGGGAGAGATACAGAAGGGTCCAGAGGGGCAGTTTTTTCACACACAGTGTGGTGAGTGTCTGGAACAAGCTGCCAGAGGTGGTAGTAATGGAGGCGGGTACAATTTTGTTTTTTGAAAAAGCATTTAGATAGTTACATGGGTAAGATGGGTATAGAGTGTTATGGACAAAATGCGGCTAGTTGATGTGTTAGAGATTAAGAAAAAGGGTGACGTGGACAAGTTGGGCCGAAGGGCCTGTTTTCATGCTGTAAACCTCTATTATCACAGCAGTGAAGTTACTATGAAAATCCCCTCGTCGCCACACTCTGATGCCTGTTCGAGTACACTGAGGGAGAATTTAGCATGGCCAGTACATTTTTTGGAATGTGGAGGAATCCAGAGCACTCAGAGGAAACCCATGTAAGCACAGGGAAAATGTGCAAAGTCTGTGCAGTGACCCAAGTCAGGATTTGAACCTGGGTCCCTGGTGCTATGAGGCATTAGTGCTAACCACTGTGAAGGCTGGATTAATAGTTGAAAAATGGATAATTGTGCACTGAACAATGATTGGGAGAATTAAGTATAAGAAGGCTATTGTTTAATGTGTTGAAAATCTAAATGAATATAGTAGTTGATTTTTATTCTCGATATTTAAAAGTAAATTCCAAGATGTAGTCTCCTTCTGTAGCTGCTTGTAGATGTACACAATTAGTGTTGATGTTCTCAATGGATGTTTTGCAGCTTTCAGGTTGTGAGATGGCCATGCAGAATTTTGGGGTTAACACCTGTTTTTGTGTTCAGTTGGCTGAGCTATGTTGGGACATTTTGAATGTTAAAGTTGAGGCCTGGCTTCTCTCCGTTGGGCACAGGAAAATAGTCTTGGTTCCCATTCCTACTGTCTTGGATGTGATGCCATCACAATGAAATAACAAATTTCACATGAATAATTTCTCCCTGGTTCAGGTGCTCAGAAGCACCTGATGTCTGAGAACTTGGACCTCAGCAAGAATCCATATCCACAGAACAAGCTGATAACAGCAAATACTTCCTAATTGATGTATGCCACCTTCCCTGCACAAACAGGTGTGTGCATGCACATATTTATACACGTGTGCGTACACATACGTGCATGCACGTACACACACCCGCCCTACATTGCATAATTTTCCTTGCTTAAAGACGCAATTTGATCCAAATAAAATTGGGTAATAACGAGCAAAAAATATGAGATTCGTCATCTTTTTATATTGTTTGAACAAATTTAGCTCGAAGTTATTGTGGTCTTGTTATTACGATCTCTCAATATTGTAATCTTGAGTTGGGAACAGGTTTTATTTAGAATTAGAGTATTAAAGATATATTTTGGTATTTATTTCTAGTGGTATCCCACAGCTCAGAGGAATAGAAGAGAATCAAACACTTATTACACAGGAAAATACAGCAGGCAATTTTTGCTTTGTGTGAGATTCTGTTTAATACAATGAGGTCTTGGGTGAGGGAGAAATTTTTGCTTCTCAAAAAATGCTGCAGGCTCTTTTAGGAACGTTTGAACAGATAGATTCATGGTCTCTGTTTAATCTCTGTTACAAGCTCAGTATTCTTTTTGATATCTCCCTTTTTTTTTACTGTGGACCTGATTTACTTTGTATCTGTTTCTAATTTCTTTATTTCCTTCAATTCACAGCCAAAAGGGATCAAGGATTTCCTAGCACAATGTGAGGTGCTTATTAGTTACTAGTACACACTAATGAATTGTTTATTATAAAGAACAAAATAGCACGGGAAATAGGCCCTTCAGCCCAACGAGACTGCGCCGCCACCCCGATGTTCCCACCTCTACCCGTGATCCCTGTCTATGTTTATAGATCTATGGATTGAAACCAAATTTGAGACAATTTAGGGAGAATTTGTTCTGCCAATTAGTCTAAGAGCACATTTTTGGGATGTGGGAGGAAACCGGAACACCCGGAGAAAACCCACGCAAGCACAGGGAGAATGCGCAAACTCCCACAGACACAGGCCCAAATCCACAGGCACAGTACAGCAATAGTCACTGAGCTGTTGTGTTGCCCATCAAACGGTCCAGGTTAAGCGCACACTAATGATGTGAAGCACTATAATACTCGAAAAATCCAAGAGCAGCCCTCTCACGACCCATCGCGTGTATGGCCCTTGTTAGACAGTAAGGCGGACCAAAGCACCTGTAGGATAAAAAGAAGCACATTAATATCGTCGTCTATTTACACACTTCCCAGGGACTCCCAAGGCTCATGATCCCTATTTTAAATCAGTTTTCTATACCCCTCCATTCCCATTCTGTTCATGTGCCCATCTAAGTATCTCTTAAATAACTCCAGAGTGCCTGTCTCCACCACTTTACTTGGCAGCACATTCCATACCCCCATCACCCTCTGTGTGAAAAAACTCACTCTAGCATTCAAATTGTATCTTTTCCCCCCTCACCCTAAGCCCGTGACCTCTTGTGCTATTTGAGTCCATTCTAGGAAAAAGCTTAACCCTGTTTACTCTATTTATTTCCCTCATAATCTTGTACACCTCTATTAGATCTCCTCTAAGTCTACGTCTTTCTAAAGAAATCTGACCCAATTTGCCTAACCTCTCCTCGTAACTCAGACCTTCCATACCAGGCAGCATCCTGGTAAACCTCCTCTGCACTCTCTCCAGAGTCTCCACGTCCTTCCGGCAGTAAGGTGACCAGAACTGGATGCAGTATTCCAAATGAGGTCTAACCAACGTTTTATACAGCTGCAACGTTAAAGGCCAGCTCTTGTACTCTATACCCCTTCCTATAAAGGCTAGCATACCATATGCTTTCTTCACAACCTTCTCCACCTGCTCTGCCACCTTCAGAGACTTGTGCACCTGCACCCACAGGTCCCTCTGCGTTTCTATACTCTTACTAGATCTACCCTTTATCATACCTGCCCCGTACATTCTTTCTAAATGCATTACCTCACATTTATCAGGATTGAATTCCTTCTGCCATCTGTCTGCCCAAGCTACCAGCCTATCTGTCCTGCTGCATCACCTGACAATGCTCCTCACTATCTGCAAGTCCAGCCATCTTTGTATCATCTGCAAATTTGCTGATCACTCCCCTTACTCCCTCTTCCCAGTCATATTTGCAGTCTATGGAGAAACAGTTTCAGAAATTAACTAACTTCAGACAATATTGTCTTGATTCCTTTTTTAAAATTCAGGTGTGAATGCACAATGTCCAATAGTAACCTCTTGCCCCTCCCCTACTATCTTTGAAAAATTGGTCTAGTGACCTTGAAACATGACAGCCTCATCCAAAAATTGGCGTCTCCATTGTAACAATGCCCCCTCAAAACTGTGCGAGTCTAGATCATGTTCTGTGGGAAACTAATATCTCGTAAATTAGGAATTGAACAGCATATTTCTGTATTTAGTGCTCACTCACCTCTGCTGCTGTTATCCAGTGTTTAGTGTAATATGCTTTCCTAAAAATAGTCTTTCCAAAGATCAGGAAAGCTTTGCATTTTAATCACACATTCTTTAAGAATCCATCAGCAAGAGTAACCAGTATCTGGGCTGTATTGGAAACTCTGTCATACATTCAAGTAATTGGAATAAAGCCATTGTGGTAGGTTTCAGACATCAGCAACCTCTTCAGAGTGTATTACAGCCTTGAGCGTGTTCTGAACCATTGGCTTTAATATTTATAATAATGCATATAGTTTTCCAATAATTAGACTTTCCAAATGTTGGTCTGAGCTCTCACGTTTCCATTACCACCTTCTTTAAACAATCGCTGTTCATGTGCAAACTCATATCTCTAGTTAGAAATCTAATAATATTGCTTCACATTTATTTTTATGATGCAAGATTGTAAGTGTTACTGCCTCCGCTAACAGGGAGCGTTTGAGAGCAGTGTATTCTTGCAAGGCACTGTAAAGGTATTCAAAAACATATTTGTCAAGGGTGCCACAGTCCTGATGTTTATCCCTTGTTCTCTTTGTAGCTCAATTCTAGCAACCTGCCAGAGCTGGTAGGCCTTTGATGACTGCTCCAAACATCAGCAGCAGCACATCTGGCTGTGTAGAGCACAAAACAGGGAGACATTGGTGAACTTTTGCTTGGTATTTTGTGGGCCCTGATCAGGAATACTACATAGTTCCAGAAAGCTGCAGAGAGAAAATGACACAGATTCACCATAATATCAGAGACAGCAAAACCGTGGTTATATTTTTTAAGGGGTCTGGAATATGAGTGCAATGTTAAAGCTCTGGTTAGACTGCATATGGAGTATTGTGGTCAATTCTGGGCACCTCACCTCAGGAAGAATATATTTGTTGGAAGTAATAGGAAATGAGCAAAAGGCAGTGGATTAATTTTGGGTTGCTTTGAAAAGGGTTGTCACAGCGATGATAATGAATGATTTCTTTTGGACAGGCTCAGCAATTATTGTCTCCCAATGGTTTAATCTCTTTCCCTGAGACAGTGTTTCATGGGATTCACAAAACTATACTCTTGCCTCTATTCATTGGCACACTTTCAAATCATTCACAAACTACTAGCTGGCACTGCCCCTGGTTTTCTCCAAATTCAAATCTTCTGGCTGCAACAAGTTATTAATGGCTTCCAGAACCAACTGGCTGGCATGGAATTAATGACCTTCCACCACTTTTTCAGCTCCCCTGGACTTCCTTGAATCCCAACTGCCTTGGAGACCTGATAACCACTCTCATGGCTTCCCTGTGAATTGTAAATCACACCAGGTCCAAATTCCAACGAACTGCTGCACCGAATGCCCCAAGGATTGCTGATTCCTAACCACCTCGAACCTGCTAACAGGTTTCTAGATCTGGCCTTTCCTCTGTTATAGAATGCTTAGATAATTGAAATCCAAGCACCTTATTAAATTCCACCCATCTTGATAACAGCATAACCTTTCAGGTTTCAATGAATACTTCTAAATTAATTTAGTTATTTAGCTAAGTAAGCCCACCTGATATTGTGGGATTTTTACCTTTAAGCTGCCGATGTTTTGACTGTAATAGACACCAAGCTGCTTTAATTGCATTTATCCAATTTTCTACAATTAAACTTTAATCTTCCCAGAACTAAACATTACCGCTAAAGTATGAGCATAAACTAGATATTTATCACAAGTGGGTCTTGAACTACAACCTTCTGACTCAGACAAGACTGCTGTCAACTGAACCACAGCATACCTCAAATGTTGTTCTAATCAACTTAATGTCTACACTCAATTGTTATCTGACAAGAAGTTACTGTTTAATGATAAAGCAGGAATCCTGGCTCTTCCCCCTTTATCATCCTGGAGCACTGAGACCAATCATAGGATTTATAACTTGTTATTTTGGCTGAAGTCACCTACCTCAGTAAAGAGCAAGGATTGAATCTGGGAAATTCCTGCCTGTGAGGTTATGAACCAATTCTGCCATTTATATGAAAGATAATTTCTTCTTGGGGCCATATGGCAAAGGCTTATGGTATGCCACTGAAACAGTCAACCCTAATTACTGTAGTCTCACTGTAACTTTGGAGTTTTTTTAATCGTGGCTAATAACCTGGATTAGCATTCAACATTGAGTGACAACTGTCAGTTTTTCCCAATGTAATGAGAGCCATCCACTCACTCACTGTCTCATTCATTTGCAGAGACTCTGCTCTCTGACTGGGTTCTTGTGCAGACTGTTCTAGGATTCATCATGAAATATTTCTGCTCCTGGATGAGAGGAATGAAGAGATGTCTCAGGTCATAAGCACTCATTTTCCCTTGTCTTAAACAGCCATTGTTTCTCGGAGGCCAAGTCAGTCATTAAACAGGACTTGTCCTGCATTAGAATAGAATAAATAAGTTTGTGACAAGTGCTTAATTGCAAGTTATGATATTGGCCAATTATGACGAGACCAATTCTGGAGTCTTCCTGTTGTGGCAGGACAGTGTGAAATTCATGCATATATTTCGTGAACTCCATCTGTTCGAGATTTCATTTTGTTGGCTGTGTGAATAAGGAATTTAAGTTACTGACCTCAATCAGAAGATCAAAGCTTATTAATCCTCTTTTGTCCTTTGGCTGGTGATTTTCTTTTCATTCCCATTCCTTCCCTACCACAAAGTACTAGACCATATTTCAGCTGAATATTTCTCATGAGGTAATACTGTGGAAGTATGCAGGATGTTTGACCGTGAAAGTCGCATTCGATGACTACTATTTTGTTCACGCCTGATGTTCGTGTATGCACAGCTCCAGCAGGTGTCATTAGATTGTGACTAAAACTGGGAAGTTGGATTGATTTCTTTTCCCTTGCTGAGGTGATGTGGAATAGAGCCAGGGCAGGTTTTAATAAAAGGGAAGAATGCATTCCTGTTTGAAAAGGAGATAGAGGATTACCAGTTCCAGAATCTCAGCTGGAGGTCTGGATAGATAGCTGAAAGCGATCAAAAAAACCAACACATTGTTAATTTATGCAATGTGCATGGCAGGGCCAGTGACCCGGACTCTGCTGACAGGTGCATTTCAATGGGCAGCTTTCTTGACTTTTACTCACATCTGTTGTGTTTGTAGCTAGCACAGGGTTTTGAAAAACTAGGGCACAACTATTATGTTTATGCAGGCAAAAATAATCTGCATGCCACTCCACAGCCAGTTGAGTTCATTTTTTTAATCCAGGCTGAAAATAATTTTTGGGGCTTGATTAGTAAGGCCACTTCATGTAACTGTTCAATTAACAAATTTATAAACAACAGGTTGGGTTTCCCCGGAGACTGTGGATTTTAAAACAACATATGTATTTGAACCATCACCAACTGGCCCATGCACCATGACCTATCACCTTTCTTAGTTCCTGTTAAGTACTGAAGTTTGCAGTTAGCCATTTGCTTCACAATGACTAAAATCTGACAACTATTCATGTTTTTTTTGTATTTCTCAATTTCCTATGAGAAACCAAGACACTGCTGCAGCCTTCAGGTGAAGAAGCAATGTTAGAGGGCAGGGAATAATTGGAGCAGGGTGCAATCATGTAATTCAATCTTAATTTTAAAGACTGGTGTTTTGCCCTTATTGTTAGTGCATTTATTTTCTGTTATTTATGGTGTGAAGTAAAACTAATTAGAACACCGGGATTGATGGTACTTAATGTGGCTGAGGAGGGTCTCACCTGCTGGTTGGAGAAGACCTACCCATTAAGATGCAATCAGGCACTTAACTGGGCAGCAGCATATCCCTCTTGAGATCAAGACTCCCCCCACCCCCACCAAGTGGTGGTGGTCCTGCCTGCCAATCTGAGGCCAACAACTGTTCATTGCTCAGTGACACTACTGGAGAGGTGGTGGCTGCTGCTTGTAATGTCTCTCAGTGATTCCCAGGCCCAGCATTGCTGAGACCCCCCAAGTGATGGCAGTTGGATGGGGATTGGCCGCAAAGCAAGAGAGTGGCTCTTCATGGCAACCTCCCTTCACAATACAGAGTGCATTAGGCACCGAGTACCTTTGAACAAGCCCAGTAGTGTTTGCTGCTTGGGATTCCTGGCAGGATGAGGCCTTGAAGTGAATATTAACTGCCCACTTAATGGCCTCAATTGTCGATGCAACAGTGCGATTGTCCACAAGCTTTCCAACCAGAGACTTGATTATGGCAGAGGCAGGAAGATGGCAGGATTCCCACCTGATTAAATGCTCTCCCACTATCAAACCTGCCATGGGGCTGGGCATTAAATTCCAATCAATGGGCTGCATGGCCACTTTGTGTGTGGTAAATCATTCCATGTTTTAATGTATCAAAGACTCAGTCTGAGGAACTGGAAGAGTGTGACAGTGCCCTCATTGTGGAAGCTGCATTGTACATGGGCAGTTTCCATAATAAAGAAGAAATTTAACAGAGGAGTATGCCAAAATCTTGAAAACAGTAGAAAGGTTTGTGATCAGCAAATGGGTGAAGACTTAATATTTTTACTATTTTATAGTTCAAAATACTTAGGCCAAAGGCACAGTACTGGACTTGACTGAGACTTGGTAATCTAAATAGTGCTTAGGTTTGGATTTTTAAAAGATTGCTGGTTGAGCATTGCAGCTGTTGTAAAGATGTAGATGTGTTTATTATTTTATTTACATTTTTTTCATAGCAATTGATATTTTTCTCTGTTCCACAAAGCATCCCAGCAACCAGATTGATGATGTGTATGTTGACACAACACCAATGGTTTAAACTGTGAGGTATGTCAGGATATCCTCCATGATGTGTCTGGGAACCTGCTGAATGATGCAATATAATTCATGCCAAATATATTTCAGATCAAAATATTTCAAACTTAACAGTGGCTTTATTTTGGGGCTTATTTTCTGCAGTTTTCTTTGTCTTTAAAATATAAAATGGATAGGCTTTTCCAGTAGATCAGAAAGATTGCTCAGTCAGCAGAGCCATCTTTCTCAGTCCCTCTCCTGCCTCACTGTTGCCACATTCACCTTGAGAAGGTGATGGTATTTGAACTGCTGCGGTCCATCTGCTGATGATTCATCCACAGTGCTATTGGAAGGGAGTTTCAGTTTTTTTTGAGAGTAAAGGTGATATATTCTGTAAGTCAGCGTGGTGTGTGACTTGGAGGAAACTTGTATGTGGTGGTTTTTAAAGCCATCAACAGCAGTGGAATTGTACTCCGTACAATCTGCAATCTCATGGCCCAGCATATCGCTCATTCAACCATTACCATTAAGCCAGGGGATCAACTCTGGCTCAATCTCTAGAGAGTGCAGGGAGGGCGTGCCAGGAGTAGCACCAGGCATATCTAAAAAATGAGGTGTCAACCTGGTACAACTACCAAATAAGACTACTTGCTTGACATATGGCAAAAACACCAAGTGATAGAGCTAAGCGATCTGACAAGCAACAGATCAGATTTAAGCTCTGCAGTCCTTCCACATCCAGATGAGAATGGTGGCGGACAAACAGTTCACTGGAGGAGGAGGCTCCACAGATATTCCCATTCTGAGTGATGGAGGAGTCCAATACATCAATGCAAAAGATAAGCCTGAAGCATTCGCAGCAATCTTCAGGCAGAAACGCCGAGTGGATGATCCATCTTGGCCTCTTCCAGTGGTCCACAGCATCTCAGATGCCAGTCTCCAGCCAATTCGATTCATTCTGTGTGATATCAAGAAACAAATTGGAGGCACTGGACACTGCGAAGGCAATGGGCTCATTTTGGCAATAGTACTGAAGACCAGTGCTCCAGACCTTGCCACTCTCCTAGCCAAGCTTTTCCAGTACAGTTACAACACTGGCATCTATCCAATAATGTGGAAAATTGCCCAGATATGTCCTGTACATAAAAAAAAAGGACAAATCCAACGCAGACAATTACTGTCCAATCAGTCTATTTGTGATCATCAGTAAAGTGATGGAAGGGGTTATGAAAAGTGCTTGCAAGCAGCACCTGTTCAGCAATAACCAGCTCAGTGACACTCGGTTTGGGTTTTGCCAGGGTCACTCAGCTCCTGACCTCATTACAGCCTTGGTTCAAACATGGACAAAAGAGCAGAATTCCTAAGATAAGGTCAGAATGACAGCCTTGATATCAAGGCTGTGTTTATGTGATGAGTTTTGACCGAGCGTGGCTCAGTGCGTATCGGGGGCAAACTCTTTGCAGATTGAAGTCATACCTGGTATGTAGGAAGATGGTTGTGGTTGTGGAGGGTCGGTCACCTCAGCTTCAGGACATCTCTGCAGCAGTCCCTCAGGGAAGTGTCCTAATCTTCAGTTGCTTCATCAATGACCTTCCCTCCGTCATAGGGTCAGAAGTGGGTATATTCACCAACGTTTGCACGATGTTCAGCACCATCTGCGACAACTCATACTGAAGCAGTCCATGTTCAAATGCAATCCGATCTGGACAATATACAGACTTGGGCTGACAAGTGGCAAGTAGTGTGCCAGGCAATGATCATCACCAATAAGAGAAATGCTAACCGTGGTCCCTTAATATTCATTAGTGTAACCATCACTGAATCCCCCACTGTCAACATCATTGATGTTACCATTACCAAAAACTCAATTGGACTCGCCACACAAACACAGTGCTCCAAGAGCAGGTCAGAAGCTAGGAATACTTGCGGCGTGTAACTTGCCGCCTGACTGTCCAGAGCCTATCCACCATCTGCAAGGCACAAGTCAGGAATGTGATGCAGTACTCTCCATTTGCGTGGATGAATGCAGCTCCAACAATATTCAAGAAGCTTGACACCATCCAGGACAAAGCAGCCAGCTTGATTGGCACCACATCTGCAAGTATTCAATCCCTCCACCACCAACATTCAGTAGGAGCAGTGTGTACTATCTACAAGATCACTAAGCAATTCACCAAAAATCCTTAGACAGCACCTTCCAAATCCATGACTACTTCCATCTAGAACAAGGGCAGCAGATAAGTGGGAACACCCCCATCTGCAACTTCCCCTCCAAGCCACTTGCCATCTTGATTTGGAAATATATTGTCATCTTTCGCAATCGTTGGGTCAAAATCCTGAAATTCCAGGATAATAAAATGGCTTGTGCGCATCTTGTAATGCTCCTGTATGTATGCAGGCCTTGTATAATTTGTATGAAAGTGAATGGAACTGAAATATCCAAAAAATGTTAGCAAAGCAGAAAGCCATCAATTATTGTGTTCCATTTATCAGTCTTGCTTGAGATATGATCCCAGTTCAGTTTTTTTTTGTAAAACATGAACAAGCAGAAATAGATTGTCACAAAATATATTTTTCAATTCTGCCGCCTACCATGACTCCACAAATTTTTCTCCTTTTCCCTTGCCTCTCGGTTACACACTGTCTCTCAGACTGCACAATCATACAGCTATTAGATAACCTTACTATTCCTTACCCAAGGCCATTATTGAAGTCAGAGCATAGGTAGAGAATGTTAGCAGATTACTTGATGGTTGTGGACAGAGAATCACAGTCTAGTCAGTTCCAATGTCCATTACTAGCCAGGAATTTCTCCTTGCCTTGCATTTACCCACAGCCAAACAATTGTGGAACCTTAACAGTGAGGCCATTTCTCCAAGAGTCTGTGTGTTGGCTCTTTGAAAATGCAGGTGTGCTTTGTCCTCCTCTCTCTCCCATCCCTAATCCTTACCACACACATGCCCTTCCAGAGAGGAATTATTGGAAAGAGATCTGGAAGATGAAGACAGGCCAATTATTCACCAAATTCCCATCCTCCCTGCTGCATCATTTCCAGCCCATGAGCCAGTGAAGCCATTTCTAACCCTTGCTCCTGATCTAGTTAAAAATCAGCACAGGCCAGCAATTGAACCTGGTGTCCACTTCCATGATGTCTCGAGGGTGACCGTGCATGGAACATTCCTGAAAATCCCCATGAGGGACAGAGATAGCATTTTAAGAGCTGATGGAGATTGCTATTGCTCTTGAGCAGTATCACTTGATATAAAATGAACGTCTGTGAACAACTGTAAAATTGGTCAATAAATTGACACAAATTAAATCTGTCATGATTGAAATGGTACAAGGAAGTCAACCTTCTCATGAGCTAATGAGATTCAGTAGGTTTGGTATTGAATCTGTCTTGATAGTCTAGAAAAAAGCTTTGGTACTTTTATCCACCTGATTGCCAACTGTAGAGGTTTTGCTAAAAGGCCATTATGTTTTGGTGAGGGCTTAAAGCAGCAATTCTGGAACATCACAAAAGTTTTACACAGCTTGTTAATAGAGCATGCTGCTGCTGGTATACACTTCCATCTCAAAAAGGTAAATGAAAAAATACCTACTCGTTTATCCACTTGAATAACTGGGGTAATCGTTGATGTATCGCTGAAATCATACAAAGGTTTTTGTGACGAACATGAGGTTTGGGGAATTTTAGTCAGCGTAACTGCCTGAGCTTTGACAAAATCAAATTAATTCTCAAGTTATTGTTGAAGTGGGATAAAATGCACATTTCTAAGATTGAAAAAACCACCCATCCATCACAAGCAGGTCACTTTTGATTGTGTAACCACTGCGGAATTTATTGCAATGTAACAGTGATGATGGGTAATTACATTGCCTTCAAAGAAAGACAGTGAAAAAATGTGAAAGGACCTCATTGGCACAGTTGTGATTTTCTTTTTAACCCTACTATCCTTTCCTTCCAAAGACCCTCTTGTTGAGGTTCAGATCTACAGCGCCCAAGTCTCTTCTGGTGTCTCATCAAAGTGGCTATTGTTGATGTGTGAGCCAAGGGAGTAGTCATCAGTAGGCTGCTTCACTTTTGCAGGTTTTTTGGTTAAGTCCAATTCAGTACTCACTCGCATATGCATGCACTAACTCACCCTTTTCCATGCTGGAGTCATTGGGAGCATGATGAACCCTGATTTTTCTTTCCCAGCTAGTCCAGATATTTCAGATGATCTGTCATACCGCAGTTGTTGTCTTCGTTGACCACAGATATATCAGTACTAATTAGAACCTCGTTTAAGGGAAATTTAGATAAATATTTGAAACAAAGAAAATGCATATTTATGGGGAAGAGGGTATGGGCAGTGGAATTAGTTTTGGAATGATCTCGGAAAGAGTTGAGATTTGATTGGAGCAAATGGCTGCCTCCTGTGTTGTGAACTTCATTCTATGGCTTAGTAAAGAGATTGCATTTATGCTGCAATAAAAAAAAATGTTTTCTGCTTCTTTATGGATGTGTCCTTGGGTATGCAGAGATGTCATTGTTACAATGAAAGAAAAATAATCTCATGCTTGGCTGTGTAACTGTTCTGTATTCAAATCCCTCCATGGCATACCTCCTCCCTGTTTGTAACTGTAACTTTCCCTAGCGTTGCTATCTTTGTGAGATCTCCGTGCTCCAGTCCCAGCCTCTTGGCACCACTCCCTCCTTTATCTCTTCACCACTGATGACCATAGCTTCAACTGCTGAGGCCCTCTGATTTGGAGTTTTCTCCCTTAAGCTTTAGGCTTAAATAGCTCTCTCCCTTTCTTTCCAGAAATCTACCTCTTTTTAGGACTGGTCTCTAAAATCATTCAGTGTCAGATATTGCTTGATAGCATTCTGGTGAAGCACTTTGGGAAATTTTAGAATGTAAGTGATGTCATGAGGAATGCAAATTGTCGTTGCGAGTGATCGCAGATTGTTTATGTATTTATTGTGAAGTAACAGTGGACAGGAGTTACATAATACGTTTTACTGGTCTACGTCTTTACATGAATTCCAATTGAGCACTTGATTTTGAAGAGATTTAGTTTTCTCAGTTGTTTGCTCACTCATTGCTTCCCAGCCATACACGTAAATGGCAAGAATTTGGCATGTACGAATGATGGCAGTGTTCTGGCAATTGTTTTAAACCAGCTGCACCTGTTGGGATTATGGTGTGTGCCGGGAATTGTTTGTGGTTGCAGATTTTTTTGTCTCTTCGGTTTTTTATGTGATAATGTTGACAAACAACAATTTGCAACTGCGGTTAAAGTATGTGCAGAAGCTGGAGATTACCAGCTGAAGCAGTAACTTCTTGATTTTTGTCAAAATTTTATGCTTTCCATAAAAGAAAAACAAAAAACGCACGCTGTGAAGAATAATCAGAATTGTCTTTTAAATGTTAATAGATTGTGGAAGTTTAGATCATACCTGTATTTATTTTTACATGTGCCTACTGTTTGTAGTTTCCAATAGATAATTTAAAAAGTCTTTAAACTTGAGTGTTAAAGTGCTCTGTGTCTAATAAAGCGTGAAATAGACTTCCTTTGTAGGTTATCGTTAAAAATTGATTCTTTATTTCTATGGGGACTTAGGGGAAACGAACACAACAAAAAATTTAAATTTGAAACAACATAAATTATTTTTTAAGTCTTGAATATCCATGATTCATTGATTCAGGCACTTCTATCATTGCTATTTCTTATTGATATCAAAAAAGTCTTCCTTTCACTGATGAGATGCGAGACTGATTGATGCTGCCTTTGAGACTGACCTTTTAAAAAAATATCTTGGATAAGCATAATTTATATATCCAGAGGGGTTCACCGGTGAAATCCTCAGAAGTTCGAGCCTTTAAATGAAATATCACCACATAGTTTCCGTCCATCTACATGATATGGAGCAGACTTGCCTCACTGCGATGAATTGGGCAATATTTGCAATCTGTTTTCAGATTATTGATTAGTTTAGGAAACAAAGACAAATGATGTAATATAGAGGAGGCTGAGAAATCCTACATGGTGTGTCTAACGTGCCATTGCTCAGACATCATCACATAAGTTGGTAAGATATAAGAGCAAAATTAGGTCATTCAGCCCATTGAGTCTGCTCCAACATTCAATCATGGCTGGTATGCTCCTTAATCCTCATTTTCCTGCCTTCTCCCCATAATCTTTAAACGCATTACCAATTTAAAAATTTCTCTAACTCCTCAAATTTACTCTCTGTTCCAGCATCCATCGCACTTTGGAATAGCGAATTCCATAGATTCACAACCCTTTGGGAGAAATAGTTTTTCCTCAACTTTGTTTTAACTTTCCATCCCTCGTCATAAGACCATGACCTGTCGTCCTAGAATACCCCACAAGAGGAAGCATCCGTTCAACATCTACTTTATCCATACCTTTTATCATCTTGTATGCCTCAATTTGATCTCTCCTTATTCTTCTTTTCTCCAGAGAGAATAGGCCTATAGGCACATGGTTAGGGCATCAATGGCATTTTCACCTGCTAGTTTAATGGGTTCCCAAAGTTATATTGTTGGCTCCAGGTGGCTCATCTTGAGGTGCCTTCAACACAAAAATGTGCAGTTAGCTTCCAATATGGGCAGTGATAAAACAAGGACCAGTGTTTATTGTAGGGGATGTTTCCATACATGTTTTTTTTTGTTCAGTACGTGAAGCTATGGGGGTCTTAATCTCTTGCTGGCCCAGTGCTGATCAAACAGAATAAACTGTTATTCTAGTCTGCTCACATTGAAACGACCGATCATTTGAGCTTTGTGTTGAGAAATTTTGAGTTGTGGGATTTCCTGGCAGTTAGTATGTAAATGAAGCCAAACTCTTAGCTCTCACCTGTTGACTATTGTCTGCTGTGTAACGACAAATGACAATCTTTTCAGTATCATTTTCAAAATATGGCTTGGAAATGCAAAATGTTGTTTTTGGTAAGCTGTTATTTAAGACAGTTCCTTTATCTCCTCCTATTCTCCTGTCAGTTTTTTCCTATTCCCTTCCTTCTTCCCAAAATCTATGGAGTGCAGTTCTTAATCTTGTTCTTTCTGTGCAAGTAGCTGTAGAGAGAGCAGTTCCTTAATTTTCAGCTCAACATGTTCTTCCTGAGATATCTGCTTTTCTTTCATTCTCCAAAGTCTACTGATCAATTCAGATAATCGTTCATCATTAGACAGTGAAGGGTGTCACACCCAATCCAGGCACTGTTTTAACTTTTTATGTGAACCCATGCTTTGGGGAGTCAGGAGATGAGTTACTTGCCACAGGATTCCTGGTCCTTGATCTGCACTGGTAGCCACGTACATAGAACATAGAACATAGAACAATACAGCACAGAACAGGCCCTTCGGCCTTCGATGTTGTGCCGACCAAAATAAAAAGCAATGCCCCTCCAAACTAAACCATTCCCTTCTCTTCCATATACTTATCAACTAACCTCTTAAACGCCACCAAACTTGGCGCATCTACAACAGCTGCAGGCAGGGCATTCCACTCCCTAATCACTCTTTGAGTAAAGAACTACCTCTGATATCCGTCCTATAACTCATACCCCTTAATTTAAAGCTGTGTCCCCTCGTGCTAGCTTTCTCCATCCTAGGAAAAAGGCTATCACTGTCCACCCTATCTAAACCTCTAATCATCTTATATGCTTCAATAAGATCCCCTCTTAGCCGCCTCCTTTCTAACGAAAACAACCTCAAATCCTTCAACCTCTCTTCATAGGACCTGCCCTCCATACCAGGCAACATCCTGGTAAACCTCCTCTGTACCCTCTCCAATGCCTCCACATCTTTCTTATAATGTGGGGACCAGAACTGCACACAATACTCCAAGTGCGGCCGCACTAGAGTTTTGTACAGTTGCAACATGATGCTGCGGCTCCTAAATTCAATCCCCCTACCAATAAAAGCTAAGACTCCATATGCCTTCTTAACAACTTTATCCACTTGACTGCCTACTTTCAGGGATCTATTGACACATACACCAAGATCCTTCTGTTCCTCAACACTATTAAGAGCCCTACCATTAGCCCTATACTCTACACATTTATTGTTCCTGCCAAAGTGCATTACCTCACACTTTTCCACATTAAACTCCATTTGCCACCTCTCGGCCCAGCTCTGCAACTTGTCCAAGTCACTCTGTAAACTAAAACACCCCTCTTCACTATCTACCACACCACCAACTTTAGTATCATCTGCAAATTTACTGATCCATCCCTCAATACCCTCATCCAGATCATTTATAAAAATTACAAACAGCAGGGGCCCCAATTTCTGTCAATGGTAACCCTGGGGATGTTAATTTTTATTTATTAGTATCACAAGTAGGCTTACATTAACACTGAAGTTATTGTGAAAATCCCCGAGTCACTATACTCAGGCACCTGTTCAGGTACACTGAGGGAGAATTTTAGTTTGGCCAATGCACCTAATCAGCATGTCTTTTGGACTGCAGGAGAAAAATGCAGCACCTGTTGGAAACCCACATAGACATGGGAAGAATGTGCAAACTCTGTACAGACAGTGACCCAAATCAGGAATCAAATCTGGGTCTCTGGCGCTGTGAGGCAGCAGAGCTAACCATTGTGGCACAGTGATTGTGGGGGAATCAGCAATGGTAATTGAACATCAGAGGGCAATAGTTAGATTCTCACTTGTAGGAGATGGTCATTGCTTGACACTTATGTGGCACAAATATTACTTGCTCCTTGTCAGCCAAGTCTGGATATTGTCCAGACCTTGCTGCATTTGGACATGGACTGCTTCATTATGAGGAGTCATGAATGGTGCTGAACATTGTGCAGTCATCTGCAAACATCGCTATACATCATCTTACAATGGAAGGAAGGTCATTGATAAAACAGCTGAAGATGGTTGGGTCGAGGACACTACCTTGAGAGCTCCTGCAGAAATATCCTGGAGCTGAGATGATTGACCTCCAACAATCACCACAACGGTCACTCAAAATCTAAATGTTAGAGTCATAGAGATGTACAACTCACCTATGTACTCTATGAACAGTATGCTTTGTTTAAAAAAAAACTTTTCACAGTATCCCAATATATGTGATAAATCAAATCAAAAAGGAGGAAATTAGTTGAAGCACAAGATGGAATGCTGGACAATCTGCTCTTCACCCAGTACCTTCTCACATCCTTACTCATGGAGGTAAAAGCACAGGCAGCAGTTACAAAACACCTGGCGCATCTCCTGTACCAAGACTCACAACGCTGTACCTGGAACAGGAAATTTTTCTTGAGCAAAGTGCTTTTAAAATCTAAAAATTCTCATTCCAGTTTTAAAACCTTCCATGGTCTCATTAATCAAGCCACTATCCCATATACACCGACATACGGCTTCTCTGTAACCTCTCCAACTCTAAGACAGTTTACTGTTCTAATTCTAGCCTCTTGAGCATTCCCAGTTTCATTGCTATACCCACTTGGCAGCTATACCTTCAGCTGCTGTGATCCTATGCTTTGGGATTCCCTTCCTAAATCTTTCTGCCTTTGGCTCTTCACCTTTTCAAATGTTTCTTTGAGTCACTTCTTTGACCAAATATTTGATTTCCTGTCCCAAGTGGATCTCTGTTTGTTGAATAATGTTCCTGTGAAGCAACTTGGAACATGTTTATTATGCTTAAAAAGAAAGACTTGCATTTATATAATGCATTTTGTGACAGTTCAGCATTTCAAAAAACTGTATGGCCATTAAGTACTTTTCTAAGTATTGACATTGTAGTAATGTGGGAAACACAGCAGCCAATTTGTGCACAGCAAGTTCCCACAGATAGCAGTGAGGATAATGATCAAATAATCTGTTTTAATGATGCTCATTGAGGAATGAATACTGGCCTCAGAATATCGAGGTAACTTCCTTAATCTTTGAAATGCCATGAGATTTTTTATTCCCACTTAAGAGGACAGATGGACCTTGCTTTAACTTCTCATCTGCAGCTGTAACTCTGCTGTACCTGATCAATTGGAGAGTCAGTCTTCATTTTTGTGATCAAGTACTGTAGTGGGACGTGAGCCCAGAACTTGGTGACTCCGAGATGATAATGCTGCCAACACAATATAAATGTCATTTGGTGGTGTTGATATTCCAGAGAGCTAGAGAAAGAAGAACTTTTGAGAGAAATTCTTGCACCGCTATAAAGCCATGGATTGCATAGCACTTTTACAACTACAGGCTTCTTGAACGAAAGAAAGGTTGACACTGTGGTGTTCCATGATGATTGTAGCTCAGTATCTAATCACAAATCATGCATACCTGCTTTAGTCTTTGCAGAGTCCTGTAGGATTACTTTAGCCACCCAGTATAATTGTGTGAAGATTAAATTATGGTTTCCAATGTTTCTTTTCAAAATATGCAGACTTATTAAAAAAAAAGCCTTTCTTCCACAGTTAAAGTTAACAAGTTCTCATTGTGACAAAAGATCTGGCAGCACCTATTAAGCAGAAACTGAGCAGCTTAAAACTTAATTGCTCTCGATTAGTAAAACTTATTACTTGCTGTGAGGTTTTTTTGCTTATGTGCTGTTTTTCAGGCCATCCTTGATCACAGGAAGATAGCTGAGTATTATCAGATGCCCAGTGTAAAAGCTGGGGGCCACAGCACGTAGTGAAATTTGAATTCAATTTAAAAAATTAAATTAAAAGTTAGAAGTCCAAGAAACCATGTTGATTTGTTGTAAAAAAGAAATCGGGTTCACTGATGTCCTTAGCCCTTTATATGTCTGTCTGCGGACCCCCAGTAATGTGATTGACTGCCCTCTGAAATGGGGCAGTAAATGTCAGCGATGACCACATGCATAAACCAATAAAGAAAAGCTTCTTTGTATTTTTCTGTCACTCTCCACTCTAGCCTTTGGCTTTCTGTTAGCCACATCATTTCTGTACCTCCTCATTTGCTGGATTGCACCCTCAGCTCCACCTTGAATATCCAAATAAATCGATTTCTATCTGACCCTGGTCATTTCTCCTGATACAGAGACCTATCTCTGCTCCTTTAAGCAGACTTAAAAGGATATAGTGGACAACTGACTCAGTCACCCGCTGCTAGATCTGGCTGGACTACAAAAAAGCACTGTGGGACCCTGCTTTAACTGCTCATTAATCCAAGACGCCATCCTGGAACACAAAGTAGCTTTTGGCTTAAAACCCTCTCCCTGTCATATAACAAAACCTTCCATCTCTTCTCACACCCACTCCAAGCTTGCCCATAAGACCCTGTCTCTGTCCCCTCAACAGTATTTCCACTAAATTGCAGACCATCACATTTCCCCTGCCGCTTCTCATGTTAGCTAATGTTGTTAATGGCCCTTTCCAGATTTTGTCCCCTTTTTCTTCAAAACTGCTGCCATCAGCACTCTGTTTGAAAATCTAACCCTTGACCCCCACAATTCCTACAATCTACCACCATATCTCCAACCTTTTTTTTTCCCCCTTGAGCTCTTGGATATTTGGTCTCCAAATGCATTTCCATTTTTTCCTGAACTTAATCTTTGAATCCTTCCAGTTTGATTTTCTCGATATTGCAACAACTCTTAGCAAAGCCATGGGCATTCTGTGTAAGTGTTAAGAATAAACTTTCCATTTTTCTTCTCGATCCGTCTACAGCCTGCAGCATAGCTGACCACACCATCTTCCTCCAAAGTCTCTCCATAGTTGCCCAGTTTGTTGGGGTGCTCTCAATCTTATTGTACCCAAAGTATCACTTGTCATGATTTTACTTTCTGCCTCTCCTTCTGATGTTTGATGAATTATCTAACTTTGTCCTTCTTCTTTGCTTCTTGTCCTCTGCTCATTTTCAGATGGCTTCTTGGTGACATTATCTGAATATACAGCTCTACCTCACCACTTCTCTTGACTGCTCTGCTTTTGCAAAACTGTCAAACTGCTTAACTTACACCCAGTACAGGATGCGCATAAAATTCCTCCAGTTCAATATTGGGAAGACTGAAGCCATTGTTTCTGGTCCCTGATCCAAACTCTATCTGTCTCAGGCAACAGTCTGCAATTAAATCATTTTGTTGCAACCTTGGCATCCTGTTTGTCCCTAAAAAGAGCTTCCATTGATATGTTTGTACATCATTAAAACAGCCTATTTCCACTTCTGCAACGTCATCTGCCGAGACCTTCTTTTGTGCTTCTGTTATTGTTAGACTTTATTATATCAAAGCATTCCTGGCTGGTCTCCCACATTCTATCCTCCATAAACTTGAGGTCATTGAAAACTATGCTGCTTGTGTACTAACTTTAATTAAGTCCAGTCAACCCATCACCCTTCTGTCTGCATTGTCTCTCAGCAAGTAGCATCTTAATTTTAAAATTCTCACCCTTGCTTTCAAATTCCTTCATGACTTTACTTTTACCAGTCTTCTAATATGCTCCTGCCCCATTACCCTCTTAAGATTAATTTGGCGTCTTGATCACCCCTGATTTTAATTGCTGCTGTATTGGTGGCAGTGTCTTCAACTGTCTATGCTCTGGAGTGCCATTGCCACATCTCTCCATCTCTACACTTTTCTCCTTTTAAATGCTCTTTAAAACATACTTCTTGACCAATGCTTTTGGTTATCTGATCTAATACCTTCTTGTGTGATCAATATCTCCAGATGTGGCTCAGTGCTGCTGTGAGCCACCTTGAGGCAGTTCGTTATGTGAAAGGCACTATATAAATGTTGTTGTTCTTGTTAACATGCAAGATTGTTCAGAGCAAAAACATTGTCTGTAAAAGTGCAAGCTTTTATGGCCTGCACAATGGTTATCTGAAATGTTAATTAGCCTTTCATTCTGAGGCCGTTATTTAAGACCATAGAGATCTTTGCCATTGTGAATAACTGTGCATTCATTACTGATGAATGGCTGTTTTAATGTAATTTATTTATAAAAGATCTGACCTCACCAAAATTCTAAGGCTGAATCCCCATCACCTCTCGCAGGTGGAAAGGTGCCAATTAATTTGAGAGATGCACCCATTATTGATTTTCACAGAACACTACAGTGCAGAAGAAGGCTTTCAGCCCATCGTCTGCACCATTGCATGAAAGGCCCCAACCACCTAATCCCACTTGCCAGTACTTGGCCCGTTGCCTTGAATGTTACAGCATGCTCATCAATACTTTTTGAAGGATATCCTCTTCTACCACCCTCCAGGCATTCCTTTTCAGACCATTGCCAAACTCTGACTAAAAGTTGTTTACTCAAATCTCCCACCCCTCACTTTTAACTTGTATCCCCTTGTAACTACATTCCTCAATTAAAGGGAACAGCTGCTCCCTATCCAAACTATCCATGCCACTCAAAATTTTGAACACTTTGAATCAGGTTTCCCCTCAGTCTTCTATGCTCCAGAGAAATGTGGAAAAGTGTGAGGTAATGCACTATGGCAGAAATAATAAATGTGTAGAGTATAGGGCTAATGGTAGGATTCTTAGTAGTCTTGATGAACAGAGGGATCTTGGTGTGTATGTGCATAGATCCCTGAAAGTAGGCAGTCAAGTCGAGAAGGTTGTTAAGAAGGCATATGGAGTCTTAGCTTTTATTGGTAGGGGGATTGAATTTCGGAGCCGCAACGTCATGTTGCAACTGTACAAAACTCTAGTGCGGCCGCACTTGGAGTATTGTGTGCAGTTCTGGTCCCCACATTATAAGAAAGATGTGGAGGCATTGGAGAGGGTACAGAGGAGGTTTACCAGGATGTTGCCTGGTATGGAGGGCAGGTCTTATGAAGAGAGGCTGAGGGATTTGAGGTTGTTTTCGTTAGAAAGGAGGCGGCTAAGAGGGGACCTTATCGAAACATATAAGATGATTAGAGGTTTAGATAGGGTGGACAGTGATAGCCTTTTTCCTAGGATGGAGAAAGCTAGCACGAGGGGACACAGCTTTAAATTAAGGGGTGATAGTTATAGGACGGATATCAGAGGTAGGTTCTTTACCCAAAGGGTGGTTCGGGAGTGGAATGCCCTGCCTGCAGCAGTTGTAGATGCGCCAAGTTTGGTGGCGTTTAAGAGGTTAGTTGATAAGTATATGGAAGAGAAGGGAATGGTTTAGTTTGGAGGGGCATTGCTTTTTATATTGGTCGGTGCAACATCGAAGGCCGAAGGGCCTGTTCTGTGCTGTGATGTTCTATGTTCTATAAAACGATGCAAACCTATCCAACCTCACTTTATAATTTAAATTTTGTTCCAGGATAACAACATGAACAACTTGTATGTACACAGTGCCTTTAATGAACTGTCTAAGGATACTTGATAGTATGTTAGAAGCAAAATTTGATAATGAGCCATGCTCGGGCAAATAGACAAGTTTTAGGTGTGCCTTAACGGAGGGTGGAGGTTTAGAGAATAAATTGCAAAAACCTTTGACCTTGGCATAGCGACCCAAGTGATGAAGCAAGTAAAATCAGGGATGCTGAAGAATGCAGATATCTTGCAGAGCTGTGAGAATGGAGGAAATTACAAAAATGGGGGTAAATCCACAGACTAGCGAGAGGAGAATGGCCTTACCCCACTTGGTGTAGACCAAAGAATTTGCCCCCGCCAAGGCAGTAAGGCCTCACAGCGCCAGGGACCCAGGTTCCTGGACCCAGCCTTGGATGACTGTGTGTGAAGTCTGCATGTTCTCCTCATGTCTGCTTAGGTTTCCTCTGAGTGCTCCAGTTTGCTCCCACAATCCGAAAGACATGCTGGTTAGGTGCATTGGCCAAACTGAACAAATACCAGGGTGTGGTGGTTAGGGGATTTTCATAGTAACTTGCAATGTTAATGTAAGCCTAAAGTTAAAGTTTATTTATTAGTCACAAGTAAGGCTTAGAATAACACAAAAATGAAGTTACTGTGAAATTCCTCTTGTCACTACACCCCAGTACTGTTTGGGTCAGTTCACCTAACCAGCACGTCTTGTGAAACTAATAAATAAATAAGCTATAAGCTTTAATGTGTTAATTAAAGGCTCTGTGTGCTACCTTTGAAATGGAATTACTGGTACTGGTCTTTGAATGTGTTAGAGAATTAATTTAGGTATTGGGTGTGAGTCTACAGCCAGTTGCAGTTGCCATTAGTGTCTGAATCATGTAACCAATTGTGCTGCAGGGTTGTGCATTTTCTGGCTTTATGCCATGCTAGCCAGGAAGTTGAGGTAGACCAAAATCTCAGTAAACCAACTTCTCTGTTCACAGTCAATTTTTAGAGAGGATTTATCAAATAACTTTGTTTTAATTCATTATCCCTGGCTTGGACCAATCCTTCCATCTACATCAAGTGGCCTGGGAATACTTCTATTTTGCTACTGTTTGGTTTTTGTTCCTTCCTATCTCTATAATCTCCAATTAAAATAACTACATTCCTCTGGCACTAACCACTTGAGCATCCCTAGTTTTATTTGCTTCATCAGCAGTGGCCTGCTTTCATCTGCCAAGGTCCGAAGCTTTGACTGGAATCAAAATACTGCAGATGCTGAAAATTTGGAATAAAAACGAATTCTGGACATACTTAAAAGTTATATTTGACATGGAATGTTAACTCAGTTTCTCTCTCCACAGATGCTGCCAGGCATTCTCACTTTGTTTTAATTCTTGAGCCTTGGGGATCTCTCTCTGTCTTTCTCCACCCTCCACCCCCCCACCCCAAACTTCATTGCTTCTTGACATCTTTTTCCTCCTCAAAGTATTCCTAAAACCAAAGATTTTGACCATGCTTTTGGTTGTTTGCTCTAATATCTTCTGATGTGGCTTGCCAAATCTTACATTATTTCTCTTAACCATTTCTTGCCAGCTTTCACCTGGAACTCCCAGAGACTCAAGTCCAGTTTGGTTAACTATGTCACAGTGCCCATTTGCTGGCCTAGGTGCCTTAGATTGTTTCATTATGTTAAAGGAACGGGGTGAGGTGGTCAGATTAAGAAAGAAATCACTGTTCTGGTTTTCAAATCTGTCACATTTCCTCGCCAGGAACGTAGATTTGTATGTATCTTTAAGCATCCAGGTTCACAATGTGACATAGTTGGCACTGCAACACAGGCATTGCTGCTTTTAAATTGTGTAATGCATCTGCCAATCTTGGGTCAGTAATAAGGCAATCGCACAGACAATTGTCTCTGCCCAATACCTCTCAATATAGCATGCTGATGCACTAACATAAAGGGTCACCAAGACTGCTGGCTTAACCAAGTATGTGAAATCAGTAAAACATGCTGCATTTAGAGTAACATGCAGTTCCCATTGATTGCAGAAAATGATAGAACATAATCAACTGTAGCTGGCATCATTTAACTTGTAGCATGTGTTTCTGGTGCCATCCTTTTGATGGCATCTTAAGATATTGGGTAACCTTCTGAAGGTCTGTATATTCTTCAAGTGTTTGATTTAACCTTCAAAAATTATTTGTTCCAGAATTCTAACAATAGAAACTCAAATTCCAGGGACAAGAGTTTGAGCAGAAAGTAAGGATTTGTGGCTTGGCAGTGCAGAAATTATTTTAAAGAAAGACTGCTGTCAAAGCTTTTCATTTGCACTCAGCAAGGAATAATAAAACAAGGAGTGTGGAGGAAGGTCAGCTGGAATATCTTCACCCCATGGGAGCGTGGAGCTCACATTAAGTTATTGTGGAAATGCCATTGAAGCATACAGTACAAATGGGTTCACGACATTTCCCTTCTTTCCTGGAGAATGGCTTGTTGGATAAATAGAAGGGTGTGTAGGTAGGATTATTTGAGAAAATCATGGACCATTAAGGCTGAGCAATCTTTACTTAATAAAAAAAATTGTACGTTGCTCCTAGTGTGCATGCGGGCCCCATTGTTTGATATATTTATACATTCTCAGAACAAAAATGTTTTTCTTATGATTCTGTATCAGAACAGGTCACTTCCAATAGATTGAAGAGTCAGACGTGCAGAAAGGTTTTCCATATTGACCAGTGAGTCCTTTTACCCTAAATACTGCCTTTTTTACTGAATTCAATATTTTGCAGAACTAAACAATCTATCCTGGGCAGGAAGAAGCAGGAAACATTGCCTTCTAAAATTTAAGCAGTTGAAACAATGGACTGCATCTTTAAAAACAAATTTAGCAACAAGTGATTTGCTAAGTATAGAATACCTGAATTTACCGAATCATCAGCTTTCATGGCAATATCCCATTTAAAATAACCCTTTATTCTCAAAAATGCTCAGGAGTCACAAAGTTTTGCAAAGTCAATACTACATGAGGCTTCCTGAATTATTTCTCTTAATTTCTTGATTCCATGACCCTCAGACATTGGCATATTTCAGAAATGTTTCAACATCTTTACTACTTCATCCTACATCAAAAACCCATTTGAAGCAAATTAATTGTGAAGCATTTAAGTAAAACTGCATGTTGCTGTTTCATCAACCTGATTTTCTGGGTAAACTTTTTGTAAATTGAAGTCAAAGTTTTTTTTTGAACCTTGCATTGGATTTCTGTTTCTGTGAAAAAAAGACTTTTCAGATCAACCATTTGATTGTAACAAGAGACTGAGGAACTGCCTCATGGTCCCCAAAGGGAATGTATGAAAACATTGCCCCAGGAACCTTAATGGATCATTCGATCGTAGAATCCGACAGTGCAGAAGGATACCATTCAGCCCTTTGAGTCTGCACCGACCACAATTCCACTCGGACTGTATTCCCATAACCCCATGCGTTTACTGTGGCTAGTCCCTCTGATACTAAGAGGCAGTTTAGGATTGCCAATCCATTTAACCTGCACATCTTTGATCTGTGGGAGGACACCAAAGCACTGCTATATTTCTAGAAGAAAGCATGAACATGCAAGTGTCATTGGCAGGATCCTAGGAGCTAACTTGACCACTGTCACCTCAAAGATTGAGGAGAAAATGAAGGATTTAATACTTTATGCTCAACTTATAAAGACAGCATAGCTCAAAGAAGCAGCAGGCCCTTACACCTTTACAAGCCTGTAGTTGCCTTTCAGTAAGATTATAGCAGATCCTCCCCCTCTTCTCCACCCTATCCCCAAATTCGTTGACTTTTTTATTCGTTTTACAGCGAAGATTTACTACATTGGTTCCTGGAGCTTACCATTGACCAAAAACTGAACTAGAGTAGTCATATGAATACTGTGGTCACGAGAATATGTCAGAAGCTAGGAATGATGTGGCAAGTAACTCACCTTTTGACTCCCAAGGCTTACCCACAGTTGACAAGGTGCAAATCAGGCCTAAGATGGAATACTCACCCCTTACCTGGAAGAGTGCAGCTCCACCGACACTCAAATTTGACACCATCCAGGACAAAACAATTCATTTTATCGGCATCCTACTCACTTGCTCCACCAGCAAGCCACAGTGGCAGTAGTATGTACCATCTGCAAGATGCACTGCAGGAACTCACCAAGGTCCTTGGACAACACCTTCCAAACCCATGATGTCTACCATTTAGAAGAGCAAGGCCAGCAGGTACACTGGAACACCACCACCTGGAGGTTCCTTCCAAGCCACTTGCAACTTTTTCTTGGAAATATGTATATCACTATTCCTTCCCTATGATAAGTCAAAATTCTGAAAATCCTTTCCTAACAGCACTGTGGGTGCATGTGCGCATCCCAGACTACAGCGGTTCAAGAAGGCAGCTCAGCACCACCACCTTGAAGGCAGTTTAGGACAGTCAATAAATGCTGGCCTGGCCAGCAAAGCCTACATCCCTTGAAAGAATTAAAAAAGGAGATTCTCCTATGATGTGAGGCTGAGTAAATTGTAATTGTATTCTGTGGAATTTAGAAGAATGAAAAATTTTCTTGTTAAAACCTTCCAAATTCTGAAGGATTTTGATAAAGTAGATGCTGAGATGTCTCTGCTAGTTAAGGGATCAAAAACACTGGGGCAAAGTCTCAGAGCTATTGTTCTTGGACTGATATGAAGAGAACTTACTTCATTCAAAGGCTGGCGAATCTTTTGAAATTCTCTGCCCCACAGGGCTGTGGACACTTCATCATTGAATATAGTTAAGGCTGGCATAGAAAAATATCTCAGGGAGATCAAGGAATATGAGGAGCAGGCAGGAAAGTAGAATTGAAATTCATGATCAGCCACTGAATAGCAGAGATCTTGTTGGGTCAAATGGCCTGGTCCTGTCCTTGCTTTTAGTGTCCTTGTGATTCCTTTACTGCCCAAAGATTCATAAACTCTGAATAAAGTTGTCCTCCTCTGACACTTCTCTTATCCTAAGGCATTGAACCCCATAGTTCTGTACACACCAACCAGGGGAAACAGCCTCAGCATCATTACATAGTTGAATTCTACTCTATCTTTCCATTTAGGATAACACACTTTCTTTCCCAGGAATCGAGTGAATCTTCATTATATCATTCAGAAATGAGTAAGAAGCTAAGTAAGTAGACCATCGATGTGCACAGTACTCTAGATGTGGTCTCACTAAAATCCTATATTGTTCTACCAATTTCTTTCTGATTATACTCCAACCCTCTACAATAAAAATTAACATACAATATGCCTTAGTAATTGCTTGCTGCCCCTATTAACTTTGTGATTTTTTTTATATAGGAACATCCAAATCCCCCTGAATACCAACATTTATAATATCCCACATTTTAAAAAAAGTCTACTTTTCTATCTTCCTATCAGTGGATAATTTTATGTTTACCCACATTATACTCTCTCTTGCCATCTACCTGCCCGCTTAACCAGTGATAAGAATGATATGTGATTTTAATTAGGTCGTTCATTGTCCTTTCACCAATGGGACCTTGCTTTGTGTTCAGCAAAGACAGAATGAGTGTTTCTCCTTTACAGAAAGAATTAAAACAGTCACAGTACTATCATTTCTATCTTTTGGTGGTTGCTACAGAAACACATCTATTATGAACTATTATTGCAGTAAATCTGATAGGATTGGAGGTATCATTGATCTTTATCATCAGATTAAACATAAAACATGACAAAGGTGGGGGGGGGGGTAATAAATCAAAGTTTATTTGGAGTTTGAGGATCTAGGGAAGCAGGTTCAGAAGACCGCAACATTAAACATATGAAGTTTGGCTGGATCGTGGGTGAAAACTTGAGAAATATCTTCCACGATGGGAAGTTATTGTTTTCAGGACTTTCTCCAGTCCTGTCATCCTTGTAAATGTTTAAACACGAAATAGTTTGGACTGGACCTACTTTTCTGAAACCTGCAGATACAGATGGGAAATGTGTGAACTGTTGTTCAATCTCTGACCAGTAGAAGAACCAGGAATCTCTTAGAAAATACATTTTACACAAGGAATGAGATTGTTTTAAAGCTGCTTTGTCTGATGATATCTAGCAGAGGGTTGAATAGTGTTGTGAATGGAGAATAGTTAATTGGGCGATGTTTTGCGCTTGGATCGCAATCTTCTACAAGAAGTGCAATACTTAGACAAAGTATTTCATATAGTAAGTGAATTCATGATTTGGTGCAACAACATATTAACATGGGTCGGGTTGAGTTGGTCGAGCATAATATCATATTTTCTTGCCCACATTGTCAGGCTCAGACTGTTCTTAAAGATGCAAAGTTCTTAATGGAAAACCACACAGCTGAAGTGTCTGTCTTATTCAACCTGTATGTTCATTACAGGATGGCTAAATTATTAAAAGTCTCTTCCTCCCATCTCATCCTGCTTTTCCCTGGTTCAGTTCAACAGTGAACAATTACAAAGACACAGAGCTTACTTAGTGGAATTGAATCCTGCAGTTGCTCTTTTAACTGGGAAGCCAGCACAAATGTAGCACATCTCCTGGTAATTAGGTGGGCCAAACACACACACACACCCGCTCGAAGCTGCGTTCGTTGTTTCTAATCCGCTTCTATTCAGTGAGCTGTTTTGTTCTCGTTTCAGAGAAATTGAAATCTTTCCCAGACAGTAGAAAAATCAAAAGACAGACCATGGGCCCAATGTGTCAGTGTAAGCAACCAAAAGCAGATTAGAATTTAGGAGGAGGAGAAGCAAAGTGTCTGTGACAGAGATTTGGAAGGAAGTATTGATTGAAATGTCTAAGGTATTAGTGTAATAGCAAGCTGCATCACTGGGTGTTGAAGTCTGGTGTGTGGCTTTTTGTTTTGGTGCAAGGAGTGACAAAATTTATAATCCTCTCCTGGGCCATCTTGCAGCAGATGTTTTGAGTGGTTTTCAAGGTATAATATGATTTGGAGTAAAATGATTTTAAAATCTTGAAACCTGAAACCTTTTTAATAATTTAACTATCGAGGCAGATAAGTGACAAAAATTTGAAGTTCCGGTTGGCGTTTTTTTCGGAAAAAAAGCAAGCACCATTCATCTCCTCTCCTTTCCTAAAGGTGGCCTGGATTGGACGAGGAAATTAAAGAGAAAGTTTGAACATGTTCTTATGTGAAGATAAGAAATCTGCCACCCATAGCATCACTGCATCTGCTGGAATGGTCAGGAGAGAGGCTTGATAACAAGTGCACCTTTTGAAGAACACATTCTTAGTAACAGTTGATCCAGAAGTTGCTTTAGTGAAATTTACTTCAGAAAAGATGCCTAAGAGGCCAGGAGAAGTGTGGAGTTAGCACATTCTGCTCATCTCTGCATGGGTTTCCTCCGGGTGTCCCGGTTTCTTCCCACAGTCCAAAGATGTGTGGGTTAGGTTAATTTGCCATGCTAAAAAAATTGCCCTTAGTGTCCTGAGATGTGTAAGTTAGAGGGATTAGTGGGCAAATATGTAGGGATATGGGGTAGGGCCTGGGTGGGATTGTGGTCAGTGCAGACTCGATGGGTCGAATGGCCTCCTTTTTGTATGATAGTGTTTCTATGATTCTAAGTCTATAATAGATTTGAATTCCATGAACCATGCGGCCAAAAATTCAGAAGCTTCTTGAACGAGAATAGTATTCAATATATTAAGCCTACGTTGTACCATCTTGTTACAAATGGGCTAGCAGAATTATTCGTCCAAACCATGAAACATGCATTGAGAGCAACTGAGGAACAAGGTTCACTGATCAATTGTCTTAAAACAATTCCTACTGATGTATAGGAATACCACTCATTCTGTGATCAAAAACTCTCCTGCATTGTTAATAATGAAGAGACAGCTGTGTTTGGTATTTGACTTGTTGAAAGCCCTGAAAATGAAAGAAATCATACAACAGCAGAAGGGCAGAAAAGTAAAACATTATATCTTCCTGCAAGGACAAGGAGCTTTGGCTCTTCACAGGAGAGAAATGATTTCTGCCCCAATACTTTCATGGACTGGACCTGTCTTGTGTATTCTCCAAACCAGCTGCTAATGGAAGAATCAATCAAGAAATGCTGAAAATCAGTGTTCAACTGTACAAAATCCTGACCTGAATCATCCTGCATCCCTGACACTGACTGACATTACTGAGGAAAGCAACTCCTCACCTGTAGACCAAATATAGTCATCCTCTAGTTATGAAGCCAACGCTGGTCAAGCCAACCATTGATGATGTTTGTGCAAAAGCATAAATGCCAGAGCTGACCACCAATGCAAAGAAAAAAGGCCTAGAGTTTTGCTGTCAACTGTTGCGAGAGCAATGACCTCCAGACCGCTTGACTTATTAATTAGTGTTCATGTTGCATTTGTTTGGATTTGTTGGGCACATTCAATTTAAAGGGGGAGGAAATGTATTAATATAGATTCTTGGTATCTGCATTAAGACTGTGTGTGTGTGTGTATGTGTGTATAGAGTGATGTGACAGGGAGCTGGTACGGGGAAACCTCCAGAGCACAGAAGCAGCATGTAGCGAACACCACTCTAAATAAAAGTCTGTTATTTTAACCCTCCATGCTTCGTCAAGACAATTATTCAACAGCAATGCCTTCAAACCTTGTGCGATTCTGGATATTATGCCTTTGCTTTTTTTCTTATCTTTCCTTATCTGCTTTGTGTGCCTGTATAGGAATTATTCTAAGTTGTTTCTTCCCAAGGCAGTACAATGATGAAATGTATCTCTGAGCAATCTATCAACAAAAGAACAGTTTCAGACAGTTCCTTCTGTTGGAACTCAATGCATGTAATTTATTAGCTACAGTTAACATAAGGACATATGTAATTTATACAACAATTCTATTGGGTTTTCTGGGGTTTAAATGGGGCCAAGGACCTCCAGACTCTCTCAGCCATAACTAGCTGAAAGTCAGTGTTGCTGTTCATACAGTACACTTGTTATAAGGCACCACAGCAGATTTGTCAGAACTGTTCAGTGTTATTGCCAAGACTATTCATATTGCTCATCGCCAGAGGTGAAATGTGGCTTACAGCATTTATCTGAACACTGTGGACAGATGAGTTAACTCAGCATTTAATAAACTGCTTATTATAGGGTCATTCACTTAGCAAGATAAAAAGATTCTTTCATATTGCCTGTAAAAATGATTATATTAAAAAAATCATTGCCACCCTATGCCATAACTTAAAAGTAATTGCAAGTATTTAATCTGAAGTTCAACAGGATCTGACAGAATGATATCTCGCTTGCATTTATGTGTGATTTTTCACTATTTTCTTGGCAACTGTCCTTTTGTGCAAATCTCAGGTTTGAGTGGTCTGAAACTACAGACCAGCCCCAGTCAACTTGTTGAAGAAGGTTGTGATGATCAGTGGTGGCTTGCTTTGAGGGTCAATCTCTATATTAGAGTTTGCTGCTAATTGATCTTTGAACGGGCCAATATTAATCTTTAAACTAACATCATTAGAACAGATTATCTGGTAACTAATATAGTTGTGGGAGCTTGCTCTGCACAAGCTGCTTGCCTTGTTTCCTACATTAAAGCAGTGACTATTTCAAAAATATTTGAATTTTTAAAATTAATTGTGGAATTATGGACATTCTGTCATGGTTTAAAGTTAAAGTTTGTTTATTTGTGTCACAAGTAGGCTTACACTAACATTGCTAATTTTACTAGTTGAGATGTTACAGTTTACTTCAGTAAACTTGTACTAACGAGTAGGAATTAGGGTCAGAGATTCCACTCCTGATGCTCAACCAATGAATCCCTTGCTGAAGAGTTAAGTTTATCAGTGTCACAAATGGGTTCACACTCACACTGCATGAAATTTCTGTGAAAATCCCCTGGTCGCGACACTCCAGCACCTATTCGGGTACATTGAGGGAGAATTTAGAGCATCTTGTGGACTGTGGGAGGAAACTGGAGCACTAGAAGAAACCCGTGCAATATAGGGAGGACAGGCAGACGCCACACTGACAGTGATCCAAACCAGAATCAAACCTGGGTCCATGGCGCTGTGAGGTAACAGTGCCAACTACTTTGTGACCATGATGGTGAATTGCCTTTTCCAACTGTTGTGGACTGTGTATCCAAGTGCTTCCACTGTAGATAGTGTTAGGTAGTGAATTCCAGGATTTTGACCCAGTGACAATGTAGTCATTCCTAGGAATGACCAACATGTTTCCAGGTTAGGACAGTATACAAAATGGAAGGGAACCTGGAAGTGATAGTGTTCCCTCCCTCGACCTGACAACTCTGTCCTCCTTGGTGATGGAGGTCACATGTTTGGGCACTGCTGGCAAAAGAACCTTGGTGATAGCTGCAGTGGATCCTGTAGATGATACTTATTATAGACATATTGCCCTTGTAGTGTAGGGAATGAATATTAAGTTGTTAAAATGCTTTGTGTTGTGAAAAGTGCTATCTGAATACAAGTTCTTTTGCTGCGCCTGTTCAGTTTCGGATATGGTGGAAAGTTAGGAATTGCATCAGTTGGTAGCTTGCATCAAGATTTTCCTCAAAACAGATGGATTATATCAATTGCTCCGCATTCCTATACAGGCACAGAAATTGCCCCACAGCACTCGCCTTTCTGCTTCAGGAGTGAAGTGACCACCCACTTTTTTTTTTTACTGATGACTTGGCAGTTGTGTCTGTTGAACACAGGATGATTTTCAGTTATGAATTAGAAAGAAAAAAGATTGTGCATGTAAAAAGTGAAAGTAGCATTTTTACCAACAAGCCCTTACATCTTTTTATAAAAAAAATTCACAGAAGTTGACCATATAACTATAGCAAGCAAGGAAGGAATCAGCAACAGAACTGAATGTTAGTTCCAGTGAAATCTCATGGTAAATGAATTATACGTAGAGTTACATAGAGGTGCCTTGAGTAGGCTGCCATAGATACCAGTGTGTAATTAGCCCTGCCATAAATGACTGACTACTTAAGAAATGGGAGTAGGGCTAGACCACACTATCAAGTACAGATATAACAGGCAAAGATGAAAATTTAAGCAGAAGAACTGAGGCAGGAGCAAGATAGTGCAATGTTATGGAGGTGGATGTAGGTGGTCTTAGTGATAATGCAGACATGTGGTCACTTCACTCCTGAAGCAGAAAGGTGAGTGTTGCAGGGTAATTTCTGTGCCTATATGGGAATGTGGAGCAATTGATGCAATCAGTTTGTTTTGAGGAAAATCATGATGCAAACTACCAACTGATGCAATTCCTAACACTCTATCATATCCAAAACCAAACGGACAGTGGAAGAATTTGTACATAGCACCTTTCACAACACAAAACATTTTTAACAGCTGGATTGACAATCCAGCAACAAGGACAAGGTTGTCAGTATAAAGATCTGACACAGTGTTAACACTACCACTCATAGTGTGATGTAAAGGAATATGTGATCCAAGTCTAGAGAACAGTTTTGTAATTGACAGAGGTGTGTAGGGGCAAGCATGGAGACAGATCTGACTTAGACCTTGTACTATATGTAGTCACAAGTTGTTAAAAACACTCCTAAACTATACAAGATTCAGAATCTTTTCATGAGACCTGCTGATCTACATGCACACTCCACCTTAAAATAAAACTCATTTCAGTTTCCCATACCAATTGACTCAAGAACAGCTTCTTCCCAGCTGTTATCAGACTTTTGAATAGACTTACGGTGCATTAAGTTGATCTTTCTCTACACCATAACTATGACTGTTACGCAACATTCTGCGCTCTCTCATTTCCCTCTTAATAAACAGTATGCTTTGTCTACATAGCACACAAGAAACAATACTTTTCACTTTATACTAATACCTGTGACAATAAAGCAAATCAAAGCAAAATTAATTACAATCCCAAGTTCGTGAACAGTTTGGTTCAACCTCAGTTGATGAGCAGAGGGTGAAATGAATTGGTGTCTAGACAGTAGAATCTGTAGTGGGGACAAAGAAAATGGCCAGAATTTTCCAACTGTTCAGGCCAGCAGGATTTTCCCCATTCCACTGTGATGAACTGAGATTTGGTTTGTTGCCAAATTCTCCGTCTTTGCAGCTGAAGTGTGGCGTGAGCGGGTAATAAGATCGTGTCCAATGGCTTTTGTCTTCCCTATACTTAATTGAAGAGTATTTCTGTTCATCCAGTACTGAATATCAACCAAACAGTTAAATAATTTGATAGCACTGGAGTTGGTGAGAAAGTTAGTGGTGATAGGCTAGAGCTGCTAGTCATCAGTTACATATCATTTTGCACCAGGAACTGTACGATATATTATTCGTACTGATAAAGTGATGCTCATGCCTGATTATTCCATTTAGAGAGATCAAGGTTCAATTTCCTGTTCGTGTTTGTTCAGCTAAATTTCTCTTGGAAACACATATCTTCAGTTCATAGATATTTGAGTGAAGTTGGAACAAGCTGCCAGAGGTAGTAATAGAAGTGGGTACAATTTTGTCTTTTTATAAAGCATTTAGATAGTTACACGTATAAGATGGGTATAGAGGAATAGGGCCAAATGCAGGCAATTGGGATCAGCTTTGGGGCTTAAAAAAATAAGGCATCATAGACAATTTGGGTCAAAGGGCCTGTTTCATGCTATAAATCTCTGACTGTGACTGTAAGGACAAAGAACAAAACAGCACGGGAAACAGGCCCTTCGGCCCAATGAGCCCGCGCCACCACCCTGATGTTCCCACCTCTACCTGCGATCCCTGTCCATGTTTACAGATCTATGGATTAAAAAGCAAATTTGAGACAATTTAGGGAGAATTTGTTTTGCCAATTAGCCTGGGAACACATCTTTGGGATGTGGGAGAAAACCCACGCAAGCACGGGGAGAATGCGCAAACTCTAACAGACACAGGCCCAAATCCATGTATCTGCACAGCACAGCGATAGTCACTGAGCTGTCATGTTGCCCATCAAATGGTCCAGGTCAAGCGTACACTAACGACATAAAGCACTAGGATACTCTCAAAAAAAAAATCCAAGAGCAGCCCTCTCGCGACCCATTGCGTGTATGCCCCTCGTTAGACAACAAGGTGGACCAAAGCACCTGTAGGATAAAAACAAGTACATCAACATCATCGTCTATTTACACACTTCCCAGGGACTCCCAATTCCCTGGGATCATGATCCCTATTTTAAATCAGTTATCTATACTCCTCCATTCCCATTCTGTTTATGTGCCCATCTAAGTATTTCTTAAATAACTCCAGAGTACCTGCCTCCACCATTTTACTTGGCAGCGCATTCCACACCCCTACTACCCTCTGTGTGAAAAAACTCCCTCTAGCATCCAAATTATACTTTACCCCCCTCACCCTAAGCCTGTGACCCCTCGTGCTATTCAAGTCCATCCTAGGAAAGAGCTTAACCCTGTTTACTCTATCTATACCCCTCATAATCTTGTACACCTCTATTAGATCTCCTCTAAGTCTACGTCATTCTAAGGAAAACAGTTCCAATTTGCCGAACCTCTCCTGGTAACTCAGACCTTCCATACCAGGCAGCATCCTGGTAAACCTCCTCTGCACTCTCTCCAGAGTCTCCACGTCCTTCCGGTAGTAAGGCGACCAGAACTGGACGCAGTATTCCAAATGAGGTCTAACCAATGTTTTATACAACTGCAACATTAAAGGCCAGCTCTTGCACTCTATACCCCTTCCTATAAAGGCTAACATACTAAATGCTTTCTTCACAACCTTCTCCACTTGTTCTGCCACCTCCAGAGACTTGTTTACCTGCACCCCCAGGTCCCTCGCGTTTCTATACTCTTAATAGATCTACCCTTTATCATATACCTCCCCTCTACATTCTTTCTCCTGAAATGCATCACCTCACATTTATCAGGATTGAATTCCATCTGCCATCTGTCTGCCCAAGCTTGGGCAGACAGATGGCAGATGGAATTCAAACCTGATAAATGTGAGGTGATGCATTTCGGGAGAAAGAATGTAGAGGGGAGTTATATGATAAAGGGTAGATCTATTAAGAGTATAGAAACGCGAGGGACCTGGGGGTGAAGGTGGCAGAGCAAGTGGAGAAGGTTGTGAAGAAAGCATATAGTATGTTAGCCTTTATAGGAAAGGGTATAGAGTGTGCAAACTCATTTGTTTTCGGACACTCAACTTGGCATCCTCAGTAACTCACTCAGATGGTGAAGCTGCTGCTGCCCAAGGAGGAGATCTACCACTATTCTGTCAGGGTAACTGGGGACTTGCAATAAATGCAACCTTGCCTGTGCCATGTGTATCCCTGACAGCAAATGCTACAAACTATGACAGTGTAGTTTTTACAGTTGTGGACTCGTGACTCAGAAGTTATCCTTTTAAACACCTCTGTGGCAAACTGAGAAAATGAATTTTACATATCTGGTCATTCACAGACTTCCACTTTAAAAAAAATGACCACGAAACTGCCAGTTTCTATAAATAAAAACCAATAGGTTCACTCGTGTCCTTCAGGGAAATGAGCCTGCCACTTCTACCCTTTCTGACCTCGTCATGACTGCAGCCTCACAAAATGTGGTTGACTTTTAAATGCTCTCTGAGGATCAATTAGTGATAAGTATAGCCCTGCCAGTATTGCCCACATCCCAGGAAAAACAAGCACAGCCTGATAGCACCACCTGCACAGACCAACAATGTCCCAAATGTGATCCCAGGCCTGTGTTGAGTTAGCTAATGTCAGCCAGTCACGAGTAGCAAGTTACAATTTCTCTTGGTACCTTTGGGCTAAGGGAAAAAAAAGTTAACTTTTTTTTGCAGTTGTTGCTCATTGCCGCTCATTGCCAGAAAAAATGACTTTTGAAGGAAGTTGGAAGTTGTGACCTTGATACGGTTATGTAGATTATTGGCATGTGCTTTCTTCATTAGCATGTAAAGACTAGCTACTTGAGTGTGGGACCAATGTAGTTGTACACCAATAAGAGTTGGGGTATCAGATGAAGGGGCAGGCAAGGATCATTTAAGAGGCAGCTAGACTGTCAGACAATGATGAAAGCAAACCAGAGCCATCTTGTCCTGATGTATCCCATTGAAAGGCTTGTTGCACTTGTTTCTATAAAAACCTGTACTGATCTATTATTTTTGTGTGATTGTGAAGTCCAAACTTGTGTAACACGTACAGTGGAAAGCACATTATATGTACGTACTGACTGACAGTAGTACTTCTCTTAAAAGCATGTGGTTCAGGAATCAGTTATTAAGTGTGAACAGGGGTGCCGAATATCAGCAAACAGCCTTTTTCTTGGTAAATTGGAAATCATGTTTACAGAAATTTACTATCCTTTTATTTGGTTGCTAAGAAGCATTGAAATTTCCATATTATTAATAGCAACAGCACAATTTGCAAAGAATACTTATTGGCAGGAAAAGCAATACGACTGATTTCTCAGGTCCAACCAGAGGATTTCTTTTTTATTTTCATTCTTTCACAGGATGTAAACATCCTGGCTAGCCTAGCATCTGTTCCCTTAATTGCCCTTGACAAGGTTCTTTAACCTTGTCCAGCATTGTGCTTTTATCAAAATGTTACTCACCTCTCTACCTATCTGTCTGCATCAAACAGCTGAGATAAACATAGTAAAATTGTATAAGTCATGTACGACCTGTCCATGAATCTTTCTACTTGTGGTGGCATTGTGGCACAATGGTTAGCACTGCTGCCTCACAGCATCAGGGATCTGGGTTCGATGCCTGGCTTATGTCACTGTCTTGTGTGAAGTCTGCATGTTCTCCTGTGTCTGCGTGGGTTTCCTCTCTCAACCTGAAAGACATGCTGGTTAGAGTGCATTGGCCATGCTAAGTTCACCTTCTGTCTACCCGAACAGGTGCCAGTGTGTGGCAACTGGGGCATTTTCGCAGTAACTTCATTGTTAATGTAAGCCTACTTGTGACACTAATAAATAAACTTAAAAAAAAATTTAATTATGCATTTATCATGAATCCTTCTGTAAATTGCCATATCAGCATTTCCCATTTAATTTTGCTATGCTACTAGATCCCTTTTCATTGCAGGTTCTGGCTATTCTATGACTCTCTGGAACAAGTTGTGAGATTCCCTTCTGAACTCTAATATTTTCTGAATAAAGAAGACTTGTATTCATTCACTCCCATGAGTGTTATTATCATGGGTAATAACACTGATAATTTGTGTGTTTGCCTTTATCCACTGCCCCTTTACACGATGTGGACAGTGGATACTAATTCAGCAATGATGGAATTGGAAGTGGTGGCATAGGGGTATTATCACTAGACTGGAATCCAGAGACTCAAGGTAATACTCTGGGGAGCCAGGTTCAAATTCCACCATGGCAGATGGTGATATTTGAATTCAGTAAAAATCTGGAATTAAAAGTCGATTCTTTGTTGTTTGTTATAAAAATCCATCCGATTCATTAATGTCCTTCAGGGAAGGAAATCTGATATCTTTACCCGGTCTAGCCTATGTATGACTCCAGATCCACAGCAATGCGGTTGACTCTCAAATGTCCTCTGAAATCGAAGGCAATTAGGGATGGGCAATTGATACTGGACCCTGCCAGCAATGCCCACACCTTGCAAAATGAATAAATAAAATATTCAAAAATATTTTATATATTGTTTCCTATTTAATTGTCATGATAACCTTTCCTTCAAAACATGAATAAAGTGGTTGCTCAATTTGTCCTCGTGCTGTGTTGATTTGAAGCATTTCACAGTTGCTAATTAATGATGAGCCAAGCTAACCAGAGCTTTCACCTTGATAGTGAATCATCACAACCTGCTCTTTCTCCCATCCTGCATGAGCATTGCCATGGAAGATTAGGTAGTAATTCTTCAAGATCAATGTTTTTTACCCCAGAATAATTTCATAGGCTGTGGTTTATATATATTGAATGGCCAAAGTCCCACACTTTCCCACTTTCAACAGGAGACAAGCACACTAGAATGCATGTATGCACTGTGTAGAAATTTTCAGGCATGTAGCTTGCCCTCTGTAATGAAAGTGTGGGGAAAAAACAATGAAGGCTGAGGAGACAGTTGTTCTCAGCTTTCATCATAATAATGGAAGTTCTGTGCCACAAGAATAGGCTTTGAAGTTTAATGGAGAGTTTTTAACCAATGTCGTGCATCCTGGGATAACTCGTCAACCTCAACTTCACTAAAAATATTGACAAATCCCACAGGCAGGTGAGCTGGGAAACGAGTAAAGAAAACACAGGACAGAGAAAGATGGGGTAAAGAAGATTGCAGGAAAAGAAGTTCACGCAGTATTGCTAGATGAATGTGATTGGGGTGAGCTTCTCAGTATTTTAGCCACATTTATATTTGTAGTGATGTCTCAGGTATTGGCTCCTACTTGCAACTCCCACATCTAGGACCTCCACTGGTCTATGTTCTGGGAAATGTATTGCTCGTAATGAGCAATTGTGTGGCACAGTGGCCAGCATTGCTGCCTCATGGCACCAGGGACTTGGATTCGATTCCCAGCTTGGGTAACTGTCTGTGAGAAGTGAAGTTTATTTACTAGTCTCACAAGTGGGCTTACATTGACGCTGCAATGAAGTTACTGTGAAGTTTCCCTAATCACAGCCAATGCCTATTTGGGTCAATGCACCTAACCAGTATGTCTTTGAGATTGGAAGGAAAAAGGAACACCTGGAGGAAACCCACACAGACACGGAGTATGTGCAAACTCCACATGTACAGAGATCTAAGCTGGGAATTGAACCCGTATCCCTGGCGCTGTGAAGCAGCAGAACTACCTCCCTGTGTCTGTGGGGTTCCTCCAGGTGCTCCAGTTTACTCCCACAGTCCAAAGATGTGCAGGTTAGGTGCATTAGCCATGTTAAATTGGCCTGTAAAGTCTGGGAATATGTAGATTAGAGGGATTAGTAGGGTAAATATGTGGGATTATGGGGATAGGTCCTGGGTGGGATTATTGTATGCAGACTTGATGAGCCTTCTGCATTGTAGGGTTTCTATGTTTCAGTCGATATTTGTTAAATATGGGATGTTGGACATGATATGGGGTGGGACATTATTAAAATAAGGCTATGGGCACTTACAAAACAAGACCCAGTCACGGTATGTACGTCGATATTGTGTACGACCTCTTTACACATTTCAAGCATCAGCAAACTAGACCTTTTTCTGTCGCATTTTCATTTATTTTAAGATACCTTGGTTACTATTGAAAGCCCTGGGCCATTTAAAATAACAAACAAACAATGGTATTCATAGAAGCAGTGGGTAATGGTGTTCACCTTTGAATGAAAATCATTGGCTAATAATACATCCAGAGTTACTGCTGCACATCATTTTGGAACTAACCTGAGCTGAGTTAGAATTTAAATAGCTACGCTTATTTGCTGCAATGATGTATAAACAGCATGAAGGTCAGATATTAAAAATAGTGAATATTAAAATTATATATTGAGGATCATGGCATTACCACTAAGCCTCTATGAAGTGGCAAGCTCTGTGCTGGGGTGGAGCTAAACTAGAGAGTAAATGGGAATCTGTTCAACACCACCCACCTAAGGGCCAAACCCAAGGTTGTTCCATCTTCTGCCATTGAACTATAGCATGCAGACTGCGCTTGAGATTGCGCATACTTGGAGGCTGAGCTCCAAACCATTGTAAACATCTTCGCTGAGGCATGGGAGAACATGGGCCTTACACTAAACATCCTTAAGACAAGCGTCCTCTACTAACTTGCCTCCATTGCCCTCCGGTTATCAAAATCCACATCCTTCTGGTAGTGTGGCAACCAGAATTGAACACTAATATTCCAAGTGCAACCTAACAGAGGTTCTATAAAGCAGCAATATGATTTGCCAATTTTTAAACTCAATACCCCAGCCAATGAAGGCAAGCATGCCATATTCCTTCTTGACTGTCTTCTCCACCTGCATTGCCACTTTCAGTGACCTGCTTTCCTGTACACAGATCCCTTTTGCCTATCGATACTCTTAAGGGTTCTGCTGTTTACTGTATATTTCCTATCTGTATTAGACTTCTAAAATGCATTACCTCACATTTGTCTGGATTAAACTCCATCTGCTATCTCTTCGCCCAACTCTCCAACTCGTATATCCTGCTTTATCCTCTGATAGTTCTCATTGCTATTTGCAAATCCACTAATCTTGTGTCATCTGCAAACTTACTAATCAACCCAGTTACATTTTCCTCCAAGTCATATATAAAATGTTACAAACATACCTTGAATGCATGCTCTTAAAAGGGTAGACATTGACAATGAGGTTCAGCACTGCCTTCTGTGTGCCAGTCTTGCGTGAGGAAATATTTGAAGACCAGGACCACTGATCTAGCACTAAGCCCATGATCTACAGAGAAATATTGACACCAGCCCTTCCTGTATGGCTCAGGGGTGTTGGACTGTGTGCAGCATGCACCTCTGGTCTCTAGAGAAGTACCACCAGCGCTGAATCTGCAAGATCCTGTGAATCCAATGGCAGATAGGCGCACCAATATCAGTGTTCTCACTCAGGCCAACATCCCTAGCATCAAAGCATTGACCATGCTTAATCAGCTCTGCTGGGTGGATTAGATCATCCACATGCCTGACACAAGACTACTGGGACAAGCGTTCCACTCAAAGCTTCAGCACAGCAAGCGAGCCCTGGAAGGGCAGAGGAAACACGTTAAGGATGCTCTCTGAACTTCCTTGGAAAAAATGCAACAATCCTACCAGCACCTGGGAATCCCTGGCCCAAGACTGTTCCAAGTGAAGAAAAAGTATTTGGGAAGGAATTGAATAGCTTGCATTTCGTCGCCATGAGCAAGCTGAAGCCAAACACCAACAACGAATGGAGCACGAGGCAACCTGGGCGCACACCACTCACCCACCTGCTCCTCCAACCAGCATTTGTCCCATCTGTGACCAAGACTGTAAGTCTCGTATTGGATTCTCAGTCACCCAAGAACTCATTCTTAACGTGGAAGCAAATTATCCACGACTCCAAGGGACTGCCATTGAAAAATCCAGAGGCATCAAGAGTAGATGTCTAATGCAGGATGTTATATCATTCAAAACATCCGCTGAACAGAGATACAGTAAAGAATCACTTTGTATTCCGCGTGTCAGGGAGCAATGCAAATCTATTTAGTAGAAATGTTCTTAAAAATGTGCAGTAATCTAATCAAATGAAAGAATTTGCATTGGTTTGACACCTAACAAATAAGAACTTAAGAACTAGGAGCAAGAGTAGGCCATCTGGCCCCTGGAGCCTGCTCTATCATTCAGTAAGATCATGGCTGATCTTTTCATGGACTCAGCTTCACTTATCTGTCTGCTCATCATAACCCTTAATTCCTTTACTGTTCAAAAATTTATCTATCCTTGTCTGAAAAACATTCCATGAAGTAGCCTCAACTGCTTCACTGGGCAGGGAATTCCACAGACACTCAACCCTTTGTGTGAAGAAGTTCCTCCTCAACTCTGTCCTAAATCTGCTCCTCCTTATTTTGAGACCATGCCCCCTAGTTCTAGTTTCACCCGCCAGTGGAAACAACTTCTCTGCTTCTATTTTATCTATTTCGTTCTTAATCTTTTATGTTTCTATAAGGTCTCCCCTCATTTTTCTGAATTCTAATGAGTGTAGCCCCAGCCTACTCAGTTTCTTTTCATAAGCTAACACTCTCAACTCTGGAATCAACCTAGTGAATCTCCTCTGCACCTCCTCCAGTGCTAGTATATCCTTTCTGAAGTAAGGAGACCAAAACAGTACACAGTACTCACCAGCAAATTATACAGCTGCAATATAACCTTAGTATTTTCAAACTCAATACCTCTAGCAATGAAGGACAAAATTCCATTTGCCTTGTTAATTACCTGCTGTACCTGCAAACCAACTCCTTGTGATTCATGCACAAGGACACCCAGGTTCCTCTGCACAGCAGCATGTTGCAATTTTTTTTGCTATTTAAATAATAGTCCATTTTGCTGTTATTCCTACCAAAATAGATGACCTCACATTTACCAGCATTCTACTCCATCTGCCAGACCCTCGCCACTCACTTAGACTACTTATAACCCTTTGCAGACTTTCAGCGGCGCCTGCACATTTTGTTCTGCCATTCATCTTAGTGTCATCTGCGAATTTTGACACATACACTTGGTCCTCAACTCCAAATCATCTTTGTAAATCATAAACAATGAAATGTTTCATCACATGATTTACTGCTATAACTTTAAAGAGCCTTTAAACAAATACTCCATTATCTTTAGCAATTTTTTTGGTAATTTTAATTAGTGTCACCAGTCGGCTTACTTTAACACTGCAATGAAGTTACTGTGAAAATCCCCTAGTTGCCACACTCCAGCACTTCAAATTCCACCATGGCAGCTGGTGGAATTTAACTTCAATTAATAAATATGGAATATGAAGCTAGTTTCACTAATGGTAGCTATGACAACTATTATTGACTTTTGTAAATTTCGTTCTCCAAAGCCCTTTAGGGAAGGGAATCTGTCATTCTTGCTTCTATCTGGCCTGTGTTTGATTCCCTGTTTGTAGCAATGTAATTGACTCTTAAGTGTCCTCTGAAATGGCCTAGTAAGTCACTCAGTCCAAGGACAGTTGAAGATGGGCAATAAATGCTGTCTTTTTGAGTGGCAACCACATCCTTGGAACATAGAATATAGAAACCTGTGAAAGAATGAAGGAAAAGAAAGTTTGCCTTCAAATATATTGCATGGATTTGCATGCAAGGTAAATAAAACCATGCATTTTCCAAAACCTGCAAAGTGCATTTATGTGCATAGTCTCTTGGCTTTGAGGAATCTCTATTCCCATCAGTTAGGAATAGAATCAATACACTGCCTAAGTGAAAAGATATAAAAGTGCCTACTTCTGGACAACAGGCAAAACTGCTGTAGTTTTCCTTGGCACAGGGCAAGAGGAGGAAAATTTATCTTTTGCATGTGCTGAAACTCCTCCTGGTTTCTTGTTGGCACTGATTATGGTGTTTCCTTGCAAGCTTATCGACCCCACAGCAATGACACCATTCTTAATCTGACACTATGCATTGATTTAAATAAAGCTTGTAGTGATCTCCTACACTCCAGATAGATTTTGCTGAGTGTTTTTGCTTTTCAATCATTTTGCATAGTCGTAAGTGGATTTTTACATTATGGCTGAAATTTAGCAGAGTTAAATGTGATTCCCTGTCCATATTGGGTGAATTTGGGTGAATTGCAGAGGCAGGTATAGGTACCCTTGGGTTCTGTGGAAGGAATGACTCAATGTGCACATGCACAAAAACTACTGCAGGGGTTTCTCTTGTTAAGTTTTTTAAATTATTATGACTCATTGAAACTGTTCAGAGAATGCTTCTTGAATAGATGCTGCACATACAAAACAGGCTTGTGCCTTTCACTTGTGAAGCTTCTAACCCACAATAATAGAGCACAGGCATGCGTGGGTGTCTTCAATTAACAGTTTTCAGAGCTCTACGTGAAAATATTTCTGAAGCACTTGGTGGAAGCTGGGCTTTACTGAGGGATTCAGCTGTCAGAATGCCAGTAATGTGTTTCACCTTCCTTTATTTTAAATGCTGTTTTAGTGAACCTTCTACCTTGGAGAGAGATACTATTATTATGGGTAACCTGTAGATTAGATGTAATGTAATATTTATATGAAGCAGTTTGGGAATACGCTCCCCTGGTTCCTCTCTCTACTGTTCTTTGTTTCATTTGATCCTCTCAATTTCTGTAAAATAGATTGGAAAAGTCCCCAAATTGGCCTGTGGATAAATGCAGTGCATTGTTAGTCATATTGACGGGAAAATTTCACATTCCATGGTCTGTTGATTTTCACTAGGGCAGCTGAGGTGTTATAGTTGGTCTCAGTGCCCCTAGTTTAATTGGGAAAAGTTAACTTGTGCCCCTGCTGAGATCTATCCAGTCCCTACTGAAAACTGCATGTCGTGATCAGGAGAAGATTATTTAACTCTGCCGTGTTGAACCCTTCAACACCACAAAGCCGACCTTTTAAATAAAGAATGTACTGGGAAGATTAGTGAAGCTCTGCAGAGCTACCTGTGGATCTGTGCTCCTGTATCGTCCAGTATTTTCTGGAGAGGCACTGATTAAGATGAGGGAGAAAGTCAAAACATGACCACTTAATGGTATGCCAGCATGCTGGAAATTTTGTGCTTTGGATTGACGCTGTGGTGTTAGGTGTTGGCCACAGGCAAAGTAGAAAAGAAAATCTACACCTATATGGTGTATTTCACAAGCGTGGCACGTCATAAAATATTTCCCACCCTATGTATTACTGTACTGTAGTCACTGTTGTAATGTAGGAAATGTAAAGCTGATTTTCACACTGCAACAACCTGCATAAATTTGACCATCCATTTGGCAAGAATGAGAATTTTAAAACTAAAACATTATTTAACCAGGAGTCAATGTAGGCCAGTGAGTACAGGTAAAATAAAGGAACTTGCTGCAAATGCAAATTGTGGGTGACCTCAATGTTACGGAGGGCAGGATATGGATAACCATGTAGCTGAGTCTCAAGTAATGAAGACTGTAATAAGATTTTCAGCAGCAGATGGGTTGAGACAGGGATGAGCAATGTTATGGAAATGGGTGCTCTTAGTGATGGCATGCATATGAGTTTGGAAGCTCACCCCAGGATTAAATGTGACAGCACAATTGCAGATGGACCAGCTTTATTTCAGGCTGTTGGCAGAGAGGGGGAATGGTGTTGCTTTCTCGACAATTCCCTCCATAGTCTGTCTAAGCTACCACGGTATAGATGTGTTTGAAGATCCAAATAGTCACTGAGACAGTATTCAAACCATGGCTGGAATTGAGTTTTATGAAGAGTTATAGCTTATTTTGTAATCTATAGACGTGTGATACAAAATCAAATAAAGGCACTGTAGTGTTATTTAAGAGTGCTAAACTTTCCTTTTACATGAGGGCAGACAGCAGTAGAAACATTAAATTTTAAAACTTTTTTTCTTGAATGCATTTATCAAGATGAGGTCCTATGGTATGGTGCTGAGATTGAAGCCCAGTTAGTGGAGATTATTTCACGATTGCTGCCTCTTTGAATCATGCCCTACCAGGCCCTGCCACAGCTCTGGTGGTTTTATGATCTGAAATTGAATAATCACAACCCCTCAGCACCTTGATTCTATTCTTGATGCAGGCCAGGTAAAGAATGTATCTCATTAATTCTATTGCTGCAGGTTCTGTTTAATGATTCAGGTCACTGATCCCTCCACAGGGACTGATGTAGATCTGGACTGATGTAGATCTGAACAGAGTGTCCCAACTTCGCTCTAGCAATCCAGATGCAACTATTGCATTTCTCAGTTAAAGAAACTCCAAAGTCAGGAGTGACTATTACATACATAGTAGACTATCAAGTTTTGTTACAGGTATTTTTAGGGAAAGGATGTGGTCAACAAATCCGTTCCTTTTTGCCAGAACTAACTGCACTTATCTTTTCACCACGTTTTTCTCTTGTCCAGTCCATCATGCAAACCAATCTCCCATCCATTGACTCTGTCTACGTTTCCCACTGCCTCGGCAAAGCAGCCAGCATAATGAAGGATCGCAGACACCCCCAGACATTTTCTCTTCCACCTTCTTCCTTCGGGGAAAAGATATAAAAGTCTGAGGTCATGTATCAACCGACTCCAGAACAGCTTCTTCCCTGCTGCCATGAGACTTTTGAATGCACCTACTTTGCATGAAGTTGATCTTTCTGTACACCCTAGCAATGATTTTAACACTACATTCTGCAGTCTCTTGTTTCCTTCTCTATAAATGTTTTGTAAAGCGTGCGAGAAACAATACATTTGACTGTATACTAATACATGTGACAATATAACTCAAATCTAGGCATTTTACAGTCTCTCTTTGTATTTCTGTGCTAATTTATTCCCTATTCCTATTATTTCTTTGAGTGTAAAATACCCCTGACCTCCCTTTGATTGCTCCCAGCTTTTGGGAGGTGACCTATGGTAATTGAACCCTCACTATAGCCAAGCATATGCCTGATCAATTCTATTAATTATTTCCTTTGGAAGGTGGAACCTTTGCTGTAAGCCTTAATAAAAATCTTACAGTTGTATGTATTTCCTGTTAACTCGGCACATGGGGCAAAGTCAACTCACATTAAAGATGAATCTGATCCAAAATGTTGGCCTTGGACCATAATGTGTTGCTGCCGTACGTAGGAGATTGTAAACTGGCATTAGACAAAATGGTCAGCAGGTACAATCATAGGGACTGGCAACATAATTTCAGCGAAAACCTTGATTCGATGTACAAACAGAATATCCATGGAATTTCTGTTGAATTGACAACAGAAATTCCTGACATGAAGTTCTGAAAACATTGCATGTACTGAGCGCCATACTTGAGTGTTTAAAATAAAACAAACGATTTACAATGTGAACAACTCATCAAAGAAAATTGTCAACTGATAAAAGGTTGAAATGACCGTATCTTCTGACTGATCTCGGCAGTGTCACTAACAAGTCATTTTGGCCTTTTGATATGAACGTTGATTTGAAGAATATGGAGCAATTATACCTTATGGCCTCAAAAGGGACGGTCTGACACAGTAGCCATGCAATAATGCTGCATTTTGTTAAGGGGAGGTGGTGGTGCACATATACTAATTAGAAAATATTTTTGTTTCCAAAAAATATCCTCTCTCCATTTAAAAAAAATTGGACATTACCAAAAGTACAATACAAGTTCTTTCCACACAGTGCATGGCACTCTGAGATGCCACAATAAAATTACAATATACATCCCATGGATTTCAATTCCCTTATGTACTATGACAGGTGGACCTTAGAGTGTGGTCTTTCAGGATTGGGTTTTGTGATTGCTGCCCTGGGTGCACATCCCTTAACATGTAGTCCTTGGAATGTGCCAATTTGCATTATTCTGTTGGGGGCAACTCTTTATGAAAATAAAAGTAACTCTACATTCTGCACACTCTCGTTTTCTTCTCTATGAAGTATGCTTTATCTGTTTGTCGGTCTTTACACTGCAAGACCAACAAGTTTCAGGTGTTTTTCATAATGTTGATTATCCTCCAGCAGCAGTTAATGTTTGGTATCCTGGAGAACAGCTGCTCAAGTATGGAGTCCTTATTCGGGAACATGTTCCCACTGCCAACTTTCACACTGGTAATTTCTATTAGCAGAATTAGCTAATGAGTATTCTGCTTTGCAGTAGTCCCCATGCTTTCCTCTGACTAGGGGACTTTCTTGAAAGGGATACCAGCACTCTTTCTCCCCCCACCCATCTGTGTTATATTATGTAAAACTGAAGAGCAATGTATATTTCAAGAACTTTGAAAATGCTGTCAAGAAAACAGGTATTTCCTTGTAGATATCAATGAAGTGAATGAACCTTCTCATTACTGAATCTGTCCCTCCTTGCTGTGATGTTTGCTACACTCCATTCATATCTGAATCAAACTTGCCTCATTATCATTTTTGTATTACACAACAATTTAGAACCTCAATGCCATCCAGAATAAAGTAGTCCCCTTGATTGGCATCCTATCCACTACTTAAGCCTTTCTTCCCCCATCACTGGTGCAACTGGCTGTCGTATGACGATCTACAAGATGCACTGATTTGATTTATTCTTGGCACATGTATATAGTGAAAAGTATTGTTTCCTGTGTGCAATACAGACAAAGCATACTATTCATACAGAAGGAGAGGATGCAGGATGTAGTGATATAGTCATAACTAGGACGTGGTGAAAGATCAGCTCAATGCAAGGTAGATCCATTCAAAAGTCTGACAGCAGCAGGGAAGAAGCTTCAAGAAGTCTAGAACTCAAGAAGTCCTAGTTCTCGAGTTAGTTGATACATGACCTCAGATTTTTGTATCTTTTTCCTAATAGAAGAAGGTGGAAGAGAGAATGGTCTCTTAATTAGGATCCTTAATTATGCTGGCTGCTTTGCTGAGGTGGTGGGAGGTGTAGACAGAGTCACTGTAGTAGCATACTAAGGTTTCTTCTAGTAGCAGATAAGTGACCTCTACCACCTAGAAGGATAAGGATAGCAAACACCTTCAAGTTTCATGCCGTCCTGACTTGGACATCTCACCATTACATCAACATCACTGGGCCCATGTCTTGCAAATTACATACCAGCACTGTATTAGCACCTTCATATATGGGCTGCAACAGTTCAGAGAGGCAACTCACCACCACCTCCTCAAGGCAGTTAAGGATGGGTAATAAAAGGTAGCCTTGCCAATCGTGCTCACATCCCTGTTTGAATAGATTATAACAAAGCATATTGTTTACAAAAAGAAAGGCACTCTGAATGAGGATGAGCACTGTATTTAAAAAGCAATAATGAACTGGGACAGAAGTGGAACAGAATGAAAGACAAATTCAGATAGTGATCTTGCTTGGCTTACATGCCAAATGGATGTAAATGATCAAAGATTGAACTTGTTGGATTTGGATGCATTTGAGTCATTGTGACGTGATGCAGGCTTGGCTGAAGCTACAATAAGAAAACCCTTAAGTGACTCTGAATGTTGTCATTTTGTTCCATCTGACCCAGATATGAGCCTGCAATAGGCAAGGGAGTTAATGGCTAAACCTCACCACAAGAAAGGTCAGATGTTTGTGATTAATTTCACTTAAGCCTCAGAAGGATTTAAAATGAGTAGGATCTGGTTATTTTTATAATACAATATTTTGGTGCTAATTGAAATCATGAATCAGATTTACCTAGACCATTATAGAAGGATGTATCAAGTAATTTTTCTTTTCCTTGTTCAGCTCTGACTGTTTCTCTCTTTCAAAATAATCTTTCTTTCCCTCTTCATGTGCCTGACCTAATCATAAAATCTAGACAGTGCAGGAGGGGGCCATTTGGCCCTTTGATTCAGCACCAACCACAATCCCACCCAGGCCCTATTCCCGTAACTCCACATATTACCCTGCTCATCCTCTTGACACTTGGTTCAATTTTGTATGGTCAATTCCCCCTAATCAGCACATCTTTGGATTGTGAGGAAACCCATGTAACCACGGGGAGAATGTGCAAACTCCACACAGTCACTCAAGGCCAGAATTGAACCTTGGTCCCTGACGCTGTGTGCAGCAGTGTTAACCATTGTGCCACTGTGCCACCCCAAGATATTTTGGTAGTGGTGGGAGTCGGGGATCAGCCAAGATCAGTTCTAAATGATTGTGTGGCAGAGTACCTTAAATCAACTTTTCTTTAATTTGGCTCATCCCCCTCTCCTCTCCTGAAAGCATCACTTGTGGGGTCCTGTTCCTTCATGGTTAACTCGTATGCAATCAACCACAGAGTGACAAAACAACTCATCCATGAAGGGCATCGCAGCTGAGTCTAATCCTGTCCTCGCCCAACATTCACATAATTACTTAGTAGGAGGGTGGTTTATTTAAGCAGCCGAGTGCTCCAGGGGGTGGGTGTTACTGGGAAATGACGCATCCCATGCAGTATTGCTCAAGTGGGCTGGAGATGGGATAGTGGCATTATCAGCATAGTGACGGAGGAGTTTACATTTTGCTTTCTCAGCACATGTACTATGTGGAGGTGGAAAGTAAAGGATGAGAAGATACAAAAAGCTGAAGAATTGAATCGTATCTTGTCAGCAAGCCAGGCTCTGAAACGCACTGTATACCCTGACTACTGAACACATATTTGATGTCAACTTTCAGAACGGTTTTGCAAAAGATAACCTATATGTGAATTTCTTTGGCATTTAGTTGCTTCACCTCCCACTTGACAGTTTGTGTTGTATTGTCTGAAGTATACGATCTGAACAATCTTTGGGTTGGTTGCACAGGAAGTGAGAACCTGAAAAGCAGAATGCTCAACATGTGAAAGGAATTCTGGCTAATGGCTCAGAATATTTACTGATTGTGATCTTTGATAAAAGGGAAGGCCTTGCATAAAATTAAAATCTGCTCTCTTTTTCTGTCCTAAGTGAACTGAGGAGCATTCTAAAATGTGAATGTGAGGAATTTTAAAAGTTCTAATCACTCATTTCGGCAATTTAATAAAATTAAAAAAGAATGCACCCAATAAGAGTTGCGTTGCTGTCCAGTCAAACAGCTCCCATTCACTTTGTGGTTAATCAGGCTCTCTGAAGCCCAAAACCAACAATTTCAAATAAACCTGTTGGATTTCAATCTGACGTTGAGACTTCTTGCTGTATCCACCTCAGTCCAATGCCAGCTTCTCCACATCATCAAAATCAACAAGACACAGTAGGACGTATCAAGGGAAGTGGGATTGTGACTTCATCAATATTTTGTTTCACCCTTTTTCTCTCCTGAAAGTACTGAACTGGGATCTTCCAGTTGTCTGCTTAACACTGAGCCCAAGTTGAGTGCCAGAAGGCTATTTAATCTTAGGGGCACCACAGCCACATCCTGTCTGGTCCTCACACTACATACATTTGCAGAAACATCCAACAGCTCAATGAGTGGGGAAAATAGTTTATCTTTGTTACCTTTCCTGATTTCAAGCATTGAGGTCAATAGTGCCATTTTACCTATCTCTGAGAGAAGAGATCTTTGAACCTTTCAGCTTGATGTAATTCAATATAAGAATTCCTAAAAATTAAAATTCCTTCCAAGTATGGAGTTCAGAATAACTTTGTTGATTCTGGTGGCACAGTGGTTAGTACTGCTGCCTCTCAGCTCCAGGGGCCTGGGTTTGATTCCTAGCTCGGGCCACTGTCTGCATGGAGTTGGCACGATCTCCCCTTGTCTGCGTGGTTTTCCTCCGGGTGCTTCAGTTTCTTCCCATGGTCCAAAGATATGCCAGTTAGGTGGATTGCCCATGCAAAATTGCCCCTTTAGTGTCAGGGGGATTAGCTAGGGTAAATGTATGGGGTTATGAGGGCAGAGTCTGAGTGGTATTGTGGTCAATGCAGACTCAATGGGCCAAATGGCCGTCTCCTGCACTGTAGGATTCTATGATTCTCTGATTCTGTGAATTAGAGGCAAGTGAAATAACTCTTAATTCAGTTTGCATAAAGCTCATGAATGGGATAGAAGAGAATTTTCAGGCTCCTGGGCTCTATCAGTATTGCCAGGTTTTTGTGTTTTCAGATTGGTGATAGACACTAATGGCTCCTGTGATGACAGATACTGAGTGGCAAAATGGCTGAATAGTGGTTGCAGACAGGTTGTTTCCCCCAGCCTTGTCTCGGAGTGACTAAAACAGCACCTTTTCACTCGATTATTTCTTTAATGCCTGCCTGTTCTCTCCACAGTGTCAGTTTAGAGTGCTAGCTGGGAATGAAATTCCATCTTCATAGGCGTTTACATTTGCTATCCATGAGCTATGACCTTTCATAGTGTAATACGTAATGTATACGAAATGTTGTGCAACCAGTCCTGTCTTCCTAACACATCTTTATTATATGAAATCAAATCTCTCTATTGAGGTCGGGATACCTCATTGGGACAACAACAGACTGAGGCCAACTATCTGTTCACTGATTTGCCATAGCTGAGGCCAATTGTCCTTCAAAGACTCAGTTCTTACTCGATTACAGATAACCTTCGTTGTGTCCCATACTCTGAATAGTAATCTATATTTATTATCACCTCCTGCCTTGTCACAGGCCACACTAAGGAATGTTTGCTCAGTTTGATAAGGTACCTGTTTTGTGTTTTCCTGTGCTTATTAAACTGAGGGACAAGAATGCTGAAGAATGGATTATTTCTTTTAAATTATTTAGTTCTGGTGTTGAGGGTTCTGGCTCATTGCAGATTGTGGCACTGTTACAGTCTGTTTCTATTACCCTGCAAATATGACTTACTTCAAATCCCAGTCTCCTGAGTACTTCCAGGTGACATTTACATCCTCTAGTCCCTGTGTTTCAGACAGCAAAGCTGGGGCTGTGAAATCATCATTGTGGTGAGGGCAACTTATCGTTTTGATTCCCATATGGACCTGGTCTTGCTGACACACCCATTCCTCCCTTCGTTCGATCATTCACTCACTCCCTTCACTCACTCATTTAGTCACACATTCACTCGCTCGTACTCTCGCTCTGCTTGCCTGCCCCCTCGCTCTGCTCACTCACCACTGCCTGCCAAACACCCCCCGCCCCGCCCAGTACAAAATAAAGAAATCGTTCTTCAATCCTTGGGGCTTGATTTTTCTGGATTGTTAGAGCTAAGATTGTAAAACTTGAATTGTGAATGGCTACTGCACAAAAACAGTCCAACTGACCCATCAAATCTGTGCATTTTCTTATTTGCTCAGGGGATGTGAGTGTTGTTGGCAAGGCCAGGATTTATTGCTCATCCCGAATTATCCTTGAAAAGATAGTGGACACTTAGTCCACTTGAGTCACTAAATGTAATTCCACTCTCCCTGCTTGCTCCCTGTATCATTTAACACGGTCCTTTGTCATGCAAATACCTTAAGAATTTATGGATTTTCCTGTAACAAAGCCAGAAAATTCAGCATTTTAACCACCCTCGGTGCAATAAATTATTTTCTCAGCCTTTATTTTAATTCATCTTGCGAGTAGCTTAAATTTCACAGGGGAATTTCACAGCAACTTCATTGCAATGTAAATGTAAGCCTTACTTGAGACTTTATTTATTTACTTTAAATTTAACCCCCCCCTCCTTATTTTGGTTTTGCCTACCAGTAGTAGAAGCATAGATTTTATTTAAACCCTTCATTAATTGGACAACTTTGACCAGGTCACCTTTTTGCCTTCTGAATGCCTCAGCCTCTTTGTCCCTGCAGTCCCTTGTTTCTGGCAACTTTCTAATGAATAGGCTACTAAGGGAGCAATTGCTTCCACTGGCAGGAGAATCAGTAATCAGAGGACACATTTATTATAATTGGTAAAAAACCAGAGGGGAGATAAGTATTTTCTTTTTATGTTCCAAGTTGTTGAGATAAGGAAGGATTTTAGAAGCAGTTTCAAAAGGGAATTAGATTTTGCTCTTTCTCTTTCTCTCTCTCTCTCTCTCTCTCTCCATTTAGATAACCTACCTTTTGATTCCTTCCACCAAAGTGCATGATCTCACACTTCCCCACATTAAACATCAATTGCCAGGTTTTCACCCAGTTACCAATCTATCCATACCCCATTGCAGAATCACAGTATCCTCATCACAACCTGCCTTTCCACTTATCTTCATATCATTGGCAAATTTGGAAACCTTACATTCTGCTCCCTCCTCCAGATCAATAATGTAAATAATGAACAATTGCAGGGGATCTGGGTTCGATTCCTGACTTTGGTCACAGTGTGGAGTCCGCATGTTTTCCCTGTGTCTATGCAGGTTTCCTCTAGGTATTCCAGTTTCCTCCCCCAGTCCGAAAAATATGAGAGTTAGGCAAGTTGGCCAGGCTAAAATTCTCCCTCATTGTACCTGAACAAACCCCTGAATCTGGCGACTAATGGATTTTCACAGTAACTTCATTGCAATATTAATGTAAGCCTACTTGTGACACCAATAAATAAACTTTGAACTTTAAAACTTAAAGAAAGAACTGATCCCTGGAGTTCTCCAATATGTTATATCTTTCTACTCTGAAAAGGACTCATTTATTCCAATTCTCTGCTTTTTGTGTGACGGCCAGTTTTCAATCTATGTTTAACACACTTCTTCCAATTCCGTGGCATTTTACTTTATGCACCAGCCTCTTTTGCAGCACTTAGTGTTCGAGTGAGTGGACTGATACTTGAATCTGCAATCTTTTGACTCAGAGGTGAAAATGCTACCCTCAATGAGCTACATTCAAATTTCAAAAAGCTTAAAAGCCCAAATATACCCACTTTAAGAGGGCCACTAGGATTGACCTCCGTGCCTGAGCATTTGAGGAGACAGTCAATTGCACTTATCTTTCTTGCACGCTCTCCAGGAAGTCCCTACTACAAAAGGTGCTTGCAGGAATGCTTAATGGAGGCCAGATCAAACTTGGCTGTTATGTGGACTACCGTTATCTAGACTTCTGACAGTCTGTCTAAGCTTACTTAATAAGGAAGGTCATTAAAGATAAAAATGACTTGTATTTATGTGGCACCTTCCATGACCTCCATATCCAAAGGCCCTGTACAGTCAATTAATTAATTTTGAAGTCTGTTGTAAAATAAGAAAACACTGCAGTCAGTTTGCACATAACCACCTCCCACAAATAATAATATGATAATGATCACAAAATTTATATTACGATGTTGGTTAAATGAGAATGTTTGGGAGGACTTCCCTGTTCCTTTTCAAAATAGCATTGTGGATATTTCATATCTACCAGAGAGATGGCACCTTTGACATGGCAGAATTCCCTCACTATTATGTTGGAGTGTCAATCTTGTGTTGTTGTGTCAAATTATTTTCAGACATATTGAATCATGTTTTTTTAAAAATAGGCATACAAGCAAAAACTGATTGAGACTGCAAAGTAATCACTCACTGAAATTCCAAGGCAGACTGTCCTGAGCCCCGAGAGAGAGAATGGAATCCTTGTTTCAGGCAAAACACTTCTAAGGAAGAGAGGCAATGCAAAAACTGAACTGAAGTCTCCTGTGGTGATCATGGAAACTGATTACCATTTCTGTGAGAACTATTTCCCGAGAGTTATATTCCAGACATGTATTTTTCCCCTTCCCAGAGTATACAAGAAAATTGGTTAAACACCAACTGAACCCTGGTTTCTGTGTACCAGTCTGGTACACCTCCATTGTGCTGGTGTGTACTGTAAGGGTTGCAACCAGAGAACATCTAGGCACTCCAGTTCTTGCAGGCTAAAAGTTCTTGTTCTTTGATTGCTGTTAATAAATTAAATCAGCAGAGCCACCAACTGTTTAATTGCCAGAGTTAGCACTACCAAAATCACCCAACTTATCAGCCACAACAGTTCACCATCTACTCTTTACAGACAAGCGTAAGACTGATTTGTATATTTTTTTAAAAATTTGGACTTGCTTCTCATTTCTGATCTGTGAATATGCACATGTATTATTATTTTTCATGTCTTAGTAAGTAATAAAGCTCACTTTCTGACATAAGAAAACCTGGTTAAGTTGGCTCCTTTTTAAGATATAAATGCATGTCAACTGGGAACATGAGGAAAGTATCTCCACCATCCCAGGGGATTAATTAAAGAGGCGTTAGTTCATCCCTTGTCACCTGTTGAGCATAACAATTTGGAGGTATCCCATACAGGATCATAAAGTTGGGGGAGACCTTCTCCAGGGACTGGTCAGTCACAGTGCTCGGGTCCCTGGATCCTTCTAACTCCGGCAAGAGTGCTATCTCTAAGCCACAGCTGATACTACTTGGGAAGGTCAGCAGAAGGCCAATGCCCCTGGAACTGTTCTGGCTTCTGCTATCACCTTGAGGAAAGGGAATATCTACCAGAAAAAAAGTTGTTTTCTCCAGTTTGTTATGCTGGTTGAATTAATGGGTGGTGTTGCTTTGTACCACACCAACTCCTTTCGAAGTGCAAATGCTCTTACATGTCCTATTGTGGTGGAAATAATTTAACTTTTTTTTGTAAACTGTCAGCATAAAGGTTATTTGTCCTGCCTACTCCCCCTTCTCATTGACCAACATTGCACGCAACTCTGAGCCTTTGGAGAATTCCTTACTGGCAGTAAATCAAGAGAGTCACAGAACAGAAGCTTTTTGATGTTGGTGAGGATGGGCGACCTGCCACCAAGCACAAGTTTGAGTTATTGGTGTTGATTGTGTCTCGGCCAGTAACTACAGAGCAGTGAACCAAGCTCTGAATCAGCAGAACCCCCGGACAGCCATTACACAAGTATGACTGCTGAGTTAGAAAACTGGAATGAAGCTACACTTTGTGCATTGCACAACTTCAACTGAAATTTCTTCCATGCTTCCATTATTTTTCAATATCTCTTTGAACTTTCCGATATAAAAATGTACTGCTCAAGTTCATCAATGCCCAGTGATCTGAAGGGAAAAGGAGACTGGCTGATAATTACATTACTTTTCAAGTTATCTTCTGTGTCTGCAATATACAAAATGTCAAACGCTGGCGGGTGACATTTCAGGGGAGCCTAAAATTTTATTGACAATTTCTGACACTTCTACTACCATCAGGAAACGCATTAAAAACAGGCAAAGGCCAAAGCCACTGACACAAGTAGAGATAAATTTTGGAAGAGCGCTAGACTCTGCAGCCTCCACGTGGAGGAAGCTCAAACATAGGTATACAAAATGGGCTTTGTGATGCCATGTCAAGAGACATGAAGGTTAAAATGATTGGTGAATGCGATTTTGGCACTACAGTTTGGCTCCACGATAACAGTTTGCTATGGGCTGGTTCTGAAATGAAAATCGACATGCTTGTTTAAAAAATTGGATATGCTTCCTTTAGAAGGCAGTTTGGTAAATACACTCCTGTGGTTGGGTCACAAGGTTTTGCTTTGCTCTCCAGTCTCTGCTGTGTTGGCCGTTCTCAGAGATGATAGAATCATAGAGCTTCACAGAGCTCAGATTGGGTCACCCAGTCCATTGTGGCTGTGACTCCTTAACCCAGGGAGGTGCAGATCCCAGCCAAGGTTCCAATTCATGAACGTATGGCTCCTGTTCTGACCCAAGACAGCAAGGAACTACAAAAGGTTGTGAACATAGCCCAGTCCATCACGCAATCCAGCCTCCCATCCATTCGTGTTGTCTACACTTCCTGCTGCCTTGGAAAAGCAGCCAGTATAACCAAGGATCCACGCATCCCAGACATACTCTCTTCCACCTTCTTGCCCATCGGGGGAAAGATGCAAAACAGTGAGGTTATGTACCAACCTGCTGGAATCAGACTTTTGAAAAAACCTAGCTTAAAAATTTAAGTTTATTAGTGTCACAAGTATGCTTACATACTGCAATGAAGTTACGGTGAAAAACCCTAGTTGCCACAGTCTGGTGCCTGTTTGGATACACTGAGGGAGAATTTAGTACGGCCAAAGTACCTAACTAGCATGTCTTTCAGACTGAGAAGAAACAAGAACACCTGGAAGAAACTCTCACAGGCATGGAGAACGTGTAGACTCCGCACAGACAGTGACCCAAGCCAGGAATTGAACCTGAGTCCTTGGCACTCTGAAACAGCAGTGCTAACCACTGTGTCACCTGTATTAAGTTGATCTTTCTTTACACCCCAGCAATGACTGTAACACTATATTCTGCATCCTACTCCCTACTTTCCTACTCCCCTGTGTACTCTACGTATGATGTGCTTTGTCTGTATAGTGCACAAGAAACAATTCTTTTCATTGTATCCCAGCATATGTGACAATAATAAGTTAAATCAATTCTCCCGGTGACAAAAGGAGGATGTTTGACGTTGTGAAGAAGAAACGCCCCGACCCGGTACCGGAGCAGTGAGAAATAATCATGGAATTGTCCGCCAGGAACAGTCAGCTCCATCTGGAGCAATTTTTTCATAAACTGGCAGAATCAAACTACTGGCAGTTGTTAGGCTGGTGAATTTTGAGTGAAGAGTTAGAGCTTAAGAACAAAATTTGAGCATGCTGAAAGAGGACTCAAGGAGGGTAAAGAAATAAAATCTAAACATAAATATTTTAAGGCTCTGTCTCTGATTCTCTGCGACATTACAGCTTTTTCACACATGCTCTGCACGAATTGAATTAGATGCACATCTCGAAATAATCACGGACTGTGACTAGCTGTGTATCTTAATCATATTATGCAAGTCTTTACGGACTCAAGGACAGGAGTTTGGTGGCTGGCTGGCTGCATAAAAAGGGTAATTATGGTAAGTAGATAAGACCGGATGATCGCACACATCTCCTTCATCCTTATGCAGGGGCTGAAGACCGGCATTTGCTGTCACGTTCTGATTCCGGAGATGTCAAGCTCTCAATCAGCCCGAGGAATAACTGAAAATACCAAGCCGTCCTCTGAGACATCACAGCTACATCTGTCAGATGCTGCAAACCCCTGCCCAGTATATTAGAAGGGGAAAGAGGTCAATGTTAATTGGTCTGCTGGGAACTGACTGCCATTTTCAGACCATCACAGATGCCTTGTTTACATTTGTGAACGACAATTTGTATTTAATTATAATTACATTATATTCTTAGTCGTGCCACAGTTATTTATGTATTCTTTAACAGTTTAATTTTCTCCAGTGATTTCATACCCACTCCCCAGTTTTATTTCTGATTATTATGTCCCACCCACTAATGCCTGCATCTCCAGAGAGTGAAGGAAGGAGAGATTGGAAAGCATGCTACAAGCTGGGGGAGTCTGTTGATTTTGGTTAAACTTCGTCCCCTCATGACTTGGTTTGTTTGTCTATCTAGGCTTCTATTTTATTAATATTTGAAGCCTTCTTCTGACAGCTGGTTGTCCTCCAAACCTTACCATGTGGCCATATTCTTAAGACTGAATCTGAAGTTTGGATGGCATTGTGAGAGGCTGAGAGATATTGCAGACAAGCCCATCCAACATGAGCACATGCTAACAACCAAGGATTTCTCTTCTGTCCCACTCTCCCACCACACGTGCACACATCCTCCCACCATTATTTCCTATTCTTATACTGGTGTTATATGACTACTCATACCATTGCTTTCTCTACCAAACTGAGACCAATGGACTTGAGTGATCATACCTAGGACTTTCTGGTCTGTATGGTTTATTGTAATAGTTGGTTTATCATGTGTTGCTTTCAGTGCATCAGGCATCTGTGTGTTATCAATCAAGTGAATGTATGTTTAGCTTGTAACAGAGTTACAGCTAAACTGTTCAGCCTTCTGGGTAGTTAATTGTCTCCAGTTTAGTTCACAATCTAAACTGGCATCCAAAGAGATTCTGGTGAGTTGGTTTCAATTTCTGCTTTTCAAACCATATGGTGAGTTTTACTGCAATATGTATGGTTGGAGGTAGGTTTAATTACTGGCTATGCAATTAACGTCTATCTGGTCTTTTATCTGAAGATTGGATTCCATTGAGTCATAAGAACATAGGTCAAAGTAGATATTTTCCTAAATTACAAGCAGTAAAATAATCTTAGTTTAAGATTTCTTATCCTTTCATCCGTCACCAAGTAGAGTAACCATTCATCTAGAAGAACAAGAGCAGCAGATACATGGAATGCCACCAGCTACATGGGAATGCCACCAGCTATAATTTCCCTTCCAAGCCACTCACAACCCCAACTTGGAAGTGTATTGCCATTCCTTTGTAGTCACTGGGTCAAAATCCTGAAATTCCCTCCCTAAGAGTATTGTGGGTTAACCCACGATACACAGACTGCAGCGATTCAAGAATGCAGCTTATCACCATCTTCTCAAGGGCAACTAGGGATGTGCAATAAATACTGGCCAGCCAATGATGTCCATGTCCCACAGATGAATAAAAAAAAACTGGCTTGCAATATTAACAATGGATCAGAGATTGCCCATTTTGATCTTAAGTTAAATATGAATAATTGGATGTGGCTTTCAGTTTACCGCGCAATGAAATTATTCAACATTGAAGACAACTTTTGTTAGTGGTGATGCAATAGGAAGATGCTTATGATGAAGCTATAATGCTTTATTACAAGCACTCAAATGCCTCAGATGCTTCACACATGAAGCAATACTTTGCGATTCATTGGTGATTATGGAGGCAAAGTTATTGGTTAGGCCGAAGTTAGAGTATTGTGTCCAATCCTGAATACTTAGGAAAGGTGTTAAGACCAAATAGATAATGCAGAAGAGGCTTCATTAGATTGATGAGAGACTCCGTTTATGTGGAGAGATTGGAGAAGCTGAGGTATTCTTGAGTTAAGATTTAAGAGTTGCCCAAGATCATGAGGTGTTTTGAAAGACTAAGTAACAAACTGTTTGCAGTGGCAGAAGTGTCATTACCCCGGGGAAGCAGATTTTTAAGATAATTGAATCAAAAGAATCAAAATGGTGATTAGAATTTTTATGCAGTAAGTTATCATCTGAAGCCGTTTACCAGAAATGCTGGTGGAAGGAAATTCAGTAGCAACTTTTAAAAGGGAATTGGATAAACACTCAAAAAGGAACAAAAATGTAGCGGTATGGGGAAAGCGCAAGGGGAGTGATTGCTGGTTCTTTTGAAAAGCTGGCATGTAAGTCAAAGTGACCTGCTGTGCTGGATGATTGCATTAAAAGCCATTTTATTTACCATGAGATCCCACAAACAGCTTGGAGAAGAACAATCAGTTCATCTGTTTTTGATGCTATTGATAGGAGCCAAGACACTGAGACGTGAACCTGATCTTGCTGTCTTTAACACTGGCCAACAGAATCTTGGCATAATTTCTCATCTGAAGTTTGCATTGAAATATTAATAAAGCCAACTACCACAGAATGGTAACATTGTTGGATTTTCCCTGGATAGGTCTGATTGTTGAAAGATCAGTGTGACAGGCAGGGTGTGTTTGAGCTGCTGTTTAGCCACTTGCTAAGAAATATGGAAGAACTAGTTTGTTAAACAGTAATGGGGGGTTGAGGCCAGGTAGGAAATTGGTCACCTGTCTCCCAGCAAAAGATGTGGGTTGGAGTAGATGTTGGGAAATTGGAGAAAGATTTGGAGAGTTTGAAGAAAGAACAATGAGAATTTACAGTCATTGGCATCAACTAACTGTAGTACAGGACTAAAGCCTGCAGATTATTAGTGGGTTCAGAGGGGAGGGATGAGAGGGGACAGCAGGGAGTGTTGAAAGATTTTTGTTGTACAGTTGAATATCCTTGAGTTTGACAAACGTTTGGCAAGGGAATAGACTATGTTAAATGTGCTACAGTGTGGTATCAGTAGGCCCTGGTGAGATTTTGAAGTCCAATCATCGAATTGATTTCCCCCCTTCTGTTTTAAACTGGAAAATTACTATATTTCTTAAATAATTACTGAAAAAGATCTGCAGCTGTACATTTTGGCCAGTAATATAATGCCTTGTTTATAATTTATTGGCCACTAAAAACTGTTTTTACAACATTCCAGCTGTCTGCGAGAAATATTTATTTTTAATACCTATTGATGAGGATCTTTACAGTCTATGGCTTTTGTTCAGTGAGCAACATTAGAGCTCATCGAGTTTCTGTTTTGAAGCAGAAAATAATCGATACAGGAGCGAAATCCTCAGCCAGCTAAAACTTATTTTGGTCTCTAGCTGGTCCAATGGGTATTAATGTTGAAATAGATGTTAAGGTGTTGTTTGTTTTGAACTAGGAGAAGAAAAATGGGATTCCGTGGCATTGGAACTATGAATTCAATGAAGTTGTTTTCTTCTGGAAACCTCTTAACTGACAGGAAATCTGTTGTACAGTTCCAGCCTCTCATTTCTCTCTCTCGAACCATACTGGCCATTGCTTTCCTTGGTTCTATCACTACTGTTACTCCTCTGATCATCCACCCCCGCCCCTCCACTTTGTTCCTCCCCAAGTCTGTGAACACTATCTTACATGCTCTTCATCCACCCCACATTGAGGCAGTTGATTATCTCCTCTTATTTCACAACATTTCCAAATCAGTGTTGCCGACCCTCCAGGATTGGCCTGGAATTTCTCAGAATTGTTGACGAATCTTGAGGACACTGCTGTGTGCAACCCTGAAGAAATATAATCCTGACATTTAAAAAGATTGCTTTTTCTTGTAATTTTCTTTCAGATTTCTTTCTACTAGATCTAAAAAATATTGAAAATGGGGGAAAGAAATGTTTGGCAGACAGCCAAGCATCATCCAATTCAATAATGAACTGTCTTGCTTTCCAAATGGTGTAGGAAGGCAGTGGGTTACAAAGATGGTTCTGTTGGGTTACTAATGGCCAGAGCTTGGGAGCAAGTCATGTAATGAAACCTCCAAGAATACATTTAACCATAACTGGCAATCCTACTCAAGTGTGGAACCCCTTCCCAAATTCCATCTTTTATTCGTCTGTAGTCCAGAAGTTTAATGTCACTTGAGTTGGGTAAAGGGTTAAGATTGTGCAAACTTGATTGTGAGCAGGTTTGAATACCTGGGTGGAGGTTTGGATAAATGCATCCTTGTTTATGTCCAGATCTTTCACCATTCTCAATGGTCATTTAATCCTCATCATCCTTCTTAAGTGTGTTGAATTCTAAGATTCAAAGTCTTGGCCATGCTTAGCGGTGTTGTCGGTTTATGAATTGCATTTTTTTCAATGCATTCAGGGGATTTGGGTGTTGCTAGTATGACCAACATTTCACTGCTCATCCAAAGTTGACCTTGAAAAGGTAATAATGGGCTACTTTCTTGAACTGCTGTAGTCCATGTTATGCCGATACACTCACAGTGCTGTTAGCTAGTAAGTTCCAGGACTTTGTCTCAAGAATAATTAGTTAATACCAATACATGTCCAAGTCAGGATGGTGTGTGATTTGAAGAGAAGCTCAGAGGCGATGGCTTTCCCATGCACCTGCTACTTTTCTCCTCTGTTTCCCTTACTATTACGACTTCAAAATGTACAACTAAACTCAGTATATGGCCCTGCAAAGGTGGAGGTGATATCTGTGTCCCAGAGTTGCTGATATTTGATAAATTCAAGGTGAAAGGTTTTCACTCAAAGGTCTTAACTGTGACCATCTCACATGAGTTTGGGGTAAGTTGATACATTCTCTATTTATCTCTCTCCTGCTTAATTTTACTTTCTATCATTCACAACCTATGTGGCTGCAAATTTTTAATTCTCGAGTTCCTTAGCTGGAGAGCGAGAGATTGCAAAAGGAAGGAAGCTCCATGATTGCAAACTATATAATTTAAATTGATGGCTTTCTTTATTACTATGAATGTTGGAACAGATACTTCTTCAAAGACCTTGCTTTCATAGTCCATTATACAGAAGGAACAAGAGATAGTGATTCCCATGTGTGACTCATGTCATCACAGGCTATAAGCCTCACCACCACAAATGTCATCATGATGAAGAATGGAGGTCAGATGAGGTTGTGCCAACACACTAACGTTCTTTATTTTCTCACTGCAATACTCTATTTCACCTCCAGAAAATGTACCACCAGCATGGAAATAATCAACAGAACATATTCAAACTGCACCATCTTCAATCCAAGATCAAAATCACCTCAACCTCAGTAAAGAACTTGTGGATACAGATGACTCTTGTGTACATCTTTACTTAGAAATTGTGCTTCAGCTCCAGATTATTGTTGACTTGCCTCTGAAGCATGAGAAAAATGCACTTCTCACTCAACATCTGGAAAACAAAGATCGTCTTCTAGCCTTACTACTACATTTTCACAAGTCAATTAGGATCAACATGGAGGTTTTGGAAAATGTGGACCATTTTCCAAACTTTGGAAGCCTTCTCTTGACAGAGGCAGACATAGACAAGTGCTCCATCATAGTCTTTAGCTGGCTTACAAAAAGAATCTTTGAGGACTGGGATCTCAAACTGGACAGTAAGGTCGCGATTTGCCAGACATTAGTGATTTCTGTGCTTCTGCTTCATTGGAGACTTCATTGATCTACAGCAGGACCTTAGAGCACTGGAACAGTACTATCAGCTGTGCCTTCACAAGATTCTCCAGAAAGTTGGACCAACAGCAGCATCCTCTCCCAAATGAACAGTGAGACACTAATCACACCAAAGAACTGGCTACAGCATGCAATTTATAAGCTTAACACTAGATTGTTGAAGCAATTGATCTACTCTTAACTTAGTCGTGGCAGGAGACTTCCAAGAGAACAGCAGAAAAGGCTATCCTGAAAGCATCCCTGATGATGTCGAGCACGATCTCCAACTCATGGGAGTCCCTGGCTCGTGGCTGGCTAAAATGGAGAAGATTAATTTGGGAAAGCACCAGACACATGGAGAAACACTGTTACGAAAATGCAGAGGCAAAATTGAGGCATTGGAGAGAGCATACAAGCACCACCTGCCCACACATCTGCAGATCACACATGGGATCTGCCAGCCATCTGCAAGACACAGTGGAAGCTAGCCATTCCTCAGACTTGAGGGATTGCCGAAGAAAAAGATGGATGTGACACAGTCTCTGCTGGGCAGTACTTAGACAAGCATTAGCAACTCTGCTTCACTTGAGTTTATTACATTCTATTGTAAGTTTTATTTGTTTAGTCATAAATTTTCCTGGTCACATTTTGTCAGCAAGACTGTAAAGTAATTCCCAGCTCATGCTATGAAAGGATAACTTAAAAAGTCAAAGAAATAAAAACTATAAAAGTAATAAAAGAAGCTTCAGTACTCAACATTGAATGAGTAAGTTTTTCTCAATTTGGAACACTTGTTTTCCTTTCTTTAACTTTTTCATTAATTTATCAAGTTTTCCAAACTTGCCTCAATCAATACAATTGCTTTTTTCTGTTCCTTTTGGGAAGGGATTGTGGTGAATTTTGCATCCTGTGTGACAGTAAAAACTCGCCTTTTTAACTGTTTAGTTGAATTATGGTAGGGCTGCCTTCCCCTCTGCAAAATGTTGGTTTCTGTCTTCCTGGCATTGCTGAGTCTTGGAATCCTTCTGTGCGAGTTCACCATAAGTATAAAATGGATATACTCACGACAGACTAATTATTTTAATCAAGTAGAATTTTCAATCCCTTATCCTGCCTCGTCTTTCCTCCCCTTCTGATTGATCTTCTGTCCCTGTCCTTTTATCTCTGTCCTATTCTCCCTTTTATATCCATTCCTCTTGAAGTTAAATGAAGGAAAGTGAGAAGAATGTAAATATGGATATGGGGCTGTTGTGATGAATGGCCTGCAAGTATTTTGTAATGCTGTATTTATCCCCTCTCTTTTGTCTCTTGTATGTCTCCGAATGTTCTTTCTTCCCCTACTCCTTTCACTTTTTCACTCTCTATTTGTAACTCTAACCTCTCTGATTCTTTATTTCTGTCCTTCCCATCATTATCATAGAATAGAATCCCTACAGTACAGGAGGCCGCCATTTGGCCCATTGAGTCTGCACCAACCCTATTCCCGTAAGCCCACACACTTACACTGCAAATCTCCTCACACTAGAGTCAATTTAGCATTGCCACATCTTTGGAAGATATAGGAGCACCCAGAGAAAACCCATGCAGACACGGGGAGAATATGCACACTCCACACAGGATCCAAGGCCGGAATTGAACCTGGGTCCCTGGCGCTATGAGGCAGCAGTGCTAACCACTGCCATTGTGCTGCCCACAAATATTGTCTCTTGCCATTACTGGATTCAAATATTTAATGGTATGGTACAAAGATTTTTACAGCCCCTCACTATTGAGACTTAATTGCCCTATCTATGAACTGTCTTTATGGCATCTGATGTTTGCTGCTGCCTCCCTTCGCCCACAGTTACTTTCCCTCCAACCTGACTCTGGATGACCTGAAACATATTACAAGAAATCTAATGCTGCTGGAAGTGGATTTTCTCATGTATTCGGGCAATGACCCATTGTTACTTAAAATTCATTATTCTGCTGCCCTTAGCAGTTTATATGTTCTATATTATGATGTTGGTTCTGGGAGCTCCAAAGCAAATAACTTAATAAATGTTTCTCAGAAACAAAGGAATAATAAGTGTATAAATATTTTAAACCTTGCAGGATAGATTAGATTATATTCACTTTGTATCAGTATTGTAGCTACACATGACATCAGGCAAGTACCAGGAAATCTGTGACCCCTTCTTAGATCTTTCCCAGAAACTCAGATGTGCAAGACAGAAGCACAGCTTGATTAACAAAAGTAGGTCAATCATCTCCATCTGTGTGGGGGTGCAGGATGAATAAGGGTGGGGTACAGTTAAGTCAGCCCACATCATTCTGCTCAGTAAAAGAGATGCAGCCTAGCCAATGCATTCATTGGAACTAGGCAAGTATAAAGTATTGTGCATAACTTATTTTTATTTCTGCTATTACAAAAATTCCTCAAGTCAATGCAGACTGAACTGCACCAGCTATAAGTGTTCCGTGTATGATATGATTCTAACCCCTATGGAGAGAGAATAGAGCCAACATTTTGACCAAAAGGTCACCCGGATTTGAAACATTGACTCTATTCTCTCTCCACAGATGCTGTCAGACCTGCTGAGATTTTCCAGCAGTTTGTTTTTTTGTTTTTGGATTCCAGCATCTGCAGTATTTTGGCTTTATGATTCTCACTCCTGTCTGCTGAGAAAGCTGATCTCGACCAATGCAGCAGCTGGGATGGAGAATGGAAGCTGAACCGATTCCTATCCCCAATTACTATCCAGGTTACTCTGACATGTGAGGTGCGTTTTGGATGAGGTTCTATTGTGATGCCTGTCTCTGAGATTGTAAGTTAACATCCATTGTTTAGGGTCAGAACTAGGAGACTGATACTGAGGCCCACTGTCTGTAAAGCCAATGTCTCCAGAGGAATAAGTGAGAAAGTTGAAAAGAGGACAGAGATTGGAAAAATAGGTATTTGTGACCCACAGTTGGACTAGCAACAGGCATTGAATGTTAATCATAAAACTTCTGTGCGAGTGTTACACTGATAAATCTCACCACAATCTCCTTTGACCCCTGTACTGTCTCTAAATTGTTCAACACTAGGTGAGCATAAATTTTCTCTGATTAAATATTGGGAAGACTTGAAAATCATTGTGTTTGACCCTGGCCACAAACTTCCATTCCTTAAGCACTGACTGTTTCTTACAACTGTTTGATGCTGAACCAAACTGCCCACAACCTCGGTCTTATGTTTGACTTTGAGGTGAACTTTCAACCACATATCATTGTGACCACTTATTTCCATCTCCATGACATGGCCTGATTCCATCTCCGGCTCATCTTTTTTATTTGGTCGTAGGACATGGGCGTCGCTGGCTGACCAGCATTTATTGGCAATCCCGAGCTGCTATTGAGAAAATGGTGGTGAGCTGCCGCCTTGAATTGCTGTAATCTATATGCTGTAAGTTGACCCACATTACCATTAGGGAGGGAATTCCAGGATTTTGAGCCAGCAATTGCAAAGAAATGGAATCTGCTGCTGTAACCTGCGTTTGTGGCTGTTATCTAGAGACTTGACAATTCAAGCATACTCATGGCTGGCTGCTGAGGTTCAGCTCTCCATTAGCTTGAGATTATCCAAAACTCTGCTCCTGTGTCCTGGCTCACACCATGTCCTGTTTGCCCCTGCTTGCTGTGACTTCTGTTGGCTCTTGGTTAAGAAATGCCTCAAATATAAACTTCTCATTGTTGCTTTCAAATCTCTCAGCCTGTCTTTGTAATCTTCTCCAGCCCCACACCCTCCTTTACTCTAATTCTGCTTTTGTGAACTTCCTCGGATCTTAATCACAACACAATTCCCTCCCTGCACCTCTTTGCTTCTCTCCCTCTATTTCCTCAAGATATTCCTTAAAAGCTACCTCTTTGACCCAGCTTTTGGTCATCTGACCAAATGTCTTTTAAGTGGTTCAACTCTACGTTTTGTTTTATGATGCTACTGTGAAACACCTTGGGATGTTTTATTGCATTAAAGATACTCCATAAATAGGAGATGTTGTTGTTTGTGCACTGACCTCCATCATTCTCCAGAGGCGGATTGTTTTGTTGCCAGAATCTGTGACCTACAGTTTGCAATGCAGTATACTGGAACAATGGCAGCTTGCAGAGACACCTACTCTGTTCTGCGTATGGAAAGGTACACTGAAAGGATTTAATTCCTGACAGTTGCAGTATGATGCCACAGTATGGTGAGACTTAAAAATAGAAACTAATTTACTTCCCCTTTTTAATTTGTTTTGTTAATTTTTATGTTGGTGGAATGAGAGGGTTTTCCATTTGTGGCAGCCACTGTCTGTGATGCACACTTTTAGTTATGACTGAGATGCAGACTGGAGAAATATCCTCAACCTTCACACGATCCTCCAAATCCGGTGATGGGAAAGGTAGTTCAACAACAGAGTCTTGTCCAAGCTTAACTTGCCCAGCATCAAGATGCTAATCACTCAAAAAGAGCTCCATTGGATGGGATTCAGAATCTGTAGTGCAGAAGGAGATCATTTGGCCTGTACTGACAAAAATTCCACATATTTACCTTCTTAATCTCCCTGACACAAAAGGGCAATTTATCATGGCCAATCAACCTAATCATCTTTGGATTGTGGGAGGAAATGCACGAATAGGATGGGAATAAAGGGATATGATCCCTGGAAGAATAGGGATTTTGGTTCACATGGTCAGCACAGACATGGAGGGCTGAAGGGCCTGTTCCTGTGCTGTAATTTTTTGTCAGTTAAAACTGGAGCACCTGGAAGAAACCCAAGTAGACACGGGAACATGCAAGCACTGCACAGACAGTGACTCGAGGCCAGAATTGAACTGGGTCCCTGGTGGTTTGCGACAGCAGTGGTAGCCATTGTGCCACTCTGTTACCCATCATAAGCCTGACACCAAGCACCATTTGGAACTCTGTCACAGCAGAAGACTCCCAGGAGAACAGCAGAAACGCTTTAGGGGTGTCGCCAAAGCATCCCTGAAAAAGTCAAACTTATCTCATACGAGACCTAGGCTTGTGAAGTAACAAAATAAAGAAGGCTAATTTGGAAAGGCACCAAACACATGGAGAGACTTCAGCAACGTGCAGATGTAATGTCGAGGCATCAGAGAGAGCACACCAACCTCCAAACTACCCAGCAATCAGCACCTGCTTCAAATATGGCAGGATCTTCAGACTGTCGCAGAACCCATTAAACCAGTGGATGCAGGTCACCCTTAATCTCAAGGGATTGCTCGAGAAGAAGGGATGTAGAATCATAGAATCCCTATAGTGCAGAAGGAGGCCATTCAGCCCATCGAGTGTATACTGACCACAATCCCATCTAGTGCCCCTGACACTAAGGGGCAATTTAGCATGGCCAATCCGCCTGGCATGCACATCTTTGGAGCATTCAGAAGAAACTCACGCCAACATGGAGATGTGCAAACACAGACAATATCCAAGTCAGGAATTGAACCTGGGCCCGTGGCACTGAGAGGCAGCAGTGCTAATCACTGTGCCACCATGCCACCCTAAAAGTAGATTAAAGCTCCATCTAACGATTTCTCCCATTGGTGCAACTGAGGTTGTAGAGAGAATAACAAACCTAGATGGTCCCAGATTCAATTTCCAGTGTATTTTGTGTTAAAAATCATTAAGCTCAGTGTCCTTGGATTGGATACGGGGAATTTCAGCCCAAGTCTGATCTAGATTATTGACCAGTGACCATGGAAATGAAGGTGTAGAGGAAAGCATAGGATTAGGATTGACTTGAATGGCCATCCAAATATGTCACTTATGTGTAGGCTTGCATGGAAAGTATCACTTACTTGCTTCTGATGCTAGAGATTTTGGAACCTGACCTCAGCAAGTAATCAGCACTTTTGAGATAGGGAGAGAGAAAATTGGCAGGAATGATAATGTCACATCAAGTAGCCTGCACTAGCCAGCACTTAGACACCAACCTGTATTTCAGAATATAACTCCTGTTGTACATTATTGTGCGACTTTTATGCAGTTTCTGTGAAGGGCACTGCTGTATCTTGTCAGATAATATATGGGTGCTGTGACATCCTACATTCCCAACCAATAAAGAGTAAAGTGGTGGAGGCAGGCTCTCTGGAGCTATTTAAGAGATACTTAGATGGGCACATGAACAGAATTTGAATGGAGGAATGTAGAAAACTGATTTAAAATAGGGATCATGAGCTTTGGGAGTTCCCTGGGAAGTGTGTAAATAATCGATGATATTGATGTATTTGTTTTATCCTACGGGTGCTTTGGTCCGCCTTGTTGTCTAACAAGGGGCATGCATGCGATGGGTCATGAGAGAGCTGTTCTTGGATTTTTTGAGAGTATCCTAATGCTTCATGTCGTTAGTGTATGCTTGACCTGGACCATTTGATGGGCAACACGACAGCTCCGTGACTGTTGCTGTGCTGTGCAGATAAATGTTTTTGGGCCTGTGTCTTTGGGAGTTTGCGCATTCTCCCCGTGCTTGTGTGGGTTTTCTCCGGGCACTCTGGTTCCTTCCCACATCCCAAAGATGTGCTCTTAGGTTTCTCCCTAATTTTGTCTCAAATTTGGTTTTTAATCCATAGATCTATAAACATAGACAGGGATCACGGGTAGAAGTGGGAACATCAAGGTGGCGGCACGGACTCGTTGTGCCGAAGGGCCTGTTTCCTGTGCTGTTTTGTTCTTTGTTCTTTAATTAGTTTGACCTGGCATCAAGCCAAAATTCCAGAGTTGAAAACACAGCTTCTAACTTGTTGCATTTCTTTGCTTCCTGCAAAATGAGTTCTTTGACCAGTTTCCTGTGTGTGTGAACCAGAATTAAATCTGGTTAACAGACAGGTGAAATTCGTCGAAACAAAAATTTGCCTCAACAGCAGCAATCCTTGGATGAAAATCTTCTTTTCCCATAGCACGCTGGTTTTCATTAAGGTTAATTTGGGAGAGAAAAGAAAGGGAAACATCAAAGAGCTTTGCCCATTTCTTGATGCCATGATGTGAAGAGCGCTTCCTTTCAAAGGAGAGGCTCCGAGAAGAGAGAGGTTTGCATTCATGTACGTTGCGACAGTCCGTACACTTCCAAAGTTCTTCATTAACTATGAAGTGCTTTGGGATGGCATGCAGTTATGGAAGACATTATATAGTAGCAAGATTTATTTATTTTTCCCCTTTAGGTAGCATCTTGCATATCTTCAGGATGTTCTAAAACACTCATTCGCAAGCAAATATGCTGACAATATGTGCACAGCAACAAGATAAATAGGCACTTAATTGGTTTAAATGTTTTTCGAGGATGAATGTTAGCTAAGATACTCTGAGAACATACCAACTCTTTGAAAATAATCAATGGGATCATGACCATCCACCAGAAGAGGCATAGGGCCAAGTACAAAATATAGCACAGCTGACAATACAGCAGTTCCTCAGCATTACATAGAAACTAGAAGCAGGAGTAGACCATTCGACCCTTTGAGTTTGCTCAACCATTCACTTTGATGATGCCTGATTATCAAATTCAACATCCTGATTTCCCCCCCCCCCTTATCCCCCATATCCATTGATCCCTTTAGCCCAAGAGCTATGTCTAATTTCTTCTTGAAATCACTTGAAGTAAGTAGCCTCAACTACTTACTTTGGTAGTGAATTCCACACATTCAGCATCCTCTGGGTGAAGGAATTTCTTCTCTTCTCAGTTCTAAAAGCTTTATCCCCTCTCCTCAAACTATGACCCTTCATTCTGGTCTCCTCCACCATTGAACATTCTTTCTGAATCTCTCCTGTCTAACCCTGTGAGAACATTGTTTTTCTGAGATTCCCTTTCACTCGAAACTCCAGTGAATATAATCGTAACCGTCTTGGTCTCTCTTCAAATGACAGACCTGCCATCCTAGGAAGCAGCTTGGTAAACCTTCAGTGTATTCTCTCTATAATAAGGACATCCTTCTTATGCAATATTGAATATTGCATTCAATATTCCAGACGTGACCTCACCAATGCCCTATAGAATTGCGGCAAAACATCCCAATCCTTATACTCAAATCCTCTCGCTATGGAGGCCAACATATCATTATGTGGAAGTGACTAATTATGGCCTGTAACCAGGTAACTGTTTGTGAATGCACATATTACTATATTCATTGAATGTTGTAGGTTTGGAAAGGGCTGTTTTTGGTATTATTACCATAGTGGTGGCTAAATCTTAAACTGAGCACCAGGATCTGTTCGTATCAGCAACTTGAGATGTTATGAGAGTTAGTGGAAATCCAGTTTTAAATCTTTCTTGATACCAGTGTAGCCCAAACAAAGATACAGCTTTGGCATGCTTGCTTGAAAATTGAGTGCGACTTTCATTCCATCTGGCCACCCCAGCAGATACAACTGTTATTTATCTTTTCCAGACACGTCTTGTTATTTATTTATTTATGTATACAGAACATATTTGATATAAAAAAAAGTCATAAAAATGTAACTGCATCGTATAGTGTTTTGGGACTTCGGGTAAATCATTTGGAGGACATTATTATGCTTGAGTACTGAAGTCCACAATCTGGCTTCTATCCTGAAACACTACAGTGTTTCCAAAATGAAAACCTACTCTAGATATTGTGCAGCCTTATTCTCACTAGATTCAGTGTAATGAGCTTAAAGTACTGAAGTCTGCAGATCTATAGGTTTTGTTTCTGTACAATGAGTTGGGTTGCAAATGTTTGCTCTGTTTGGATATTTTCAGTTGATTTATTAAACTTGGTAAATGTCTCAGCTTCCGCAACTGATATTTGATTGTTTCATGGAATCAGGATTCTCAAAACAAAGGCAGCCAAGATATCAAGACACACATCATGGAGTGACAGACAGGCACAGTGTCTCAACCCCACACATCCCAGTAAATCACCAAGCAAAATCCATCACGTTCAGCAACTGCTTCATTTAGTAGCACTGAATCTCTTAGTCAGAGTTTATAGAAACTACAGAACAGGACACAGCCATTCAGCTCATCACGCCTGTAATGACTCATTTACACCCTATTCCAGATTGGTAATTCAACACTGCGGACATAGAGTTATAAAGGTTTACAGCTTGGAAACAGGCCCTTTGGCCCAACTTGTCCATGCTACCCTTTGTTTTTTAAATCCCAAAGCTAGCCACTGTTGCCTGCATTTGGCCCATAGCCCTCTATACCCATCTTGGCCATGTAACTATCTAAATGTTTTTTAAAAGATAAAATTGTATTGGCCTCTACTACTACCTTTGGTAGCTTGTTCCAAACACTGGAAAAAATTGCCTCTCTGGATACTTTTATATTTCTCCCCTCTCACCTTAAACCTATGCCCTCTAGTTTGAGACTCCCCTACCTTTGGGAAAAGATATTGACTATCTAACTGATCTATGCCCCTCGTTATTTTACAGACCTCTATAAGATCACTCCTCAGCCTTCTATGCTCTGGAAAAAAAAATCCCAGTCGACTCAGCCTCCTTATAACTTAAACCCTCAAGTCCCAGTAGCATTTGAGTAAATCTTTTCTGCATTCTCTCTAGTTTAATAATATCCGTTCTATAATACGGTGACCAGAATTGCACACAGTGTGGACTCACCAATGTTTTGCACAACTTCAACAAGATGTCCCAACTCCTGAATTCAATATTGCATTGAATGTAAGAGCTCCCCGGCACTAATGAATGTCTTGGCCAACGTTCTTTCATCAACCACCAAACAAAAATTGTTTGGAAGATTTGGAAGCTTGTCTGCGCTCTCTTCCTGCAGGTTAACAGCATCTGCACTTCAGAAAATGGACCATTAGCTGTAAAGTGCTTTGGGATGTCTGAAGACATGGAAAGATAATGTATTAAATCAGATTAACTCTACCTTTCATGTTCATTCATTTAGCAAATGAATTCACCTTTACAACGTGCTTAACAATCTTATTTTCCCATGGATGTGTTGCTTGTGTGTGGAGGGTGGAGTGGAGAGGAAGGAAGGAATGAGTGTTTCTGGTAACCACATTAGTGTATCTTGTCATGGACTAGAACTGTTTTTAAGACTTAAAGAAATGAAGTGAGATTTTTTTCAGACTGGAGCAGAAGATATTGCCAGTGAAGTGGCAGCATTCTCCTCAGCATTAAGACATGCTTCTTATTTATTCTGAGCACTAGCTTGACTAACAGCGATTTAGATTAATAACATTCAGCCTAAGGAAGTAATTTCCTTTTGAGAAAATGATTTACATTCACTCTGCCAAAATCACAGCCACCATTCACTTGTCTTGTCAGCTCAAATAATCAAGTTTAAAATAACACAGAAGGTTAATAGGTGCATCTTATCTCACCAAAACTGCAAAAGAAAATTTATATTCAAAACCACTTTGTATTTCCATGGTCAAAATTTTTGTCTAATATTTCCTTCACCTATCGTGAAGGTGTTGAGCCCTTGCTCAGGTCATTGGAGCCAATTCTGGTCACTTACTGCCCCACCCCAAAATAGCAACTCTACACCTTCTGAGCTTGGGGGTTTAGTGTTGCTCTACAGCCAAAAATGCAGTTCTCCTTTGCATGTGGTCTCAATACTCATCCATCCACAGCACAAAACTGGTTGAAAAAAGCATGAAATTGTCAGCCTTGCTCAGAGCAGCCACTGTAGTGGGCGATGGAGCAGTACTATACTGGTGGGATACTCCTCTGAGGACCTGCCTAAGCTGCGTTGTCGGAGCAAAGTGAAGGAGCTCTACTCTATATTTAACTTTGCTGCATTTGAGCTAGGTCACTGAAATGAAGAGGTTTCCATTCCCAGCAGTAATTCTGAAGAGCAGAAAATTCATAAAAAGAACAAAACTTTCTCTTTTATTACAATTCAGGCACCTTTCCAAATCTTTGGTATTCATTCTCTTTGCAAAAAAAACCTTTAGTCGTCAGCCTGTATTCCCCATAATCTGAAATTTAACATTGAATTTAGTATAGCCTGCCATGAGGCAAATTGTCCTCACATTTATTTTAAATATTTTACTGCATAGTGGGTAGGATTGTGTCTCCTCTTGCTTTAGGTGATAGTTAATGCAAGCCACACCAGTCACTTTGCATAATGGGCTAATCTGTCAAATAGTTTATTTCCACAGAGAATTATTTACAGATGTTGGCATTAAAGAAGAAATATTAGACAATCCAATAGAGCACCAGAAGTTTGGAAGCTGTTCACAAAGGGTTAATTGATCAAACCAGTTGGACAAAATCTTTTGAGTTATCCTTAGAATACTTGAGATCAGGAAGACATAAAAAATCTTGTTGCTCAGTAATAACAATATACAGTCTTTGTACAGAAATGTTCTGCAGGTTTATGGAGTTTAATCCATTCCATGCACCAGGGCACTATAAACCAAGCTGAATCATAAGTGACAGTGAGATATTTCTGCGCAAGGTTCTGCTCTAATCTGCAAGCAGTTTACTAAAAATTGTCCTAAGGACATTACCAGACGAGTGCATTATTTTCAAAGCAATTCAACAAGGTAATGAGGCACAATCTGGCAAATTAAATTGACGGGAAGCTCCAATGAATAGGTAACAGGACTGTTATGTTCACTGTTCTCAATTTTGCAAACAAGACACTCGCATGCCCAGATATTTAGTCCTCTTGAAGAGAAAGTGCCACAGTGAAGTTGGTATCTAGTGACAGCACACCCAATTCTGAGCACGTAGTTTAACATTGCTGTTTCAGTCTCATTGAAAACAAGGGAGCAAACTTTTTTTTTGCCATAGCATTGGTGCTTAGCACTGCTGCCTCACAGCAGCCAGGGACCTGGGTTCGATTCTGGCTTGGGTCACTCCCTGGGAGTTTGCACATTCTCCCTGTGTCTGCATGGGTTTCCTCCCACAGGCCAGAGATGTGAGGGTTAGGTTGATTGGCCATAATAAATTAACCCTAGCCCCAGAGGAATTAACAGGGTAAATATGAAAGGAATAGGCCCTAGGTGAGATTGTGATCAGTGCAGACGTGATGAGCCGAATGACTTCTTTCTGCACTGTAAGGATTCTTTGATTCTATGAAACCACATTGAACCTCTCTCTTCCCACCCTCTACTGAACCCGTCACTCCCATTCCCCACTTTCTTGCAGCAACATGCCGTGTTAGATTCTTGCTATTTCTTTTTTCGTGTTGATTTTGATTTGATTTATTATTGTCACATATTAACATAGTTGAAAGTATTGTTTCTTGCGTGTTATACAGACAAAATATACTATTCATTGAGAAGGAAATGAGAGAGTGGAGAATGTAGTCATAGCAAGCATGTTGGGAAAGATCAACTTAATGTAAGGTAGGTCCATTCAAAATTCTGATGGCAGCAGGGAAGAAGCTGTTACTGAGTCGGTTGGTACATGACCCCAGACTTTTGTATTTTTTTTCCCAATGGAAGAAAGTGGAAAGATAATGTGCGGAGTGCGTGGGGTCCTTAATTATGCTGGCTGCTTTTCCGAGGCAGTGAGAAATGTAGACAGAGTCAATGGATGGGAAGCTGGTTGGATGATGTTCAAGGATTGATTTTTATTAAATATGATACTGTATTGCTTTAAGCTGAAGAATTCCAAGTAAAGCTTCAAGAGTTGGTACCTGGATCAATGATTTCTAGCAAAAAGTAATCCAAAGACAAGATAGCAAAGATTTTTCCATTTAATGGTGAGATCTGAAATCCCCTGTCCTGTTGTTGTCAATTCCTGATGCTGCAGACAAATTCCTAGCTGCACTCCTGCTTATCTGGTGTAAACGCAATCGAATTGCAGGATCAGGCCTCGGATGTCAATACTTTACTTTGTAATGTTATCGGTTGCTGTGTCACAGAGGTGGTGGGAGAGTCACCAGAAAACATGGAATTAAGGTAATTGGCAGAAGAGCTGCAAGGGAGATGAATTTTTTTTTCACATAGCCATTTGTTGTGATCTGGAATGCACTACCTGAAAGAGTTGGGAAGCAGATTCAGTCATAACTTTCAGAAGGGAATTGGATGGATACTTGAGGGGGAAAATTGCAGGACTATGGAATGCAACAAGGGGAGTGGGACTAATTAGATAGCACATCTGTAGAGCTGCCATAGGCATGATAAGCCAAATGGCATGCTCTGTGCAGTTCATTTTTTCATTGACACCAAGTGCTGTAAGAATGTGCAACCAAATATTTTATCCTTTTTGTATAAGATATTTGAAAGAATTTAACTTGCACAAAGTCCTTTGGATGAGTTGTGAAACTGAAGGTCATCTGTAGCATCTGGTGGTTTTGAGAGTTCCCTGGGCACTACTTTGAAGAGGAGTAAGAAGTGCTGCTAGTATCCGAGCCTCTCTCTCTCTCAATCAGCATCATCATAACAGATGATGTGGCCATAATCACATTGTCTTTTGTGGGGCCTAGCTGTCTGCAAATTAACCTTTTTTTCCCAGCTTGACAACAGTAAGTAATTACTGGGCTGTGAAGTGCTTAGGACATCCTGAGATTGTGAAAGGTACTTCATGATTATAAGTCCTTTATTTTTCTAATGTCCAGATGAGTTGAAAGTTTGAGGCAATATTGTCTTGGCTTGTCCACGAATAATATGATCTGTCCACCTCTGCTACTGAACTGTGAGTAATCTGAAGGAAAATGCTTTTTTTAAAGTTTATTTATTAGTCACAGGTAAGGCTGACATTAACACTGCAGTGAAGTTACTGTGAAATTCCCCTAGTTGCCACACTCCGGCGCCTGTTCAGGTCAATGAACCTAACCAGCACATCTTTCAGACTGTGGGAGGAAACTGGAGCACCCGAAAGAAACCCATGCAGACACGGAGAATGTGCAAACTTCACACAGACAGTGATCCAAGCTTGGAATCGAATCCAGGTTCCTGGCGCTGTGAGGCAGCAGTGTTAACCACTGTGCTGCCCGCAATACTTGAGACGGCACTGCTCACGATCCTGTCTTTGATATCATCTGGCTGCAGTTGACCAAACTGTGCATGGACTAAGAAAAATGCAAAGTGAGGCAGAGTCTTGGCTCCTTATCAATATTTGATGACCCAAGCTGAAGCAGGCACCTGCTATAGTTGTGCAAATAAGTCAGAAAGAAATGAAATGAGAGAAATTGAAGGCTAGAGGATAAAAATGGATCTCGTATCGGACATAGCTATTTCTTGTATCCTATGCAGGAATGTGAGGTGAAAGAGCCTCATCAAATACAAAACAGTATTTGATGAGCTCAGTGAAGACTCAAGATCTTCATTGCCTGTCAGAGTCTCTCTCCTCACCCTTGGTGGTAAATGTGGCTGCCATAAATTGTAAATTAAAGTTAAAGTTAAAAGTTAAAGTTTATTTATTAGTCACTAGTAAGGCTTACATTCCCACTGCAATGAAGTTACCGTGAAATCCCCCTAGTCACCACAGTTTGGTGCCTATTTGGATCAACACACCTAACCAGCATGTCTTTCAGAACGTGGAAGGAAACTGGAGCACCCGGAAGGAAACTGGAGCACCCGGAAGAAACCCACGCAGACACTGGGAGGAATATGCAATATTTTCGATAGAAAAACTGCCATTTATTTCATAACTTCAAAAGTCTTTAGACAAGAGGATTATAGCTTGTATGGTCCAGTTTCATCTACACACTAGCCTGATCGAGCAAAGTGTGAAATGTGAGGGTAAGCATCTACTACGTATCCACCTTCTTAATATTTAAACCCCTGAGGAATTGCATCCCTTACATTAGCTAACATTTTGATCGGTTTTGGAAAGCACAAACTCAATGGGAATGTTGCTCTGTGCTTCAGAGTGGTGTTAAACATCAGCAAAGTGAAGCATACTAAAGTTCTGTGTTACAGATTTTAGGTGCTGTAGCTCTGGGCTCATATCTCTTGCTGGACAGTGACTGCGATTTTATCTCTTCCCTTATGAAGTCCAAAATGTAAAAAGTAAGATCAGGTGGAAGGTCTTTTCTGCTCATTCAGCATACCCACTTCACAGAACACTCCAGAAGTTTGACACTGTCCAGGATTAAGCAGCCCACTTGCCTCCTACCTCAATCCACCATATTAAAGAAGCACTCCTTCCACTAGCAACATACTGAGCCTGCACTGTGTACCATCTAAGAGATGTACTGAAGCACCTCACCAGAGCTGCTTTGGCAGCACTTTTCAAATCATTCACTGGGTCAAAATCTTGGAATTCTCTCCCCAGCGGCATTGTGGGTCAATCCACAGCGCATAGACTGCAGCAATTCAAGAAGGTAACTCACCACCACCTTCCCAAGGCCAGCTAGGGATGGGCTATAAATGCTGGCTAGCCAGCGATGCCCATGTGACCTCACCTCATAGAAGAACAAGGGCAGTAGGCAAATGGCAATACCACTACGTGCGACTTGCGCTGCAACTCGCGCACTACCCTGAAAAACCTACGAACTGTTCCTTCATCATCACTAACTCAAATTTCTCGAGCTCCTTTCCGAGTAGCATAGTGAGAATAGCTTTATCTCTCACACTTCAGTGGTTCAAGGAACTAACTCACCACCACCTTAAGAGCAACAAATGCTCGCGTGGCCAGAAATGCCCACATCCCAACAATGAATGAATAAAAATAGTTAGATAAAAGAAGAAGCAAGTGCCCTTGGAAGCTATCAGCGAGCAACTGCTTTGCAAGTGTGGTGCTGTGTGCGTCGAGAGCTAGAATGACAAAGGTTGAAAAGCAGTTCATTGTGCATCTCTTAAATGTAATACTCGCAATTTAATTTATTGAGCATGACAAATTATTAAAAGCATAATTATAGGAGGACTTCTGATGAGAAATGAAAGTGAGAGGCTAAGTTGCTTATTGTCGGTTGACAACAAGACTGAACAAAAGGAGGACAGAGCACGAGAAAGATCAGGTGACCCCAAATTTTGGCCTCAATTTTTTTGATATATTAGGAAAGGGGAACTGAGGTAATTTAGGAGCCCATAGTTTTGAGATCTTCGGAAATAATATGTTTGAGGAGAATTGAGTCTTGATTTAAACAAATTGAAGATGAAGGGAGGATAAAAATGTGCACAATGGGACAAAACTAGAAAGCTCAAAGAGATAATGACCATAAATTTTTATTTTAAAAATCTGAGCGTGATGCAAGGTGAATAAAATACAAACTGTTTGGAAATTCTAGGTTGGATATTGAACTTTCCTTTCCATTGCTGGCCATCATTGGGTATGAATTCAACAGTTGGCCTTGAAGGGCTGTGGATTCAGTCAGCTGCACAAATTGTGCGTGTGGCATTGCATTCTGTAAATCCCTGGGCCGCTCCGAAACATGAACTCACTTTGCCGTCTGCTGTCCTTTCAAAACTTGGCAATGACACAACAGAGCACAATGATACACCCTCAGTGAGTGGTGCAAAAATGCCTCAGTGCTCTCATTCCAACTGCACACACGCACAAATACATATACACACACAGTCATTTACACACTCGGCCTCATACACCATGCTGTATGTCTGTCTGCCCCATTTTCTCTCTCTCTCTCACTCTCTCTCTCTGTATCTCCTCTGTGCTTGTCTGAATCTCTTTGGTCCGATGCACATCAATTCTGTATCTGTCTTGTTCAGATATAAACTGTGTCTGTCTCCAGTACAACAAATACACAAACACACTTTCCCATTCACAACATATGCACGTTGGGTATCACACGCACGCGCACATTGTGGATAGAATTTAAGGGGGCAAGCAGGAGCCCAAGTCCATCACCAAAGCTGGCAGCAGCACTGTCAGCTCGGGGGTGGAGCATTACATTCCTGCCCTCACAACGCACAGTCTGTATGAGCTTAAATTTTGTTTCCGGATCCTAGTCCCACTGTCAGGAGGAGATGTAGTTCGGGAACCCAAAATGCCAGACCCAGAACGAAGAGATTTTTGTGGAGATGGCCAATTTGTTACTTAACCAAATAATCCCATCTGGGAGCATTGTCCAATCTAATGAGTGCGGCAGGACGCCTGAGGTCCAACATCAAAGTGACCCAAGCTGCAGGAGCCTCGAGGGAATTAAGCCCTAATTGGCTGTGGGAACCCATCACTTTGGCCTTCACCAGGGTTCCCTGGGAAAATCCCTGCAGGAATAGAATTTGCTGGTAGGGTGGGCCCCTGAACCAGGAGAGCCTATTGCAAGCACTTAAGCATTGAGTAATTGGTGGCGCCATTTAGAGAAGGGAGCTGCCAATCCAGCAGGAAAACAAAAGGATGCTTTAACATGGAGAATCTTTCAAAAATTAAAGTTAAAGAATGGCTACAGGTGCCAGGTATTATTGTAACAAAGGAACCTTTCCAGAGCACAATGGAATTGTGAGTCCCTTTGAAAATTGTGACCGTGACATTAGTTAAATTCAATGAAGCATTGATGGCTTTGACACTGTTGAATTAATCTGTCAGGCTTTGGTCTCATTGGATGACCTACTTGCCGTCTGAAAGATTCCAAACAACTTCTGAGAAGTGCCCTCAGTGGGTAATTTAAAATGTTCTAATGGGCTACTTGCTGCTGGGTGGATAGTAGTTTACCCCAACCCCAACCCCCTCATCCCACCACCGTCCCTTCCCCATCCCCCTGCATTCCTTCCACCCCAATTTTACCCAATGCAGTCAAAATGAAAATGGCCTTGAAACGGGATCATGGGGGCAGACTGGTCAGTCACGGGAAACTGTGTGCTCTTTCCCACACCTCTGCACCCCATCAGAAATTCAGCTGTGTCTACATCTTGGTCTCACATTCTGTCACTCCTAGCTGCTTCACTCATTCAATTGACTATCTATACATTTCTTTTAGCCCGCATGTCTGCCTTGCTCTGTTACTTTCTTAGTCATTCTTAAACTCAACTGTCTCTTCCTTTTGCTTTCTGTCTCTCTGTGTCCATCTGTCTTTCTCCTTGTGTCCAGGAGAAGCTACCTCATCTCCTATCTGGAGCAGTTGAATGTTTGAGAACGGCTGTGAGCATTTTGTTGGATGCTGCTCAAACAGCAAGTATTCCCTGTCCTCAGAATTCTCAATCCAGTGTTTATTTATCAAACTTGTATCACACCAGAAAGGCCAATATTTTTCTATTGCTGCCGTGAAAAGTGATATTTTAACAGGATTGCGACAGCTGATATTTTCAGTAATTGAATCGTTTATTGACCACTGATAAGATTAATTAAATATTCAGATATATTAAACTTGAGGAAAATCCTTCTGGCTGTCGGCACTTTCACTGCATTCCACAAAGACGTAACACAGGCTTTGAAACCAGTAGGGCCTTTGGGTAAATCAGAACCTGTTCCCAAAATAAGGTATCTTTGTTCCTTTGTCTCTCTTTCCCAAACACCATCTGTGGGTTGGACAGGTAACCTGCTTGCAAGTTCCCACTGTTGGTGTTTTTGAGACAATTACCTTGATGCATGGAAATTGTCATATCTGGCCTCCGATTCACCATTCTGTTCCAAGTCCTGATGCATTTCGTATCCTCCAACTGATTTAAAAACACATGAAAAGTGTAGCTGCTTCTCTTCATCTACTTGCTTTATGCTTTTAAAATGATTCCCCTCTGGTCCCACTTCCCTCCCAGTCTCTCTCAAAAATGTTGACTCTCACTCTCATTCATCGCCGTGGTTGGACATGACATATCTGGTACTACAGCCAAATGGTCATTCTTCACGGATAAGCCAAGAAAATGAGTATCATCAAACTATTCACCACCAAGGTCATCACTGTTGTTCTGTCCCTTTCACCCACCCTTCATTCATACAGACTCACTTTCAGACAGGAGAGATTGGCTAAGATGAATCTTGCTTTACTTTGCACTCCTTAGTCTGGATCAGCAAGACAACCAGCACCCCAACTGATGCTCCATATTGTGGATCAAACTTGGTATTTTCTGGTCTATGGTTCAATACACTTCTATTAATGTAATTGGCATGGTGGCATAGTTGTTAACACTGCAGCCTCACAGGGCCAGGGACCCAGGTTCAATTCCTGACTTAGATCACTGTTTGTGCGGAATCTGCCTATTCTCCCTCTGCGTGGGCTTCCTCTGGGTGCTCTGGTTTCCTCCCATGGTTCAAAGATGTGTGGGTTAGGTGGGTTTCCTCCCATGGCTCAAAGATGTGTGGGTTAGGTGGGTTAGCCATGGTAAATTGCCCCTTAATGTCAGGGGGACCAGCTAGGGTAAATGCATGGGGGTTATGGGGATGGGAACTGGGTGAGATTGTGGTCAATGTAGATTCAATGGGCCAAATGACCACCTTCTGCACTGTAGAATTCTATGACTCCAACTCCATTATCGTCGAGTAAATCCCAGCCCTGAATTCACTGCTGGGCATAATTATTCTATGTATAAGCTCCCACAAACCCATCGATTTATATTCCAGCCTGTCACTCAGTCCCAAATATCTGTTGTTCTATACATAAATCCCTAAATCACTCAATTAGATTCCACCCCGTGACTTACACATGGGATGTCAATTGCTTATCCAGAAGCTATCCTTGATGTTTGAGCCACCTTATCCTTTTGTCCTGCACAGTATTTTCCAGAATTATGAACAGGAGGGGGATTTTCTTTCCAGCCCATTCCCTTTCCTAAGCTAGGAATGTTGAAACCAATTCCAGCACTGATCTCACTACTACCCTGGCTGAGATCAGTTAACTCAGCACAGATTGGAGATTGAACCTGCGACCTTTTGGTCTCTGTGGCTCAACTACAGGCTGTGTTAGCCATTGGGGATCTTCTAATGGCTTGCAATGATAGAAATAAATCTTCAGCGATAATACTGGCTGCCTATATCCAACATTAGTCCCTGAAGCAGGTTATTTTTTTCAAATGGATTTATGATTTTAAGTCTCAAAATTCATCTTATTGGTGCTTTCAGCATTCCCTGGTTATTCTCTTCCCTGTCATGGATTGCTTTCCTTCACCAATTGGAGAGCGAAAAGCACATTACCCTACTGGATGTGGCTTAATTGTCAACGAAAGAGCACCCCCACTACCCCTCCATTTTCAATATTTTTCTTCCCTCTAAAGAAAATGCTTTCATAAATTTAGTTTTTAATGTCCTCATCAATTCTCTGCAGAGTTGAACACTGCAGCATCCTGAAGATTGACCTTCAATTCCTGGAGGCCCCAGACCAATCCTGGAGGGTTAACATCCTTGAGATTGAGCCCAACTGTAATTCGTTTTGCTGGCATCAGTTGACTTGGCACGGGCTGACTGTTGAATCTGGACCCTGCTGGCTCATGTGTGCATTGGATTCCATTGATGCCATCTGACTCAACTGTAGTCGTTAGTTTCATCTGAAAAGTCATGAGTTGCTAGATTAGAGAATGACTCTCTAATCTAATGAAGGAGGTATTTAACACATTGTGCCAGCTTCAACTCTGATAGAGATCCACTCAATCAAGCACACGCCTTTATTCTTTTCCTAAATTCCCAAATTTTGTTCCCTTCAGGTACATTGCAAATATTGCTATCCCTTCCCTGTTGCTGAGTCAAAATTCTGGAATATGTGGGTATACCTGCACCATGTGAACAGTAACGGTTCAAGAAGTCAGCTCACTGCCATCTTTTCAAAGGCAATTAAGGATGGGCAATGAATGCTGACCAATCCAATACTGCCCACATTCCATGAATGAATTAAAAAAATATATACCTAATTCCTTTTTATTATTGAGTTTACTTCCACCACTCTTGCAGTGAATTCCAGATCACAACTCAGCATGTCAAAGATAAATCTTCCGGTATTGACGACAGGTCATTAAACATTGACACTGTTCCTCGTTTCATTGTTGCTACGTGACTTACTAGGTATTTTTCAGAATATGCTGATTTTATTTTAATTTTACCTCAACTTGGGTTAATATTGTATGTGTATTCATGCAATCAGAATAATGCTGCATTGTATTGTTATAGGAGAAGTTTTTTGGTAATATGTTATATGTTATGTCCCATCGTGATACAGTTGTTGTAATGAGGCTGTGACTCTGCTGAATTGCTGCAGATCCAAGTGCGTGCTTTTGGTTATGAGCTATGCAGGCAGGCTTTAAATTACTCTAAATCAGTTATTTCTGAAACAAATCACCGAGATATACAAGGGAGGAATTGCACTTCACTGGTGGAGGAAATGTAAAAAAAATGGAAGCTTGAAATCAAAGCAGGAGATCATAGAGACTTTAAGCACAGAGGAAACCATTCATCTCCCCATTCCTGCCCTTTGAGAGAGTTATCAAATTAATCCCACTGTCCCTGATCTTTCCATGTCACTCTGCAAAATGCCCTTAATAAAAATATATGCACTTCAAGTTTGCAAGTTACTGTGAATCTACTTCCACCACCTTCTCAGGTGGCGCATTCTAGATCACAATGAGTGGTTAGCTCATTGTGTTGCCTATTAGCGCAAGGGACCCAGGTTCAGTTACAACCTCAGGGTCACTGTCTGTGCGGTGTCTGCGTGTTTCCTCTGAGTGCTCTGGTTTCCTCCCACAGTTCAAAGATGTGGCGGTTAGATGGATTGGATATGCCCCTTCGTGTCAGGGGTTCATCAGGATTAAAATGTGGGGTTACAGGGATAGGGCCTGGCTGGGATTGTGGTTGGTGCAGACTCAATGGACCAAATGGCCTCCTTCTGCACTGCAGGGACTCTATAAAACTGCATAAAACCTTTCCCTTCGCAGTGTTGGAAATGAGCAGTTGCTGTCTCCTGGGCCGCTGCTAAAGATTGCTGTTAAAACATTTTCGTTTCAACTTGAGACATGACTCGAGAGTGTGAAAAGGACGCTCATTAAAAAAAAGGTGTATTTCATAGTTTGCTCCTGGGTTTTTGCTGTTGATCCTCAGCTGCAGCTTGCAAAGAAATGAAACTTCGAATATTTGCATTTTTATTGTCAGTACAGGGTGTCACAGTGTGCCCTGTCTTCTGTGATTTATGCAACAGTAGATCCCTCAAGGTTTTGCTTCAAAAGAATCAGTCACTCGCCAGGAGTGTATGGAATAGGCTAACAGAGGCAGGCAGCTGGTGGTGACGACACAGTACACAGAGGAGGAATGTGTGTCTGACAGCACAGATTTTGATTCTTGTGATGGCTGTGTTGGTGAGTTTTTTTGTCTTGTGTGTAGTTCAGTCATACTTAGCAGCAAGTTTGCACTTCCAGTCCCTATTGCGAGTAGAGTTGGACTGTTGTGGTCAGGATGTAGAGATGCCGGCATTGGACTGGACTGGATACAGTAAGAAGCTTCACAAAACTACAGCACAATGGGACAATCTTACCTTTACAGCCTCAACTGGGATCTTGGGTTCATGTCACACTACTTGTAACCCCCACCATATGGCCTGGATTTGCAAAATCCTACTAGTGTCTTGGCTTGAAACAATTTACACCTCTTTAACTTGTGATTATCCCTCTTTCCACGCACACTATTTGTACCTGTAAAGACTTGCATTCCAACCATTCTTCACATTCTAATCTGTAATTATCTTGCAGTTGTGTCTTTGCCGATAAATGCCATGTTTGTGAGCTAACCTCTACTCACTTGATAAAGCTCGTGATTCCAAATAAACCTGTTGGACTTTAACCTGGTGTTGCGAGACTTGTTACTGTTGTGGTCAAATTAGTTATTGATGGCACTATCAGCTGTTAGCCTCAGCACCTTTTGGTTAAGTGCTTGCAGATTTCTTATTCCTTATCTGAGGAAGGATGCCCTTGCTATAGAGGGAGAGCAGTGAATGTTTACCAGGCTGAATCCTGGAATGGCACGTCTGTCGGTTAGAATTATATTTAGAAGAGTGAGATGGGATCTCATAGAAACTTAAAATTATAACATCATTAAACAAAGTAGGTTCAGGAAGGATGTTCCCAATGGTAGGTGACTCCAGACTATGGGTCATAATTAGTTTGAGGATAAGGGGTGACTGAGGTAAAGAGAAATTTCTTCATCCAGAGAGTGCTGAATCTATGGAATTCACTACCACAGAGAATAGCTGAGATTAAAACATTTGGTAATTTCAAGAGGAATTAGATATACGCTTGGGGCAAAAAGGGTCAAGGGATATGGGGAGAAAGGGAAGGAATCAGAGTATTGAATTTGATGATCAGCCACGTTCAAAATATGGAACATGCCCAAAGGGCTGAATGGCGTACTCCTATTCTAGTTTCTATGTTCCTGATCACCATCCTAGTGATCTTTCATTTAAAAGGGGCACCTTGGGGAAAGCAGCAGAGCCCAACAACTGTTCGCCGTCCCCAGCTCCACCCAGCGATCTGCTGTCAAATACTGGTGTTACTTAGGAACATGCCCCGCACACAGTGGGATTATGGCTAATCTGTGACTTCAGGTACCAGTGATTACCGTACTCCCGATGGAACCTGTTCCCAGTATCTGTTAGCCCTTCAGCAAAGGAGCAACATTTCAGAGAGAGAAAGGAAAGATTTGCTGTTTGCAAGTCTTGGAAACTTGGAAATGTTGGCTGCAGCATTTTCCATATTACAAAAGTAAATGATTTAATTAGGCTGTAGAGAATCTTGGGACTTGGTGAGGTCATGGCAGGCATAAAGTAAGTGCAGGGTCTTTCTGTTTTAGTTAAGAGCTGTCTGCACCTTTAACCCATGCGTACCCATCCCGTGCTATTAAATTGGGGATTTAAAAGCCGTGTTGATTATAGACTGAAGGAAGAAAGGCTGACTGAGATTAAGGAGCTGCAAATCACTGGGAAAGTATGATTTAAGAGTCTTATTTTCAAAACAATAAGTAAGGAAGAGGATGGAGCAACAAAGATACCACTAAAATGAAAATGAGAAAAGGTTATGTTAGACACTGCTGAGATTAGAAAATTCCCAAATGTGGAATCCTACCTCAGCTCACAGCACAGAGTGAGGGCTTAGAGGGTCAAAACAATTGGAAAATTTCACAGCTATGTGAAGCATAAATTGAAAGTTAAATTGTCGTTAAGGTCACAATATCTAGGTTACAAGAAGATTAATATTGCACGCTCAGCATTGATTGCTGTTATTGCAGGTCTGTTAATTTATTTGAATGAAATCCCTGGTGATGGTTAGTTTCCCCCCCACCCACCCTCTCCGCTGCAGTTATAAATAGTTTCTATCTCTCCATCTGAGTCTCAATTATTGGATGAAAAAAAGGCTGGTTTTTATTTAATTAAAGCATTAGGTGAAGGGCCACAGCCCATTGTGGAGAAACCATCAAAGAATGAGGAGGAAAGTCAGAGAGTGAATTAAAGCTTAACTGCCTCTGATACTGAGGGTGATGTTTTCTCGGCTGAAAGTGCAGCTGTAATGAGGAACAATTATCATTACATTTCCTTGCATGTGAAATGGAGTGGATAAGATGTGCATTCCAAATCGACCGATGATATGAGTTACTGCTGCAGGAACTGCTCTAGAATTGTAGAATAGTACAGTGCAGAAAGAAGCCATTCAGCCTATTGAGTCTGTGCTGATTCTTTTGTAGAGCAATCCCATTGGCCCTGAGCTCTTTTTTCCCCTTATGTCTTTGTCCAGTTCCTTTGTGAAGACTGTTGAATTTGTATTCAATCCCATATCCATCCTTGCAACTGAGGAGTCACACAATCATAGAAACTAGAAGCAGGAGTAAGCCATTTGGCCCTTCAAGCTTGCTATGCCATTCGTTGTGATTGTGGCTGATTATCAAATTCAGTATCCTCATTTCCACCATCCCCTTCCCCTTTCCCAAATCTCTCAAATATGCTCTTTCTAGCAAAGGAATGACTATTTAAAATACAATTTAGCTTCCTGGAACAATAAGTCCAGTGACCAAGTCAAGACTCTGATTTTGAGAAAAATCAGTTCTCTTGAATCCTTTCTTCCTCAGCCTTCTCTCAACGAGTTTTTCCTGGCATTGATTCCAAGGAGCCAGTCACCAACTGTTACTTTGATTAGTGACCATTTTCATCTGTCAGTTTAACCAGCAAGCATTAATGGCTATTCAGTTGCTGAAAGCATCAGAATTGAATGCCAACCTATTTTGGTCTAATTTAGTGGGCATGTTCTTTCTAATGGAGGTCACTCTGTCATGACCTGAAGGCATTGGTTTCCCCCTTCCTTGCCTCACTCAATATGAATTGTCCATGGCCTGAACGCATGTACAATGTCATACGAAATTGACTGATAGATAAATTAATAAATGGAAATGTGTATTCTCCCATCCTTATGAAAAAAAACACATTAACATGTCCTGTTCGTTAAACGAGTTGAGACTGTTCATTGAGTTTATAACAGTGATACATTGGTGTAGAAATAACAAGAGACAGGAAGAACACAAAGAGGGAAGCATGGGAAATGATAATATATTCAGAAAAGGAAAAAGGATGAAATGTGTAAAGGAACTATGACCAGATGTGCAGTAGAACCATGGAACTCCAGTCAAGACAGGAGATAAGCATGGCTGCTGTTGAGTGTGGCAAGTATTTTTGTGAGGCTTCTGGTCAGATGATAAAAATTCACACTGTGAGCTTTGGTTCAGTGAGTCAATATTACTGGTTCCACAAGCCAGAGGCATATGTCACATGGCTCCCACCTCTGCACAAATACTTTAACAAAAGATATGCATCCTTTGTCAAATGCCTCAACCATTAAGAATTCAAAGGAAGGTCACGGGCCCTTTTGTCTTAGCAGAAGAGCACATGTGGTTGCCCAATCTTGGTTATGTAATGCAGGTGGTCTTTGTATAGCTCTTTAAAGTAGGCCAGTACTACTCTCAGGGGAGTGTTAGTGGCTCTTCAGGAATAACGATGTGCGTGTTTCTCGACACTGCCAGTAGCTTCTTTTGATACGGTTACAGATAGGCATCAATTCAGCTAGTTATCCAGATTGAATTTTTTTTTAAAGATAGCAATGACCATGTTGCTATATTCTATTAAAATAAATATCCAGGGAGAGGTTTTAGTCCCTCATCGTATGCAGCTGTCTTGTATCAAGTTAGTTCTACTTTCCCTTCACAATCACGTGTCTGAACCAGATAAGTTACTGATCATGTAGGATTAATCAAGACAGGGTGTCTAATATTACATTAATCATTCCCATTTGTTCATCTTTTTATACTGATTCTCATTTTGACCTCCCTTCCCTGACTTTATCTTTGGTGTCTCAGATTATCTCAATTCAAATGTTAATGAAATCTTAACAATGGTCTCAATTGCTCGGATCACCTACCCATGCCTTGGTTCATTCAATACTGAAATCCTCATCCATCCTTTGTTACCTCTAGAATTGACCTTTCCGATCCACTCCTGTCCAAATTTTCTCCTTGCACTCACCATAAACTTGAGCTGACCCAAAACTCTGCCCCCTACATGGTGGTTCTCACCAATTGCATTTCAGTCCAAAGGTGTGCAGGTTAAGTGGATTGGCCATGATAATTGCCCCTTAATGTCCTACAGTGTGTAGGTTTGCTGGATTAGCCATGGTAAATGCACAGGGTTACATTGTTGGGATGGGGAGACAGCTGGGTGGGCCTGAGTAAGATGCCGAGATGGTGCAGACTTGATGGGCTGGATGGGCTGAATGGCCTCCTGCACTGTAGGGATTCTATGATCTATCACCTCTGTGCTTACTGACCAACACCGACTACTGGCCTGGTAACTCTTTCACTTTTAATTCTAATCCATGTTTCCAAATCCTACCATGATCACATTGCTTTCTATCATTAACTTCCTCCAGTCCTTCAATCCTGCTAGATTTCCGCACATTGGCTTCTTGTACATGTTTGATTTTAACCCTTTCACCTTAAGTTGGCTGTTTGAATCCTAAGTTCTGGAAGTGCCTCTCTCAACTTCCCCTCTCTCCCTTTGTATTACTTGTTTAAGATGGTACTTAAAACCTTTTTCATCAAGATTTTGTCACCTCTCCAAATAACGTTTTATGTGGCTTTGTTCAAATTTTCCCTGATCAATGTGAAATGCGTCAGATTATTTTATTGTGGTGAAGGTATTATATGATTGCACCTTTTAACTGTAACCTCTAATCACAATCCTCAATGTAATGACTATAGCTGCGATCGTCCACGCAACCCACTGCGTCTTTTGTGGTGGCGGAAACAGCCCATCATAGGCTGGCTGTGGCATCTTGTGGTCCCATCATTGTCATTAGAATTTCCTGCCACCAACAGCACTCCCCCCACCCCCACCCCACCCCCCAATATTGCCAGAAAGCCTATGGCCAGGGTGCACTGTCAGCGGAACCAGAAAACTTTGTCAGCCTGAACAGCCAGAGAGTTATGGCCCAAAGTGTTTTATCGACTAAACTCAGGAAGTAAAATTGGGAACTTACAATCCCCTCAAGTTTTTGGTTTGTATAGCTTGGAATGAAGAGAGCTGGTAATGTCTGCCTTGTTGCTCCTTCTTGAATAAAAGTGGCATTTGTGCTTTAGATACTGAAGCAGATGCAGACAAGCTGATAAGTTTTTAAGAGATAGCCGAATTAGGCCATTCGACTCAGTGAATCCACTCCGCGATTCTACCATGGCTGGTATGTTCCTCAGCCCTATTTTCCTGTCTGCTCCCTATAACCTTTTGACCCATTACCAACTAAAAATCTGTCTAATTCTTCTTTAAATTTACTCATTATCCCAGCATCCATCGCACTTTGCGTCATGAATTCTGCAGATTCACAATCCTTTGGGAGAAGTAGTTTCTCCTCAACTTTATTTTAAATTTGCTACCCCTTATCCTAAGACTATGACCTCTCATCTAAGAATGCCCCACCAGTTGAAGCATCCGCTCCACATCTACTTGATCCATATCTTTTATCATTTTGAATACCTCAATTTGATCATCCCTCATTGTCCTAAATTTCAGAGCGTATAGGCTGAAACTATTCAATCTCTCTTCATATGACAAATCCCTCATCTCTGGAATCAATCTAGTGAACCTGCTCTGAACTGCCTCCAATGCCACTACATCTTTCCTCAAATAAGGGGGCAAAAACTGTGCACATACTCCGGATGCAGCTTTACCAATGCCTTGTACATTTGCGACTATACTTCCTTATCTTTATATTCTATTCCTCTAATTATAAATGCCAACATATGATTTGTTTTTTTTATTATTTGCTGTACCTGCAGGATATCTAAGAATATCCTAGAGTATAAATCCAACCAGCAGCGACACGAAGAGCTAACTCAACACAGGATATTCCACAGTGTTGATCTAGCTGTTTACCATAATTAAAGGGAGTTTGCAGACAGGTTCAATGTGCAGGAAGAGAAGCAAAACTCTCTGAAACTCCTGTGTACTTGCTTGCCTTATTTAGGAACATTTCTGGCCCTGGGTTTGAAGTTTGTGCACGAGCCTCATTGTAGACGTGAACAAGTAACCTGACCATTCAGGGCCTTAGGAATACAATAACTGCTGGATGAAAAAAGGCTATGGTTCATTTTGTTCACCTTCTGCTGTTGCGTGATACTATGATAATGCAGTTGTTGAGTAATCATAGCAATCAATCACATTGATTGGCCCACAACAGACACCAGTAGTGGAGAACTTGTAGGAGCCATGTTCCAAAGTTATCTGTTCTTCTCAAGCATGTTTGTCTTGCTTTATGTTAAATTACAAATTAGTCATGTACTCAAATATGTTATTTTCTGGAAGAATTCTATTTAATTTGCATTTGAATTAATCGATACTAACTGCTTCTGCCATCTCCCCATGGAGCCTGTTCCATGGATTACCATTTACTAACTGAAATAATGTTTCTTTGGATTAGTTTTCAATTCATCTTTCTTCAAGTTCAGTTTGCAGTCCTCACTTCCACTGCTGTGGACAAGACGAAACAGCTCGTCATGGTTTATGAAAGTCCTGAGAACAACAACCGTGCCACCTATCAACATTCCCTTTGCCAGTGAGGGCATGCCCAATTTACATAATTGCTTCTCATTATCCAATTCCTCCAACCTCTCAGTCACCCTTGTTGTTCTTTTTGTCCCCTTGCGATAGATGCAAAATCCTTTCTATATGGCAACCAGAACTATATGTAGTGTTCCAAGGGCAGGGTCATGAATGTAGCCCAGTCCATCACGCAAACCAGCCTCCCATCCTTTGATTCTATCCACACTTCCCTGCTGCTTCGGCAAAACAGCCAGCATAATTAAGGACCCCATGCAGTCAGGACATTCTCTCTTCCATCATCTTCCGTCGGGTAAAAGATACAAAAGTCTGAGGTCACGTACCAACTGACCCAAGCACAGTTTCTCCCTTGCTGCCATCAGACTTTTGAATGGACCTACTTGCATTAATTTGATCTCTCTCTACACCGTAGCTATGACTGTAACGATACGTTCTGCACTGTCTCATCTTCTTCTTTATGAACAGTATACTTTGTATAGTGCACAAGAAACAATACTTTTCATTGTTTACTAATACATTTGACAATGATAAATCAAATCAAATTAAAAAAAAGCTTTCCAAAAATGGAAAGACTATTTTGTCTGCGTTGGCCTTTTAATGGTCCCCCTTGTCTGATACACTTTACTACCTGCCAGCAAGCATTGTTGTGACAGCTTCAATTTATTGTCAGGACTCTCGGATCTCTTTTTAACCATGAACATTATTTTCATTTTATTTAAGTAATGCTGAAAAATTCCTGCTTTGCCAGGGATGCCGTTCATCAGTTGAGATGTTTAAAGTTTTAAGTTTATTTACTGGTATCACAAGTAGGCTTATATTGACACTGCAATGAAGTTGTTGTGAAAATCCCCTAGTCGCCACACTCAAGCGCCTGTTCGGCCAATGCGCTTAACCAGCATATCTTTTGGACTATGGGAGGAAACTGGAACACCCAGAGGAAACCTATGCAGATGCAGGGAGAAAGTGCAGACATCTCGCAGACAGTGACCCAAGCTGGAATTGAACCTGGGTCCTGAAACTGTGCCACCATTTGTTAAACCAAAATCTGATTTATCACCTTGGATGAATGATGCTATGGCAATGTTTGTAGAGTGGAGAGTTTCCTTGTTGTCTTGGGCTACCAAAACAAATTATTTAACTTGATCCCTGTGGGACCTTGCTTTGCAAGCATTGGCAGTTTTGTTTGCCGATAAAACAACTTCAAAACTAGTTCATCTGTGTAAAGCACATGAGCCAGAACATGAGGCACCACAGAGATGCAAGATTGTTCTTTAAAGGTGACCTTTGTGGGCAAATCCAATTGCATTTCATCAATATGGTTCTTTTTTCGCTAATTTCTTGCCAGCGTGCCTGAAGGTGTTGACCCATGATGGCGAATGGCTTCATTGTTTCTTGCTGGTACTTCACCCGAGACGGCCACTACTATGTGGCAGTCCCAACAGTGAGTGTTAGTCACCAAGACCTATCTTAATGAAGCTCGACTGTGTTCTCAGCCAAAGTACAGACCCTCTATTTCTATCATTGTCACAAGAAAATAATCAACAGAGCTCTGACTGTTGTTTTTATCTTTGTAGCCCAAGAATAGTTATAATCCTAGCTATGATCAGCAAGCCAGCACATACCATGTAAGGGACTTGGACTCAGTGCCCCAGCTAGAGGGAGGTGAGTAAGCAAATGCCCCAGGTGGCAGGCAACAATGTGTAATCGCTATCTCCCTTTGGTATTTGCTTATTGCAGGCTTATCCAAGTTTAAACACTATTGGTTTATTATATAATTGAACTTCTGGGTTTATTCCACAGTTTGCCCCACATTTATTCATCCATCACTCAGATGGACATATAACGGTGCCCCAATATGCTGTATCGTTGTTCAGTTTGAAAGGTTAATTCTGTGAAATGGGCACCTCAATGCGGATTAATGCGTGGGCCTGTACTTCTATATATTAAAGTAAGTATTAGATAGCAGCACTTTTTACAGCTCAGAGGTCTCAATATACTCATACTAGAGCTGTTCACTAATAATGTTTGACAATGTCAGCATTTAATTGGTTTCCCAGTGGGTTGCTGTTCATTTGATTATGATGAAATGATCATGGGTTAAAATATATCACGTTCAGTCTTTTTAAACAGTATTAAATTATATGTCAGGGCGAAGGCTTTGCGTTCCTCATGAGAGAAGTGGAACCTATTTTAATTCATGCAGAAGCAGTTAGTTTTGGCATTGTAAAACTGAATAACTTTGCACTAAAATCTTGAATCGGCAATTCAGCCCCTTGCGCCTGCTCCACCATTTAATACGCACTTATCTTACCTTCAACTCCTCTTTCCTACTATTTGTCATAACCCTTCAAACTCTTACTAATCAAAAATCTGTTCATCTCTTTCTTAAATCTACTTCTGGCATCCACCACACTCAGGGGTAGTGAATTCCAGATTTGCAACAATTTGAGAGAAGTCATTTCTTCTCATCTTTTGTCTTAAATCTGCCTCCCCTTATTCTAAAACTATGATCTCTTGTTCTGGATTGCCCTACAAGAGGAAACGTCCTCTTCACGATTACTTTGTCGATCCCCCTTGTCGTTTTGTACAGCTTGATTCGATCGCCCCTCATTTATCTAAACTCCAGGGAGTATAGGCCCAAACTGTTTAATCTCTCTTAGTATATCAAACCTCTGATCTCTGGAATCAGTCTAATGAACTGAATTCATCTGAACTGCCTCCGTTGCAATTACATCCCTTCTCAAGCAAGGACCAAAACTTTTACACAATATTCGAAGTGCGGTTTCACTAATGCTTTGCACAGTAATAGCAACACTTCACTACTTTTGTACTGTCTCTCTCTTTAGTAGTAAATACCAAGATTCCATTAGCCTTCCTTACCAACTACTGTACCTGCATATTACTTTTCCACGATTCATGCACAATAACACCCAGATCCCTCTGCACCGAAGCACTGTCAAGTTTCTCTCCAGTTAGATCATTTGCCTTTGTATTTTTCCTACCAAAATGGAGAACCTCACATTTATCTCTGTTAAACTCCATCTACCTGATATTGCCACATTCACTTGATCTATCATTTGTAAACTTCTTATTTCATTATCGCAGCTCACTATCCCACTTATTTTGGAGTCACCTGCAAATTGGGCTCTGGCACCTACTATCCCTACATCATGAATATCGATTGTAAATGGTTGGGGCCTGAGGACCAAGCCCTGTGGCACCCCAGTAGTTACATCTTGCCAACCAGGGAAATACCTCTTTATCCCAACTTCCTGCTTTCTGTTGGTTAGCCAATCCTCTACCCACAAAGAACAACACAGCACGGGAAACAGGCCCTTTGGCCCAACGAGCCCGCGCCGCCATCCTAACGTCTTAAAGCCTACCCAAGCTAATAAATTACCTGTAATCCCATGTGAACTTATTTTGGGTATTAACCTTTTGCCTGGCACCTTATCAGTCATATTCACAAGTCCAGATATGACATCTACAGGATCTTCATTATCCACCTTGCTTGTTCCATCTTTGAAAAAGGCAAGCAGGTTAGTCAATAGGGGCAGCACAATGGTTAACACCGCTGCCTCATCATGTCAGTGATCCGGGTTTGGTGTGGATTCTCCCCATATCTGTGCGGATTTTCTCCAGGTGCTCTGGTTTCCTCCCACAGTCCAGTCCAGGGTTGGGTGAATTGGCCATGCTAGATTGATTCTGGTGTTGGGGGGAATTGGCGGGATGAATGTGTGGGGTTGCAGGAGTAGTGCCTGGGTAGGATTGCTGTCAGTGTAGACTCATTGGGCCGAATGGCCTCCTTCTGTACTTAGGGATTTCATGAAAATAATGACAGGTGTGAGTAATGAGAGCTGGACTCAGGCTGTCTAAAAATGTACAGAGAAAACCTTAGAAATGTACTTAGTCCTATTATCATTTGAGGTACTTTGGTGAAGGGACAATATCATTAAGTGAAGGACGTTTGGAAAGACAAGGAGAGTGGGAGGAAAGCTGAGGTAATTCATGAAATAGAGTTGCATTCATAAAGCTTCTTATTATGATTTTCAGAAATCTCCGAATGTGTCCCATTGCAATAAGTGCATGCAGTGACTTTTGTTCTATCAGCAAGACCATACACAGTGCTATATCCCTAAATAGTCAGATGAAGAGTTCACCTGTTTTTGGTGGCTTTGGTTGGGAGAGGGACGTTTGCCAGAATACCTAAATAACTCTGCATTCTCCTTTAAATAACGATATGAGACCTTTGCCAGCTGTCTGAATGCATGGAGCAGAAATTCATGGATTATAAACCCGCATCCTTGTGTTCAGCTTGAACGCTGATCCAAGGATAAGCGCACCATCAGCTGAGCCAAGGTGATAATTTATTCCCATCTCTATTTCAGTTTCTTTTTTTAATGGTATTGATTATTTTCCCTCGCATGCCTCCAAATATTCCCTGTCCACCACTTTTAAAAATAGACACGACTGCATCTGTTAAAGTGGCATTGTTGTATGTGTCAATATTGCTCATCAGAAATGTCATTCTTAATACATTCCTGAGCTGACAGTTTAACAACAATAACGGCCACTGTTGAACAGTGCCTATTCTGGAAAGACTTGTATTAGGACACAAATGGGTTTGACCCTTCTTGACTTCACTGCCTGTCAGCTGTTTAGACTCTGTTTATTACCCTCATTACACCAGATGAATTCAAAACAATTATCTGTCTCCCAGTTTTTTCCTTTTGAAGAGAAAAACCACTCCTCATTACTCCCAGGCAGCAAATCCTGTTAAATAACAAATTAATTCTTATTGCCCTTATTTATAAGGTCTTCATCTGTTTAGACCTGCCTTTTGAAGGCCATTATACTCATCATTCATGAGACTTCAATACTGCCAGCCTTGATTAGAAAAATTGATCATTTCTTATTAAGGGCAATTGTTGATCAATTGTCAATAATTTAAAGGGGCAGGGTGCCTTGATTGGTGTTAGTACAACTTTAAACATTGTGACCCTTCTACCAGCTGTCAGTGTCGACCGAATTAAATTCAAATTATTTCATGACGCTTTTATCAGAGCCGATGAAAAGCCTGAGAGGGTTTTCTGCTCTGAATCCCTTCTGATTCCTGTTTCTGAGACAGAATTTTACTGGCATACCCGCCTTGGTTCTGGGAGCAGGCGAAGCTCGGAGAATGGCATTCTCCGTCAGCCTCAGGTGGGATCATACGCGTCTTGGATGGAAATGCTGGTAAAATTATGCCCGGTATGTGGGAAAGTCGGAAGTGGGAGAAAACTCACTTTTGCAATTGTCAACCAAGCTGATGAGAAACTTTCCGTTACCTTGGAAAAGCAGCCATTATAATCAAGGATTCCATACACCCTGGACATATTCACTTCCACCACCTTCCTTGAGAAAAAGATGCAAAAGTTTGAGATCACGTATCAACTGACTCAAGAACAGCTTCTTCCTTGCTGCAATCAGACTTTTGAATGGACTTATCTTGCATTAAGTTGATCTTTCTCCACATCCCAGCTATGACTGTAACATACCCTGCACCCTCTGTTTTCCTCCTTCCCTCAGTATTCTATTCTTGTTGTACAGCAAGCAAGAAACAATACTTTTCACTGTATCCCAAGACATGTAACAAAATTAAATCATGTTGGGGAGATGCCGGTGTTGGACTGGGGTGGGCACAGTAAGAAGTCTCATAACACCAGGTTAAAGTCCAATAGGTTTATTTGCAATCATGAGCTTTCGGAGCGCTGCTCCTTCATCAGGTGATAAATCAAATCAAGAAAGAGTCACAGACTTGTGCATTGGGGACTCAATTCTTTAATTATTTTGGAATTGAAATTATTGTGCAAACATTCAATTTAAATTAGGATGTACTATTGGGATGAACAGGCAGGCATCAAAAAGCCTCAGAGCTTCTTTTGAATTTTTTTCAATTCACCAAAGTGTGCAAAATATTCAAATTCTTGATTGCCATGAGACCTTCATGTTGCTGGAACCTAGAGATCAGTGTAATAATGCATGGAACTAGGAAAAACTAATTGACCCAACTAGTCCAATTTCTTCCACTAGAACGGAGTCACTCATTAGATTATATGAGGGTGGTTCCAGAGAAAGCCTCTTCCCCAGGTTCCTAAACCGAATGTTAGATGGTAAGACCTTGCTGGGCCAACATTGGCCACATTTCTCCACGTTACAGCAGTGATGATATTTTATAAGTAATTTATTGGTTGTGCATTCTGAGGACTTGGAACAAGCCATGTAACCATAAGTCTTTTTCTTTCTTGAAGATAATAGAGTAAACACTTTAGAATCTCAACGATATAGTGGTTGCATTTCATCAACGACATTTCTGCTGTCAACAGAAGTGCAAATAGAGAGCTTGGTGGAAACTTGAGCACTTTTGTCTTTACTTGGCTCCATCCTGCTTCGTTCCTTCTGACCTGTATGACATTCAGAACTTGATCAGTGATTAAGATTCATTCATTATTCTGTCACTCCCTGTAGTTATCTTGGGGTCAATGCTTATGCGTCTGTGTGGTCTCAACAAGTCTGCATCACGTGATTCACTTTTAGCAGCAACAAAGGTGCAAACTGGTATTCAGAGGTTACAGTCAGTGTGAATATCTATCCGGGAGTTCAATTTACAGTCAGTAATGACTGCAGCTGATAGTATAATGCCTTGATAATCAGTGTGTATCCATAATTTGAACTTTACACCAACAGAGATAAGACAATTTTTTTTGCGTTCTCAAGTTCCTTGAATTGAGGAGAGGTCTATAGGATCAGGATAGAAGATTAAAGTCTCAATGTTACAACAGATGGATTTTATAGATGATGGACTTAGACCAACAACACACTAAGCTCCAGGAGACTGATTGAGTTAAGATGTTGTGAATTGCAATGTACTGATTTGGGGAAATACAAAATGCATTGGAGTGCTGAGGGAATAGCTACATTTTGGAAATTGGATTGTCATTGAACGTGAAAAATAAAAAAATGTGTATAGTTGTCAATACTTTGGGAAGGGGATTGGTTTTGTGAAGGATGAAGCTGTGAGTATTGTGGTGACGGAGATAGAACATGATTCCGAGGTGTATTGAAGACTATGGAGACAGACTGATGTGACAATAGTCCAGGAGAGTCGCCACCATCACACTGCCTATTCTGTGTGTCTGCTTTGCAGCAGTTTGTGATAAATAGTGGACTGGATTTTTCAAAAGGTTGGGCTCTGAGGGGGCAAACCAAGTCACATCAATTATTTTCAATTGAGATGCTCTATTCGGTTGACAACTGGAAGTTCCAATCAGCAACATGGGCAGTCCAAATAGTTATAAATCAGGATCGTGGTCAGGCAGTTGTGGCTTTTTGAAATGTAAAAACAACTTTACCTTTGCTTGTCCTTACTGTCCATATGTTCACTATGGTAGTTCTCACCTTGGCTACAGGAGGGCCTTCCAATGGCTCTCTGATAATTGGCGCCGCTGTCCAGCTTGGGGAACAAGCTGACCCCTGGCTTTTAGTTTGCGGAAAGTTTGAAAATTCCAGGGGATTTGTCCAAAGCATGATGTGAAGATGCTGGCGTTGGACTGGGGTAAACACAGTAAGAAGTGTCACAACACCAGGTTAAAGTTCAACAAATTTATTTGGTAGCAAATGCTGCATTTGCTATGAGGTAAACCTGTTGGACTTTAACCTGGTGTTATGAAACTTCTTCCTTTGTCTAAAGCACGCAGTGCAGGGATAGGATGCAGACCCGGCCGCCGTTCCCAATTCCATGCCCAGTTGAAAAGTTCTGAGCTCACTGACCGATATTGGCTCCCAGATCAGCAACACCCCAGTTTTAAAATTCTCATCCTTGATTTCAATCCCTCCATGGCTCACCAACTCCCATCCTCTGTACATCCTCCAAGATCTCTCCCTTGTTCAATTTTGGCCTCCTACCCATCACCAGCAGCGGAGGCCCTAAGTTCTGGAATTCCTCCCGCAGACCTCCCAACTCTCTGCCTTTTTTCTCCTTTTAAGGTAAGACCTACCTCTCTTGCCAAATGTTTGTTCTAATGCCTTCTCTCATGGCTGTCTCAAATTTTGGTAATTTTTCCCATGAAACATTTTGGTTTTTACTATATTATAGGTGCTATATAATTGCAAATGTTCATCAGATAATATTTTATCACCTTCATAATGAGCTTTTGATGAGCCTCCATTCTTACATGACAATGATACGGTTATGTTTGGACTGGTAGAAAGCAGCAAGTCATCCATCTTCTACAATGTGATTTCCAGGTTGTTGATCTATTTCATTGCTTATGTGTCTCTTCTATTTATTAACTCAGTAATTTGTGCAGGCCAATTCACCAGAGGATGCAAAAAGTTGTTCTAGAATAATTTGGGAGCAGGTTCTATTTTTTAAAGCTATGCAGATCTGGAATGCAAAGTAGTTTGCAATTTATTAAATGCGCAGTTACTGAGGGGGTCAAGAAATGACCTGTGTGGAAGATAAAACAGTGTCACACTGGTGCAGTAGGAGGTGCTCTTGTGAGGCACAGTGTTGGTGACGAGTAGAAGATGCTCTGCAAGACTTTCTGTCCCCCGAGCACCTAATGCTCAACTGGGGCCCCAGTAGGAACACAATTCTATTCTGGGCAAAATATTTGTTTCACAACAATGAGCACAAATGACTTTTGTTTTTACAAACTAAAACGTGTTTCGATACATTGACACATTGGTAAAAATAATGCACGAAATGATGACTAGAAGGAGCGATGTCGGTGGGACATCTCATATGCTGCCTTTGTTAGCCCAAAAAAGCTGTATAATTTGTAGGTTTCGTATTGCAGGTTTGATAGCCCGTGAAAATGTGGATTGTTTGGTATCTGTCAGTTTTTAGTTATAATCTAACCCATGATTGTACCCTTCAGCTATGAAAATATGCAGAGAAAGTGATGCAGGAGATGGTGGGAATTAACGATTAGTTACTTCCTATCAGTAGTGAGAAGAAACAAAAGTAATTCTGCTTCTGTGATGCTGCAAAAATAATCTGCTCTGAAATAAGAGTATTTAGCAATGCATGAAAATGCTGCGGCTCTTGCCTCTGCTTTCATTGTCTGTCTGTCTGTCTCTCTCTCACACTCTCTCTCACACGCACACGTACACACGCGCACACACACACACACACAAGCTGCTGTGATGCCATATATGTAGTCTTGAATATTCCATTGATGAATGAGACAACAGTGAAATAGTGACAGTGAGTAATGTCACGGTGCTATCTAACAGGACAAATGCAGATCCGTCCTGAAATCCCATGATCAGCTGATGTGCTAGAAGACAGCATTCTCAGTAGCCTCTCCATTTCTTTCCCCTCAACCAGAATGGTGGAATATAGATTAACAAAAAAAAATCATGTGGAGAAGAAGGAGTTATTTGGGAACGACAAGCAAAAAGCAGAGCTCCAAGATTGCTGCTCCTTTTATTTCCTCTATAATTGGTAAAAAGACATTGTGCTGAAGGCAGTGCGTCATTCAGGTCTCCTGTGACAGATTTTAATTTTTCTCGTCCTTCATGGTGATTGGAAGAGCAGCCCTCCAATTTTGTGTTTGTAATTGAATTCTATTATGCTCCAGCATTGTACAGTGACTGACTCTGATTGGAATCAACCATTGCAGTCACTGCAGCTTAAATAGGCAACCGGTCCCCGAGCTGCCTCCAGAGGAATGGTGCAATGTGTTGGGGCCAGACTCGTTTATGTGTTTGACTTAACTCTGCTTTGTTTCAATATTGTTTGTAAGGAGTAGACATTTCAAAACTGTGGAAGAACTGAAAAAAAAACTTATACATAACTTCTTAATAAGTCCAGCCATTTGTTTTTTTTAAGATACTTCATTGTCAACAATTTAGTGACTGTCTCCTAAGTTTAGGTTTAAAGTTTATTTATTCGTCACAAGTAGGCTTGCATTCACACTACAATGAAGTTACTGTGAAAATTCCCTAGTTGCCACATTCCAGTGCCTGTTTGGGTACACTGAGGGAGGAGTTAGCACGGCCAAGTCACCTAAACTGCATATCTTTGGACAGTTGGAGGAAACCAGAGCACCCGGAGGAAACCCACACAGACATGGTGAGAAAGTGACTAAAATCAGGAATTGAATTCAGGTCCCTGGCACTGTGAGGCAGTGGTGCTATACACTGTGCCACTGTGCAGCCCTGTTTTGCGAGAGGGAAGAGCCATTCATTATTCAGGCCATGGCTATGTTAGTGTGGGATCAGTGTTTTCTCCGCCCCTGATGGGGTTGATTTGTTTTGCTGGATACTGTTCTGCATTACCTTGGTATCTCATCCAAAACCCCACGCTTCATATTAGAGCTGAGACACAGTGCCAACATTTTCGGGTCTATCACATTCTACATCACTAAGCTATTATGGAAACCAGTGATCCACGCTGACAAAAAAAATTTGCAGCCCTGTGTTGTGTTTATCTGACATTTTGAAGGATTTCCCTTCGAGGTTGCACTGCTGCCAAAGAGTGCTGATGCATGCAGCCTTCTTATGGGAAGATGCGAGTTTGCTCCTGTCTTTTCCACCACATCTGATTTTCTGAATCATGGATTCAAGGTCAGAATTTTGACTGGGAGAAGGGAATATTGTGGATCTGCCCTTGTTCATCTCTTACTGCTTTGCTTAGACACATCAAAGTCCATAAACTTGTCTTTTTCCCAACTTTGCAGTTTGGCTAATGATTGACGACACTGAGTGGGAAGGGTGGAATAGAAGAAGATATTTAAATTGCATTTTGAGAAGTGATTTAATTTTACCTTTATACTCTTTTAAATAATTTTCTTTTCACATATTCATTCCAAGCTTTGAAAACTACATTTGTATGAAATATACAGGCAGCAAGGAACAGATCAGATGCTGGAGGAATATAAAAAATGCAAGAAGCTACTGAAGAGGGAAATCAGGAGGGTTAAAAGAAGGCATGAGGTTGCTTTGGCAGACAGAGTGAAGGAAAATACAAAGAGCTTCTATAGGTATGTAAGGAGCAAAAGGATAATGAGGGATAAAATTGGTCCTCTTGAAGACCAGAGTAACAGACTGTGTATGGAACCAAAAGAGATAGGGGAGATCCTAAATGGGTTTTTTATATCTGTATTTACTGAGGAAACAGGCATGGAGTCTACAGAAATAGGGCTAACAGGTAGGGAGATCATGGAACCTTTACAGATTAAAGGGGAGGAGGTACTGGCTGTCTTGAAGCAAATCAGAGTGGATAAATCCCCAGGACCGGCCGGGGTATCCCCATGGACCTTGAGGGAGGCTAGTGTTGAACTTTTGAGGGCCTTGGCAGACATATTTAAAATGTCAGTATTTTTGGGAGAGGTGCCGGATGATTGAAAGGTGGCCCATGTTGTTCTATTGTTTAAAAAAGGTTCCAAAAGAAATCCAGGAAATTGTAGGCCAGTAAGTTTGACATTGGTGGTGGGCAAGTTATTTGGAAGGTGTGATGAGGGATAGGATCTACAAATATTTGGATAGGCAGGGACTTATTAGGGAGAATCAACGTGGCTTTGTGCGTGGTATGTCATGTTTGACCAATCAATTAGAGTTTCTAAGGAGGTTACCAGGAAAGTGGATGAAGAGAAAGCAGTGGATATTGTCTACCTGGATTTCAGCAACGCCTTTGACAAGGTCCTTCATGGGAGGTTAGTTAGGAAGGTTCAGTCACTAGATATACATGACGTGGTAGTAAATTGGATTAAACATTGGCTCAGTGGAAAAAGCCAGAGAATGGTTGTGGAGGATTGCTTCTCTGAATGGAGGCCTGTGACTAGTGGTGTGCCACAGGGATTGGTGTTGAGTCCGTTGTTATTTGTTATCTATATCAATGATCTGGATCATAATGTGGTAAATTGGATCAGCAAATTTGCTGATGATACAAAGATTGGAGGTGTAGTGGACAGTGAGGAAGGTTTTCAAAACTTGCAGAGGGATTTGGGCCAACTAGAAAAATGGGCTGAAAAAATGACAAATGGAATTTAATGCAGACAAGTGTGAGGTATTGCACTTTGGAAGGAGAAACCAAAATACAACATACAGGATAAATGGTAGGACTCTGAAGAGTGCAGTTGAACAGAGGGATCTGGGAATACAGGTACAGAATTCTCTAAAAGTGATGTCACAGGTGGATAGGGTCGTAAAGAGTACTTTTGGTACATTGGCCTTTAATAAATAGGAGTATCAAGTATAAAAGTTGGAGTGTTATGATAAGGTTGTATAAGGCATTGGTGAGGCTGAATTTAGAGTATTGTGTACAGTTTTGGTCAGCTAGTTACAGAGAGAATGTAAATAAGGTTGAAAGAGTGCAGAGAAGGTTCACAAAGATGTTGCCGGGACATGAGAAACTGAGTTACAGAGAGAGATGGAATAGGTTAGGACTTTATTCCCTGGAGTGTAGAAGAGTGAGGGGAGATTTAGATATGTATAAGATTTTGATAGGTATAGATAGAGTGAATGCAAGCAGGCTTTTTCCACCTAAACTAGGGGAGAAAAAAAAGGGGAGATGGCTTTGAAAAATTTCTTCAGATAAAGTCTTGATTTAACCTCACTGCAATCTTTCCAAATCAACAAATCTCTTCCAGACTGAGTATTCAGGAATGTGAGGGATGATTGCTGTGATCCCAGACTCTGGGTCATGACTTTCTGCTGATGTGTTCTCGAATGGATTAACCCAGAGGGCATGGGTTAAAGATGAAAAGAGAAAAGTTTAAAGGAAATATTAATGGGGAAGGGGGGCTTCACGCAGAGAGTGGTGGGAATATGGAATGAGTTACTGAATAAAGTGATAAATGCGGGGTCACATTTTACATTTAAGAAAATCTTGGACATGTTCATGGATGAGAGGGGTGTGGAGGGATATAGTCCAAGTGCAGGTCAGTGGGACTAGACAAAAAATGGTTTGGCACAAACAAGAAGGACCAAAAGCCTGTTTCTGAGCTGTAATTTTCTATGGTTCTAGGTGCTTACCACATTTTGAAATGGTGGTCAGCACAGTTGACCTATTTACGTATTTTCTTAATTGGTTCGTGCGCAAGTGCTTATTATAGATTCAACATTTCACTCCCCTGTAGATTTCAGTTTGTACATAAGAAGAACTCATCATGAATCCAACTCCCATCAATTCAGTAAGCAATCTTTGATTTTCCAATTGCTTGACCCAATCACTTAATCCCCAGACTTCATCTTTTTCAGTCATCAACCCCAACCTTCTGCAGCCACCGGCATCAAGCTGCTACCTGATGGGTGAAACCAGAGTCAGGCTAGGAGCGAGGCTACCCCATTGCATTGAGCAATGTGCTGACTCCTGTGATTGTGGTTTGCCTAAGCTATGGTAGAATAAAGGATCAGGGTAGCCAGTGAGGTTAAATCAAGGCTTTACCTGAAAAAATTTTTCAAAGCCATCTCGGCTTTTTGTCCAAGTTGACGTTTTATATTAAGTCTGGTTTGGGGTGCAAAACGTCATCCTATCAGCTTTGGATCTTGTTTGATTGAGCCCAAGATGGGATGCAATGTCTCGTCTTGTCAGGTTGGATCTGATTTGTATCTCGTGGGGACCATTACTGGACTTGATTTGAATTGGCTGTTTTGATTATTAAAGAAAAAAATCTGCTCCATTTACCAGCTTCTTCAATCTTTCGCCACCCTCAAACACCAGTTTCAACCGTATCCAATCGTGAGCCCTGATCTTCCTCAATTACCAACCATAATTTTTTTTTTCCGAAACCAGCTGCAACCTTTCCAAATCAACAAATCTCTTCCAGACTGGGTATTCAGGAATGTGAGGGATGATTGCTGTGATCCCAGACTCTGGGTCATGACTTTCTGCTGATGTGTTGCTCGAGTGGATTAGAACTGAGCTGAATTATTTACTGGGTGTGAAATTTTAAAGCTAAGAAGGGAACTTACTTACTTTTGAAGTCAAAATTGTTGAGACCATCCCCCAAAATGACTCAACTTGTTGGCTAGATTAATAGATAGAGGCAAATTTGTCAGAATTTGGACAGTTGCTATAAGTAACCAGCAAGCTGATGAGTGGCCACCAGGCTGAGGTTTGTGTCTCAAACGAGCTCCACCTGGGACTTAGCAATATGTTTGACCCAGTTTCCAAAACAGTCTCTTCTGCTCGGCAACTTGTGTTTCAATGGAATGTGGGCAAAAAACTTGTCCCACTATTCCACAATGGGGAATGGGACGGCTGTTTTAATTTAAGAAGGTGATATTTCCTTAGGAATGGAGTTGCTAGAATCAGTGCCTCTCTGCCTGTCTCGCCCACGTCAAGAAAGAGCATTCAGTGAAATTGGTAAAGTTCATCCTGATATATAAAAAAAATTTGTGTTGACAAAATTGGCAGTGACTGATTATAACTGGGGCTCTTCAATCACATTTAACAGGTCAGGGGGCCCTGATAGCTTCTGTCACTCAATTAGGAAGAGGAAGGCAACTGTACCATTTAACTCATTTACATGTGTACCTTTCATCTGAGATGACACTGACATCCTTTTGATGGGATCACACATTGCCCACAACACAGTTCTCTGACACATCTCAATCTGGAAGGAACCTGGGATTAACTTGTCAACCGATTTGTTTTGGATTTTCAAGATTTAACCAATCTCTCAGATTCAGATATTTTAAGATCTGTCTTGTTATTTTGATCATATAATCCTTTCTTTTAACATGGAAATAAAATTGGAAGGAATGGGAAACAGTGGGAATACCAGTATGGAAAATAGGAAAATGCAGATTGACGTTTCAGATGGAGACTCTTTGGCAGTCAGTGAGCTTGGATCATGTGGTGATCATATTCCCTCTGAGTCAGAATGTTAGGGTAGGTTTTTTCCTCCAGTTAAGTGGTTAATATGTTGCATTCCTTAAAGATTCTAAGAGAAAGCCATTTAAAAGTAACTGTGGCCTGTTTCATATATGTTGCCAATGTCAGACATTGCTTAAAATTAATAAATCCATCTTATTGATCGTTTGAAGTGGGTCGCTTTCTTAATTACTGTGGAATAAAATCTGGGAAGTTCATGTTGGCACATTGGACTCAAATCCATAAAATGGTCTGCTGTTCATTTCCCGGTGATCAGAAATCAATAATAGAACATATTCCAATCAGCCTGCAGCTTATTGGCAGAAAGTCAATTACAAGAGATTTTACACATGATAAGTGTGTTACCATCTGGAAGGATGGGGCGAGATAAAAAGAGGCGAGAGGAAGCTTGTGTGAAGTATAAACATTGGCATATACCATATATCATGTCTGCACCGACCACAATTCCACCCACGCCCTATCCCCGTAACCCGTGCATTTACTCTGGCTAGTCCTTCTGACACTAATAGGCAATTTTAGCATGTTCAATCCACCCAACGCGCACATCTTTGGACGATGGGACGAAACTGCAAACTCCACACAGACAATGACCCAAGCCAGGGATAGAACCCAGGTCCCTGATGCTGTGAGGCAGCAATGCTAACCACCGTGCCACTTTGGTTCTATCTGACGAAGGATTATCCAAACTTAAACCATCAGCTGTATTCCCTCTCTTCAGATGCTTTCAGACCTGCTGAGTTTCTCCAGCATTTGCTGTTTCTGTTATTGTGACCTGGCTCTGTACTGTGAGTTAAAAATCAGTGCATACGATAATTATAGCAACTGTGTTACTGCAATTTTGTTTTTAAAAAAGTGGGTAAAGGATTTCTATCTAAATGCATTCGATCGCCCCTCCTTTTTGGAAGCCCTCAGATATGTTAATATTGTTTGCAAAGGCCATTTAACGGGGAGAATATTTACTGTTGTCCTGAGGTGAAAATTGCTGAAAGGTGTCAGAGATCAGGTTTTGAAAATACGTTGGAAAGAGCTGTCCAAGGCCACTTGTGATATTCAGTGTGATGATCCCATTGGGGGATGCTGAAGAGAGGCTGTAGTGTGAGGAGACTTGAAAAAAGATAATAACAATTGTTTTCAGTTCCTTTCAGTAAATAATTTTATTTTTTTATTATTAAAAAATAATTGGATTTAAATTTATAAGTGTTTTGGCATTGCAGCTGGAACTCCTTATGTTGCTTTTATTACTTACAAAGAAAAGAGTTGTACAGCTTTGGAAATGCATCACAAGTTTGATTATCTTTCGAACGAACAACATTTCCAAAATAGTGGTCTCCATACCAACACAACCACCACTCCCCCTCCTCCCCCCTAATCATCCCAGTGATCCTCTTCCTCTTTAACAGAATTAATGCCAATTGAATTGAATCACAAGACCAGTTTTGTGCTTTATCGTTCATTGGGAGCTTGAAGTAATGTTTATTAGTCACAAGTAAGGCCTACACTGCAAAGAAGTTGCTGTGAAATTCCTCTTGTCACCACAATCTGCTGCCTGTTTGGCCCATTGCACCTAACCCAGTGTGATGCTGTCCACAAACGTACTACTTTTAACCATCAAATGTCCATTAAACAGAAGAGACATTCATCTTATACATAATGAGTCCTGGAGGAGAAGGAATTGCGGGAGACTAGCTGGCTCACTAGGTCAGGCTACAGTCCTGACAGGATTACCAATTGGCAGCACTCTAGTAACATATAGATGGTTTCGCAAAACTGGGAATTAAGAACAAGATTTTTTTTTATATATATATCCTCTTGGGATGCTATCTGTCACTTAGCTTGTTGTGACTTGTATAAGGCATTATGTTTGTGGTTTTTGCTTTTCTTCTCTTTTCTCTTTTTCCAATTTGCCCTTGTTCTTCAGTTTTCCCTCGTGACATTTCCTTCATCTCTCTACCTGTCTCCCTCCGTTTCTCTATACTGTCTTTTCCCTGTATAAGCTCTCTCCCCAATGTCATATCCGTGTCCCTGAAGACTACCTACATCGTGGTCACTGCAGAGCTGAATTTTTTTTTTCCCTGTCATTGGCATCCTGCTCTTTGCAATTCGCCTGTTGCCCATCACTGAACTGAATAATAAACTAGGAGTCAGTGCACAGCTCCTGGCTTTGAGATGAGAATATCTTCACAAGTAATTAAGTTTGGACTATGATTGCAAACTTTCAGTGATATGCTTCGATAGTGATATGCCTGTTAAACTGCCAAGAGGGTCAACTGTGGCCCAGTGGATAAAACTCTCACCTCTGAGTTAGAAAGTTGTGAATTCAAATCCCACTCCAGAAACCTGAACATAAAATTTCAGCTTACACTCCCAATGCAGTACTGAGGAAGTGCTACGTTGTTAGAGGTACCAACAATTAATCCAGAAACTTAGCCAATGTTCTGGAGACCCAGGTTTGAATCCTGCCATGGCAGATGATAGAACAACAAAAATATCTGGAACTAAGAATCTACTGATAACCATGAAACCGTTGTTGATTGTCATAAAAACCCACCTTGTTCACTAATGTCTTTCAGGAAAGGAAACCTGGTGTCCTTATCCACTCTGACCTACATGTGACTCCAGAGCCAGAGCAACGTGTTTGACTCTCAACTGCCCTTCGGCAAGTGGAGAGCAGCAATAAATGCTGGCCAACCAGCGCCAGCCATGTCCTATGAATGAATAAAAAAAATCTTTCTGGTGATGCTTTAAACCAAGGTCCCATCTGCCCCCTTAGGTGGATGTAAAGATAAACTGGCAAACAGAGGATTTCATCCTGTTACCCTGGTAATATTTATCCCTCAGCTAACATCACTGAAACAAACGACCTGGTCATTATCACATTGCTGTTTATGGGAGCTTCCTGTACAAAAGTTGACCATTGCCTTCCCTACATCACCCTTGACAACAATTCTAAAGTGTTTAATTGGCGGCGAACCTCCTCAGGACATCCTGAGATTGAAAAGTGCATGTAAAGTTCTTTATAATAAAAAAGATAGAAGGATTCCTGTTCAGTCTATTGTACAGATCAAGGTGCGGTGGAGTACAGATGCTCAGGCACTAGGTAAAACTAACGCATTTGTGAATACTTTATCCAGTCCTGTTGATGGGATGTGCCTTGGGGCAGAGCACGGTTGCTGCACCATCTTGTCCGCATTAACTTCTTGGCTCGGATACAAGGGCTCCTGGAAATTGGATATGGCAGTCAGAATCCTGGATCATCGCTGACAAAACGGAACAAATCACTGAACCAATAAGTATTAGAAGATTTTGTTTCCCTAGCTGCTCTGACCTGTCAGTGCTGTGTGCCATATGACAAGGCAAGAGCAGCCAACATTTCAAACAGACAGATGGCAGCTATCCCCCAACCATCCTAGTGCTGAGAGATCAACAATTGTACTGACACACTGCTGCAATGCATTTGACCCTTGATAATAGTAAGGGGTTTTCAGTTGTTGTATAGCAGGTGCCACTGACTTCAGCCCTAGCTTAGTCAGTAGCACACTTGCATTTGAGAAAAGATGATTGCGGATTCAAGCCTCGCTCTGGAGACTTGAGCACACAATCTAGGTTTACACTCCAGTATTGAAGGGACTAAACTGAGGCACTGTGTACTCTCTCAGGTGGACAAAAAGATTGAACAACTTTATTTAGGAGAGATGTGGCATAGTGGTTAGCACTGCTGTGTCTCAGTGTCAGGGACCCAGGTTCGATTCCTGACTTGTGTCACTGTCTGTGTGGAACCTGCACATTCTCCCCATCTCTCTGTGAGTTTCCTCTGGGTGCTCCAGTTTCCTCCCACAGTCTGAAAGATGTGCCGGTTAGGTGTGTTGGCCATGCTAAATTCTCCCTCAGACACCGGGTTGTGGCAACTAGGGGATTTTCACAGGAACCTCGTTGCGGTGTTAATGTAAGCCTATGCGTGACTAAGAAATAAACTTGAAATTTTGAGAGGTATTGTCTCTGATGTTATGGCCAATGTTTAACAATTAATATAACTTTATTAATAAACTTTTTTTGGGAGGTTTGCTATGTGCAAATTGGCTGTTGTGTTGGCCCCATTTCAGTAGGCTACACTTCTGTAATGTGAAAATACAAAGGTTTTATACAGATAGGGGATTTACTTTGTTATTAGATTAATGGTTATTGTGAGTATTCATTCAGGTATCTAATAGTTGTAGGGTGGTTTAAGATCAGCTTTGAATGGCAACTTCCAGCATTATTTTTCCTTAAGCTTTATAAAATGTTTGCATTTTTCTTTTTTTTCATCTTCATACCTGAGCTCAGATAACAAAGAATACAAAATACCAAGTATCCACATGGCATATTGCTTTAGATACTAGCTTTTCACTTTGAGTTATGAGTTTAAATCTATCTTGAATTGATAGGATGCCAGTGATATCCATTTAACAGCTACAATGGGCTCATGTGGACTCAGTTTGGGTACGCCAATAGTCCAGAATTCTCCAACTTCAGTGCTCATCTCCTTTCCACTCAGGGAAGGCACAGAAAAAGTAGTGAGAAACATCAACACTGGTACAGAAAGGGCTGCTCATTGTAAAGCACAGTGTAATGGGAGCCGTACCTGCCCAAGGAATGTTTGATGGGTCAGTGTAGAAGCGAACTTTACAGTATGCATTTAACGCATACTGGTCTTACCATTGGAGTGTTTGGTGACTTTGTTACATATGATGGCAAGTTCTACTCTCCAACATGGACATAATACACAGTATTAGAGATATCCCAGAAACATAGTCAACCAGAGTCAACAAAAGGCTGTTATGCGACTGGACTGAAGGAGCATTTTTCTCCAGGGAGGGAAAAGAATTAGGCATATTGTGAGAGGGCAGTTGATTTATCAAAATCAATTCAGATTCCTCCAATGCTCATTGTGTTTCGAGGAGTTGAGAATGAGTGGCAGTGCTGGTTGTGCATGGGAATAGGATAAAACCCTTTTGGGTATAGAGGGCAGAATTCTCCATTTTTGAGACTTTGTGGGGTGGCAGGCAGCTGTGATGCAGCATTTCCTAATAGCATGAATGGCAGGCTCCCAGGCCAAATTGTGCACTTTGAACCTCATTCATTATGCACAAGTGAGTCGTCATGCGAATGTCATGATGGATTGGCAACTGATTCATCTGTCTGCCCTCAAGTTTTACAGATGAAACATAGAAATCGTTCCTTTTGGTTATGTCACAGTTGATACAGCTCCTGTTTTGCCCAAGACAGCAAGAAACTACGAATGGTTATGAATGTAACCCAGTCCATCACATTAACCAGCCTCCCAACTATTGACTCTGTCTACGCTTCTGCTGCCTCAGAAATGCAGCCAGCATAATCAAAGACTCCAGGTACCTTAGATGTTCTCTCTTCCACCACTTTCCATCGGGAAAAAGATACAAAAGTCTGACGTCATGTACCAACTGACTCAAGACCAGCTTCTTCCCTGCTGCCAACAGACTTTTGAATGGACCTACCTTGTATTAAGTTGATCTTTGTCTACACCTTAGCTATGACTATAACACTACATTCTGCACTGTCTCCTTTCCTTCTCTGTGAATGGTATGTTTTGTCTGCATGCTGCGCAAGAAACAATATTTTTGACTGCATACTAATACACATGACAGTAATAAATCAAGTTGAACCAGTTAGTAGGTTTGAACCTCCTGGCACCATATTTAAACACCAATCTACACACTCCTCGTGCTGTCCATGAAGACCAGCTCAGCATGGGGATGGAGGGCAGGAACTAGTCTGCCCGGTAGAGTGGTTAACAGTGCGACAGGAAAGCCTTTGTGGCACTCACCTCAAAATCTCTTGCGAATTGAGGACAGCTTTGTAAGGTTTAAAGTTTATTTGTTAGTCACAAGTAAGGCTTACATTAACATTGCAATGAAGTTACTGTGAAATTCCCCTCATTGTCACAGTCTGATGCCTGTTTGGGTCAATGCACCTAATAAGCACATCTTTCAGATTATGGGTGGAAACCAAACAGATACGGGGAGAATGTGCAGACTCTGCATAGTGATTCAAGCTGGTAATCAAACCTGGGCTCCTGGCACTGTGAAGTAGCAGTGCTAACCACTATGCCACCATACTATCTGTTACCCTTTAACAATCTGGTTTTAGACTGATGTAATTTCCTGCTGATGTGACACAAGATTAAAAGGTCTGCTGGGATGCTGGTGAGCAGCTGTCTCAATGAGTATTCATGAGATGCAAATAAGTCCAAATAGTATGCATGCTGCCTGCCAGTGGGAAGAGAACTTACCATTGGGAAAATTGCAATGTGGTTTTACCTCGGCAGGTTTCTGACTTCTTGGCTTCTGCTAGATTGTCTGATCCCACCCTCCACCAAACTCCCCATCAGTGCATTGGGAAAGTCACATGATCTCGCATTGTAATCGTATCATCGTGGGGGAGTGTTAATCAGTAAAACACCCAATAAACAATCCAGCATGAACCACTTCTCTGTAACTTGTTAAACTGCTCTGCGTCACTATATAACTTACAAAATTCTGAGTAAGCAATCAGAAAGAGCCCTTGAAAAGGAAATGTGCTGCTGTGTAATGTATTTCACATGCTATGTGCCTTTAAATTATTAGATATTAAGCTGGTCCAATCAAAGCTGCTGTATTTCTCAGTGGCTGGAAAGTTAATACATATAAGTGAGGTGCCGGGGATCCATCTTGTTAGAGGTTTGTGGCTGATGGGTCCTCTTCCAATGGTGCAGTTTATAAATACGTTACTCATGTAGGCTTGAGGCCCAGATTTGACACTGTCGCTAGTCTCAATTGACCTCTGCATCACTGGACCAAGATGAGGAAAGTCAGCCAGCTTTCGTCTGCTAATTTCTATCCAGTGATTCCTGTTTTAAATACACCTGTATCTCAGCTGAGATTCCCCTTGCAGTCAAGTTCCCTAATTTATTATACCTGGCTGACACCTGAGGAAGAGTCTGGAGGGCTGGTTTTAGAACGGTCATCAGCTTGAGGAAGAAGAGAAAGAATTTGATTGCAAAACCGATGTTCTTCTGTTCCCTGTTCTGAAATCATGTATTGAAATTGAATTTTAGAGCAGAGGTTTGCTGACCTCCACTGCTGTGTTAGTGACAGGAACCCAAGAGAGAACAGTAGAGGTCAGTGGCTCGAGTAAACAAACTGTGCTTTTCTGAAGATGAGCTCCAGTGACATCCTCAATATCCATACTGCTGACAGCACTTGGACAAACAGTTTGGCTGCATTTTGATCAGGGTCTGTTGATGTCACAGGTAGTAGGAACTGCTTGTGACATTGGTATAGGATTAAGCACATCTAAGGTGCAGCGTTAAGTAAAATGCCCTTTTTAAAGAAATGTCATAACCATTGTCCCTGAGGGTCAACAGAGGGAATTTTCTAACATCATTTCTCCCTTCTTGGCCATACTTATCACAACCTCCTGTACAGAGTTAAGCACTGCCTGAAATGGGTGTAGTTGGTTCTAATTTTTAAATTCTGGTCCATATCTTTGTGCCAATATTATTAAATATCCCATTGAAAGCTACTTTCTGTTTATAGTTATTGTAATTCGATAAGATCATGAATGAATCTCTGGCGTACATCATCACTACTAGCAGTTAGTGACTCAGGAGACGGGTATATCAGTGCACCTTCAAACTGTTCTATCTCTCAGAATTAGCCTTCAGGGATAGTCACCAGCCAAGTGGTGAAGCTTGCTTGCTATCGATCACTCTTTCATCTCTGTTTTCCAAAGTGTCTCTGTCCCAATGAACTTTCCAAATCGATTAGTGTTGTGATTGCTACTTTGTACTTTCCTCTCTCTTGTCTCCAAAGCTCCCAATCCTGAGCTGTGCACAGTATTGAACTGTGCTGTATTTTCACCAAATTGTTGTAGTCTGGAATGCGCTGCCTGAAAGGATGGGGGTAGCAGATTCAGTAATAACATTGAACAGGGTATTGAATACTTGTAGGGAAATATTTTTCACAGCTATAGAGACAGCTGGGGGTTGAGATGAATTGGACAATTCTACCAAAGAATCAGGCTAGCACGATGGGCTGAACAACCTCTTCTGATGCTGAAAGGAAAACCATTGCAATGCCTCACACCGTAACTTATGCTTAATGAAAACTTCAACATTTGGGGCTTAATTCCTTTTGTAGACTTTTAAAATGCAAGTGTGTGGTGGGCTCGGTCACTGATTCTTGATTTATCCTGTACTCCTTTCAGTTTTGCACTGTGCTGGCCTTTGACCCTTGATTTTTCACCTATGTTTTTCAGTTAAATGCAATTAAACACTCTGTCATATACAATGAAATGCTGCTTTTAAAGTTTATTTATTAGTCACAAGTAGAATAATATTAACATTGCAATGAAGTTACTATGAAATCCCTAAGTTGCCACACCATGGTGCCTGTTCGGGTACACTGAACAGAATTTAGCATGGCCAATGCACCTAACCATCATGTCTTTTAGACTGAGAGGAAGCCAGAACAGCCAGAGGAAACCCATTCAGCATGCAGATTCTGCAAAAACAGTGACCTAAACAGAGTCTCTGGTGTTGTGAGGCATTAGTGCTAACCACTGTGCCACCTTGGTTCCATTTTATTGGCAGAGCTTTTTGTTATTGAATTCAGATTCTCAAATTGCCACGGAAAGATTTGAACTTGTGTGCTGCTCGATCATTAGTCTAGCTGTCTGGATTGAAGTCCAGTAATAGAACTAATGTGTTGCTGTATCTCATAATCAAGAAACTGCCACAAACAGGCAATCCTGACTTTTAAATGATGTCATCCCAATATTGTCATGACAGATTTTGGTGGTGCCAAATTGTGATTGAGCCTGGTGTGTGCACACACTGCCACTTTTAATCAAAATATTAAGTTCCAATTTTCACCTGAAAGCTCACACATAGATATTGGGAGGTGAGCTTTGGGTGGAAATCACATATTATTAACACATCTCATGTTTACTAATTATTTTGACAGTAATTGTGGGACCCCAGCAATATGCTCGATTCAGGTTTTGATTTAAAATGATTCAGCAGGAGGGGAGGGTGTTTGTACAGGATGGAGCTTTGATCTGGTCCGTGCATGTACATTGCATTAAGCGGATGTGCATATCAACTAGACAACAGGTCCATCCATCTGACCTCCTTGTAATCAGTCAAGCAGAAATCCTGCAATTAGCATTCCCTACCTAGCCTCTTCATGAGGATTATTGCAGGAATGAGAACATGCAGGAAAAGCAACTTTAAATTTTCCAAACATCTCACTGAAAAAATTGGGAAATACTTTCAAAATCTGTTAAATGTCCAACAGAAGCTGGCTCTTTATATCACTTGACTTATGAATAGTGCCATGGGGTCTACGTGTGAGGTTAGAATTGGGTTTTGTTTAATGTCTCAGCTGAAAGACGGTACCTTTGACAGTGCAGCACGCTACCAGTACTGCACATGACTGTCAACCCAAGTGGTTGACAGTCCACAATATTCTGATTCAAAGGCAAAGTGCTACCTACTGAGCCACTGTTGACACCTGATGCGTCAAGCTAGATAGTAAGTGTTAGTATTTGTCTATGATGAGCACCACAGTCATCAGCCAATTCTAATGTACATACACTATCATGAACAGAGTACACCTGCTCGCTGATTGCCGTAATTATGTTTTGTACAGAAAGAGGGACATCTCTTACCCATAGAAAGTGTATTCCAATTAAATAATTCAATAGCAGGTCTTTGTGAATTTAAGGTAAAGAAGGTTTCCTATTCCCACACACTTGGTCTGAATTAACATAGCATCACACCCTCAATCTCTCACTCAAACACACACATACAAAGATTGGAGACAGATAAAGACGGTGCACTTTTATAGGGGTTACAGTTAATTCAGTCTCTGATTTGAAATTTCCAGTCTCTCACATGGCAGGCCTGTGGCTCATTGAATGGATTTGATGACATAACCTGGAAATGTGGGTCTTGTCAGGTTTCCTGTAATCAAATATGTAGGAGGTTGGTTCTCAGGTGAACTTTTAAAACTGGATTGGGTTAAGTGCTTTGGCTACTTAATGGTTTGCAGTCTGATTCTCAGATGGACTGATTAATAGTTCTGATGATATTACGGATCCGGAGGTATAAGGGTGCAGTCTATGAAACCTGTTTTGGTTCCATGACTGCAGGGTTAGCACTTTTGACGCCCACCCAATTCAGTTTGGTTTGGGGAAGTCATTGTTATGCAATGGGAAATTGATAGTGGACATTGGGTTTCCATCTTCCCTTTTGTCCCATATCAAACATGGAAAGTATTTGGGTGTTGGCCCATTCTTAAACAATGAGCTGTGTGAGTTCCACAAAGGGCTGTGAGGTGTCTTCATGTCTGTCTATATTTAATTAGATATTAGCCAGAGATTTGATATTCTCTATAGTCAAAGTGCCAAAGTCACATGATTTCTGGCAGCCATCTTAAAGCATGCTTGTGTCCAATTTGCAAAAGTATTGAATTAAAGTTCAGAATATGACCACGCCTTTACTGGCCATGATAGCACTTCCCTGCTGATCATAATCGGGAACAGGTATCCTTGCTGTTTCATTTGCTGTGTAACTAAGGGATGCTACTGCTGGGCAGGTGACATTATTTATTCAGCACTGAGCATAAATTGTAGCTGGGTCTTCTGTGTTCACGTTAGCCAGAGTACTGGCTATACAACAGAACAACTGAGCCATAAGGGATCTGAGACTTGATTGCAGGACTGAATAAAGAAACGTATGAAGTTTTTATTGAGGAAGCCTCAGAGGTGATTACTAGGTGGTCAGTGGCTGAAACTTCCTAACTAAAACTAGGACATCAGAAAATGAAATGCAAGTAATAGTTTTTTTTAAAGTAGCTTTTGAACTTAGTAATTGAGTTTTTGAAGCAGTGGAAGAAAACCGTGCCATCAAACAGCACAGTACTTACCACTGCTACTTCACAGCGCCATGGACCTGGGTTTGATTCCCGGCTTGGGTCATTGTTTGTGCAGAGTCTGCACATTCTCCCTGTGTATGCATGGATTTCCTCCAGGTGCTCCAGTTTCCCCCTACAGTCCAAAAGACATGCTGGCTAGGTGCATTGGCTGTGCTAAATTCTCCCTCCTGAACAGGTGCTAGAGTGTGGTGACCAGGGAGATTTTCACAGGAATATCATTGCTGTGTTAATGTAAGCCTACTTGTGACACTAATAAATAAACTTTAACTTAAACAAAGTATGTGGCTGTCAGAACAATGCTTAATTATAGCTTGTGCTCTGAGACTAAACATTCTCCAAGTGCTATTGAATTGCATGTCATATCTTTTAGCATTGAGTCAATAGAAATGAATCAGATCTAGTTCAGGCTCAAAATATTGGGTTGGATTCTCCAGTCTCCTTCATTCCCATTCCACTACCAGCAAGAATGGAGAATTTGGTGCTCAGCTAAAACTGCAGTGGCACCAGAAAATTCTAGCCACAGACAAGATTGGAAGTTTCCAAACACTGTTTCAATAGGTCAAAATGTGTTCCAGCTAATTGCCCTCAAAAATAATAAGGAAAAAACTCGCATTTTTCATAATCTCAGACTGACCAAACTGCTTTACGTTCAAGTACTTTCCAGAAGTGTTAGTCACTCTAGTAGTATAGAAAAGGTGACAAGCCAGTTTACGCACGGCAAGATCCCAAAAACAGCAATTAGATAATGTGGGGGATTTTACACCCTTGCTCAAATGAAACCAGAAAATCTCACCCGAGGACAATGGACATGTCCGTTGTAAGCTCCTCGCTTGTTTCAATTCCATCGTGGGCTGGGCAAAATTCCAGCAAATGTGTTTCTCTAGTGTTGGCTGTGGGATAAATAATCGTCCAGGGAAACACAGAACTTGCCCATTCTTTTTTTTTTAAAGAGCAACACAGCACGGGAAACAGGCCCTTCGGCCCAATGAGCCCGTGCCGCTGTCATAACTATATAGTAGCAATTCCATTATCCTATTCTAAATTTAGGTTATTCCTAATATGGAAGACTCTCACTATAGGGACAATTTGTTTCCCAATCAGCCTAAGAGCGAATTTTTGGGTTGTGGGAGGAAACCGGAGTGCCCGGAGAAAACCCACGCAACCACGGGGAGAACGCGCAAACTCCCGCAGACACCGGCCCAATTCCAAGTGTCTGCACAGCCACATCGATAGTCTCTGAGCTGTCATGGTGCCCTTCAGATGGTCCACATAAAGCACTCATTTACGACATGAGGTACCAGGCAACCCATGAATCAACATCCAAGAGCTGTACTCGCACCACCTGCCGAATGCATGCTCAATGTTGGTCAAGTATGGACCGAATTACCTGTGGGGAAAAAAGCCATAGTTAAACAGTCCTACTATATCCCTCTATCTGCATACCGCTCATGTGGCTGTCCAAGAGACCCTTAAACAGCCTAAGCGTGCCTGCTCCCACCACCTTACTCGGCAGTGCATTCCACACCCCCACTACCCTTTGTGTGAAAAACTGCCCTCTAATATTCGTCTTATACATAGCCCCCCTCACCCTAAGGCCATGACCCCTCGTCCTATCCATTTCTGAAGGTGGAAAAAGTTTACCTCCATTTACTCTATCTATACCCCTTATAATCTTATACACCTCTATGAGATCCCCTCTAAGCCGACGTCTTTCAAGGGAAAACAACCCCAGTCTATTTAATCGTTCCTCATAAGACAGTCCTTCCATACCAGGCAGCATCCTGGTAAACCTCCTCTGCACTCTCTCCAAGGACTCCACATCCTTCTGATAGTACGGCGACCAGAACTGGACGCAGTATTCCAAATGAGGCCTAACCAGTTCTATACAACTGCAACATCAAACTCCTACTCTTGTATTCTATACCCTTTTCTATGAAAGCTAACATACTATACGCCTTCTTTATCACCTTCTCCACCTGTGAGGACACCTTCAGAGACTTGTGAACCTGCACCCCCAAGTCTCTCTGCGTCTCTATGCTCCGTATAGTTTTACCTTTTATCCTATAACTCTCTTCTACATTTTTCCGGCCAAAATGCATCACCTCGCATTTATCCGGATTAAATTCCATTTGCCATCTATCTGCCCAGTCTACCAACCTATCTATGTCCTGTTGTATTGCCTGACACTGCTCCTCTGTACCCGCCAATCCAAGCATCTTGGTGTCATCAGCAAATTTGCTGATCTCACCACCTACCCCAACTTCCATGTCGTTTATGTAGACCACAAATAGAAGAGGACCTAGTACTGAGCCTTGTGACACTCCACTAGTGACAGGCTTCCAGCCGGAAATAGAGCCTTCCACTACTACCCTCTGTCTCCTCCTCCCGAGCCAGTTTTCGACCCATCTACATACCCGACCCTGTATCCCATGCGCCTTCACCTTCCCTATCAGTCTACCATGAGGAACCTTGTCAAACGCCTTACTGAAATCCATGTAGACGACATCAACAGCCTGTCCTTCATCAACTGTTTTTGTCACTTCTTCAAAAAATTCCACTAGATTTGTAAGACAAGACTTCCCCTTGACGAAGACATGCTGCGTATCCCTGATCAGATCGCAGCGCTCCAGATGCTCATACATCCTGTCCCTAAGGATCCTCTCCATTAGCTTACCTGTAACTGAAGTCAAGCTCACCGGCCTATAGTTCCCTGGGTGATCCCTCTGACCTTTTTTAAACAACGGTACTACGTTTGCTATCCTCCAGTCCTCTGGGACCTCACCTGTGTCCAAGGAGGAGACAAAGATTTGCGTCAGAGGCCCAGCTAGGTCTTCCCTCAACTCCCTTAGCAGCCTGGGGTAAATGCCATCAGGCCCCGGAGCTTTATATGTCTTTAAGCTGCCTAACAGCCCCAACTTCTTCAGAGTATTGCTGTGGCCTCTTCTAAATCCAATTGAGAGGGCAGACATGCCCTTGGTTTAAGATCTCACCTGAAAAGATGTTTCATGTTCTGGAGATTTGTTGGCAGTGTTGCTGTTTTAAAGACTCTGGTGTTGTAGCTTTCTCATGCTTTACTCAAGTTGTCTATTCTAAGTTGGCCTTGTTTGGATTATGCATAGATTTGCAGCCCATAGAAACATCTGTGTGCGTGGAAGTATGGAAACAGTGGCGTAATAATTCGGCACTAATAACTCGGAAGCCTGGATGAAGACTCGGAAACAGGAGTTCAAAGCTGGGAATTTAAGTTCAATTCATTAATAAATCTGGAAGAAAATGCTACTCTCATTAATAATGATTGTGAACATACTGTGTTGCTGGGAAAACCCATCTGGTTCACTAACCAGCAGCACAGTGGTTAACGCTGCTATCTCATAGTGCCAGGACCTGAATTCAATTCCAATTTGTGTAACTGTGCGGAGTCTGCACTTTCTTCCAGTGTCTGCTTGGGTTTCCTCCGGGTACTCCCATTTCTTCCCATAGACCCAAAGTCGTGCTGGTTAGGTAGATTGGCCATGCTATACTCTCCTTCAGTGTACCCAAACAGGCACCACAGTGTGGCAACTAGGAGCTTTTCCTTTATTGCAGTGTTAATTTATGTCTACCTGTGACACGAATAAATAAGTGTTGGTGTTGATGGGAGAGCTGACAGCTCAACCTGTTCGAGGCCTCACCGTTCATATTTGCTGGCACCAGTTTTTCATCAGCAGTGTTCCCTTCAGCACAGCCCTAGAATTCCTACAAAGTGCAATTCATAAAATCTCATGGGGTCGAATTTGGCCATCTGTCCGCCACTTGAACCATAGTGGGTAGGACAGCACCCATGCAAAGTCCATTCATCTCCTGCAGGATTTTCAGGTCTTGGGGCAATCATGGCTGGAAAGCCCCACCCATGGTATAAAAGCCTCATTCTTGCCATCATGCCTCTGATGCGTTGGAAGAACCATTCAAATTAATTCCAAACCCCTACTCCTGTGCTATAGCCCAGCTAAAGTTTATTTTTACAATATTTATCCAAATCCATTTGGAAGTTATTTTTGAATGTGTTTGTTTTCAGGTAGTGCATTCCAAATCAATCATCTGCTGCATAAAACGATTCTCCTCACCTTTCCTCTGGCTCTTTTGCCAATCCTCTTAAATCTGTAACCTCCAGTCACCTCCTGCCAGTGGAAAGAGCTTCTCCTTACTTATTCCATGAAACACCCTGACCATTTTGAACACTTCAATTAAATCACACTTCAACACCACCTTTTTTTCCTTCCATTTTGCTATCAGATACCACCTGGCAGGATGTATGCAAAAGGCACCGAGCTTTGGGAATGGCCTCTTCTATAAACCTGTCCTGTATTGACTGCCATGACCGACCTGTACTTGAGCAGTGGACATGGCTACCTCAGCATGGACTGATATTAACAGTGGCCTTCACGTTTTTGTCAGAATTTTCATTTGTAAGCACTTAAGGGGGAAATAAAAAGTAGCAGCAAGCATATGTGTCACGTGACTTTCTAATTTAATGGCGTCTTTGGGAAACAGACGATGATCCCCTGCATTGTCCCCCTCCGTTTTTGCTTACACTGTCTTGCTCATGGTGCCTCAGACAAGGAATTGAATGTACCACTCGCCTCTCTGATAAATAAAAGGGGCAAGTGTATAAATAACGTTCACTTAATTTGAAATAAAATGTATCTCAAGCTGTCGATGTAAAACTACTGCCCGAACCTGGAAAGGAATTAATGCAAAATTGCCAGCGCTCGCTGCTGATGTATTAAAATTCAGCTGAAAAGCCGGAACGCACATGGAATCTGTAATTCGCATTCACAGGGGAAGGCTGCAGTTGACACAGTGCATCTGCATTACTGAGACAGAATTTAAATAGAAATGAAGAAATTGAGCCAGTCAGATGCAATCGTTACAAAATCCTAATCAACCATGTAGCTGGTGATCTCGGGCTTGGGAATCTGAGGATAGTTGAGGAGGTACACACCTTACTCAATGCTGGAACTTGATGCACACAGCTTGTTCCACACAAGACTGCTGCCACAATGATAAACCAGCGAGCAAGATCGGTTCATTTATTAACTGAACAACTAACAGAGATTAATTGAAGTTACTAAGCCATAATGCACTTTCTATTAAAAAAATACCTCATTGAACTTGTCAGCAGAGTCATTTTGGGATTCAGAACCCCGCAGGTCAAATATCAGCTAGTTGCTCAGAACTTCGGCTTTAAATAAAGGACTACAATTTTTACAATAACTATTTATTTTCTTTCTCACGTTCCCATTTTCCCTAATTCCAAGCATTCTCCCATTTTCCCTACTCCTTGGTGAAGGATATAGCCACTTCCAGTTCTTCAGGGTGAATCTGTCATGTCACTGGGCTACTCAACTGTGCAGGGCATCACAATCAAGCTTGACCCTACCCTTTCTCAGTATCCTGACTTCCTGCTGTCACAGGGATGGGAGTCTAGGATGACGTTTTAATAGTCCTACCAGCTGTCCTGGTCCAGATGAGAATGGGGAAATGAATGCACATCTCCATCAGCTGGCTACTTTATACAATTGTCTTTTCCTCTGTTTTAAAAACATACAGTTGCTTGGCTGATCACATGTAACTTCTGGAAGTTTGAGTAGTTTGGAAGCGAACTTCCAGGAATTTTACACTCCTTGCATCACAAACATTTAAGCCGAGCTAACATAATGGTTTTATGGACAAGATAACTTGGTGTAGAGATGCTGGCGTTGGACTGGGGTAAACACAGTAAGAGGTCTGACAACAGCAGTTTTAAATCCAACCGATTTATTTGATAATAAACTCGCAAGCTTTCGGCTGTAATAGCTGAAAGCTTGCGAGTTTACTATCAAGATAACTTGTCCATGGGTGGCACAGTGGTTAGCATTGCTGCCTCACAGTGCCAACGATATGTGTTCGATTCCAGGCTTAGGCCACTGTCTGTATAAAATTTGTGCATTCTCCCCATATCTGCATGTTGCTCCTGTTGCTGTGGTTTCCTCCCACAGCCCAAAAGCCATGCTGGCTAAGTGGATTGGCCATACTAAATTCTCTCTCTGTGTAGCCAAACAGTTGCTGGAATGTGGTGACTAAGGGATTTTCAGATTAACTTCACTGCAGTGTTAATGTAAGCCTACTTGTGCTACTGATAAATTTTTAAAAAAATTTACCCCAGCCAGCTATGAGCAAAAGCAATTCCTCTTCTTCAATTTGATGCTAATAGGCTAAACATAACTTGTTCCAACACAATGGTTCTTAACCAGGGGGCCTTGTTTAAATAACCTGAAACCAGTGTCTCCAAGAACAAAAGCAATCTTGATCCTTATTAAGCACTTAAAAATTCCAACCCTGGGAAGCTCCATCCATTGCCCAACAACTGGGGGAATGGTAGCAGGTATGTCACCTGATCATTCCAAGCTACTAGAATTTGTAATATTGCCCCGTGGAGCTGAACTGAGGCAGTTATGATTAGCCTTCTGTGGAGAAACGGTAGTTCCAGGCAAGTGGCCTGTGCTGTTGACCATCTTACCATCAAGCAAGTGGCAGCAGAAAGAACTCTGGCACTCCTCAAAACTGTGAACAACTGGAACATTGGAACCTGTGTCTTCATGACTACTCTGGTGGAAGTCTTGATTCTGGGAAGGCAGATCAGCTTGCAACAGTCAAACTCCCTCAGAAGAAGCATTACATTGGATTTTTGATTTTGGACTCTGAACATACGTAAAACTCTTGTATTTCATTGTGGTCAGACCTTGAACTTTCTTCCTTTCCATTATCCTCTCTTTGTATTGTATGAGCGCAAAAGAGTGGATGCTGTGAAACTCTTCTGCATTTGTATACGTCCATGAGAGAAATAAATCAATCGCTTTCATTTTATCACATCTCAAGTTTGCTGTACAAATTATTCATAGAGGATTGGAACATTAAATTTAAGGGTTGTGTAAACATGTCACCAATTATAAAAAGGGGAAATCAGCAATAAAAGCAAAAGCGGGTGGGTAATGAGGGGAGAAATCAGGGCTATTTAAATGAATCCCCCTGCCTGTTCATAACAAGGAGGCCCGTTATAGAAAGCTCTCAAGCCTGGTTTTTCTTGAATTTATTGTGGAATGTAACCACCACTGACAAGTCTGGCATTCATTGCCCATTGCTAATAATACTTGAAAAGATGGAAGTGAATAGTTACATGGAATCCGTGTGTAAAGGTATTCCTATTTTATTCATTCATGGACATGAGCATCACTGGCTGACCAGCATTTATTGCCCATCCCTAGTTGTCACTGGAGTCCAGTTGAGAGTCAACCATATTGCTGTGACTCTGGAATTACACATAGACCAGACCAAGTAAGAATGGCAGATTTCCTTCCTCGAAGGATATTAGTGAACCAGATGAATTTTTCCAATAATTGACAATGGTTTCATGGTCATCTGAATGTCACTGACTGGGCAGCATTTATTGCTCATCCTTAATTGCCCTTCTTAATTCCAGATTTTTTTAATGAATTCAAATTCCATTTGCCATGATGGGATTTGAACACGGTCCCCGAGAACATTAGCTAAATTTCTGGATTAATAGTCTAGTGATAATTCCACCAGGCCATCACCTCCCCTTCAGTAGGGAATTACAAGACTTTGATCCAGCGATGGTGTAGGAACAATGCCATCTCTCCAAGCTAGTTGTGATCATTTGATTCAGCACAGACCTGAATCCACATGTTGAGAACGTGTGACACCAAAAGCTCATCAAATAATACAGAAAAAGTTATTACTGAAAGGAACAGGCCATTTGTTATTCATTTCTCATCATTCCCAGGCACGCATCATTTACCTCCACGTGATGTGAGGTAAGATCTTATATATGTTTTCTCAAAAGACAAAAGAAATTTGGCATGTCAGCTTCAACTCTCACCAACTTTTACAGATGCACCATAGAAGCATTCTTTCTGATTGTATCACAGCTTGGTATGGCTCGTGCTCTGCCCAATACTGCAAGAAACTGCAAAAGGTTGTGAATGTAGCCCAATTCAACACGCAAACCAGCCTCCATCCATTGACTCTGTCTGTACTTCCTGCTACCTCGACAAAGCAGCCAGCATAATTAACGACGCCACACACCCTGGACATTCTCCCTTCTACCTTCTTCTGTCGAGGAAAAGATACAAAAGTCTGAGGTCATGTACCAATCAGCTGGAGAACAGTTTTATCTCTGTTGCCATTAGTCTTTTGAGTGGACCTATTTGCATCAAGTTGATCTTTATGTCCTATGACTGTAACACTACATTCTGCACTCCTTTCCTTCTCTATGAATGGTATGTTTTGTATGTGGAGCAGACAAGAAACAACATGTTTGGATTAATTGCCCTTCATTTCAGAGGGCATTGCTGTGGATTTGGAGTCATATGTAAGCCAGACTGAGTAAGGATGGCAGATTTCCTTCCCAAAAAGACATTAGTGAACCAGAAGGGTTTTTGCAACAATCAACAGTGGTTTCATGGTCATCACTAGATTCTTAATTCCAGATTTGTATTGGATTCAAATTTTTCCAGCTGTCGTGATGGGATTCAAAACTGGGTCCCCAAAGGCAGTCCTTGTTCTCTGGATTACTACTCCAGTGACAATACTACTCTGCCACTGCCCCCCCATTCACAATGCAATAGGGCAACATACATCTCTCCTTTTTTTCCTTTCTTATGCCAAATATATTTCACAGCCTAGAAACAAAGCATCTTCTTACTTTTTAAAAACTATCCACAGGTATATTTCATCAACTCAGATTGACTCAAACTGATTTATGGTTTTTTGTAAGTCTATGCTGAGTTTACTAATCGCAGTTGAGCAACTTCCAGACATGACAGTAGTTTTCACCATTTGGAAAAATACTTGAAAATGTTAGGGAAAGAACAAGGGAATGAGAATAAATGGATAGTGCTCCCCAAAAGCCTGATACAAGCACAATGGGTCAAGTGGTTACTCGTGCGGTATCACTTCCTGATTTCTGGGTCAGTAAGGTGAATAAAATCAGACAAGGTGCTGTTGCTCCCTGTCGAAAGGACTCTTTTTGAAAAGTGCCATCACGTAGGTAGGATCCAAGCTTTGCTCCATGGCTGACACTCTTGTCTCAGGGTCAAAATGTTGCAGGATCAAACCCCACCATTGGGCATGAATACGTTATCAAGGATGACCCTGTCATTAAGGAGTTACTGCACATTAAATAATAATAATTTAGCCAAGGCTCCAGCAATCTGTTGATGACCCATCATATTATTTGCAGTGATAATGTGTCTTGAAGCCTCAACAGACATTCAAACAAATTCACCACAAAATAGATTCAAGAAGCTGTTTGTGGTGTCTTGCAATATGCAAAATATTTACAGGACAACAGTCACTTTAATGTAACTTGGGGTAAATTTAATATAATGTGATGGTCAAGAAATCCATGAGGTTGATTGAAACATGATGTTTGACTTAAATAGAGAGCAAAATCAGTTAGATGTAAAAGCAGCGTTGCATTCACTGGTAGGTTAGATTGCTCCTATTGTGTGCGTGGAACTTGGAGTCATTTTTTGAAAAATGGCACGATATGAACAGCAAGCATGTAGAGACAGGAGTAAGTCATTGAGTCCCGTGAACCTGTTCCACCATAATGGTTTGATCTGTACTTCAACTCATTACCCATCTTTTCAAGATACCTTTCAACCAACAAATATCTAGACATCTAAGTTTGCAAAATTCCATTCCCCCCTGCATCTTTCTTTTGGGGTTGTGATGCAGTCTGTTGTTGTCAGCTGCCTAAACTGGTGTATGAGGTGCTGAGGCAGCCCGCCTATATAGTGCCAGATTCTAATATAAGCCATAGGTTTTTGGAGCGGAGGGAGGAAAATAGAGGAGGAGGAGAGATGGTTGCTGAATATCTGTATGGATTCATTTCAGACATTTGGAGATGAAGCACGAGAAGGCAACATTTGGGAAATGTAAATTTGGTTGTTTATTTTTTAATAGTCCCAGAAAAATGCTTGGTGGAAAATCAGAACAGAAGACTGTTCAACATAACTGCAAAAATGATGGTTATAGGCAGGTTCATTACAGGAAAAGTGAACTGGTACTTAACATTTTTTAAGAGGACATTTCCATTTTAATGGTGCTTCAGAAACACATTAAGGTGTGCATGAGCTGACACACTTGGTTGCATTCAAACCATTTTAATAGCTGTGGATGGTATTATTCTGGATAAGCATATTTCACTGAAAAAATTACCAAATTACAGCAGAAAATACAGGTTTATTCCCCTTGAACTGTCTTTGTAGTAACTGATATACAGAATGTTTGCCAAAATATGGCACTCCTGTGAATTGTCCTTTATTGCAGATTGGCTTGGGGAAATTGAGCGCAAGAAATTCACATATTTAATACAACGTCTAGGCAGTTGCAAATAAAATAAAGGAGAAATGATACACTGCCTGATGTTTTATTTATGTAGAGATCCACTTCAATGCGATGAAATTTGTAGTGGATAGTCAGCTTTAGATAGACACAAGTATCTAATGGACGAAACTATTTCAATTAACACATTCTATGCAGAATCCAGATCATTCCAGTGGAATAAACCATTCCCAGTTGCTCCCATTGTATTACATTTCAATTGATGAAGTCACTTTCCATTCAGTCCTCTTATGTGACATTCCAATGACAAACTCTTCACATTCACTCTTATGATATAGAATTGCAATAGATTCCATCCCTTTTTCTTTTCAGTCCTATTGTGCACATTCCGAAGCTGCTTTCAATTCATTCCTATTCTATAGATTGCGAGTTGACCAAATCCTTTTTTTCCATTCACTGCCATGCTGTAGAATCCCAATCAGCCTAGTTATTTTCCATCCTTGCCATTCTATAGAATTCCAGTGCAACAAAAATCATGCCATTTATTTGCATTGTACAGGATTGCTGACTCAAGCATTCCACTTAGAGACAAAATCCTGATGAAAGCATAAAATTTGTCCTGGTTATCCATTTGTTTAATGCTCAGAGTATTAAACAGGGTCAGTTGTCTGCCAGAATTTAACAAGGGATTGCAGTCCATTTCAGAATTGTAATCACTTCTACATGAAATAAATGTCTTTGTTTTCTCTGAATGGCTGAGTGAGTGAATGATTAAGTGAGCTGAGGATTTGCAAACGAGCTATTTTTATCCACAGTTCACACAAATCCTGGTCTGAACCCAATCCTGGTTCAAGCATGACAATTCTTGGCAAAGTACTTGTGCATTTATCAAGATCCCAACAGAATGTCAAAATCTAAAAGAAAAAGTCATGTTAGAGTTTGGGTGAAATTAACACTTCCATCGGACTGTGGGGTCAAATGGGATGAAAGCAGTTTTGCTTAATTTATTTAGAGATGTACTAAAGTGCAATAAAATTTATAGACAAACACAAGTATCCAATGGATCAAACATTAGCAGATGCTGTGCAGAATCCAGATGGGCCAAATGCATTCCAATTGTAGATAATCCCAATGGTATAAACTATTTCCATTTACTTGTATTGCTGTACTGTCTCATTTGTTCCTGTGGTCAATGGAAATGTTCATTTCACCCAGGTGCTGGCAGAATTTTTTTTTCAGTCTTGACAGTTTGTTAGTATCTTGATAAATACACAAGGACTTGACCAAGAGATGGCGTGCTTCTCTCCTGTCTCATCCATTCCTTGTTTGTTCGGCTAGGGTTCCATGGGCAGCACGCCTCCCCATCGTCTGATATTACATCTGTTCACGCGTGAGCTTCCACAATGACAACTGAGTTTGTTTTTGTCCTTGTCCCATTTCCAACAGTGGTCACTGGATAATAATCGGACTCGAGATTATAACGATGCTTTCCCTCCCTAAACAGTGGTGTTGAGGCCAGTTTGTGAATGCTGACTGCCTGTCTGGTTGTGAAGATATTTAAAACTTTTGTTTATGTAGAAATTGCTGGAAGAGGAAAAGAGCGAGTTTTCTGGAGCTCACCAATCACTCGAGCAGTCACATGATACAATCACGGGGAGGTGTTGCCTAATCATGTCTATCAATTAGCTTAGAACAACCCAGATATGACTTTAGAAAAACCTTTGGCAACCATGGGTTCGCAGTCACCTGTTCCATCGAAACATGCTGTGCTAACCACATGTCATGTCTCAAGTTATTCTCACTATACCTCTAAATATTGTTTACTAAAATGAATCTTTACTAACTGCTTTCCCTGCTCCCTATGGAGCCAGTTCCTTAAAATCCCTACAGGGCAGAAGGAGGCCATTTGCCCCACCAAGCTTGCACTGACAACAATCCTGTCCAGTCCCATCCCTGCAACCCCACACGTTTACCCTGCTAATCTCCCTGGCACTAAGAGTCAATTTAGGATGGCTAATCAACCTAATCCGCACACATTTGGACCATGGGAGGAAACCAGGTCCACCTGGAAAAAACCTATGCAGACACAGAAAATGTGCAAATTGCACACAGACAGTGACACAAGGCTGAAATTGGATGCGGGTCCCTGGAGTGTGAGGCAGCAGTGGTAACTACTGTGCCACTGTTCACTCACTGAAATAATGTTTTCTCAGGATAATTTTGAATTGACACCCTTTGGGGTGTAGGGCAGTTTCCTCTTTTCTGGGCAAGGTGAAACAGCTGGTCTACGTTGTTTAGAATTCTGAAGAACCAGACCTGTAAGAACATCGATATGTTTATGCATTGTTTTGGCTTCAATAGAAAGCTGAACTATAATATGGAAAGGATTTGTTTAAATCATGTTTCTGAAAAAGCCTTTCTCCTTGGCATGTTCTCAGAAGCCCTTCTCAAAACTGCTGATAAGGGAAGTTCTTGAAACAAAGGCTTTTATTACCACTGAAGAGGCATGAATGCACATACATCAGAAGATTGTATACATCAGAGCAAAGTTGTGGGGAGATGGGGTGGTTGTTGGATGAGATAAATAAGAATTAATGTTCTGATTTGAAATAGGGCAGAAATGAGACCACTCGCATTTGATAAACTATTTGAAGCAAATGGGTAGAGGTAAGGTAAGATTTGGCAGGAAGATAACCAAATGCCATTAGGTAGCTGCCATTTTTAACTGAGCGAAGGGGAAAGCTGAACGAAGCAACTGCATTAGCTGGTCTGCTACTCTAACCACTGACTATGACTGAAGGGGCTGGAGGAAAAGTGTGAAAATAAGAACCCCCACATATGGTATGCAGCCTTTAAAATAGATGAATGCATCTGAAGCACTTTAGGTTATTTGAATTCTGTCAAGTTTGTCTTTGATGATAAAAGGTGAAGTGACTCACTGAGATAATTACAGTAGATTACATGAGACTGAGGAGTTAGGACTTTTTATCTTTGGGGCTGAGAAGGTAAAGGGGTAAACTGATAGAAGTTATGATAAGGTAAATGGTGTTCAATTCACCAATGAGTCAGAAGCACAAATTTAAATTAGTTCCACAAAGAATTACAGCAAATATTTGAGAAAAATAACTTCAGTTTGATTAGGATGCCAAATTCTCATCTGCAAAGTGCTATCTAATTCCGAATGCCATTCTGAGAAAGTCAGGAAGGACTGGCTTTGTTAGAAGGTTGATGAATTTTTAAGGATTGTCACAGAAAAACTGGGTGATTAGGGCAGTTGCTGATAATCCAGCATTGTGGAAACAGTCACAGAGCCACTCAGGGAAATCTCCAAGTGCCTCACATGATCAGTCTACTCCAGAAAGATCAAGGCCTGAGTTATGGCTACTGAGTTGGGAAATTTCTTGATTCACTGACCTGCCTCAGTAAAATGTATCCCAGAATGCATGCTTTTGTACTGGGATGGTGCTAGGTGCAGGTTAGAGTTGGGCCTGCTGACCCTGGAAACAGAGCAAAGGCAGCCAGGAGGACAGGCAAGTGCTGAGGCAACCTAGTTAACTCATATCCTACATCTTTAGAACTTGGTCTCAGTTATTTTAGAAGTTGTTAGCCTCTCTAGTTCTTACATCTCTTTATCAGCATGCAACTCATCCTCATGGCCCTTAATATCCTGTGTGCCAACTCAATTCGATTGACGAGGGAAGGGCCGTGGATGTCGTCTATATGGATTTTAATAAAACGTTTGACAAAATCCCTCATGGTAGGCTGGTGCAAAAGGTTAAATCTCATGGGATAAAAAGTGAGCTAGCTAGCTGGGTGGAGAACTAGCTTGGCCATAGATGACATAAGATAGCAGTGGAAGGATCTTTTTCCAGTTGGTTCTGTGACTAGTGGTGTTCTGCAGGGCTCTGCACTGGAACCTCTGCTGTTTGTGATATATATAAATGATTTAGAAGAAGATGTAGCTGGGTGTGATTAGTAAGCTTGCAGATGACTCAAGGATTGCTAGACTTGCGAATAGTGATGAACATTGTCAGAGAATACAGCAACATATAGATAGACTGGAAAATTGGGTGGAGAAATGGCAGATGGAATTTAATCCAGATAAACGTGAAGTGATGCATTTCGGTAGATCTAATGTAGGGAGGAGCTCTACAATAAATGACAGAACCATCAGGAGTATAGACACACAGAGAGACCTGGGTGTGCAAGTCTGTAGATCTCTAAACGTAGCAGCACAGGTGGAGAGAGTGGTGAAGAAGGCATATGGCATGCTTTCTTTCATTGGATGGGGCATAGAGTATAAAAGTTGGCATGTGATGTTGCAGCTATATAGAACATTGGTTAGACCACTTTGAAATACTGTGTCCAGTTTTGGTTGCCACTCTACCTGAAGAATATGGAGGCTTTGGAAAGAGTACAGAAAAGGTTTCGCCAGGATATTGCCTGGTATGGGGGGTCTTAGCTATGAGGAGAGATTGGGATACTGGGGTTAGAACATAGAACATTACAGCACAGAACAGGCCCTTCGGCCTTCGATGTTGTGCCGACCAAAATAAAAAGCAATGCCCCTCCAAACTAAACCATTCCCTTCTCTTCCATATACTTATCAATTAACCTCTTAAACGCCACCAAACTTGGCGCATCTACGACAGCTGCAGGCAGGGCATTCCACTCCCTAATCACTCTTTGAGTAAAGAACCTACCTCTGATATCCGTCCTATAACTCATACCCCTTAATTTAAAGCTGTGTCCCCTCGTGCTAGCTTTCTCCATCCTAGGAAAAAGGCTATCACTGTCCACCCTATCTAAACCTCTAATCATCTTATATGCTTCAATAAGATCCCCTCTTAGCCGCCTCCTTTCTAACGAAAACAACCTCAAATCCCTCAGCCTCTCTTCATAAGACCTGCCCTCCATACCAGGCAACATCCTGGTAAACCTCCTCTGTACCCTCTCCAATGCCTCCACATCTTTCTTATAATGTGGGGACCAGAACTGCACACAATACTCCAAGTGCGGCCGCACTAGAGTTTTGTACAGTTGCAACATGATGCTGCGGCTCCTAAATTCAATCCCCCTGCCAATAAAAGCTAAGACTCCATATGCCTTCTTAACAACTTTATCCACTTGACTGCCTACTTTCAGGGATTGTTCTTTCCAGGGTTGTTCTCCCTGGAAAGACAGAGGATGAGCAGTGACCTAATAGAGGTGTATAAAGTTGTGAAGGACGTAGATAGGGTGAACAATGGGAAGCTTTTTCCTAGGTGGGAGGTGACGACCACAAGGGGTCACAAATTCAAGGTTAAGGGGGCAAGATTCAACGCCGATGTCAAGGGGACGAATTTTACATAGAGGATGGTGGGGGCCTGGAATGTGCTGCCAAGCAAAGTGGTTAAAGGGGACATGCTGGGATTGTTCAAGACTTATTTAGATAGCTCCATGAATAGATTGGGAATAGAGGATAAAAATGAATGGTCTAGTTGGGTGCAGGCTTGGAGGGCCGAAGGGCCTGTTCCTGTGCTGTACTGTTCTTTGTTCTTCAATTCCCACTCATGACACTACCAACACCTCCATGGCCTATCACTTACCTTCTGTGCCTCCTCCATAGCCACTTACTAGTTATACCTGCCTGACCCACACCCGTCATTGAACTCTATGCTGAGTTCAAATAGATCCCATTTTCACTGATCCAAGGACCTTAACACACAATGTGGAAAGTAAGACATGACCAATAAACAGAAACACTGTTGAAAGACAGATTTCTAAAGTAAGAGGAGTCTCTATAAGCATCATTATCTGAAGTTTTTTTAAAAATGCCTTATTCTTAAAACAAAAATAGGCCATAGCTATCAGTGAAAGTTAAATAAAAACCTCTGCCTGACAGGTTTGGATTAGAAGAAATGTAGCATCTGGTTGTGCAGTTTCAATTGAGCTCCTGGAGCTCTTTGTTGACATTGCTCCAAGGGCTATAGTTAAAACATTGAATGTTCGGCTGAGTTTCAAAAGCTTTAATGATCTCATCGGGGAGTTTTGCTTTTGCAATTTGATTGATAGTTTAAAGAGGCCATTAAGAGATTAGCTGTCTTTGATGTGGGGTCTGAAATTGTTTTTTACATGATGCATCACTTGAGTTTTAAAGGCTTTGAATGGAATTTATGTATGGGAGATTTTTCACTATCAAGTCCTACTGAGTTTGAGTTTCCTGCCTGTATGAATTACACTTTGCCCTTTTCCACCTATCAGGAAAAACTAGATTCGTCAGATATAAGGGCTAGTTTTCTACATCTAGACCCTGCCCATCACTTTTAAAGGTCCATGGAATCTTCTGACTTTATGAAAATGCAGTTCCCAATCCTTTATGATAAGAGTTGGTTTGGGGCAAAGGAATCACAGTCTTCCCAAGAGAGTTGTTTGCAGGAATCAGTGATGGGCCTGCACAATAAGGAAAATATTTGAGAGATTAAGTCTAAAACTCCAATGGATGTGGTGTCATCTGTTATTTATACCCATTGGTATGTTCTGAATTTTCAGCCAATACTTTGAAAAACCCAGACACAAGCAGAATGTTAAAATGGCTGCTGCAATTTAAACATTGGAACTGCAGACAGTACCCAGTCTTATGCAAAAGCTAGTTAAATATGGACATTCATAGTCATCTGGGAAATCTTTGTTTAAGAATGGGCCAACGCAAAAGAACGATAGAATCTCCAGGTTGTTTGTCTGCAAGATTGTTCCCAATCAAAAGGGGAGATTGAAACTCATTTGATGGCAGACACGAGTGAATGAACCTTCTTTTGTATCAAGATGGTTTTCCTTATCCAAACTCGACTGAGTGAATCTCAAAAGTGTCAAACCACAACACAGGATATTGGAATTGACATTTACACCATCTTTATTTGGAAAGGACTTTGAATTGAAGAAAGTCACGTGGTATGACAGCCGTGTTTTCTTAAAAAAATCAACACAGGCTGTTTGCAGATTCCGCCAGAAAACTATTGAACACTTAAGTGGTCAGAAAGACAGATCGTTGACTAGCTCACCAAAAAGCCAAGGTCATTCAAAACCTTGAAAGCAGGAGATCCCAACATGTTTCAACTTCAAGTTCACCTGAGAACCATCCTTCTAGATATTCAACGATAAGAAACCTCAACCTGCTGGGATTCCTTTGCTTTATCAGACCCTCAGAGATGCACCCTCACGTAGGGGACTGGAAATGGTAAAATCAATACTGAGATAAACATAAACTATAAACCTTTACATTATATAATCTCAGTATGTGTGACATGTTTAAATTTGGGCCAAATAGGTGAAACAATCTTCTTTGTTCCAAACTTTGAAAATCTTGTTGTTGAAGTGATATCATTGAAAGACACACTCCTAAGGGGGTAAGAAATCCCACACCTCTTTCATACTAAACATACCGGTCTCGGGCAATAAGAGAACACATACATTTTGTTCATGACAACTTCTACTGTAAAGGTTTAAATTCTGTCAGTAACTCAGTCTCAGTTCCTGGCAACCAGTCTGAATGGTGATTTCTGTAAAAGAGTAATGCGTGAGCCTTTCCACTTTGTCACCAGCCGTCAGCTGAAATAGTTAAAGCAACTTTCGACTTGCTATTGAATTTTGCTTTGCGCAGATGGCATCAGGTTTTTTTTCCCTCCTTCCTGTATTCTCACCTGCTGTGTAAGTTGAATTGATTCTGCCTTTGAGCATTATCAAGAGTGCTGCTCAGCTCCCTCAGCTGATCTTACTGTACTCGTAGCTCCAAAAGGAGGAGGAGGACTTGCAGCCCAATGTCCCTTGCATGTTAGTATCACTATTTCAACCCCAAGAAAAGGGTGGATTAATCAAGTAAATTTGGAGCCTACAGGGAAGGAAATAGAGAGGGAGGTAAATGGCTAAATATCAATCCAATGCCCCCCTCCACCTCAGGTCTCAGGATTCTGTGAGCATGATCCTGCAAATACTGACATAACTTCAGAACCCTCTGTAAATGCTGATATGCCACCACCCCCATTGTAAATACGACTTGCTTTCAGGACATGCCCTATCACTGAATACTGACATAATCCCAGGACCTGTAAATATTGACAGACTTCCCAGATTCCCTGTAAATACCACTGCACTGTTGGGGACCCTGCAAAACCAGATAGGTTGCTGGCAAACCCCCTGTCTTAACTTAGATCCAGTACCGAGACTGCTAGAGTTATTTTTTAATGAGTATTTGGAAGCAGTGTGCTGGGGATGCACAATGTGGTTACTCTAAGTGGAGAGAAATTTAATGACTGCAAAGATCCTGTGGGATCCCCTCCTGGATCCTGCCTTAGCTCAAAATTTGTGTTAGTGCCCCAGCTATCCAAAAGTATGCAGGCATATAATGGCCTGTCGGAACTGGAAGTGACAGCAGAGGGTGGAGAGATGTGATTTTAATCCCTGTGCAGTGGTGCCTGTTTTTGTCCAAGGCAGCATAGTTTTGGGCAGAGAACTGCAGTGTTAATCAGAGCATTGGTTGCCAGTTGATATCATAATCTCCTCAAATGACTAGTTGTCAGTTAAGTAGTGTTTCCAGCGGTTTATTCACCGCTGTCTTGCTGCTCTGCCCTCCACTTGGGCTAGAACGAGTATGTGGGGTCAAAGGTTAAAATGGAGAAAGTATAAAGAAACAGTCAAGGCAGTAGGCAGGAAGGTGGGAGATGTGGAATTATAGGCAAAATAGAAAAGCAAAATATTTTTGAAAAGGTGCAAGGCTGGTAACTGCTAGATTGCAAGGGATTTGGATTTCTTGTACGTAGATCGCAGAAAGTTAGCATCCAGGTACAGCAAGTAATTTGGAAGACAAATAATAATCTTTTATTGCAAGGCAGTTAGAGTAAGGCAGTTTTTCTGCAATTATATAGGGTTGTGGTGAGACCATAACTGGAGTACTATGCACAATGTTGGCCTCCTTACTAAAGGAAGGTTGCACTTGCCTTCAAGCAGGTGCAACACAGGTTTACTGGATCGATTCCTGAAATGAAGATTGTTCCATAAAGAAGGATTGAAGGAAAATGAGCTTATGCTGTCTTATTAATCTTCAGAATCCTGTGTCCTAAAATGCTGTGGATGCTCAGATGTTGAGTATATTGAGATGTTCACCTGGTGAGAAGGTTCACCAGGCTGATGCTGGAGATTAGGGGGTTAGTTTATAAGGAGAGATTAAATAGACTGGGCCTGTAGTTGTAGGAGTTTAGAAGGCTGGGGGTGGGGGGGTGGGCAGGATCTTATAGAGACTTGCAAGATAATGAAGGGGCTAGAAAGGGTAGAGGTAGAGAGATTCTTTCCACTTAGAAAGGAAAACAGACTAGAGGGCACAGCCTCAAAATGACAGGGGGCGGGGGAGACGGACAGTTTAGAACAGAGTTGAGGAGGAACTCCTTCACTCAAAGGGTCATGAATCTCTGGAATTCTCTGCCCATTGAAGTGGTGGAGGCTACCTTGTTGAATATATTTAAGTCACAGGTAGATAGATTTCTGATAGTGAAGGGAATTAAGGATTATGGGGAGAATGTGGGAAAGTGGAACTGATCCACTTCAGATCAGCCATTATCTTATTGAATGGCAGGGCAGGCTCGAAGGGCTAGATGGCCTACTCCTGCTCCTATTTCTTATGTGTAGACTTTTGGATAGTAAGAAAATCGAGCGATATTGGGTTCAGGCACAAAAGTGGGGTTAAGCCAAAGGTCAGCCATCATCTTATCAAATAGTAGAGTTTGCTTGAGAGGTATATGGCCTATCCTTCCTCCTATTTCTTACACTCTGACCTGCTGCAAATTTTTTCCCTTGTGAAAACATGCTGGTTTTCATTGCTACCATTTGCAATTCAACCCATTTACACTATCTGCTTCAGTGCCTTCCTTCGTAATCTGAAGGTGCATGGGCAGGTTAGGTGGATTGGCCATGCTCAATTGCCCCTTAATGTCAGGGGGATTAGCAGGTTAAATAGGTAGAGATACAGGGATAGGCGTGGGTGGGATTGTTGTCAGTGCAGGCTTAATGGGCCAAATGGCCTCCTCCTGCATTGTAGGGATTCTATAGTTCTGTCACATTATCCTACCACTGTCCCATGCTTTGGATGGACTAGATTTTCCTGATTTCTTTTCTTATCCCTAACTTGAACACACAACTTTATTCTGCTGGTATTTCAAGAGACTCTGAAGATGCTTAGTAAATATCTAAAATTAACAAAATGCTGACCTTCTGAGTAACAAAGTAGTATACAAAAGAAAATGATAAACTTTTTTATTATTCTTCTGAGTGCATCATAAAACTGCCTTTTAAATTCAAATTTTGTAATGCCAAAAAGTTGCAATATTCCAATAGGAGACAACTTAAATTTCTGATTTGACAAAAGCATTTTCTCCAAAATACAAAGAATTAGAGTGCAACTTAAATGGAAAATATTGGGAAAGCAGTTTGACCCTTCCTTTGCATCTTGCTCAGTATACTGAGCTGTGATTCTCTCTCAATCTCCATGGACATAGACACAGTGACTGCGGAGCTTCCAAAAGTTTGGAATCATTTTGAAAGTATCTCTTACACATGGTAAACTGAGGTTAAACTTTATATTCCAACCAAATACTAATTTATGTTCTAAGTATACCATTGGATGCTCTGATCAAAGTTATACTGACAATTTTACCTTTGAAATGCGACCTTCTCAAAGGATCTGCCCACTTTACAGTCATGAAAGAAGACATCATAGGAAAAGCAAGAAATGGAAGTCAAAATGTCTAGATAGATAGGGTGGCACAGTGGTTAGTCCTGCTGCCTCACGACACCAGGGACCTATGTGGAGCTTGCACGTTTTTCTCATGTCTGCGTGGATTTCCTCTGAATGCTCCAGTTTCCCCCCACAATCCAAAGATCTGCAGGTTAGGTGGATTGGCTATGCAAAATTGCCCCATAGGGTCTCAAATACATAGGGTTACAGAGTAGGGCATGGGTGGGATTGTTGTTGGTGCAGGCTCAATGGACCAAATGGCCTCCTTTTGTGCTATAGGGATTCTATGGTTCTATAAGGTAATTAGCTCAATGAGCTGAAATATTGATCATTGATCTTTGCACTTGAACTCCGTAGAACTGAGCTATACTACTGCCTGCAAACTGGTAAATGGATTTGAAACATCAATTGTTGGCGGTTTCACGTCATTTAATTTAAACTTATTTTCAGGTAAGATGTTAAACTGACCTTTCTCCCAGCTCAGATCAATGTGAAAGATTCCATGAAATTATTTGGTTATGAGCAAGGGAGTTTTCTCTGGTGTTTCTTGTCTACATTTATTCCTCCATCAACAGCAGATTATGCTTATTGCAATTTTTGGGACTTAGCTTTGTGGTCATTTGCTGCCGACAGTCTTATACTACATTATGCATTTGCTGCATTCTGATAGAATTACAATTCAACCATATTTTCATGGGGTTTTGGTTATTGCAGTCGTTTATAAGATCATTAGGCCATTTGGCCCATTGGGTCTGCTCCACCATTCGATCATGGCTGATATATTTCTCAACCTCCATTTTCCTGCCTTTTCCCCGTAACCTTTGATCCCTTTACCAATCAAGAACCTAACTTGCTTGTCTTAAATATACTCAATGATCTGGCCACCACAGTCTTCTGTGGCAATGAATTCCACAGATTCGCCACCCTCTGGCTGAAGAAATTCCTCTTCTCTGTTCTAAAGGGTCCTCGGATCCTAGTCTCATTTACCAATGGAAACATTTTCCCCACGTTCACTCTATCCAGGCCTTTTAATATTCTGTAAGTTTCAGTGAGATTAAGGCACAATATGAATGCTTGTCCCCTTTTCCTTTGTTTCTTTTCTTTCTCTCCTTTGCAGTACTGCAGAGCATCATTGCATTAGTTTGAACCTACTATCTGAAATGGTTTGCTTTCCATTTTCAGCTACAGAATCTGGAAACTTTCAGCAAATCAGTCACCACTCAGGGAGAGCCTGTACCCACCATCAGAAGTGAAGAAAGACCCACAGTTGAGACGTTGACTTTGTTATCTCGTTAATGTCATGTGCTTTCCAGCTTTCTCTATCAGTATTTCAGCACTGTATGTGGATTGGCTGATAAAGCGCTGTCCAGGGTGCTGAACCTGATTTGACAAGATAGCTCCATTTCTGTTGCTGTGCCACCGTGTGGTGGAATTCGGGTACTTCCATTATCCATTCGCCGCCTCAAAGGGAGACCTTTTAATCTGTCCACCCATTCTTTGCTTGTTCAATCCCTTCAAGCTCCTGAATCTTAACTGTATCTTGCAAATTAAAATGATCAGGAAATTAATTGTAGTCGGTCCCCTGCTCTACCCTCACATTTTATAGCTTGAATATTCATGTAGATTAAGGTTAATTAATTATTATTTTTCTTTCCAAATGAGGCAATTTTCCCCCTGAAGTTTTTGCCATTTTAATTTCCAGGATTTCTGTCATATCTTTCTAGATCCTTCTCTCGCTTTCCGCATTCTAACCTGAATCAATGGTCAATAATCTACCCTCTTCATCTTGCATATGATTACAAAGTAGAAGTAGGCCATTCAGCCCAACCAGTACATGTTAGCATTTATAGAGTCATAGAAATCTATGGCACAGAAGGAGGCCATTTGGTGGGTATAGCCTATGCTTTGTCTAATACCCCTTTTTTATTGCAATCTCGTAAATCCTTTACCTTTAGTGTTCCAAGTTCCTTTGGATGTTGTTTGTAGAATTTGCTTCCACCACCTTTTCTGATGGACCTTTCCAGATTTTCCTCATCTCCCATGTGGACCTTTTTGCCAATGTTTTTAAATCTATGACCTCTTGTTATTGACACCTCACCAAAGTTTTTCTCTATTCTATCAACCTCACATCATCTGAATATTACTGGTTCACCTCTTGGTCTTCCCTGCTCAAGGAAAACAGTCCAAACTTTTCCAATCTCTCCTGCTAAGATTGTCCTGTCTATGTACTCAGAGTTGACATTTAAAAAAAAGGATAAGGAACAGTAACATTGCAAATCAGGGATCAAGAAATAGGTTGAATACTTGACTGTTTATTTTGCCACACATGATCCAAAACTACCCATACTCTTCAGAAGTGAACCTTCCAAATAAAATTAAAACAGATTAAATTTCTCCTTTGTCAGTCAGAGATGATGGTTAAAAAGCATTATAGTACATTTCACGTGCCACCTCAGAAGCTTTTCCAACAATTTTCTGTCGCTCCAGTACAGTCAAAATTGGGGTCATTGTGTCATTTCCTCTTGCCAGGTCCCTGAAATGGGTAAGTATTTTATTCTCCTGCGTTAATATCCAGCATGGTGACGAGTCCATAAGTCTGTTGAAAGAAAACTCAAGGTATTTTGCTACATGGGAGTGAATAGGTCAGTGGAATTAGTTTTGGATTACTCTGCAAGAGGGTCGATTGTGGGTTGCCTGGTCTGCTTCTGTGCTGTGTAAGCTTTTATACTTTAATGGGAAAGTACATGGCATCAAAAATGGAGGGGTTAGCCAGCCTGTGGCTTTCTCCCCCTTGCGCGCTTGGTTTGATGGAGGCACTGTCTCCACGTACGTGTCCTTGTTTAATGATCCTTGCTTACATAGAGAATGCTGTTAGTTATGCTACTGCACTGGTTAATGGTTTCGTAATGAGTGATGGAAATTTAATTTTGTAACTGCTTAGTGAGTGTTTTTTCGTGTTTAGCTTTACATTGTGAAATGATTTTCTGAAATCTTATTAGAAAACATAATTTTATTTTATTTTATTGTCATATTCATCTTCTTGCAATCTTTTCAACTCACTGTCCAACTCCAGTGTGAAGATCTAATTGACAAAATGAGTGGGTGGGTGGGAGGTATGGACTTATCCTAGCAAGCGCAGCAGTGGTGGTCCCAGAATTATTGCAGGAAAAAGCTTATGTTTGCCCGGAAATTGATGTTTTGATAAGTTAGGTTCCTATCATTTTATGACAGTGAGATTAATGGATACCTGGGAGAGTTGCAGGCTGGAATCTAATTGACGGGTTCCGGGGGATTATATATAGAATAATGGATACCTTGAAGTCAGTTACAGGTTGAAATCTAATCAAGCAGTTTACATGCTTCATATGTAGAAAAATGGATATCTGGGAGAGAATTACAAATTGATTATCAGTCAAGATGTTTGGATGGTTTATACAAAGAATAATGGATACTTGGGAGGGAGTTACAGGCTAGAATGTAGTTGAGGGGTTCAGGTTTTTTTGGAAGCAGTGGAATTTGATAGAGTTACAGGCTGGAAATAAATCAGGCTAGTTATTCTTTCTAAATATTGTATATTGTGTACATAACTTATCATCAGAATGATGGATACTTGGAGTTAAATACTGGCTGGAGGTTAACTGGAGGATGTCAGAAGATGGAAATTAATCTGTGGATGAACCTTGAAATTAAGCGTTAACAGGATATCGGTCCATTGGGAAGATGTGTAAACAGTTGCATTGGCATGCCACAAAATTAAATAGAACACTGCAAAATCTGAACAAGTAATTGTCCTCCTACTAGGAGTGAAACAACATGTAGGCCAGCAAGGATTGAGAGGTGATCACTCTAAGGCCATTCCTACTTTGATGGTATACTTAGGTTGCTAAGCAGGGCAGCATGGAGAACCTCCCTTTGGATTTGTGCTCATGCCTCTTCAAACCATTGGATTTCCATATCATACAGGGTGGAATGGCTAGTCAGATGTGGAGGTTTCTCTGAACTGCCTTTGTGGACTCCCAAGGATCTAGTTTCAGAGCTTCATATGTTTGGGAGGTTTGGGAAAAAGTTATTGGATGAAGGGAGGGGAGAAGGAAGTTGAAGGCTGCCTGACGGAGTAATGTAGTTCACTGTATTCCTCATCTGGGACAGGACAAGTCAGAGTGATAGAGTGGAAGTATCCTGTGTCTGATGGTTGTAACAGATATCTACCTGAGCATGCAAGTCCTCACCACTCCAAACTGCTTCCTCATTGATACTAACCTAGAAATTTAGCACAAGAGAGGCAACGAGGAGAGCTAAGCTGAACATGGTATTCTTCTGCCTTGGAAGAATTTGCCCATAATTTTAGAATCATAGTGAGATTTTTGCCCAATTTTGCCGAGACTCATGGAATCAATGTAGTTTAGCTCAGTGGATTGGAGATCTACCAATATGCCCGAAATGGGAAGATAGAATTTAGACATCAGTTTAGAGACCAGCTACTGTGTCACTCCCACGGCAAGCTATTGCCTCCTTCCAAAGAATTGATATTTTTATTACTTTATCTACTGTATTTCTTGTTTTGACTAATGTGTCCCACTGCAGGAAGGTTGAAAGAGAAGATACTGGCTTGAGAAAAAAGGATACATGTGGAAAAACGAGACCAGAGTGGTAGGATAAGAAGATTTACATCAAACAGGGGCCAAGCAACAATATTGTTCAGAACCAAAAAATCAATGTGCTGAGAATTGGAATCTGTACAAAATGCTGGGAATAAGCCAAGGAATATTAAATTCTCTGAATAATTGAGATGGTCCCTTCAAGAAGAATTTGTACTGAAAATGGCCATGAATCTTGCAAATCTTTAAAAAGAGCTAACTAAATCTGTGGTGAGGGCTATCCAGTTGATGGAATTTACTTTGATTTTAAGAAAACATTTTCTATAGTTCCACATGTATGACTTTTTCCTGAAAGAAAAACGTTTGTAATTAATGCAAGTTAACCACCGGAATGAAAACATGCTCAGAAGCAGAAGGCATAACAAACTTGATCATGTTTCTCCGAAGCATCTCGTCACACTCAACATACGATTAACTATTTTAAGGATGTGCAGTGTTATATTGGGAAAACAGTGATTGTTTTGCACGCTTTAAACACACCAAGACCCATGTCCAAGGAATGGTGGTCCTTGGAGCTTGCAGAGCCCTGGGTTCACACTGGTCCAGGTATAGGTGCTTTTGACAATAATGTAAACTTAGCTGATGCAATGTAGCTATGTGGCCAGATGTGGGGTGGCATTGAATTCGATTTGGAAATGTTACAAGGAATTGCAGTTGGATTTTAATTGAATGAGTCCGTAATGTATAAACGGAAATAAAATATTTTGAATAAAGCATTGCGGGTCAAAAATAAGGTTATCATTAATAAGTCTGCAAAGGAAAGATTTGGAGTCATTATTGATCATTTATTGGAAATGTAGTGTGGAAGTATCATCACCACGTATCTAAGTGGGTTTCCTCTGGGTATTCCTGTTTCCTCCCAGTGTAAGGATGTGCAAGTTAGGTAAATTGGCCATGCTAAATTCTCCCTTAGTATGAGGTGATTAACGGGGTAAATGCATGGGGTTACGGTGCCTGGGTGGGATTGATGTCACTGTGTGCCCAATGAGCTGAATGGCACCTTTATACGCTGTAGGGATGTTATGAAAGAAAAACAGGGAGAACTTGCAGTTTTATAGTAACTTCCACATCCTTAAGACAAAGTGCTTGATAGCTAATGAATTATTTTAAGTACAGTCACTGTTTTCTTTAGATAAATAAAGGGGCTATTTTGTGCACAGCAAAATCCCACAAGCAGCAGTGAGACATATGATTAGACAATCTGTTTTGGAAGTGCTGAATTTAACCTGAAAAAAAGTGGCTGTTACATTTAATATATTGTGACTGATGGATCCATATCTAGAATATCATTGGCAGTTTTGGCAACTGCACTATCAAAAGATTATTGATGCATTAAAGAGCGTTCTGCAAAGAATGTTAAGGACCATTTCAGGACATATGGCTTCATTCGTAGAGAGATTCTTAGAACAAGACCTGCTGGCCCTGGGAAAAAAATAAAGATTGAGAGAATAATGATTTAGATCTTTGAATTGATGAGAGGAATAGCTAATGTAGATCTTTTCAACTTAAGCTGTGAACATGGAACACTAGAGGACACAAGTACAAAGTTAACATGCCTCGAGCAAGACTGGAGATTAGAAGAAATTACTTTTGCAGAGTAGTGGATCTGTGGAACAGAGTGCCAGCCAAAGCAGTTTATAGGGCTGATTAACTGCTTTAGAATGCCACAGATAAATATCTGGGTAGCAATAGAATGAGAGTTTAAATGCAGAAAAATGGCTGAATATCCTCCAGGACGTGAGGGTTCCTGAGAGCATGAGGATTTTTGGTTAGCTGATGGAATGATTCTCGCCTGTTGGCAAAACAGCTTTCTCTCCCCGCCTCTAATATTTTTATAATAAGCAGATTAATGTGTTCCAAGTAAATAGAAAAAAAACTTTTTTTTGTTCAATATCCCTGTGAGTTTTTTTCTGTCCAAGTTGATTTGGAGGTTAATCTTCAATTCCTGAACAATCCTGAAGGGTTCATATCAATATCTCACAATTGTGGCACATGACATCGATCCTAGTGTAGTAAATTACAACCATCCCAATCATTCCTGATTTATAGTTATAAAACACTAATGTGGGCACATGTTTTCATCTTCCAGCATCCGCAATAATTTTCTTGTAACGAGCATGGTTATGATTTTCCAACTTTGTCACAGCATTGGAATGCATGAATTCCAGGCAATTATCACTGGTGTCACATAGACAGTAGAGGCCACAGTTGCCACTTGGGTTGGATCCCAACCAAGGCAAAGGTTATAGTGTTACAATCACCCCAGCTCCCCTGGGCTGAGGATGGGAGTTTGGGAGATGGTGGCTGGGGAGATTGATATTCTGCTCCTGTCATTCAGTGACTGTTGGAAGAAGGGGCAAGTGTGTGGATAACATCAGAATAGGAACAGGACTAGTTATTTGGCCCCTTGTGTCTGCTCTCATTCAGTAGGTTCATGGCTTAATCTCCTCCAGCAATTTCATTTTCCTTATCCCCATTCCTTGATTCTCTTAGTGTCCAAAGACCTACATAATAGAATCCTACAGTAAAGAAGGAGGCCATTTGGCCCATTGGGCCTGCACCGACAACAATCCCATCCAGGCCCTATCCCTTTAACTCCACACATTTATCATTTAATCCCTCTGACACTAGGGGGGCAATTTACCGTGACCAGTTTGCCTAACTGCACACGTTTGGACTGTGGGAGGAAGTGGAAGCACCCAGAAGAACCACACAGGCTCGGGGAGAACGTGCAAACTCCACACAGTCACCTAAGGCTAGAATTGAAGCTGCGTCACTGGCACTCTGAGGCAGCAGCGCTAATCACTGTGCCCCTTAAAGTTGACAAACACACGTAACACCTGTGTCTCTCTTGAGTATACCTGAATCTTGAATATATTCAACACCTATCGCATCTACAACCCTCTAGGGTAGAGAATTCCAAAGATTCGCAATCCTCTGCATAAAGGATTTCTCCTCTTGTCAATCTTAACCCTTTATCCAGAAACAACGATCCCTAGTTCTAGATTCTGTAGTCAGAACATCTGAAATAGAGCTCAAGATCAACAGGAAACAAACTATTGTAGCAACTGAAAACCTGAAACAGTATTGGAAAACTCTGGAGATACTCATCCAGTCAGGCAGCATCTGATCTTTTTAAATACTTTAAATGTATAATATCTAACAGTTCTAAGGAAAGCGCTACACCCAAAATGTCAACGGACTAGAGTTCTTAGAACAGATGCTCCTGATTTCCTGAGCATTTTCATTATTTGGAGAGACTAGGATCTCAGGGTACAGTCTCAGAATAAAAGGACCAAGATGAGGAGGAATTTCTTCTGCCAGACGGTGGTGAATCTGTGGAATTCACTGCTCGAGAAGGCTATGGAGGCCGAGTCATTGAGTGCACTTAAGACAGTGATAGATATGTTCTTGATTGGTAAGGGGAATCAAAGGTTGTGGGGAAAAATGGGAGAATGGGGTTGAGAAACTCCTCAGCCACGATCGAATGGTGGAGCAGACTTGATGGGCTGAGTGGCTTAATTCTGCTCCTCTCTCTTATCTCTGGTGGATTCTGTTGAGGATTGGATCAGGAGCCGTTGTGATTCCCCCTTGTGACTGAATGCTCAGAATTCACATGAGAAGAGTAAACTCTCAGTCTGACTGTCTCCTCAGGAACTGCCCAGAATGAGGCAACGCATTCAGGAAAGGAGGAAGGAAGTTCGAAAGTAAAGAAATAAGCTGTGCATCTTATATAAATTACTTTCCCTTTGCCTGTAGCATTGGATTCAGATTTAGTTTAGACAGAAGTGATGGAAAACTTTGCTTGCTGCAGTCTTAAATAGAGGGTATAACATTGTCCACAGGAATTAACACAGGATCTAGCTTATTCCAGCATTGTGGGTTGTTGCGTAACATTGAACAGAATTCAAGCCTGACTGAGTAATAATCCTCTCATTCCAGTATTTGATGGTGATATGATGTGCAAAGTATCTAGCTTCCACTACTATAAGTACAGAATTTTTTTAAAAGTCACAGCAAAGAAGGATTCTGTAATTACACTCAAAACGGAATTAGATAAATGTTTGAAGGGAAGAAAGTTGCAGAGGCTTTGTGAAAAAAAACAGAGTGGAAAGTGACTAACTGAACACCGTTTCAAATAACTAGCACAAGTGTAAGGGCTGAATGGTCACCTTTGTGCAATAAGATTCTATGATTCTAAAGCAAATGAAGAATGAACTGTGTTCCATAATGTATCTGTTTCGTGTCTGAATATGATAAAGCTTCATTTGTATTGCACAAGTGGTGAATCATTAAACGCAGAGTAAAAATGACCCGAGGCAACACAGCAAGAGGAAGATTGAGTAAAAGACATTTTTTATAGGGGGTGTATAACTGATGGGTTCGTTCCTTCAAACAGTGCTGCATTTTGGAGGTTGACGAGTGAGCCATTTAGCTTTGATTGCTGGTTGTTTTTGGCGGCAACTGCTGTCCAGTTCCCCAGAAGGCTGAAACATGTCTTGAGGAATTTAATTTGTAATTCTTTTAACAAGAAAAATACTTCTGCCCCTTGAGCTGAGCCCTTGAGATCCTCTAGCCCATGTTCCATAGCGGGCAAGTGTGGTGTTACTGAGAGAGAGTTTCCGCAGGCCAACAAAAAAATGTATTTTTCACAACCATCAGAATTGAGAGTTATTCTCAGTAGAGAGTAATAAGGCGTTTACTGCAATATCGAGGGAGCCCCTTGTCTAAAGGTATAAATGGAGTTGAAAAAGCGATGCAATAATTTCTTTGTTGTGCAAATAAAGGGCTTGCTGCTGTTTGACCAGGAGACAGCAGGCTGATTTTTTGTTTGTATATAATTAATGTTTTATTGAGTACCCATTGTTAATCTGAATTTCCAATCTGCACGGAGGAAGTGATACCACTGGGAGTAAAACGTTTTTAACTGCTTGTTTTCAAGTGACAGCTCACGCTCCACAAACCATCACCCCCACGCCTACCCTCAGCCACCTCTTATATCTCATACCAAACTATATGCAGGTCACTTTCAGGATGTTCTCCTTCACACGCACAGTAATTGTGACTTGGAATGGATTCCCAGCTAAGAGGTGTGGATGTAAAAGCCCCTAAATCATTTTAGAAATTATTAGGAGATTTTTTACATTTCTGGAAGTTGAGCTGAATGCTCATCTGTGATTATCTGGTAAGGTGACATGGTGGCACAGAGGTTAGCATTGCTCCCTCTCAGTGCCAAGGACTCTGGTTTGATTCCATGATTGTGTCACTGTATGTGTGGAGTTTGTGCATGTCTGTGTGGGTTTCCTCCCACACTACAAGGATATGCAGTTTAGATGGATTGGCCATGCTTAATTGCCCCTTGGTGTCAGGGGACTAGCTAGGGTAAATGCATGGGGATAGGGCTTAGATGGGATTGAGGTCAGTGCAGACTGGATGGGCCAATTCCTTCTGCGGTGTAGGGATTCTATTCCAGTCTATGATTCCAAAGATGAGAAGGTTAGGAGGATTGGCCATACTAAATTACACCTTAGTGACCCAAGATGTGTAGGTTGGATGGATTAGCCATGCTAAAATGTGCAGGGTCATGGAGATAGAGTGGGGAGGTGGACTTTGGTAAATATGCTTTTTGGGAGAATAAGTGCAGACTCAGTGGCCAGATGGCCTCCTTTCACACTGTATGGATCCTATATAATGAAAGAAAAGCTGTAGGTGAGTATCGCTCTGGAATTTTGCCATGTTGACTTCCTTTTTAAATCCAGTTTTGTTTCCATAGGTATTTTATTTACAAAAAAAATCCAGTCTTTTACATTTGCCCAGAGAATAGCTGGGGAGCACGCAGTGTGAAGAACCACTAGATGTGATGCCCTATCTTACCATCTATAGCAAAGCCCATTTGAAATCAAAATACCTGCTTCGGCAGTGACCTCAAGTGTTTTATTAACTTTATATTTTAATTAATCAGGGTCAGAGATACAGGGCACCAATGTGCAAAGACCAAAAGGGAAAACACAGGGATTGGGTGGGCGAGAGGGATTCACTTACTGTGCTGACTGTCATTGTAATGGTTAGAAGACAAGAATTTGCATTACAGAGTGTCTTCAACATTGTAAAAGTGACATGATTTTTCACAAGTGTTACAATTTCATATCAAGCTGTTCAAGGAAACATTAGGAAGTTCCATCAAAAGCTTTGGGTATATGAACCAGGACCCATTGTTAATCTGGACTTTCAATATTCATGGAATAAGTGATCCCACCGAGAGTAGATAATGTTTGAAAAAATGAGATAGGTGAGAAACATCTTAAAGGAGAAAAGAAAGACGGAGAGGTTCAGGGATGAAATTTCAGAGTTCAGGACCCAGGCAACTGAACATAAGAATTAGGAGCAGGCCATTTGGCCCTCGAACCTGCTCTGCCATTCAATAAGATCATGGCTAATCTTTTTGTGGACTCAACTCCACTTACCCACCCACTCACCATAATCTTTAATTCTATTACTGTTCAAAAATTTATGTGCCCTCACCTTAAAAACATTCAACTACTTCATTGGGCAGGAAATTCCACAGATTCACAATCCTTTTGGGTGAAGAATCCCTTCTCAACTCAGTCCTATTATCTGCTGCATCTTATTTTGAGACTATGCCCCATAGTTCTAGTTTCACCTACGTCCCTACTTCTAATCTATCTTGTCATAATTTTATATGTTTCTATAAGATCTCAGCCCCCATCCCACTTCTTCTAAATTCCGATGAATATAGTCCCAGTTTACTCAGATTCTCTTCATAAGCCAACCCTCTCAGCCCTGGAATCAACCGAGTGAATCTCCTCTGCACCCCCTCCAGTACATCCTTTCTCAGGTAAGGAGACCAAACTATACACAGCACTGCAGGTGTACCTCACCAGCACCTTATACAAGTGAATCATAATCTTGCTGTTTTTAAACTCCATCCCTCTAGCAATGAAGGACAAAATTCCATTTACCTTCTTAATTATCTGCTGCACCTTCAAACCAACCTTTTGCGATTCATGCACAAGAACATCCAGGTGCTTCAGCACGTATGTTGTGATTTTTTACCATTTAAATGATAGTCCATTTTGCTGTTATTCTTATCAAAATGGATGATCTTACATTTACCAACATTGTATTCAACTGCTCGATCCTCGCCCATTCACTTAGATTATCTGTATCCCTTTGCAGACTTTCAGCATCCTCTGCACACTTTGCTTTGCCACTCATCTTAGTGTTATCTGCAAATTATACTTTATACGTTATACTTGGTCCCCCAGCTCCAAATCATCTATGTAAATTGTAGACAAAGTCATAATTCCTAATGGTGCAGCAAGGAAAGTCACAGATTCACAAGAGGAAAACTATGTCTGGTGTGGAGCTGAGTGTGGAAATAGAAAGCTTTGAGCAATAGAGCAGGAAATGCTCAGGGGACTTCAGGTTTGGGTTTAAATGCCTGGAGGAAGAATAGACTGAGGAAGGATATCCACAGTTTCCCAATTGGACAAAGATTGAATTAGAAGCAAAGGCAGGTTGGTGAATCTCGATTTCTGAACATGACGTAAAGAGGCAACAGAAGGTGTGAGACATTGTAGAACCAGAAAATACCAGCACAGACTCAATGGGCTGATCGGCCTCCTTCTGTGGTGCTCGATTGTGTGATTTGTTTTAAGATGTAGGCCAGTATATTTAGTGCTCAGACAGAATGATGAAGGAAAGGGTAGATGGAGGAAACAGAGACAATAAAGTATTGGTGAAGCTTAAGTTGTACTTTCAAAGTGAGCATTGAAACATGAGTGATTCAGATAGAGCTGTTCACTGTTGCAGTGACTGCATTCTCCATTTCATCACGTGGCCAGACTGCACGTTCCTGATATGACAAAACTCTCAATATGCTAATATTTATTGTCGCAATTAGGATTTTACTATCAAAAGGTTCCGCTCTATGGCTTTCTCATCCTGAAACAGTAGCAGAGAGTGAGCCCAGTCATTTCAAAGGTTGAGTTGTACCCAAGCCAAGGCTTTTGGTATTTCTCACATAGGTAGGACTGCCAGCAAACAATGGCAAGGTCAGCTTCTAATTTGAGTAAAATTACGTTATTGTTATTTCTTTAATTCTGAAAGATACGTAAAAATGGCCAAAGTATTGTTTCCTTCCAATTCTCTCCCCTCTTAATTCTAAAATGTTTCTACAAATGGCCAAGATGATATCCTTCCCCCTCTCTTGCAAATGTCAGTCCTTCACTAACTTTGATGCAAGCATCCTTTGGAATCTGAATCTGATTTGCGATACGTCTCTCTAGCCATTCCACAAAGAGTGAGCTCAGGAAGTATTGAAGTGACATTGAAGATCAAAAATTGGTATATGCATCCAAAAGTCTGAACTTCCTGAAAGCAGGAATCTTCTCTCTCTTACTGTCTTTCCTATCCCCAGTACTACTGAAACATATATAACCTTGGTGAGGTCAGGAACTCGCCTGATAGTCTGCCTCTCCTATTGGTTTGGCTTTCCTCCATGATTTAATGGATTAACCTGTCATTTAACATATTTGACCTGAACTTCAGAGTACTGGCAGTGCTTTGTGTTGAGGTTTAAGCTGTGGTGGACAAAAACAGTGGGCTAAAGGAAAAATGCACCCTCACATGTGGGAATGACTATTGGAAGGATGGCTCCCCTTCCCATGTCAAGAGAAACAATAGCAGAGTCCAAGAAATGAGCTTGCCATTAATCAGAGAACAATATAAGATTGAGAGTCATAAGAAACACATTCAGAAAGTATGCTTGTGGCATGGATAAAATAGTTTGGTAACTATGATTTCTTCCTTTTAATTCCCCCCTACTCAGTGATACCCCATAACCTAGCTAATAGTGTAGGGAAGCTGCTCACCCCACACTCCCATCTGCTGATGCCACCATTACTCAACCAGCTGCTCAGAAGTGGACAAGCATGGGATAGGTGTGGTTGTCTTTGCTTAGGCTGCCTTCTCCCATGAGGCATATCTGCCTCCACTCTGCACCAGTCTCACCTGGATCAGGAGATGAACACGCAAAGCTTTGGAGAAATTGTGAGTGTGAGCAATAGTAGATTGTGCTCATCCAGCTAGACTGCATGGTTCCACTGGATTATGAATTTCACGTCCCTAGGGGTGAGGAAACAATAATGTTGGGGAAATGAAATGCTTCCTGTTCAGCATTCACAGATACAGAATAGGGTTTGCTTCATCTTTGCAATGTGCCTTGTCTCCATCTTCAGAAAGGTGCCTCACTACACCAGCTACTTCCCACATCTGCTCAGTCGTGTCTTTGAATTAGATTAGCAATTTAATGTGGGGTTATGGACTCGTGGCCACTGACAGTTATTGACTCATTCAAACTCATTTCACCATTGCAGTTGACCTGTAGACTTTAATCTGCTTAGGTTTGTCGTGTGACATTTGAAAGGGCTTGACTGGGAAAGCTGCTGTGCATCACTGCTGTTCGTGCTTAATCTCTCAGGAAGCCCAGTTACGGCTAAAGAAACTACCAGTTCCTCCCATCAGTTCCTTTTTGCCTTTCAGTTGTGTTGTTGATCTCTGCATGTTGGTCCTGGTTTGGTACAGTACATTAGACCTTTGATGAGCTGAAATGAGTTAAAAGTCCCAGGGTGCTGCCTGTTGATGTAGATTAATACTTAAGCACCAGTACTGTGAACAGAAGTCTGTTCAAATAAGACTTTGAACAGCAACATCATTCTCCCAAGTGATGTACCATTTCAAGCTGATGCTTCAAATACACAGAACTCTTTGAGTCAACCACACTGGATCTTTCTCTTTCATCAACTCTCATAGTTAGATGGATGAATGCAAACCAATTACCACAGCTTGCTGGTGGGCCTGAGCAGCCACAGGCAGCCCTAAGTGTTTGGATTAGGCTCAAACTGGAGTGATGTCCCAGGAATAGGTCGTTAGCTTTGAGGGGTAGACATTGACTGTTTTGCTGTAACATCAAAAGGAAGTAGTCCTCAGCATTCAATATTAAGTGATGTCAGCCTGACAGATTATTTTGTTGAACACTTAAGAACCTCTCTCAGCAGTTTCACTGAAAAGTAAATGAGGCTGGTGATTTGACTTTTAATTTTTTTCCCTGTTCCCCCCCTTCCTTTTCTGATGAAATTGACTTTATCTGAATGACAGTTTGATAGGCATGTGTGAATCAATGCGGTAAACAGGGATGTGATTATGTAATGTATTCTTAATTGATGAATTCATTCTCTCTCATATTAAATATCATCTGGGGCAAGTGAGGATACCGTCCTCTGAATAGGGGACTTCAGTGCTCACCACCGAGTGAGTCAGTAGCCCCTCTACTCACTGACTGGCTAAGCAAAGGCCTTCTGCACTGGGTGGACACCTGTAGGTGAAAGGATCAACATAAGCAAGTGATCTATTCAGTCTGGTCCTCCCCAACCAACCGCTCTTGAAGCCATGTGTTGAATTCTGTCATCTGCGTGAAGCAATGTTAATTAGCACATGGCTCAGGTAAGAATCTAGAGATGATTACTTCTGATGTTTTGCATTTCAATTTAGTATCAACCTCTTGCACACTCTTAGCAGAACATCATTCCTGTGCTCTATCTATGTCATTGGTTCCCATGTAGAGCATGACAACTGGATCACCCCTCCTCCCTCTAAGTTTCTCTCCAGCAACCAGGAGATGTCCTTAACTCTGGCACTGGGGAAGCAATGCAACCTTTGGAGTTGCGAGTTGCAGCTGCAGAGAATAATATCCACCCCCCTCCCCTGAATTTAGTGTCTCCTGTCACATTTCTCTTTGCTGTCCCATTGAAGGCATCTTTTACCACAGTCTGTTCTTCTGCGTTGCAGCCCTTCTCCTCAAGCACAAAGGTAGCAAGCACCTTGAACCTACTGGACAATGTCTGAGTCTCCAGTATGACAAGCTGATTTCCCTCGGCTCGCAGTCACAACCTGCTGTTCCTCACCATTCATCAACTCTGTTCTGCCTAGCATTAGGGGTATGACTGCCTTTTGGGATAAAATGGCCAGGTAACTCTATAGCAGGACCAGGATAGCATCCAGACTTAGACTGAGAAGTAGCAGACAATATCAAATGCCAGGCAAGACCTGAGCGAGCATTAGAAAGCACAGCTCTGTCCTTCTGACTTTCACTCAGACTGCCATCTTGGAGTCTGTCACTTCTCATCACCGTTTCCCATTTAATTTTTGAGGTGTATCAACAACATAGTTCAGGAGAGAGGTTGGACACTGTCAAGTGGCTCACATCTCAGCTCCTCATAGCCTCTTTACCATTTACAAGATTCAAATCTGGACTTTGACAGAGAATTAACCACTTACTCAAATAGTTGCAACTTCGACAACAGTACCACGGCTCAACCTCATTCAGGATAAAGAATATTACATGATCAATTCTCTTGCCAGATGACGCGATCTCCATCACTACCACATTGTGGCTGCAGTATGTACGGGGGGTGGTGGGGGATTAGTAGCGCCACTGGTTGAGCCCCAGGCTAATCCTCTAGTGGGGGCAGGGTTTCAATCCTACTACGGTGGAATCTAAATTCAGTAGATGAGTTTGGAAGTGTAAAATAGTTCATGCTGACCATTAAATTATTATTGATTGCTGTAAAAATGTAATGTCTTTTAGGGAAGGAAATCTGTTATCCTTAACCAGTCTGAATGCAAAAGGCAGTCTTATCTCGTGTAACTGAAAGGCAGCCTCTGTACATGTAGCATATACGTCTAGAGGGCTAGGTCTCTTATAATCAGGTACTCAAAGTGATATGCAATGAACCCACACTGGAGTTTCTCCTTTACTCCATGCTTGAGGTGAACCTTAAGATGACCACACAGAACACTGGAAGTGTACTTCATATAAAATATATTCATTTTCTCTCTTTCCTCACATTCCTGTCTCTTCGTCCTGAATCAAATCCATCTTTCGTAGAGTATGTGTTGGATAAAGGGGGAGGAAAGGAGGGAAGTGTTTTTCCAAGACCTTCTCCACTGTCACTTTGGTGGGGCACAAAAGCTATATGGGGGACATTCACAGAATCATAGAATCCCTACAATATAGAAGGAGGCCATTTGGCCCATTGAATCTGTACCAACCACAATCCCACCAAAGCCCTATTGCATAACCGTCATTTACCTTGCTAATCCCCCTGAGACAATTTAGCATGCCCAATCTACCTAACCTGCACATCTTTGGATGGTGGGAGGAAACTGGAGCAGCTGGCAGATATGGAGAGAATGTGCAAACTCACACAGACAATGATCTGAGGCCGGAATTGAACTTGGGTCCCTAGTGCTGTGAGGTGATAATGTTAGCCACTGTGCCACGTACTGCCCCAATAGACGCTGTCACCACACTGTCATGGAACTCGGGAACTTCCCATCAGGGGATTGAAACCCATTCTCCCATCTGGTAGGCAGGGATACTAACCACTACACTAACGAGGAAATGTATTTCTTAATCTAATTGTCCCTCTGTCATTCTGAAAAGACATTTGAATTTTGCTTGGTGTCTAATTATAGTGAATGAGATTGGGAATTGGGAGGGTGAGGGCACTGGCACATTGTAAATGCCACGCTGTCTCACCATTCACCCAATCCCCATCATATTTTCCACAAGTAGTAAAGAAGATGAACTAAAGCAACTGTCAAAAATCAGACCTCTCATCTAAATTTCACACAGAGAATGCACTAAACAACTTTTTTTTAGTGCATATGGAATACTCCAGCAAAACAGCCTCTCACCTTCAACGAATCCCCCAACCCACCACCCAATTCTCAGTAAATAAAGGGTATGAGACTCTCCAAATTTACCTGTATAGTGCAGCAATGCCCTAGGCTCAGTGATGAAGACAAGTACAACATCAACAACAGAAACCACATTATGTCATTTTGTTCACTTTGGAAAGGAACATATGCAAAGAGGCTTGGTGTTTATGTACAGGCCAAGTTAAGAAAATGGTTTAAAAAGTCATAGAGTCCTATGATTTATACCTTATTTTAGGGATGAAACTCCTAGACACCAGAAACAATGATGGCACACCCAGCCCCGTCAACCCTGCAAAGTCCTCTTTGCTCAATTTCAGGAAATTCGAACAAAATAAGGAGGGCTTTCCCACAAACTAGTCAAGCAATAGCCTGACATGGTCAAGAAGGAATCACGCCTTACGGACTAATGTCCTAGACACCATCATTACCATCCCTGAATATCTTCTTCTCGCTGCAAGGACAGGTCTAGCAGAGGTGGTGGTAGCACAAGTGGTATACAGTCAGGAGGGAGTAGCCCTGGGAGTTCTCAACATGGACTCTAGACCCCATGAAGTCTCATGGCATCAGGTCAAACATGGGTAAGGAAACCTCCTGCTGGTTACCATCTATAACCACTGTCCACAACACCAGCTAATGAATTGGTAGTTCTCCGAATTGAACACCATTTAGAAGAGGCACTAAGATGGCAGGAGAACAGACTGTACTCATGTGGGGGCTTTCAATGTCCATCAGCAGGAGTGGCTCAGCACTACCACCACTGAGCATAGCTGTCAGACTGGTCTGCAGCAGATGATGTTGGAATCAAGAGGAAAAAAGCCTTCTTGACCTGGGCCTCACCAATCCACCTGTTGCACATGAATAAATTTGGATGGCACTGGCTGAGAGTGTGGTGGAGGCAGACACTCATTTTGCCTCAATTTGCTCTCCGTATCAGGCATGCTAATTTTTTTATTCATTATTAGGATGCGGCTGAACCAGCAGTTATTGCCCATCCCTGATGTGCCTTTAACAGCCGACCATATTGTGGATCTGGAGTCGCATATAGGGGCTAGCCTAGGTAAGAATGGAAGGTCCCCAATGGGTTTTTATGACAATCAACAATGGCGTCATTTGCTTCAGATTTTTTAAATTGATTTCACATTTCACTGCAGTGAGATTTGAACCTGGGTTCCCAAAGCATTATCCTGGATTGTTAGTCAGTGACAATACAAGAAAGCCACTCCATAATAAAGAAGTTTCTACTCCACTCCAATCTGTCTGCCCTGTTTGTTAAAATCAAAGTGAATTAGTGAATTACAGAAATGTTGATCATAAATGATGGCATTTGATAAAACAGATTCCCAGTTTTATCTATTTTAATTATATTTATTCAATCTATCTAGCCTTATGTACAGTCTCTGAACTATATCTGATTGAGATCTTTAAGAATTTGAATATTTTGATAGGATAAGAGTGGTGAAGATGTTTCTACTTGTGGCAAAGACCACAAGTAGAATCGTGAATGTAGGATGACCATTAATAAATTCAATAGGGAATTCAAAAGAAACTATACTTTTCCAATGAATGGTAAAAATATGGAACTTGTTACCACAAGGTGTGCTTGAGCTAAACAGCATTGATGGCTGGAGGGGAAGTTGGATGAACACGAGGATAAAAGAAAAAGGAGGGTGTGGTCAAACGTTACTTGAAGAAGGATTGAAGATGTGTTGTATAGAGCATAAATCAATTGATCTAAGGAACTTGTTTCTGCACTCTACGTTGTATTTCATCGCTTTTGGCCCTTATAGCTAAGGAAAAGTGAAAATCAGTTCACGAGTCTGAATTTAAGGCTAGGCTCCATACAGTAAGCAGTCACTATCAAACTGAATCACACTATGCAGTTACCCTGAATCTCAGTCATATCAGAAGGCCTCAGTGCAACTTTAGAGGTGATTTAGGAGCAGATGTATTGCACCCTGTTAATCATGCAGGATCCGGGACAACCAGCTGGTATTTACAGCATAAAATAATTTAACATATGACGAACCATTGCTCTGCCCCAACCCGGGCTCAGGGTGCTTTGCTGTTCTACTTGTAGGATGGAGCTCTTGACGTGAATGTGCACCAGATTTAAAATCCAGAGATCGGAAACTATTTTCAGAGCTGTGTTACAGTTGAAGATGATAAAGTTTGCAGGTGCAAGAGTGAAACAAAAAAAAAATCACAACTTTAGAGAGATTGAAGTGGATGAGTTAATCTTGGAGATAGATGGAGCAGCTTGACAGTAGGATCTGAATAAAGGAGAAGGTTGTCGAATATCAACCCTACTATGTTACCTCCACAGAGGAGATCAACAAAGACCAGTATTGGGAGTGATGGATCAGTCAGCCTGCAGCTTGGTGTTTATTATCTTCCAATGTGATATTGGTCAAACGATCTCACTAAAGTCTATTCACTGCACCCCTCAAACCTCGGTAAGGTACGCTCTCAAACGAAGGGTAAATCTTTGACCTCTGTTATTTTTGTCAGATATGGATTTGTTAATCTGTAAAGAGATTAAAAAATCCAGGAGCACAGAGTAGAGACAGATTCAGCAACATTGAAATACCCACAGGACATTAAACTCCCTTCTTAAAGTAGGAGTATCAGAGACAAGATATTTTTACTAGTCATTTGGGAGTAATATAATTGCAGTTTGTGGCTGTGGCAGATGCTGAAGACAGCTGGCAGAAGAGAGATTGCCCATTTTTCTCATCATTGAATGAGTACAGATAACCCATACACTGAAATCTCGTAAAACTCTTATTAGGTTTGGCTGAAGGAGCTAAGGTGTGTGAGTGCATGTCTGCACACCAAGTACCTGGCTGCTTTTAAGCTGCGCTAGACTTTTCATTATAAACCAGGGTGCTGGCATTTGTTGTGAGCACGGTTTTGAAGATGAGGGGAATGCCCGCTTGGGAGTAGAACTCTCGTACATCATATTGTTAGACATGAGTATAAATGTATTCAAGTGAAAACTCCTGTAAGTGGAACGCAAATAATGAATGAGATCTATTAATACCCCAATGGATTGTGCCAGGAGTGAACGATGAAAGATGACAGGCTGCAGCAGAGAAACGATATACCAGGAACTGCACAAGGGTCTTTTCCTTTCACACTACCAACTTTCCAACTCCTTTCTTCTCTCCTCTCTCGACATTGCTGAATGATGTTTTGTACGGTTCCACGACTACCTTCATATGACTCATTCTTCATGTTTCAAACTGCTCAGAGAGGATTTGTGGGCCAATCAACCACAGCAGCATCTCAGCTCAGCCCTGATCCCACCATTGTCCTCAATCAGACAATTACCTCCTCCTGTGTCATGTGAAGACAGTGGGAATGTCATTGGACTAGTAATCCAAAGAGCCAAGCAGCAAATGCACAGGGGACATGGCTTTAAATCCCACTATGTCAGCTGGTGAAATTTGAAATCAATGAATAAATCTGGAATTGAAAGCTAGTATCAGTAATGATGACTACTATTGATTGTTATATATAAAAAAACATCTGTTTCACTGTGACTCCAGAACCCACAGCAATGTGGTTGACTTGTAATTGCCCTCTGAAATTCCTTTCCACTTATCCACTCGTTCAAGACAATTAGGAATGGGGCTATATTGCTGGCCTTGGCAGTGATACCCATGCCCCATGAAAAAAATAATGATATCACTGCAGCAGGGATCACCCTGCCTTTCCCAGTAGAGCTGTGCAATTTAAAGAATAATATTTGTTCTTTTCTGTTTTCTGCACCACTGTTGCCACCCCCACCATCCTCCTCAGACTTCCATTTTCTCTATCCTCTCTTTCTCCCTCTCTTTAACCCAAATCTTCTGCAGAGGAGTCAAAGTTGAAGTGTTCTCTGAGCGATGCAGCAGAGCAGTGTAGGATATGTGCCCCTCCACCTGCATCCTGACTTTGACATATATTGGCCATTCCTTCATCAACACTAAGTCAAAATCTGGAACTCAAGGTCTAGTAGGCCTATGGGTGCTCCTTCGCCACATAGATTGCAATGATCCAAGGAGGCCAATCACCACTTTAACAAAGGATGGGCATTAAATGTCAATCTTGCCTGCGATACCCATATCCCATGAATTAATAGATTAAAACAGTTGCTATTAAACCATGTAAAATCAACCAAGATCACTGTTGGGCCCAACATCTCTAGATGTGAAAGTTGGGGCTCCTGCTCCTAATTGCTGTCCACTGGCCCCTCTTGGGAAATCCAGTCATGCCAGTGCCAAACAATATCTGTTTGCTGAGACTTGCTTTTCCCAAGTGGATTAGCACATGATAGTGTATTGACTATGTTACTGGAGCAGTAATCAAGAGAATGTGAGTTCAAATCTCACCATGGCAGTTACAGAATTTGAATTTAGATTTTAAAAATTCTGGGAATAAAAAGCTGCGTGTCATTAAAGGTTACCCTGATTCATTGAAATGCTCCAGTGCAGAAGGAGGCCATTCAGCCCGTCGAGTCTGCACCAACCACAATCCCAGCCAGGCTCTGTCCTTCATAACCCCTTGCATTTATCCTAGCTAGTCTTCCTGACACTAAGGGGCAAATTTTAACATGGTCAATGAATCCAACTTGCACATCTTTGGACTGTGAGAGGAAACTAGAGCACCCTGTGGAAACCCACACAGAACCAGGAAGAATGTGCAACATAGATAGTGACCCAAGCCAGCAATCGAATCTAGCGTTGTGAGGCAGCAGTGCTAACCATTATGCCACTGTGAAGCTGTTGGATTGTTGTGAAAAGATAACTTGTTATCCTTACCCAGTTTGGGCCTACCTGTGAATCCAGGTCAACACCTATATCTTTTAGCTGCTGTTGAATTGACACACACAGTTGTATTAAAGTGTCAGCACTGTTCAAGATGAAGCTCTATCGCTCTGGCAGCCGGGGACCTGAGATTGAATTGAAATTCTGACTCAGGAGCAACCTACATTCCTCCAGCACTTCCCCAGGATCTTTCCTTAAAATTCCCGGGAATTGGGCTTGGCTACAATGCTCTCCTGCCTGTTGGTATTCACTATCTAGGCTCACACATTAAGAGTGGACACTTGACTGAGATAATGAGAGCGTGCATAACATCAGTGGACCTAAATCCAGCTGGAATCAATGCCTCAGAGAGAGAGAGAGGGAAATATGGCAGTCAAACCAACAAACCCCGAGGTCTGTTAACCCCAAGCCTGAAACTGAGAGTGGACGTTAGCTAACAATACCAATTCCCCATTTGGCAAGTTGGCCAAGTCAATAGTTACATCAGTGCCTAGCAACTAAATGTAATAATTAACGTCTCATTTTAACATGCATTATGCTGGACCAAGAAATTTCAAACCATCTCAGACACAGAGTATTTTTAATGAGCTCCCTGACCCCCTTTTATAATCTAAGACAGTCTATAATCATCATCTGGTTGTATTTCCAGGGTTACACTGACTATACTGGGCCTGTCAGAATTTGAATACTATGTTCTTATTAAGACATTCTATTTTTAAACTACATTCTGCTGCTGCCCTCAAGGCACTCAGTCTTATTGGAGTATAGGACTATGGGCAGAGCTGAAGGCTATTCTTTACATGAGTCTTTAGTGCCATATGTGAGCGCTGTTCAACTGTGATAGGCCTCATAACCAAGCCCAATGTTGTCCTCACCTGATGCCCACAAATTCTGACTTCCTTTTTTATCCTTTTGTGAAACCTGAGCATTGGCATACTAAACAGGAAATCATCGGTGAGGCTTCAGGAGTATGGACCTCAGCTAATTGTTCCCTTCCCTTCTCTTGCCCATGGGCATGGAGACTTGTTTGTAGTGCTGGTCTGACAGAGCATCAAACACAACATATCCTCGGGACCCTATCACCTGTGTGAGTTTTGTGGCACAGCGAGAGTGAGGTGGCTGTATAATGTTGCGATTATAATTGCTATGGTGTGTGTTGGGTACCTCTGTTAGATTTCAAAAGTAGCTTCTTCTTTAATTCAGGTCATATTTACTGTGCTGTGCCCGCAATAAAAAATCATTTTTATTCTCAAATAGTAATATCCAACTCCCTCCGATGGTTCATTAAATAACTTCTGCTTTCCCTGGCCCCAACCCTGTGAAGGGCCTTGGTTCAAAGTCTGGTCTTTGCTGTATGCTCATTGTGGTGCCTTTATTATCCTTGTGCTAAGGATTGCTGTGTTCCTGATCCTGATCAGCGTCTGATCATCCCCAGTGGACAACAGTATCAATATTGGTCGTGATTTGAGCTTCACAGTTACATTGTTCCTCTTGGCCTTTCCCTCTATGCAGTGGAATGGCATTCAATGCTTGAGCTCATATGGAATCATAGAATGATCCAACATAGATGGAGGATATTTAACTCATTGTCCACGTGCTGGTTCTTTGGTAGAACTATCCATTCCTTTTTTTTTTTTACTGTGGGTGGCACAGTAACACAGTGGTTAGCAGTGCTGCTTCACAGCTCGAGACACCTGGGTTCGATTGCTGGCTTAGATCACTGTCTGTGTGGAGTTTGCATATTCTCCTCATGTACGTGTGGGTTTCCTCCCACAGTCCAAAGATGTGTGGGTCAGGTTGATTGGCTATGCTAAAAATTGTCCTTAGTATTTGGCGATGCATAGATTAGAGGGATTAACGGGTAAATGTGTAGGGATGTGGGGGTAGGGCCTGGCTGGAATTGTGGTCGGTGCAGACTCGATGGGTCAAATGGCTTCTTCCTGTACTGTGTGGTTTCTATGATTTCTATTTCTATTTTTATGATTCCACACCACTGCCTTTCCTCAAAGTCCTGCACTTTTTTCAATTCTCATCCAATTCTTCATCCAATTCTCTTTTACAAGTTAATATTGAATCTGGATTCACCATTTTTTTTAAGCAGTGGATTTCAGATCACAACAACTAACTTATTGTTTCCTTGTGCTACCTCTGTTTATTTTGCCAATCATCTTAAATCTGTGTCCTCTGAAAATAGTTTCTCCTTGTTTACTCTTTCAAACTCTTGATGATTTTGAATAACTTCATAAAATCTCCTCTTAACCTTTTCTGCTTGGGAGAATCATCCCAACTTCACCAATCAACAACATAGCTGAAGCTGCTCCTTCCTGCTACCATTCTAGTGAACCTCTTCTAACATTCTCTTGAAAACCTTCACATCTTCCCTAAACTGCGTTGCCAGAATTAAACACAGCACTCCAGCTGAGACCAAACAAACATTCTACAAAGCCTTAGCTTCAATTCCTTGCTTTTGGGCCCTATGGCTTTATTAATTTTGTTTTATTCATTTGTAGGACACGGGTGTTGCTAGCTGGCCAGCATTTATTGCCATCCCTAATTGCCTGAGGGCAATTGAGCGTCAACCCACATTGCTGTGACTCTGGAATCAAATATAGGCCAGATCTGGTTAGGACAGCAGATTTCCTTCCCTCAAGGACGGTAATGAACAGATGGATTTTTACAACAATCAATAATGGTTTCATGGTCATCAATAGATTCTTAATTTTAGATATTTTTTATTGAATTCAAACTCCACCATCTGCCATGGTGAGATTCGAATCTGGGTCCCCAGAACATTAGCTGAGTTTCTGGATTAATAATCTAGCGATAATACCATTTGTAAAACCAAGGATACCCTCTGCCTTTTATACACCTTCTCATCTTGTCTGTAACCATTAAATATTTGTGTACATTCAATCACAGGTATCTGTGATTGCATTCCCTTTCAAATGTTACCGTTTAGTTAATTTGCCCCCTCCTCATTCTTCCCACAAAATGGATCACTACATGCTTGGCTGTGTTAAATATTGTGTAATAAATAAGCACATGGATAAACTATTGAAGGGTGGCTGCCAGGTCACTCTGAGGAAGAAGGAAGTAACACGTGCAGTGTGATATCTCCTCAGAACGCTAACTAACATATGAAGAAAGAAACAAAAGGTGTGAAGGAATTAGGAAAGGAGTAGATTTGCCCTGTCCTGCCACTCACTCACTGCTGCCAGAGATATCCAACCCAGCCAAAACTAATGAAATCCCCGGTGAGTTGAATCTTCACCACTCTAAGGCAGCTGTACATAAAAGATTATTTCTCTGCTCTGCACATCTGTTTTAAAAAATGGTGTGGAACATTACCTGCAAATTCCCCTTTCCCTTGAGGGAGCATTAATTTCTAAAAATATACCTCAGCTTCTTGTTCTTTTACATTGTTAGCTTCCCCTAAAATCATATTGATTCTGGGCAAATCCCTGAAGAAGCATCTTTTCACTTCTGTAGTAATGATAGGCTCCTTGGTACCGTGTAACATGTAGCAGTAAGACCGAGGTGATTACATATTCCAGTCTTTAAAATGTTGCCGTGTTTGTGTGTGTGTGTGCACGCGCTGCCCGGTGTGCGTGTGTGTGCGCACGCGCTGCCCGGTGTGCGTGTGTGTGCGCACGCGCTGCCCGGTGTGCGTGTGTGTGCGCACGCGCTGCCCGGTGTGCGTGTGTGTGTGTGTGCACGCTGCCTTGCGTGTGTGTGTGTGTGCACGCTGCCTTGCGTGTGTGTGTGTGTGCACGCTGCCTCGTGTGTGTGTGTGTGCGCGCGCACGCTGCCTGATGTGTGTGTGTGTGTGCGCGCGCAGCCGCGCACGCTGCCTGATGTGTGCGTGTGTGCGCGCACGCTGCCTGGTGTGTGTGTGTGTGTGGTGTGTGTGGTGTTGTGTTGGTGTGTGTGTGTGTGGTGTGTGTGTGTGTGTGTGTGTGTGTGTGTGTGTGTGTGTGTGTGTGTGTGTGCGTGCATGCTGTCCAGTGTGCGTGGGTGCACACTGCCCAGGGCACGTTCTGTCTCTCTGTTCACTTTCACACTCACAAAAATAGACTGGCTCTGGTTTGCCATCTCCACTGGGAAAATCCAGTCTGGTTTTGAGTTGTCAGCTTCTGCCAATTTCCTGGGTTCAGTGCATTGTTCACAAAGTGATGACGCTGCCGACGGGGACTAGCTCACAAAACTGCATCCTTTGCGCAAAATAGCGGAAGTCTCAGAATTCCTGACACCAGACAGAAAACACAGGGAAGGGAATGAGAAAGTGGGGGTAGGGAGGGGGAAAAAAAGCTATCAATTGTCCTTTGCATCCACAAGTGAATCCCATGACAGTGCTATTCAGTCATGATGGCAGCACAAGGCCAAGCACATTGAAATCATTGCAGCCACTGATTTAA